>OW284511.1:55845328-57095328 GCA_935413205.1 Polydrusus cervinus
GCTACAGCCCATACAGGTAGTACTACCATCACCACTATGTCCCCATTGCAGCAGAGTCAACAAGCAACTCATCCTCAGCAGGTATTTTAAAAATAATGCTAGTTTAACACTCTGCATGCTAACAACAAGACTAGCTGGAATGCAGTAATTGTAGGAAAATAACTACTAAATACTTTCTATAAGATTTTATTATACATTTTGATATTCTTGACTGAACGAACATGTTCAAATATAAATGTGCCGAATACAGGTAATATCAATGCCGATTTAGAAATTTTTATGTTTATATAAATGAGAGGTATAGCAGATCCACTTATAAACTAACATTTTTGTGTAGAAATAACAGTAAGTTAACCAAAACTATGAAAAAATGTATTCGACATGTGTTTTAGTTGGGTGATTTTTAAATAGTTTAATTTATTAATAACCTCTTCATTATTAAATAGTTATAATATTCCGGTCCCTGGGATTTTTTTATATTATTTTTGTGTTAAAATTGATGTTTTCTCTTAACAAGCGCTAGTGATAAACATTGTTTACTTAAAGGATCGTTATTGTTCCGGTAGGGAATTTTAATTTTGTCTAGTATCTATCTGTCTAGTCTATGTATTTCTGGTTTTGACATCCGCACTAAAAAGTTTAGTTTTATGGACGAAAAAATGTGTTTGCACGCACAACTTATAGGTCAGATTCAGCATGCGCACAACGTTCGTTTGTCAAGTGTCACTTTTTCAGCTGTTGTAGAGGTGAAATACTATCGATAGTGATTATTGATATTTTGATTTAAAATTTCGCATCATATCATCGATTGTAATTAATTATCATACCATTAATATGAAATGATCATCCTGCTTTTAAAGAATTAGTAAGTTTTTGGGGTAAGACGAGTTTTTTTTAGAAGTCACTTTTGACCAGAGTAAAGGTTTTTTATTTAGCAGATGTAAATTTTTCCCTATCATTTACACTATTACTAAAATTATCTATAATATGGAGTTTTTCAAGTTAACTATTGATATAATAAACTCTTAACACTATAGATAGTTTTCCACCTCTACGCGTTTCGGTCATCATCAGGAGGTTTAAATATTTATAACAAATATTCATGACACAACAAATTAGGTGAAATCTGACAATCGCATACATTTCCACAAACAACAAAAGACAAACTGAGTTTGTATGTGATTGTCAGATTTGACCTGATATTGTTGTGTCATGAAATTGTTTTATAAATAATACAAAACTAAGTAAAGTTGCAATGTTTTAATGGGTATTTTAACATTTATTTCCATAAAATATTACCTTATCGAAGCGTGGAGACGGTTATATTGTTTTTTGTTTCCAATATGTGTCATATAAAAACTATTTTATTTAAAGGCACTTATATATTTTTTAGGATAGTTCTTTACATAACAATTTATAATTAAATTGACAAGCCACATTTGACATTTGAATAAAATATGTAATATTATTTTTTTGGAATAACAATACTTTTAGAATATTAACATGTAGTTTACGCTTTAATGTCAAAAGAAAATTCAGGTATCGCATGTTTTTTTACAGATAAATAGGTAGGTTTAATTTGTATATACCTCCATAGAACCAATTCCAATTTGTCATTTTATGTCATGCGAATGTTTATAAATCCACAGTAGCACTGGGCCATAATTTCAAAAGACAAATGGGTAATGCTGTCACTTAATATATAGCAAAATTATATTTAAAAACAATTTTCTACAATTTGTATTTATCAGGATTTGGGGTTTAAATAAGTAATTTTCAACAACACCGCGTATGAATATACCAGTTATTTTTGAAAAAAATTGTTTTTCTTTTTATGATGATGGTCATTTTGGGGAATCCACTTGATATTAACCTAGTAAGACTAATGATAAAAATGGCCCTAGTTTGTGTTAACGTCATTATAAATAAGAAAATAGTTGTGAATCTAAATAAATCTAAAATGTTTCCATTTTATTTTGATGGACTGTCATGACCCTAGGTCAGAATTTTTAGCGCCGAGATAACTTAGGAAAAGTCGTTCAGGAATAAAATATAGATATTTTTGATGTTTATCATCAAAAGCGCGATCTTTACATAAGCAAGGTAACACCTTATGTATACCCTCTTGTTTTTATTGCTCGACGTCGTATAAAATATTGTAAGAATTGTTAATAAAACTGGGCCGATGGGTATGTCATGTCATCAGATGTGACGATAATAATCCAGAAAAATGGGTGCTTACAGATTTTTGGTAGCAGAGGTTAAGGAAAACCAAAGCTGTGTTGGAAGAATGGCTTGGCATAGAATCCAATGTATGTATAAAAGCGGAAGAAGGGCCGGCCACTTTAGGGCTATATTGAGGAAAAAGATAAAATTTTACCGTATTGAAGTAATGAAACAGATTAAACTAACTTCAGAAACACAATGCTTTTCTATTGTGGCAGTGGGCAGTTTTTACGATTTATTAACATGATTTTCCATAGAAAAACGTTTATATTTTTTTTCAAATTTTCAATATGTGTCATACAGGTGAATTGTTTAAATCTTGGTTTTTTTCAAAACTACTCGTAGGAAATAGGAGATCTATCACGATATACATATTTGAAACGTACATTTGAAAGCGCACGTTTTAATTTTGCAGTTCTTGTCAAATCTCGTGTTTTGTCGGTGGTATTCTTATTGTTTATCAATAAACATTTGTATGATTTTATATCTTGGACGCAATGGAGCGAGCAATGGAGTGAAAAGTTACCTACCAAAAAACTTATATGTTCTTTCTAAAGTACTGTAGTTATCATCTGGACATGACTTTCTAGACTTATTTAGATGTAAATTCGTAATCTAACTTGGTATGCTTACCACTTTGACAACCTGGACATTTAAAAAGAATAGTTCTTAAAATAACAAAGTTCTGAAAAAAAGAAAGGGTAACTGGCAGTAGCCATATTTAACTTTTATTAAGAAATATGGCAAACATCCAGAATAATGACACTGCAACCTTCAATTAAAAAAATTGTAGGATGAAACTAAATCATTTGTTAATGTTACAATAACGAACTTAAATAAGATTCGTTCAGTAATGTTAACCTAGATATGTCCATGTTACTCGATATTTCAAAGTTTATTCTAACTTCTAGGTTTTCGTTTTGACTACTGAAAAGTAAGCTATTATAAGGTTTGTTATATTTATACCGTTTTAATAAAATTTTCAGAAGGTCAGTTGTCGAGTTATGCCCAGCTACATTAACAAAACGAATGACCCTGTCGTGATCCATAAACCAGAGGGACGCAGCCAGTTATTTGTAACGTAGGTATAGGCTTTAAACACCCCAACACATTATCGAAGCTTCAGCGCGATCATCGTCTTTAGGGAATATATAATTGCTATACCAACGAAAATTATTAGAATTTAAAATTGGCATATAGTAGAGCAACTGCCTAAAATGACTTTTAGATATCTGAGCAGTGTGAATAAAAATTTTATATTTCTTTAAAAACTATATCAGTTTAATAAAACTGTTGTGACGAATTAATTACAAATACATCCCACTTCCTTTCCTTTTACTAAAGTCAGGGTTACATATTTCGCTCTTACTTGAGCGTCATCAGACCTACAAATATTTTTGGCTAGTTATACAAATAAGAACCCAATAACTATACCTTACCTAACTATAAAAAACTTCGGCGATGTCTATAATTGAGGTTCGTTGTTTTGTATTTTTTATAATTAAGTAAGGTTTTATTTATACAGTGTCACCATTAAAGTCCGCACCATATAGAACTATTTTTTATTGATAAAGTTTATTAAATTTAAATATCGGCAATCGTTTTTGCTCCAAAAAATGCTAAAACGTATGTATTCAACGTTAAGCAACTGTCATCCAGTACCTGTCAAAAATGACATTTTATTAATAAAATGCAGAAAAATGGCATTATTTTAACGAATTTCTAAAAATGTTATAGGAAAAAGTTGTTTCTGGTGTAGTTTTAGGCTTATGTGCAAAGATTCAGATCTCTAAGACAAAGTTAAATTTTTTGCCATTTTTTCGAATTAATATGTTTTTTTCATAATGAAAGTTGATTTTATGGATATTAAACTATTCGTTTATACCATTGACATTAAAGAAACATGGACGCGATATTTCTATTCCCTTTGTACATGTTAGCTTGACGCCTGTTATTTACGAAAATAAATAAATAAACTTCTACATGTAGAATCTCTATCTCTTTTTATTTTCAGTCTGTCTCTATTGTTATTTTAACACCTGATAAATTTGAAGTCTCGTTTGTGCAAAGTATACAATCAACGGACGTGACTCAAAAGTTCACAGACGAAATTTAGGAAAACAAAACAAACAGTTGCGTGATTCTTTAAAAATTACATTTACTTATGCGATTTCCACACAAAATATAAATCATTTATTAATTGGGAGCTAATTTATATAAAAACGTGGCAAATAAAATGTTACGCAATAGTCAATTTGAGGCCCTAAACAATATTTCAAATTTCTTCGTTATTTCGATATGAAATAAAAAGGTCGTTAATAGAGGGATGGATGCTTTTTAATATGATAAAATAATTATTACCAAGAGTCGTGGTATTAGTACCAATAATAATGCTTAGTCAACAAATATTTTAAATTTACCATTTACATAACATGAAAAATTATTGTTTCACTTTATAATAAATATGGTTGCATTCTAAAACTTAAATATAGCAGTTTTAGATAACAAAAAAAACAAGCTGTAGGCACCCTTTCCAAAGACAGAGTAGGTAGATTTTAGGTCGATGTTGGTATAGGTATGTTTTAAATTTCTGCATTATTTTTAAAGCATAGATATATTTGATAATAAGCATAAGCGCTATTTTCATAATTATTAGATAGCACCTACCCATATGATTGTAAGTTGACTATATATCAAGAAAAATCATGAAATTGCTAAGTATTTTACATGCCTTGCTTAAATAAAATAAAAATGATTATTTGAATACATAATTTATTTTCATAAACAACTGTTAATTTATGTTAGTGAAGGGAGAATCGAATGATTATTCGAATACAAAAAATCGAAATATTTATATTTCGAATTCCGCTGAAGATTAGAAAATCGAAGGCGAAGGTGACCAATACTACCGACGGGCTAGCGTGGCTAACTCTGAGAATCGAAATCGACGCGAATTCCGCTTCAACTTTGCTGTGCATTCGACTTGTTTTCGAATGGACATTTCATACCAAACCAGATTTCACAGAATTTTTTCCTCTCTTCCTTTTTGTCATATACTTTCATTTTTAATGCATTAAAAGCTTCTTTTGTCCACCCTGGAGCTCCATTTACGGATCTGTACCACTGAGATATGGTATCTATATGATCTGTATGTGGCAAACTGCGATTAAACATTTTCGAACAAAATTATATGCCTTGGGCAAATAAAAACTTAGAGTTAAAGTAAAGGATCGGAGAGCAGGTGTATACTTTTGCTTTGAAGGACCTTTTAACAATTTTCTAAAAATTTCTAACGTTGTTTCTGGAAGAGATGCCTAAAAATAAAGGTATAAATGAATATTTTCATAGTCACAGAATGTCTTAAGGCCTAAAGATTTAGGTGGGCGCCAACCAGGTACGTGTAATTCAATTGAATGGCAGTGGGCAGCGATGTGCTAAACACATGCGATATTTGATCTCCACCGCTCTGTTTTACGCTTATATTATTACGTTTATATTCCTACACCGACCTCCACATATTTTACGAACATACTTTTAAAATTATTTGAGAGTTTTCGATAAGGGTTCAAATTAATAGATGAACTATAGCTTAGACTAAACGACAAAAACTAGTTGTTTATTCCTTAGTTATAGTAAACTAACTAAAAAAAATGTTAATAAAACTTAAAAAATTATAAATTAATGTACCTGCCTCTGAAACATGCCCCTGAAGCATGAACGATAGTACTTACCGATGAAATGATAAATCTGGATTTAAATTATCCTATTTACTGCACACTTTACAAAGTCGCACCATGTTGAATTATAAAATACGCTTTTGCCACTAAACAATATTTAAATTTAACACCGAAAACCAACAAATATATGACAGCCGTTAATCAGGTACTGACAAACTTCAAATAAGTATGAAAGCCGGGCGCCCCAAAAGGGCTCAACAGAAAACACCTTCTGAACGCTCGAACGCAACTTGACGTCTTTGTCTAATTAACACAAAACGACAAAGGTAAATTATACTAATTTTCCGAATGCCCCGAGTGTTTTTCCGAAATGTTGTGTACAATGGAGCTAATAATGGGCATTATTTATGCTTCAAAGACTGTGACCCATATCGTATTCCCCTTTGCTTTAATATCCTTGGTTTATACCATACTCTCATTTTAATTTCGTTTTCATGCTAATTTTTCTTATGGGATGCATTTTTTTTCAGAAATATAAAATTAGAAGCAAAAAAGATTTGACACGTGCAATTGGTGCAAAGTTTGCATAATTTAACAATTTTATCCAAAAGAAGTCACATGTTCCATTTTTTCAATAGTTAATACATGAACAAAGTTTAAAAAATTATAATTAAATCTCCAGAGAAATGCTTAGTTCACAATTTAAACCCAATTAAACATATTAATTCGAAAAAATGGCAAAAAATTTAACTTTGTCTTAGAGATCTGAAACTTTGTACATAGGCCTAAAACTACACCAGAAAACACTTTTTCCTATAACATTTTTAGAAATTCGTTAAAATATTGCTATTTTTCTGCATTTTATTAATAAAATGTCATTTTTGACAGGTACTGGATGACAGTTGCTTACCGTTGAATACATAAGTTTTAGTATTTTTTAAAGCAAAAACGATTGCCGATATTTAAATTCAATAAACTTTATTAATAAAAAATAGTTCCATATGGTGCGGACACTGTATTACTAACAATAATATTTGTAGATCTGATGACGCTCAAACAAGAACGATAATATAACCTTAGTTTAGTCACAGAATATATAGCTACGCAACAGAATTCTAGTGACTTGGCAACATATCAAAGCTGAAATAGGAAGCCCATTGCTTCCCGCTGGCTTCCTATATGGTTTTTAAACGGCTTTTGTTCATTCTTTACCGGAGAGATGCCGTTCACGGTTGTGCATAGGTGCCAAACGTGACGCCGTGTTGGTAAATATAGGGAAATATGGTTTAAGAATAATTGTGTAGTATTAAATGGAAAAACCTACTACCTATTCGAAATGTAACTCCAAATTTTTGTTTCAAACTATTGCGGTGAGTGATATGAAATTTGGCATGCCAATTTAGATAACGTCCCAGGGACGGATTTAAATTGTACAGCGAATCGCAACATATCGTCGTCTTCGTTCCCAATCGGCTTCATTGACAATTTGTAAATTCAAGTAGATTATGCAAAAAGAGTAATATTAGAGAATTTTTTTGATACCAATAGTTTCGACTAGGGCTGGGTAATATAGCAATATATCGATAATATACCTGATATATTGAATAACGACATTCAAACAATAAAATATAATTTGACAGGCATCGATATTAATTTTTAAAATGTGCCATAAAATTATCAAAACTAGAGTTAACTTGACCGATTAAATTGATATTCGCACAAAATATAATATAGCTACTTAATATTCAGTGATTTTAGTATTACGGGTCCTCATTATATTCAGTATAAAATCAGGGTAGATAAGTTTAATTTATTTTTATTTCTTTTAATTTTTTTCTTACTAAAAATATATAATATACAAATTTTTAAAAAATAGCATGCGATATAATTAAAAGCTATTGATCCTTTTCTATGGTCGTAACAAAAAGAAATGTCCTATTTACTAAATCTACTTTACTAAGTCAATAATACTACTAACAAAAATGGGTAATAAATAGGTATACATAAATTAATATTATATTGCTACTAGTTCAACGACGTTCATACCAGGTAATCGATTATTTATTGACCAATATAATTCTGTTATTAATTTATTGGCTTTATTATAATTTTTTTTGGAGACCACTTCGAAAATAGTATTATAGAGTGTAGTTTAGAATTTCAAAACAAAGGCAATAACAGAATATAAGATTATCAACAGCCACTACCCACTACCTATATTAGGTATATAAAGGAAGAAGTATTTTGTTCTGTGACGGGAACAAAATGGACTTTTTCTCTTTTTAATAGATGCAAAAATGTCACACATGTTACAAAAACTTCAAAAAAACGTAAAGCAAACCCTAATGCAAACCTTTTAAGTTATTATATTTTTGTTATAAATTATGAAATCATAAACTCCAACGTTTTTGTAGGTTATACGGGTAATTTATAATGGAGGAGAACTTTTAGAAAACTTCCGGTTTCACTGGAACTACTTTCGATATAATCGGAAATAATACAAAATATTAATATTTCAGCCAAATAAAGACGGGTTTATCACCATTTTAATGCATATAGTTCATAAACATAAACTTAGTTGTAAACGCAATACGTAAGAAACACATATTTAATTCTTAACCATTATAAACTGACAGTAGAAATAACGTCAAAATCTTCGATAATTAGATATAAAAATAAACAAACTTGTTTGGCTCAAATATAAATTGGGGGGGGGAGCAAAGACAAATTATAGAAAAAAATGTCCATTTTCATTTACTATATATTTTCTGCTAATAGGAATAGAAACATTTTGTTTCGCAGGGCCTCAAACAGGTGGAGGGTAAACATATCAAAAACATACATCTCCTTGAGAACTAAAGTTTACGTGTCCCCGGCGTATTTTGATTTATTCATTTACAAAAAAATAAACCTGGATGGAAAGTTTTAGACAAACGAATTAAAATGGGCTTGATTTTGATGTTGACCCTATCACATAGGGCAAGAAAAAATACAATTTTCTACGGTTTCAATTTTTATATTTTTCAATTATTTACTGAGAAAATAATTAAACAGAAACCAAAGACAGGTTAGCAACTGCCATTGTCATTTGTAAAAGACTCTTCTTGTTGTAGCGTGTAGGATTTTGATATTAATAAACCATGTTGTTTTTTGATAAGTGAATATCATTAAATTTATACGTTAAACAACAACTCTTACTTTGATTTAAATCTAATTTAACCCTTAAAATACAACATAAAAGTTCAACACTTAATTTATTTCTTTTCTTCGTTTTTACGTCTGCCACGGTCTGCCATAACCGAAATTTTGTTTTCAACATCCGCATTTCCATGGCGGAATTATTAAAATAGCCGTAACAATTCTGGAACAATCAACTCAAGTCAAAAAATCGCTAAAACTCGGGTTATTTCTGTAAATCGCCGCTACGTCTCAAGGCAATAAAAAAATCGCTATTTTCGCTACGGATGGCAACACTGCCTTGACTTAGCCGGCCGGCGGCTGCGGCGAGCTTGATGTTTTCTTTGACCTCCGGCCGGCAGCGACGGAGAGGTTGACGTTTTAATGGTTTCGACAATGTTGTTAATTTTCACTGTTCGTAGATTAAGGCTCCTTTTGAATAATTAAAATGTTTATTATTTACAAGAAATAAAAGAAATTTCATAGTTAAAAACTAAAAGCGTTTTGAAAATAATGCTATTATGTTTAAATAAACAGTATAATTAGAAGGGGGAGGGAGTTGGCTGCCCCCATACTTCCCTTCTGGAAAAGT
This sequence comes from Polydrusus cervinus, assembly GCA_935413205.1. Classification (NCBI taxonomy): domain Eukaryota; kingdom Metazoa; phylum Arthropoda; class Insecta; order Coleoptera; family Curculionidae; genus Polydrusus; species Polydrusus cervinus. The sequence goes on from OW284511.1 coordinate 55,855,001, forward strand.
TTTGATAGTAATTTTTGGTGCTACCCCCACCTCTTGTAATCGCCCGCTACAAAAAAGTTACCGCCACTGAATTAATCTACAAATAAGAACGCTTTATCACTAGGATTTCTCTGAGCCGATCACATAGTTAAATTCAATAAAAACTGGCATGCCCAATAAGAAAATGATAATTATTTAAAAATAACATTCTAAAAACTTATAAATTTAGACATAGGGGAGCATACATAAAATATTATTAAAATATGAAAATTTGTTTTTGTAAATGTTTTTTTTGATATTTATTAAAAAAAAAACATTTTTTATATTTGTGAAAAATATGAATATTGGTGTCAATCCAAAATTTTAACATAAGACGTTACCTATGTATGATTCTAACCCACGTTTTTCGGGCTCGGTTTTTCATGATTAAAAATAAAGTAAATATCGCTCACCGCGCCAAAATTAATGATTTTTTCAGTAATCATGTATTTTAAAAGCGTAGATCTAAGAGCAGTTTTTGGTGCAAATGCTTAGGTTTTGAAATACCTACTCATTCTTAAATGCCGTTTTGTATTAGTCCTAATAAAGCATTCTCGTTTCTTCCCGCACTATTTTCTTTTATTAAAAATTATTACACTTCTTCAATAAAAAATGTTTCAATTAAAATGTTTACTTAAATTTTTCTCTTTAAAAATAAATTATTTAATATCTAATTGTTTTTTGTTTTTATTGTAAAAACATTTTATTACATTGGGTTATATTTTTGTTGATTTAAAATAGCTCTAAAAAAGGGAAAACGAAACAGACAACTATATATACCTAATAGAAAAATACTATAAAATGTTATTTTTTTACTCGTTTTCCTATAAAATAGCATCATTAATCAATAACTAAAACGATATGCGTCCGAAACCTTAATCTCTTTATAAAACAGGACTTTTAGAAGGAAAAGTTTAAAAACTAAACATTTCCTACAAGACCGACCTTTGTAATCTACGCCAAGAATACATTATTTAAAAATTTAAATTAAGAGTCCAAGCGTGAGACGAAAAATTTTGTAATTAGACTTTTAGACCCCGAGCTCCTAGGCTCGCTGCCACTGGTGCTGCTATTCAATCAGCAGTAATATTGACATGTAACTGTATATTTTTGCATTGTATATGCTCGGTTAAGTAAACAGCAATGCTGCTCTTCGCCGAGTTGAAAAATAAAGACGTTTCTATCTATCTATATAAAATATAGTATAAAATAATAAATAAATCTTAGAAAAAATATTTGCATAAAATCGAATTGCAAGAGGATATCGCAACGGCAACGCTCTAGATAAATTCTTCGTCTGAAGGGCGCGAAATACGCTTTTAGCTTACGGATGATACTCCTGGCGCCACCTGAAGGCATTTAAATAACCATTTTGGAGAGTTTTCGCATGTCGCCTTTTGTCTAATTCTCATCAGCCTTCTGTTGCGTAGCTATATATTCTGTGGTTTAGTATAATGAATACCTTATTGTAGGAGATTTGTGGCGTTAATAATAAATTCGATTTAAATCAGGTTTCTTAGAGAACATGGGCAGCTTCTTCGAATTGGTAACGGTTGTGAGTTCATAAATTATTTTAATTAGCTTAGAGTGTATACTTTAATACATAGGAGCATTTTTAATTAACATATTTAGTTACAATTATTAGATCTTTTCTCAGGACTTGTCCTACATAAGCGTAGAAACGTGACCGATAAAAGAACAGAGCGGTGAAGAGGACGGCTCCTTTTTTCCCGAGTTATCCTGCATTCGCTCGTACATTGCTTATGTGGGACACACTAAGCTGTAGGTCAGTGGCGTGCATACAATATAGGCAAAAAAGCATTGTCTACCCTGGGAACAATAAAACAAACTCCAACCAAAATATCCGTGTAATATCCGGCAATATTTCTGTGTATGTAGAGGACCGGGACCGAAAAGCTAATCGTATAACATTGAAGATCATTTCTACGAACGCATTCGTTGCCAATTATTCCTAAACTCGGTCGCTGTATAAGCAACCCGTAAGAGAATTTGGAAAGCAATGATTTTACATTACATTAACCGCTTATGGGAGAGCATAAGCACTGCTTTTATACAGCGAGCGAGAGCCGGTAGGCAGTAAGCTAGAAAGAGAACAAATACACGTGACTCTCTAGCTGAGTCTCCGTCGGCCCGCGTTTGTAAAATGCATTGTTGCCAATCTTCCAACTTTGCGTAGTTTCAAAAAATACTACGCGTTCTCGATATAAAACATGTCAGGTTAGTTAAGATCTTTATTTGTAACATAAAATAAGAAGTACACTCTTATGATGATTAAAGATAATTTTTGCTAATAAGTATGTTAAATTATAATTTACATAATAATTGACTTGGGGTTCAATCAAGTGGATGTTAGATTTAAAATCTGAATATAAAACGAATGTGGATGAAAGTTATTCATAATAATAATAATACATATTAGTATTTTCGCCCAGTTTACTTTTGCTATTAACGTCGCGCGTCGCCGTCGGTTGTCGAAAAACAAAAATGGAGAAGTGGACATGTCCACGTACATGTAATTGATGTAATGGCGATGTCAACTGTGTTAAAAATTGTTTCGAAATTAAATGTTTGCCTTCCCTGTTCAAACAGCTTTGCACGCCACTGCTGTAGGTATTTTATTACAAAAATAAAAACAGAAATAGTAAACTATTGTTAAGTTTCGTCTTCGCTATGTGCTTCATTCTTTTGTTTTTTAAAAACGTATTCTCATTTGGGATAAAAAGAAATTTAATTGTATATAAAATTAATAGTTTTTAAATTTTTTATAGGTCGACTGGGGTCACGGAAGAGTCCAAGTTATACAACAACCAACACAAAATCCTATGTATTTGCAGCAATTGTACAATACTCAAGGACAACTTTTAATGCCTGGTAACATTGCGTTACATCCAAGCTTGAATCCACAGCAGATTCAGGTAATTAACCTTTTTTTTGCTTATTGTGTTTAAAATTTAGTCTTCCATTAAATTTAAATCTTGTATAGATTCCATCCATAATCTGTAAATCCAGTATACAGTTTTGTTATGCTATTTATCATGTAAATGAAGATTCTCATTCGGATGGGATGTTTTTATGATGACTGACTTAGTTTTAAATCATGAGAATGTTACTAATAACTAAAAATACCATGTTCCCTATTTTGATCAAAAACCAATAAATGAATTGTTATACAAAAGTTAGTAATTTTAAACCTGTAATTGTCAAATAAGGATGGGTTTAAATGTAAATATGTTTAGTGAATATGGCTGTTTGAGTTTAGTAAAATTAAATTTATAAATGTTAGCAAATAATAAAGTTGGGTAAAATTTGTCATTGGATTTTATGAATTTCTAAGTTAAGGTCAATAACCCCCACAACTAGGCTATTTTGCAATATTTGAGTAAAATAAAAATGGAATAATTTTGTGGGTTACAGAAGAAACAAGTTTTTTTGACTATTATATTTCCACTGTATTAAAAACCTATTTCGCTATAACACTAGCTTCATCAGATAACTATGTAAATTAAGTGTAACATTCAATAAGGTGTCAACAGGTAAAAGTATTTATTATAATATTTTCTATATAAGCATTAACATAAATAAAACTTACTATGGTAATTAAGGTTAATTTAGAAAAACATAAATCAATGTCTTAAACTTTTTTTGTTTTCTTATATTGAGGATACACTTCTAAGATAATTTTCTTAAACAATTTTTTGTGATGGATATGATCTATGGTAGTAGGAACTGACAATACACATTTTCTTGATTACCAGAAATCAAAACACGCATTCCTTTAAAATTTACTACAAACACTCACACATCGATACCACTATTCACAACAGGTCAGCTTCCCCCAAAAGATAAGTTATCGGCTAAAGCAGGTTGCGCATTGTATCGACTTAGACCACATTTATACATACACTATATTGCTAATACCATAATTCAATGATGATGTAGGCAGATGATCAGGGTCCACGGGCCCAAACTTAGGTTATTTTGAATCGCACGATAAGTGTCTTCTTGCTTCGTGCGGCTGCTTGTATTGGCAATATAGTGTATGTATATGCGCACTGTGGCCGACTTGACGCGGTAACGACGCAGATTGCTCTGACAGCCAAAGTGTTTTGGAACGTTTTGGTTTTTGATTCTGAGTAGTGAGTACTGGTGATTTTTGTGAATATCATGATGTCAGACGTAGTTTTAATTGAATCTGTTCGGGGATATACGATATTGTATGACCTCCAGAGCAGGTACTACCACGATAACATAAGAAAGGAAAATTCTTGGACTGAAATATCGAAAAAAACGGGGCAATCTGAAATATCCGCACTATCCATTTTTAATAATAAAACCACAAAGAAAACGTATTCTCTTGCTTCTCACTCGACAACTGGCAGACAGACGACTGCCGACAATGCGAAGTCAATGCGCGACTGATGTTGACATTCCGAATATTCCGATCGCTCTATACCGAGTCGACCGGTCCGAGTCGATTCAATGCGCGTCCTGCTTTATCATAGCGTGATACACAGACTTATTAGTATTCCCTATCAACAAACGATTTCAAAAAATAATTAAATATTATAAAACAAATTGCAATAAACAATGGTTATCACCCTAAATTATTAGTTCATATCCTTAACAAAAAAATTGTTTAAGAAAGCTGTTTCAGAAGTATATCCCTAATACAAAGAACGAAAAACAATTCAAGGCATTGATTTGTATGTATATAGAACAAAAATATATAAATATAGCATACAAAACAAACAATACTTTTGGTAAAAGGCTCAATTGTATATTCATCCGGGCGTCATTGTTCAACGATAAACGTGATTTACAACTCCTCATCTTTATTTGTTATAATTATAAAGGTAAAATAACACATAACCTAACATCTTCTGGGCATTATTTTACTTCGCAATAAGTCGTTGCCTATGAAACGTGTTAGACCGAGAAAGAATTGTAAGAAAGCGTTGTAAACCGAGTATATATTTTTAAGATTTTTTAAAGTTTCTTCATTGACTTCCGAATGTTTTTTTGATTGTCATTTTGAATTATAATTTTTTAGGGTCTTTTACATTTTGTGCCTTAAAAACTTATTAAATCTTAAAAACAGTTCGTTTGACAACTGTTTTCTTAGTCCTTTTGGGATGCGACCGGTAAGCAATCATTGAAATTTATTTATTGTAAAAAGTTCGAAGTTTAGTAAGTATGTATGAAAAATTACAGCAGTGGCTAAAGTCCTCTAAATGGAGGTACATATAATAAAAACTGGAATATTCATGTATACTTTGTTGATAAAAATATTATACAAAGTGATTTTAAATGATCTATTCAAAACATTAAACAACTTTTAGAAATCCGTACATCGGGACACTAGGCACATATGTTATAATATTTATGAAATTAGCCTTTGTTTTGAACATTTTTCTTCGATTTGATTAATTAAATATGATTTATTTTAATGACGTACAAGTTATGACGACGTGGTAAAAAACCATCTTGACTACTGTATTTAAATAACAACTCTGTGGCGTTTACCTTAATAATATTATCTGCCTTAGAATTAGATCATTATAAATATGAATATTTAGATTAACCATATAAGTCAGTTGGTTTAATTTTTCAACTCCTTGATAAAGCTACAGTGTAGCGACACGCGTTTGTTGAACGTTGATTCAGTTTTTTTATTGTAGTTATTTGTAATGAACATCAAGTAAAAACAACCACCTATCTTAGTTAAAACATATTAAACTTTAATAATCAATTATATATTATAATTAATATATACAATATATAATAATTAATATTAACAACAAATATTGCATTCTGTTACTTGTTTTCTTTGTTTGAAGAAGCTTGGATCAGCATTTTTTTGTGTACAGGAGTAATAACAAGGTGTCTAGGAGCCGGGAAAACCGGGAAGTCCGGAAAAAAAGGGAATTTTACAAAGCCGGAAAAACCCGGGGATTCGACGGGAAAATCAAGTTTAAGTCGGGAATTTTGAATGAGCAGATAATTTCGAACTTAAAAATTTGAAGTAGGTACCTATTTATTCCTATAAACTGCATTTGAAAAAAGACAAGAATAGTTTATATTGCAACCTTAAAAAAGTCCAAGAGATTGACCTAGGATATGGGTCTAGAGCGGCTATCAAAAAATGCGTCGGAGTTAAAGATAAAGAAATGATGATCTTTCGCCAGGATTGTCAAAACAGCTTGATGTATACAGTTTCCAAACTTTTGGAAAAATGTCCGTTAGCATATAAATTAACTGAAGCTATAAGTTTACTTAACCCCAATAAAACTGGCAGAGATCCAAAAAAATACTTGCAACTGATGTCCAAAGCATTTGAAACTTTGTTAAATTTAAACAGATGCAATGCGACTAAATTGGAAGAAGCAGATAGAGCATTTAGAGACATTTTTACTGATCAGACGATGATAAATAAAACGAAAAATTATTTCAGATGTAGGTAACAGAGTAGATGACTTTTGGATGAAAACCATCATAAATGACAGTTTAAAAAACATGGTGCAACTTTTTCTAATAATTTCTCATGGAAATGCTACAGCAGTGTTACTAAGAAGATTTTGGTGGAAAATTTAAAAGAAGAGTCACTTATAGGCCAAAGATTAGTGTACGATTCACTACAAAAAATTGGAGGAGTTCAAACTATGGACATTATAAAATCCATGTTACTTTCTATGAGAAATACCTATTCAAGGTACAACACAGCACGAAAAGATAAAAAGGCAAAAGAGGTTGACAGCGACTTGAAAAAAGCAGAAAAATGAAACTTCAAAAGCAAGCAGAAGAACTGGAAACTAAAAAAAAAATTTCGAACAATCACAAAAAGATTTGGCAGCTATAGAACAAGATATCGTAAAGTTAAAAAAGTAACTATATTATTTGGTTGTGTTTAAGCCATATGTTTTTTAAATAAATGTTTTAAAATTAAACAACGAAAGTGTAGTTAATTTGGGAAAACCCAGCCGGGAAATTTTCAGTTTAGTCAGGAATTTTGTTTTCGATTTTTTAGACACCCTGAATAACCATATTAAATTATGAACTCAATAAAATACTAGAATTTTTAAATTTGGGTTTGGTCTGGCATATAGATTACCCAATTTTAAAAATATTAAAATCGCCTAAAGAAGTCATGATAAATGAATCAAAGGAAATCAATAAAAATTTGTAAAAATAAAGTAAAATCAGATAAGCATAGCCGCAATAATATATAGTAGAGGGAGATGGTATGTTCACCATCAATTTGCTGCGGTCCCTTTTGCGCATGCGCCAGCAGTACGCATGCGTGTGTCATCTGTCATATGTCAAATGTCACACTGTTGGGCGTTAGCTACTTTGACACTAGCTACTTTGGCATTAGCTACTTGGGCAATAATATTCCTTATTGAACACATGTTTAGGATGACGTCATATCATGTTAAGGAAAAGATGGCGGCTGTCACCTGTCAAATAAGGTATGTCAAGGTCACCTGTCACTTGTCAAATGTCAAAATTAAAATCTAACAAGTGGGTCGTGTTTAGGATGACGTCATATCATGTTTAGGAAAAGATGGCGATAGTCACATGTCAATTAGGACATGTCAAGGTCACCTGTCAAATGTTAAAATTAAAATCCAACACGTGGGTCATGTTCGGGATGTCGTAATAATGCGTTTCGAGAAAACCCGAAGTCGATCGGACAACTGGTTCGGGAGATATAGTTTTTTGCGATTAGTGTCCTTATGCCTAGCAGTAGAGTGCCAAAATTCTGGTTGTAGGTAGGAGTATATAGATACTATCAAACAGTGAAAGAAGTGAACCACTAAATGAGCCGTAGAACCACTAAATGAACCGTGAAATCACTAAATGAAACATTAAATGAACCGTAGAACCACTAAATGAACCGTGGAACCACCAAATGAACCGTGGAACCACTAAACGAACCACTAAATGAACCGTGGAATCACGAAATGAACCGTGGAACCACTAAATGAACCGTGGATCCACTAAATGAACCGTGGATCAGTAAAATGAACCATGGATTCACTAAATGAACCGTGGATCAGTAAAATAAACCATGTATTCACTAAATAAACCTTGGATGAACCAAATGAACCGTGGATCAGCTAAATGAACAGCAGATCGACTAAATGAACTGCAGATCGGCTAAATGAACTGCAGATCGGCTAAATGAACTGCAGATCGGCTAAATGAACTACAGATCGACTAAATGAACTGCAGATCGGCTAAATGAACTGCAGATCAGCTAAATGAACTGTAGATTGGCTAAATGAACTGCAGATCGGTTAAATGAAATGCAGATTAGCTAAATGAACAGTGGATCAGCTAAATGAACAGCAGATCAACGGATCAAAAGCACATTAGAGCGAATTTTTTCATATATCTCGTAACTATTTTTAAATATATTTATTACATGATAATTATATAACAGGCAAGGCAATGACAACTTGTAATTAATATTCAATATGCTAACGGATACGGTAACTGGGTTTTATTAAAGATCAAAGCATATATGAAAATAATGTAATTATTATATCTCCGAGAATGCAGGAACTAATTAATATTCAATGGCATGTCCTGTGTGTATTGCAAATATGTTGTTAAGATTGCATCATCTTTTTACGGAAAGGAAGGAGAGGGGAAGAGGAAAGTAAATGATAGACGTCAATTTTAGTAGAAACATTACAGTTTATTGTACCAATTTTTTAATAAAAAAAAACATTTTCTCTTGCATAAAAAATTATGATTTTTACAGGTAACATTGTTTTATGTCTTAAGACTAGCTAAATCATCACAGCCCAATTCTAATAAGTCAACGATTTTATTACAAATTAGTTTATTCAACCATCTCTTTTTCTCATAACCCTAAACAAAAATTTTATCATGGGGTTTAATTATTTTTCTTATAAACAGAGCAATATGTTCTAATGGTATATAATTGGATGGAGAGAGTCTTCATCACCCTAAGACGAGAACTCATCATCCCATAATAGTCCATAGATATTCTTTGTGGTCCATTCAATGTGGTTACAAAAAGACTCGCTTAAACAACCCAGATCGATTGGTAGCTGAACATATTTATGATACATTTTATCAGCGTTTATATTTATTATAGCTATCTCTCTACATAAAAGTCACTGTTTTTATATTGAAATTCTTGGACGTCTATTATAAACATATTTTTATTGTTATTTATACTTTTTTTAAAATATTTTTTATAGTAGTTATAGTATTTACAGATACTGTTACATTAGTTTCAAATTTTATACGAATGACAACAGCATCACTTTTTCAAATGTCTTCGCTATGTGGCGAACAATCAATAACGCAAGATGTGCTACTCGGTAGGTACTTAATAAAAATACATGTAGGATGGTTTGTTATACAAAGTTGTTTAAACAGAGTAAGCAGTTGTTGTTAAATAGAGTGATTTTAACTACATACGGTATGAGGCATTTGAGTTTCACATTAATAATAACAATTTATTCATTAGGCCACTAAAGTTTGGTAATAATCTGCTAACTTCAGGTTTATTCGGGTTTTGGACTTGTTTGGATCACTTCGGTTTTGCGGGTTTGTTTAAGTCGCATTCGGGTTTTTCGGGTTTGTGGGATTTACTTCGGTTTTTTGGGGGTTGATTGGGGAGCGCGCGACTATATATAAATATGTTCATAATAGACGTCCAAGGATTTCAATATAAAAACAGTGACTTTTTATGTAGAAAGATAGTTATAATAAATATAAACGCTGATAAAATGTATCATAAATATGTTCAGCTACCAATCGATCTGGGTTGTTTAAGCGAGTCTTTTTGTAAACACATTAAATGGACGACAAAGAATATCCATGGACTATTAGGGGATAATGAGTTCTCGTCTTAGGGTGATGAAGACTCCGCCTCTATACCATCCAATTATATACCATTAGAACGTATTGCTCTGTTTATAAGAAAAATAATTAAAACCCATGATAAAATTTTTGTTAAGGGTTATGAGAAAAAGAGATGGTTGAATAAACTAATTTGTAATAAAATCGTTGACTTATTAGAATTGGGCTGTGATGATTTAGCTAGTCTTAAGACATCAAACAATGTTACCTGTAAAAACCATAATTTACATTGTAATAGTTATCATAATTTACTGTGTGCAAGAGAAAATGTTTTTTTATTAAAAAATTGGTACAATAAACTGTAATGTTTCTACTAAAATTGACGTCTATCATTAACTTTCCTCTTCCCCTCTCCTTCCTTTCCGTAAAAAGATAATGCAATCTTAACAACATATTTGCAATACACACAGGACATGCCATTGAATATTAATTAGTTGCATTAATTAATGCATTCTCGGATATATAATAATTACATTATTTTCATATATGCCTTGATCTTTAATAAAGCCCAGTTACTGTATCCGGTAGCATATTGAATATTAATTACAAGTTGTCATTGCCTTGCCTGTTATATAATTATGATGTATTAAATATATTTAGAAATAGTTACGAGATATAGGAAAAAATTCGTTCTAATGTGCTGTTGATCCGTTGATCTGCTGTTCATTTAGCTGATCCACTGTTCATTTAGCTAATCTGCCTTTCATTTAACCGATCTGCAGTTCATTTAGCCAATCTACAGTTCATTTAGCCGATCTGCAGTTCATTTAGCCGATATGCAGTTCATTTAGTCGATCTGTAGTACATTTAGCCGATCTGCAGTTCATTTAGTCGATCTGCAGTTCATTTAGCTGATCCACGGTTCATTTGGTTCATCCAAGGTTTATTTAGTGGATCCATGGTTTATTTTACTGATCCACGGTTCATTTAGTGGATCCATGGTTCATTTCGTGGTTCCGCGGTTCATTTAGTGGTTCCACGGTTCTTATAGTGGTTCTACGGTTAATTAAGTGGTTCATTTGGTGGTTCCACGGTTCATTTATTGTTTCATTTAGTGGTTCCACGGTTCATTTAGTGGTTCTACGGCTAATTTAGTGGTTCCGCTGTTCATTTAGCTGTACTGTTCATTTAGCTGATCTGCAGTTGACCTTGGTCTCATATAGGAAATAAAGATGACGCAATCTTAACAGCGTATTAACAATACCGTATTATACGAGGTATGTAAATATAATTAATATACGAAATATATTCCTACTAAGAAATAAACAGTGTCAGTGCTTTGCACGACTTTATCGTGTTAAGGCCATAATGGTTTAATACATCTAGCTCTGTTATTAGTTGAGATATTTAAAAAATTCTTTCACTGTTTGTTAGTATCTATATACTCCTACCTACAACAATTTCGGCACTCTACTGCTAGGCATAAGGACACTAATCGCAAAAAACTATATCTCCCGAACCAGTTGTCTGATCGACTTCGGGTTTTCTCGAAACGCCTTGTTATGACATCCCGAACATGACCCACGTGTTGGATTTTAATTTTTACATTTGACAAGTGACAGGTGACCTTGACATGTGACTGTCGCCATCTTTTCCTAAACATGATATGACGTCATCCTAAACACGTGTTCAATAAGGAATCCAAGTAGCTAATGCCAAAGTAGCTAACGCCCAACAGTGTGATATTTGACATATGACAGATGACACACGCATGCGTACTGCTGGCGCATGCGCAGAAGGGACCGCAGCAAATTGATGGTAAACATACCATCTCCCTCTACTATATATAATAAGTCTTTTACTCATATTTGATTGGTGATAGTGTAGAACAAAATGTCAGTACTAGCAATATAGTAATAGCCGATATCGCGTAATGTATTATTAATGTAAAATTTCCCTGGCGGCAAAATCTTAAAATAACCATAAATGGAACATGTTGCATTTTCCAAATAACCGATTTAATTGTAGGGGTAATGACGGAAATACTCAATCATAAGACGCAAGGGAGAGGTTATGGATAAGGAGTTTCAGTTACGAAATACCTCTTGAGATACCAACTGAGAAAATGCTACTGGCTCTCCCATAAAGTGGTTACAAAATACACCCGTAAAAAGTGATACTTTTCCTAAATCAAGTGAAACAATATGCCTTCCTAAAAAAACATCCATTAACACATCTTTGGCAAGCAAAAATGATATACTGTATACAAAATAAACTGCTTGAATTAAATTTACTGTTCTAAACTATAAATATAATACTTACGACGTATGAACTAAAGCTACATTGGGAAACAATTTTGCAAAAACGAAAGAGGGATACGATTCACCCATATTTAAAAGTAATCATTATCAGTAATAGGAACGCATATTTGGACCAATTATTTTTATAATTCTCATTAATAATCTAAATTGATAACGCCTTATCTAGCCAAAATATGTCAGTGATATAAATCCAAGAAATTATCATATAGGAAATAACGCGACGGATGTTTTGAAAGAAATAAGCTAGTATTAAAGAAGAAGAAAACAATTTTAATGGAAAATTAAACTGTATATGCTACTGTATCCGTTTTAACAAGCTTTTATTATTTTGCGATGTTAGTTTGTGTATATCTTGCACACTGAATTATAATCACTTCCTTTTATTCTACGAATTTTATAACGTAACAAAAAGATTGGTTTGATTTACTCAAAGTTTATTTTCTTCGTTTTAATGCATTGAAATAAAAGCTTTTAAAAAGTTTTTTTAAATATTAATTTATGTTTGATGATATAACGGGATTAATCACATTTTTAAAAATAAAATAAAGTCACAAGAGTAATAATAATTTACATATAATTTTTCATAGAAAAAATAATAATTATAGTAAAATTAAAAAGTATCACAGAGGATTCACAATAATCAGTCCCGCATGCAAAAATTTGGAGGAGGAATACTAAAGAACTCGACACCATACTCCACAGTGGAGCGGTTCTCCAATCTCAGCATCCGAGACATACAAGAATGGAATGCATTGTTAGTTCTGTAAAATGTTATATTGAACAGCGTTTCAGACCTGATGCTTCGACAGGGAACATATATTCCAATCCTTGAAGTGTGGACTGATAGTCGGTTTTATTATTTAGGTTGTAGACAAATCTAAGTCCAAACTAACGCCTTATTTCATGGGTCTTCAAATTCAAATTGACTCAAGGATAGAGTAATCTATGGGATGGTCAAGGATAATAATATTGTTAAAAGTTATGTATCTATAAAACTTATGTTGTACCTTCTCGATAATATCTCAAAATATCCAAATCAAACTGTCAGAAGAACACTGTATTTTACAAATTTTAAATTTAAATTATTTTTTGGGTAGCATACTTCAAACAAATTTTATAATTCAGAAATGCATCTTAAGAGTGTTGTTTGTATAAATTACTATATTTATAGTTTTAAAGGTCCGGTAATTTAAAAAAAAATAGGTTTTCCATTAAAATATTTTTATATTCCGACGTGTCATAATGACATTATTATGGATTTCATTTTCAGTGTCAAAATGACATACTTTATAGGACTGAGTACTATAATGAAAAATAGACGCAAAAATGAAAAAATTTATTTAAAACAAAATGGAACAAAATTTAATGATTAAAATTAAAAGTAACATTATTACAATTCGTTAAATTGATGTTGGACATAGGAGTTGAAATTGTTGCATTGTTATGATTTTTAATTTCTATGGTTTCTGTTTCTTCTGAGGGAATGGCAGTCGATGAAACACTCGATAATGATTTCTTCCCGAGAATGGCTGATGAAATTCTTTTCTTGTTTTCGCAAAAGTTCTCTATATATCCTTCAGCAATTGTGTCACTTTTCCAGCCACCATGGCGTTTAATAGTGTGAAGATCGACTCCTGAATCAGCCAGCAGTGAAGCTGAAGACCTACAGTGACCTGTGTGTTCGGCGGAATGGGGTAACTTTAAAAAAGCAGCGATCGTTTTGCACATATTTCCGAAAGTATGTATACCCACTGGTTGCTTTGTACATTTGTTGTTTCTAAATGATTAAAAAAAAACGAGAAACTTCGGCATCGGGCGGTCTCATTGCTACATAGGTCCGAACAAGCTGCACCATATTTATTTCTTCGACATCGCCAGGCGTTACGTAAAATTCTCGGGGAACGTTGGTTTTTGTACTAGGTATGAAAATTCGAAAAAAAAACCCTCATCGTGTACATCTTCTATCCTTAAGTTTTTTAACTCAACTCTTCGACATGCTCCACTTATATCTATTATCATTGACACTTTTAATAGCAAGTATGTTTCGTTGTCTGCCTATTGTAAAAACTTTGCAATATTTTCTTTAGTCAAAATCCTGGATTTTTTGGGTGTGTAAGAATCAGATTTTCGTTTTAAAAAAGCTATCAATTGATTGAACTTACTTATGTCGACGTTTTTCTTAAGTAATAGTGCACTCCTTAACATAGAGTAATAACTCGAAGACTTTTTCTATATTGATTATTCCTTGAAATATGCCAAAAGTACCTTTTCGTGTACGATATTGACAACCTTTTTCTGGGAACACCAAGTTTTGTAATTGGCATATCTTTTTTCATATATGCCTTTAGACTTTTCGGGGAACAAACCAACAACTGCTTTATTGGCCAATTCTTCGATTTCTGATGGCAAATTATCCATATTACATTATATAAACGTTAAAATTAAAAATTCAATTTTGACAATGACAATACAAACAAATATTTCTATAGTTACCTGATTTTATTAAAATCAAGCCATTAGTTTACTGACGAAAACTTAAAATTCATTAAAAAAAAACACAAAAATCGTCGGAATATAAAATATTGTATGAAATTCGGATCATAATAACGATCATTATGGTACACGCCGTGTTATTAGACTCGGCTCACGCCTCGTCCAATAATACTCACGGCTAGTACCATGATCGTTATTATGATCCTTATAACATAAATATCTATTATATCACACATTATTTTCAATACATTTTAAATTTATTTACGATCATTTCATGATATTTACCGCTTTGAAAAATATGAAACCTTAACAACATACATAACTTTGTGTCATTGGATTTATTTAAAGGGTAAAATATTAATTTCACAGGTCATAACCAAACCATTTCAAGGAAATCAAATTAGCGCACCTCATATGCTTACTGCAACTCAAGGTAAGCAGGTTCTACAAGGAAGCCAAACGGCAACTTTTCCCGGATATGCCACCATTCCGACCATTCCTACAACCCAAAATCAACAAACTCTTGTTTTCAGTCAATTGGGGGTGATTAGTTCTCAACCGAACATACTGCCAAATCATTCTGGGCAAGGCAATGCCCAAGTTACTCAACAAAAACAGCAGGAAATGCACAAGGTAAGAAGTCAATTAATTTAAAATACATAAAAATCAACAGTATTAGGTAATATTGAATTATACGAGTAATTCATATTTGTAAGTATCTGAAAAAGACATTTAATATCGTAATTCTTATTTATGATATTTACATATTATTGGGAGATTACTTTTTTTTCAAAATAAATAAAGTATTAGTACTATACGTAGTACCGATATGTTATCTATCTACCTAATTACATTTACAAAAAAAACTTGTTTAATCAATGTTATAATATATAAAATCCTTATTATTTATTTAGTAAGTGAAAACAGATAACTAATAAATAGTTTATACTTACTACCTATGCGTCATGTCACAGGGAATTGCAAACATTTCAGCCTTTCAGGAAGCTTGTTTCTGTTTACATTTCCTTGAGTACCAAAAACACAATTTTTTTTTCTTTACACTCTGTACAGAAAATGCATTAAATGTATAAACATATTTTAAAATCAAGATAGAAATGTTAATTTTTCTGTTATACCTATTGGTTATAAAAAAACATCGACAAAAACGGGAGGAGGGGTAGGACCACCTATACAAATTTAACTCTACCATTCCAGTTTACTCTTTTAATACACTTACATAAATGAAAACAAATACATACAAACAATCCGCAGTCTAAATCCAAAAAGATGTTCTATAAATAGGAATTTCCAAAAATAAAAAACTTCAATTGAGTAATTCACCAGGTAAGTAAAAAGCACATACCGCATAGGTGTTGATGTTCTCTGCGCGTACTTTCTTTTAGATAGTCAATAGCCTAGGCGAAGTGTTTTCTCATTATGAATTTCACAGTGGTATGGACATTTACGGTGCTAGTAAGTTCGGGATTTAAACTTTTTAGGGTAGGTAAATTGGGGCCAAGCGAACCTAAGGATTAGAGTTGTCACAGGTAAACTGGGGACAATGTATAAAGATAGATAGGTAGGATCCAAAAGGGCTGTATTTGCTCTTACTTACGTCATTTATTTGATATGGCCTACTTAGATCATATTGAAGTGTCGGATTGTTTTGTATATGATTTTGTAGAGTGTCAGCCTAATACAAAAGCTTTTATTAGTATGGCTGATTATTTAGTTAACAACTATATATCTGAGCAAGCTAGATTTCCACCAATATTATTGGTTTCGTGTAGTAGCTCTACAGAGAATACCACAAATGCTTGTAAGAGTTTCCACTCTAAATTTAATAACTATTTTTATAGTGCGCATCCACCGTTATTTCACTTTTGTATTGTATTAATAGAATTCCAAACTGACACATATTACAATTAATAGTAGTTCACTTCCCAAGAAGATACAAATTAAAGCTGTGTCAAGATTAAATGTTGTCAAATGTGTTTCCTATATTGGCAAAAGTCATGTAAATCATGTACCAACATGAATTATGTTATAAAAACATTTTATTTTTAATAAGTAGTACAATATATTTTTTTACTATAAAATGGACTTTTATTTAAATATCTAAGTTCTAAACAGTAAATAGAATAGTGCCTAAGTACCTATTTGTTCTCCCCAATTAACCTGCTACATGATGAGATGTCTCTCTCCAATTTACCTGTACCTTTTTTGATCATCAATTATTTTATTGCTCTTTCTCCCCAATTTACCTTCCACCGACATTTACATTTCCACGGCAGGAATTTTAACGTTATATTTAGTCAAACTACACTACAATTAAAAAGGAATAATACATTTTAGAAGGAGAATGTAAATAACAAAATCTATACTAGTACTAGACTATAATTAAAATGAATTATTGTAAATATTAAAATTTCTATCATTGTACGGAACATGAGTACATAATACAAATATAGACACGAAACTATAGATAAAATAATCTAGTTTTTGCAATCTAAGTCTAACTTATCAGACTAAAAAGGTACTATCATATGAATCAGATCCAATTTCAGTGGAAGTTGAATATATTTTCTAAATAATGACCCATTGAAATAGGCGCTGATTCATACAGTTATACCAGGGAAATCACAATTAGATTAATGCCAGGTAATTAAACTTATTAAAGTGCATTTCCATAAAATGATAAATTGTTGATGGTACCCTTTCGGGTCTATGTTATTTTATACAAGAATAATATAACAAAATTGTTAAGCTGATTTACTAATGGGTACAATAATAATAGGTTGAATGCTAAATAACTCAACAGAAAGTCGGATCAAGGGTTAAACAAGAATGCGGCAGCATATCAAATATCAACCAAGCAGTCAAGGTTCTTTCTTTTTCAAAACCTTTAAACAAATACACAAAACCAGAAAAAACACACTGTGTGCAATAAACTGAATGTCATAGCAGCAGGGAATAGATTGAATACAATATGATCTAGAATCACACACAGAAGCTCTACGATGACCTGGAAAACATTTTCGTAGGCAACAGTTATGTGAAGATTAAAGAGAGACAGGTTGTGATAAATAAATAATAGATAACAAAGGATATTCTCTCATTAATAAAAAAAGAGATTGTTTCTTTAAGAAGACAAGAAAAAATGGGAACAATAAGTATTATAAAATTACAGGGAATACAGTAAAAAAGATGTAGATATTAGAAAACGGGAAAAAAGTTTTTATATTAGGCATATACAGGAGGACATAGGAAATGGAAGAAAAACAGAGGATATAATCCACAAATACTATACAATAAAGAACAAAATACAAACATAATCCCGAACTTAAAACATATTGGTGCGACGCTAAAAGATCAATATATAGCCAATGCATTTAATAATTATTTTATAAGGGTCGGAACCGAGCTGTCCAAGGAGATTCCTCATGTATCCCTAAGTAAAACCAAAAAGCAACCTGCTATTTCACTTTTTTGGCACCAACAACAGAAGCAGGAGTGAAAACCATCATAGGCAATCCGGACAAAAACAAAGCCTGTGGGGCTGTTAACATTAGTGTAGCAGATGTACAGAGCCTACGACATGCGTGTGCAAGCATCCTTACGAATATTATTAACTTATCGTTTGAAAGTGGTGAAGTGCCGGACAAATTGAAAATTATAAAAGTTAAACCATTCTTACTATCAGTGTTTTAAAAAATAACGAGATATGATAATGGAGAGATATCGGTAATCCCCAAATGCGCTAGTAGGGTAAACGTCAAAAGCGTTTTGAAATAAGGTTTTTATAGCGTAATTTTTAAATAGCGTTTCTATAAGGTATACGTTATTTAGGCTAAATCTGCATTTTCTTTCTAGCCAATCAAAAAAACAAATAAAAATGTCTATTTGTGTTGTATGATTTTTTTGTGGTGGGACTCTTAGATTAATCGGTTGCAAGTTTTTTAGCAGATTGGTTATGTAGTTTGTGGTACAAGGAATTGACTGAGCGAACGTGACTAGACTTCTTTATTTTCGATTAAAAAAAGTTTTCAGGTATAAATCAATTTCTGTGAAATATACATTTGATTACGTTATATTAATTGTTTCTTTTCTTAGTATCGTCAAAAACTTTGAGTAGGTATGAACGTAAAAAATCATTGTTTGTAAAATTGCTGAAGTAAGCTTACTTAATTGACATATTCGGTGCTTGTTCTATTTTTCCGTTAATAACGTATATAATTTTAGGGGCTACCGATATCTCTCAAATTGGAAACAGTATTTTACGTTACAAGGCCGGTAGGTGACTTATTACAGTACGAGTTGGTTTACGGACGAGGCGACGTAGGAGCCGAGTCTGGAATATAAACAAGTGCTGTAATAACACCTAACGGACGTGTATCGTAAGATATTTTATTTCATCCTGTCTTTATAATCCTTTTTAAAAAGATTTAATAGAAATGTTTATTACAAATTTTAAAATATAAATGCGACTGTGGTTTGCTTGTCACTGTCAAATAGATAAAATTATAATATTTGAGTAAAGAATATAAATATAGTTTAAATAAAATAAAAATTGCTAACTTTAGTTAAGCAAAATATTTAAAAAATTATAAAAGAGAGTCTATTCTATAGTTGCGTAATATTTTTCATTTACTAAAGTTGGTAGAAAAATTTTTTTTACAAGTTAAAGCATCTAAACAGAGTTACTTGGTATCGATAAATATATAGTCAAAACAAAATAAAAATTACTAACTTTAGTTAAGCAAAATATTTAAAAAATTGTAAAAGAGAGTCTTTTCTGTAGTTGCGTAATATTTTTCATTTGTTAAAGTTGGTAGAAAAAATAATTTTACAAGTTAAAGCATCTACACAAAGTTATTTGGTATATTATTGTAGAACGCTAACAATACTGCGTCTTTCCATAACGCGACCTTATGGCGTCTCCTAGAAATACGGTACCTAGCCGAGATCTTATTCAAATATATCGGTAAAAAAGAAAACTCGGTGTCATATCTGGTTTCAAATTTAAATTATCTTTAACGGTTGCGAAGATGTATATTTGTACAATACTGCGTCTTTCCATACTTGTACCTTATTGCGTCCGAAATATATTTTTCTTGTTTTGCTAACCATGCTGCACAATAGACATCCAGTAAAGCCATAAGGCATTGTTGTCGGTTTTATTAAATTTCTTTATTTTGTTACTGCTTTTAGCAAAAAGTAATAAAAGTATTTATTCTTTATTTTTATATTACATTCACTTAGAAATTAAAATTATTCTGATGCTATATAGGGTAGTTCTCCAAAGTCTCGTTTATGGTTTTGTTATTAAGAAGTTAGACTATAAGATATAAATCGACATAATTTTACTTAAACATTTTCAATTGGGACTTGGGACTAGGAACATTTTTTTATTATTGAATTTGGCGCTATATTCTTTGTAGAGCCGTTAGAAATGGTAAGTGAGTTAATGGACACTGTGTTTATTTAACACTGGACGCCATTCAGGATTTTCAACACATACACACATAATCATGGATTTCGACTAGTTTCGAAAGGGTTTGACTGAATCTTTAGTTAGAAAAGCAAGAATTGTGAATAAAAAAAAGGCAGTGGGAGATCTATAAAGTTCACACTGTACAAAAAGTACACAAACATTCGGCATTTAAGCCAGTAAATGTATCCTACGAAACCACGATTATCGTCGAAGTGACTATCCCCAGCGAATGACAGTTTTAGAGTGGTTTGAGTGTAATTCGCATAATAATGAAAACGTGTTTATAAAGGTTTGCTTAGTGTAAAAGACCTACTGGATAGAATTACAAATAAAACATACTTTGAGGTTTTTTTAAATCTATATAATAAATGCAATATAAATTTTATACTCATAATTTTTATGAACAAAGCCACAAAAACAAAAATCGTTTGGTGCTTCCTTAAACTTTATTGGTTGGTTGGTTAACGATGGGGGCCTTCTTGCAATACAGCCTCATGGCTTGTTGTACCTTATCCTGACCATGTCTTTTTAAGAAAGACGTATTTCCTTTTAGAAAGTCCGATAGATGTCTACGACTACGAAGCCATGCCGAAGGTTGTGATCTCCTTTAATTTCTCCGAGGATGTTAAATCTTCTGCAGGTTAGTATTTCGTAGATATCTTTATTGTAATAGGTAGTTTCGCTATTGCGTAAAAGGACTTAGCACCGCACAGCCTCCAGATTTTACCACATAGATCGACAGTCATCAACTCAATGGTATTCCATTTAGATCCGTAATTCGTGAACCGTCTCTTTTATTTCAGGTGTCGGATCAGTCCGAATTATTCTTAAGATCCGACACTTTGAACCGGCTCAGATCCGATCCGTCCATCTCTACATATTACACACCCGTATACCTCATATTATTATGGGTTGATGACAGTGATGTATAACCACAGCACCATTTGGAGTGTGTCTTCAGGTTTTTCTAAGCAGGCTTCTTCATCTTATTAGACCAATTTTTGCTTTGCTTAGGTTTCCAATAATTTGTTGGTTCGAGGTCAGCTTGTCATCCAGGATTAGTCCTAGGCAGTATGCCTATTTAACTATTTTTATCTATTCGCCAAAGATGTTTAGGTTGTCATAATTTCTTGTTTATCTTCGTTTGGTGAAATGTAAAATTGCAGTCTTTGCTTCGTTGACGTTACAGTCCACCTTCTTATCAGCACTGCTCGCTTCTCAGTGGTCTTTGCATAAGCTTTCCTAGTATATTGGCTTGTATAGAGTATAAACTGTTTACCTAGTTTTGCTCAAGCTATCAAAATGGGTCTTCACAAGGCAAATTCACTCAACAGCAATTAAATAACAGGGCACAACTCAGTTACATGAAACAAATATAATAAACAATTACTGTTCTGATTAAGAACCAAAACTATTTTATGCTAACTGGGGGTGTATCGTCCCCTTGCTTTATTAGTACCATCTCGAGTTCTTACTTTCATATTTCTTTTGCATTTATGACTTTATCTTATATAAACTCACACAATATCAATCAACTAGCTAGTGCCCCCCGAAATAAGTATTATATATTATAAGACAGAAGTCTATCGAACGGGTAAAGGATTTCAACAAAATCCACCTCGTAGGTATGTTAATCAGGTCCCATGTAAGACCTGAAACTTACAAGACGGACTCCTGAAGGTACGGACGCTCAGAATTCCAGTGAGGTTTTTAATAATTCCTGGAGTACCAGGAATACTTAGCAATTGCTTTCTCACCTATGATCATAACAAATACATTACGTTACATACCAGGCTTCTTATCTTTCATTAACCTGTCCTTTGTGCACTTATATAGTCACAGATGCCAACACTTTCATCTTTCTGCAGTCACTCACTAACTAACTGTTCTTAGATGCATCTTTCTTTTATCTCATAATATGAAATAAATAGGACCCACAGGAAAATTTACCACATCATTACATAATTAATTAAAATATGTATTACGGATAAAATAATAAAAACGAAATAAAAATAAATTGAAAAGAAAAAATAAATAACAAACATAAATTAACGATATTTTATACATTTGCTCTCATAACGAGTATTACATCGTCTGCATGCTCCTTGGCTTAGAAGACGTCTGCATTGTGATATGTCATTAACTCATCAACCACTAAGTTTCATATGAGATGTAACAATACTTCTCTCTGAGGACATCCCTGAATTACGTCAACTGTTAGGGAATCTTCGTAGATGCTGGTTGTGATTTGCCGATATTCTAGCATGTTGTGAATTTCAACTAGTAGTATCGTCGATACCATGTCTTTTGGCAGCCGACATTATCGCAACGCACTTACTCTTTCAATAAAATATCTCTTTTTAAATATGGTTCATAAAAATAATATCGATATCAAAGTTCCTATGTATAGTGTAGGTACCCAAGGCTTATATTGCATAATAAATTGATAACATTTGAATTACACAACAAAAGCCGCGTGATAGAAGTTTGTACACCTAGTTTCACGGCTAACTTCCAGGTGAATAAAATAATTTTAAATTTGCTGCAATTTTTAGCCGCAACAGCCTATATATTTTCGCGTCGTGAAACCTCGTCTTTTAGCGTCTTTACAAATCAATAGCATGTGTAAGACAGAGAAAGAAATTCCTGTGATCACTATTAAACAAGATAATGTGATTGTAATGCTTTGCAATGAATTTAAGAGACCCGCTGGCAATAGGTTGCTGTTAATTAGGTCACAAGAGTGGGGGTGGGCGGGTGGGGGGTATAAGGGTTTAATTGTTCGCTGTTTGAATATTAATAATAAATAAAATTAATTGCGATTAAAATTATTTAAACCAAATAATATGTTACGCAAAAAACTATCTTATCAAAATTTGACATGTGATGTGTAGGTGTCAAATTGTAATGATCGACGATATTGATACAATGAACTATGCCGACGCAAAGACAAGGTGACAAAGGGGAATTACGCGAATCACGAAAGGCGAATCCCGAATTGGTCTCATTGGTCGATTTCAAATTAAATTTAGAGGCGAAGTTATTTTGCGATTCGCAAAATTTTAATTTAGAGCACGAGAATCTTGAGTTTGATATTATCTTATTGGTGGATTTAAAATTAGTAGCGGGAAGATTAATTTTGTGATCATTTAGCCTCATTTCCTGAATTAAATTATGATAGGCACCCTGTTTCTTTCCAAATTGAAAACTATCGCAGGTTTCTACTGACCTATGTGTTTTTTGTACTCTATTTTTTTAACAATAAATAGGCAGCGATTGCTCGTCTTCGTCACCAATGCGAACAAATTTGCATTGTTCATTTGGACGTTTCTTGATAATTAAAGTTTAATCAACAATAAAAAAGAAATGAAAACTTAAAACGAAATTAGTTATAGGTAAAAATAAATATTTGATGCCAATTAGCCAATTTTCACTTTCTCAATATTTCGCGAATATTCGTATCGTATGAAATAGGAAAAAATCGCGATTTTTTTTGCTTATATCCGCAATTCGTGTTTCGCGTCTATATGAACTAACCTTTAGGGATATATACTAAAAAAATATTATCAAAATTCGACAGGTGCTGTCAATGTCAAATTGTAACAATAAACGATATATTGATGAAAAGGATGAATCCAACTAAACTGCTCATAACAAAGTTCGAAAAATGGCTTTGTTGCCGTTTCAACAATCACAACATTTAGTTTAGTTTCGTAATACCCATTGTTATTTTATATCACTTCCTGAATTTGGGAGTGGATATCTTAGGATCATTTATTAGTTTTCTTTTTAGGAAATAAACCAAATTTTGCCGTAAATCAAAACTTCGTAAACAGTGATCAACGCGACTGTTCTAATAAGAAAATTAGGATAATTCCAAGCCCTGGGACATAAAACAAAAAAATATCGAAAATATCCCAAGATATTGACTAAAAATATAAAACTGCTGTGTTATACAGTGAGGATCTAAAGCCCCCCCCCCCCCCCCCCTTCTAACTTCTAAATCGGTCGGTATATTTTAATGAAATAATACTTGAGCAACGTCGGGTTGCACTAAGAATTTTAATAAATAATTAGTATTTAACCATCAAGTTTGAGTGTGACATAAATGACTTTGACAGGCATTAGATACTCACATTAAAGGTGCGTGATTAGTAAATTAAAAATTAAGGTAACCGGGCCAGTATGATCGTGAGAAAATTATTTCTGCCAATGTTACGTCTGTCACAGTCAAACTTGCTGGTTAAATAATTATTATTAAAATATGTCTTGCATTTTTTGACATACCAATGACAGCTGTAAATTTCTAGATGACAGCTGGGTCCGCTTTTGGAATACATTCTTCTACTGATACCTCATTTTAAAGATATGTAATGCTTGAGAGATTCTCTAATTTAAAAATAAAAAAAATATAATTAAAAAAAATTTTTTAATTACTTTTGCAAAATAATGTCTGTATATTTTACGTTCCGGATATTATTCATTAAACATAAGAACAGCACATACAAATAACCGCTTCAAATTTATTTTGTAAAGAACAAAGCCATTTAAGACAATTTAGGGCTAAGAATATTTTCTGTCAATCAGACATTTAATAATATTATGACAGCAACAATCAATAGGTAAAAAAAAATTGCAAAAGATAGGTAATTTTAATTTTTTTTTAAATAAAAAAAAATGTTAATTGGAGAACCCCATTTCCATTTTTAAAAATATTCCAAAAGCGGACCCAGCTGTCATCTTGAAATTTTCAGCTCTCATTTTAGTATGTCAAAAAATGCCAGACTTACTCAAATATTATTATCTTGTCTTGGCTTCCTAAAAAGTAGGTAATCGAAATATATAATAAATCTAAACTTTTAAACTCTACCTCCCTATTGTCGAAAATACTATAAAATAACCTTACCTTACTTTTGATCATTGTCACAGTCAATCAACAGCCAAATTATTATTTAATTTTAACGATCGCCCAACAACGCTTACGATCGCGCAACAACGCTAAGGATCGCGCAACAGCGCTTAGGCAGTCCGACACTTTTAGTGGACCAGCGCAAACATCGGGGCAGTGTTGCCAGACTGGTCAACGAATTATTCTGCGGAATGGATCATCTGCAGAATTGTGTAACAAGGTTGTATTATCAGATATATTTTTTTTGGCCCCTTGCCTTTATTTCGTCCTTATCAATAGTTCCAGAAAAAACAATTCTGAATATTTTCATTGCATATTGTGTTTTTAATTCTAATTGTTAAAGTATTCCTTATTTATTAAAAATTCTTTAAAAATCTGCAAATTACGAAATGATTCTGCAGCTCTGCAAATATGCTTCCAAAAATCTGCTAAATGCAGAAAAATCTGGTAAGTATTTATACGGACGATAATTTGAAAAATAATTCTATATAATATATAATATAATATACGAAATAATTCTGCAGCTCTGCAAATAGATATGCTTCTAAAATTCTGCTAACTGTAGAAAAGTCTGCTATTCTGGTAGGTAGTTATTTATACAGACGATAATTTGACAAATAATGCTAATCGACTTAAGATAGGTATATGAGTACCACATCGTCTCGAACTGGGGGATTTGCTGAATCCGAAAAGTCAAACCTAATCGGAGTATGAAGTGTGGTGCCGACCCGGCAATAATGATTTTGCTTTTGTTTTAAATTAAATTAAAAATTATTGTTAAGGAAACTATTTTAGTATTTATTAGCAATATTAGCATGCCTAGTTTGAAAGCGTAAATTAATTCACGTTTAATGTTTAGCGATAGCTTAGCGATAGACAGGAAAACATCAAAACGGTAGATCCACTGCTAAAACTAAAGATCTGGCAACACTTATCAATATTAAAAACGTCATTGGCTGGCTGCATTCCATTCTCCTCTTCACAGAATTATATTATTATTCGGTTTTACTCGGCTGTATATATAGTGCCTATCATATGAAGAATCCACCACATTTCAATATTTCCACCTGGAAGTTAACCGTGATACTAGGTGTACATATTACATACTAGTTATAAAATTATATCATTAAAAAAATAGTATTTTTTAAATATTGAGATAAAACCTTATGGCTAGTTAATAAAATCTGTCGTTTTAGCAAAATACTTTCATAGCGCCCATTAATATCTTGCACCAAGATCGCATAGTAAACCAGCATTCCAAATTTAAAATATTTATAAACTTATGGTTTACTATATCTGCGGGTTGTTTTTACCCTTTAAGGATGTATTTCGAAAATAAAAAAAATAAAATGATGTATTTTGACTTTTATTAAAAAAAGAGTGTAGTGAAGAAAAATCAGAAAAAGAAGGTTCAAAACATCGATACCAAGAGAATACTCCTATGATACGTGCACTTATAGGGAAACTAAACCAAGAGAAATGATCAAATGTAAAAATGTTACCGATCATAATTTTGGACGACGTTTAAATCTGTAACGTTGCCTGTAATAAAGATTCAGCGAACGCAAATTTCCGTCTAAAGTCACTTTTCTTCTCGACATTTACGTCGCGGCTTTGAGCCATGCTGTAACCCATTTAGTACAGATGTTCAGGTTAATTAAGTTTATGGGGCAATTCGATCACTGTCTTTAAAGTTTGTATATTCGTAATATCGTCAATTTTAGCTGGATCTATAGAAATTCCGTGACGAATTACAACATCACTCAAATATCTCAGTTCAGCAGAACCAAATTTACTTTTATTCTCATTTAAAGTTAATACAGCTTTATTTAAACGATCAAAAACAATTAGTACAACTTCTAAATGTTTAAAAATAATTTCTCATTATACTCCAAAAAAAAGCCTACGAAATTAAAAGGAAAATTCTAGACTAAATCTATGTATTTCTTATAAATTAAATTTAAGATAATGACCTGTGTCAAGATTAATTATCGCGACAAGCTTTTATTTATATCATTCAATTTTATAATGTAACAAGAGGATAGGTTTAATTTACTTCAAAGATTATTTTCTTATTTTTAGTGCATTCAAATAAAAGCATTCTTTAAAAAAATTTTTAATATTAGTTTATTTATTTCTTTTTTAGTATTCGCTAGATATTTTTTCTAAGCATGTTCAGTTCAATTACTGCGTCATTATTCAGGTTTGTTCGTTTTTTTTTAATGCATTGTCATCCGTACTAAATCACTAGCAAAATTTCAACTCCGTAGGAAGAGGTTCGGGTTTGCTCGGTTTTTATCATAAAAATGCATTATCATCGGAACTAAATCACCATGTGAAATTTCAACTCCCTAGGATCATAAAAATGCATTGTCGTCTGAACTGAATCACTAAAATTTCAACTCCGTAGGATAAAAGTAAGGGGTTCAGGTTTGTTGAACATAAAAATACACTGTAATCGGAACTGAATCACCATGTAAAATTTCAACTTCGTAGGATAAAAGAAAGTGGTTCTAATTCAGCTTGCAAGATTTGACACTAACATACACCCACAAAATCCATACATATATAGCAAGTTAAATAAATGATTTTAAAAATTGTTTTATATTTAGGGGTGCGTGTACCCTCTTAGAGGGTGAGTTTAAAAAAATCCTGTCTTAGTGAATGTTTGCAGCCCAAACTAAAGCTGTATGCAAAATTACAGCTTTCTATCTTTGGTAGTTAGGCCTGGGTTTAAGAAATTAGCGATAGTGGTAAAAGTCCGACATAAAAAATAATGTTATATAAAAAAATTAAACAAAATTGACGTGGTTTGGTGTTTTCCTTAAAAGTCAAAGGGTTTTAATATGAAAAAAATTTAATTTTTAGTGTTTTTTTCTCCTAAGAGGGCTAGCTTTGCAATATTCTTGCTTAGTGGACGTCTAAGAACGTAAATAGGACTGTAGGCCAAATTTAAACTTTTTAACATTAGTTTTATTTTTTATTCATTTTATGCGAAATACCCATTAAAATTTGAAATCACATTTATTATC
Source organism: Polydrusus cervinus (assembly GCA_935413205.1). Lineage (NCBI taxonomy): Eukaryota > Metazoa > Arthropoda > Insecta > Coleoptera > Curculionidae > Polydrusus > Polydrusus cervinus. The sequence goes on from OW284511.1 coordinate 55,883,129, forward strand.
TATTATAATAAAGGTTATTACATTGTTGTCACATCTGTGGACGCAGCATTGTACCTTTTCAACAAAATCGTTAAAAAATACCCGGATGTATATTTTTCGTACAAAGATGATCGCCCCTCTATATTGAGTTTACATGAACTAAAAATATACATTTACAGTTACAATACGCATAATACTGCGTCCAATATTTTTTTTTTGAAATTTAATAAATCATAAGTAATGCACCTAATTTAGTTTATTTTGATACCAAAAGTAAGATGAGAAATAATGCTTTATTGTGCTATTTTTAAATATCACCTATGTTGGCCCGGGAGCAAAATAACACAGGATAACAATACTGCGTCCGGTATACGGCCGTCATATCATCCAGGACGCAGCAAGATATGGTAGAGAGCAAATGCATGGACGCAACATTGTTTGTAGTCTGTATATATATATTGAAAACGAAATCAAAATTACTAACTTTAATTAAGTAGACTATTTAAAAAATTGTAAAAGAGAGCCTATTCTGTAGTTGCGTAACTTTTTCATTTACTAAAGTTGGTAGTTGGTACAATATGTGTACTTGAACATTTTGTTTCCTATAATTTTAAGTGACTTGTCAAAAATCCAAAGTAAAAAGTCATTATTTCTAAAAACAAAAGATGGTTGCTAGGTAATACATTACAGTACCTGACACTGTAATGTTCCACTTACCGGCTGCAAATGAGTACATGGTAAGTTGATTTACTGAACAAAATGAAATAAATACGCTATAAAAACCTTATTTCAAAAACGCTGTTAGCGTTTACCTTATTTTTACGTTATTAGGGTATTTCGGCATCACCATCCATTGAAAGACTGCAACAATATTTGAGTGCGCATAAATGTCTGTATGAAGGGCAATATGGTTTTTGCAAAGCCAGGGACACGGAGATTGCAGCAATAGACTTATCTCCTGCCTTACAAGCATTTGACCAAGGATATTAAAGAAAAGGGGGATACGAAGTTGGGTCACAGTCTTTGAGGTACAAATAATGCCCATTATTAGCTCCATTGTAAACAACTTTTCAGAAAAACACTCGGGGAATTCGGAAAATTAGCATAATTTACCTTTGTCGTTTTCTGTTAATTAGACAAGGACGTCAGGTTGCGTTCGAGCGTTCAGAGCGTGTTTTCTATTGAGCTGACGCCAGTCTTTCATATCTGTGTGACGTTTATCAGTACCTGATTAACAGCTGTCATGTAGTTGTTGGTTATCAGTGTTAAATTTAAGTATTTTTGAGTAGAAAAAGCAACTCGACATACAAATAGAAAAAGTATGCCTTTCGCAGTTCCAATGCTGTGGCGAAAACCCACCAATTAATTTAAAGATTGCTATTTTTGCATGACAAAGATTAAAGGTTATTTCAAAAAAATAAGCTCAAGATCAACTATCCGAATTTGCCTTCCTCCATAAGACCTATTCTTCACGATTCAGATCTATCAGTACTGCGCGTTTAGATTGGCAAGATATTGTTTTGGGAGGCAATGGAGATAATAATACATCATCAAGTAGCTCCGAAGATATGTGGGGATTTAAAATTTATAGCAATTTTAGCCGGGCTTCATAGAAGATTTACAAATTATTGCTGTTTTCTTTGTTTGTGGTACAGTCATGCCGTGAATGAACATTATGTGACGAAAATGCTTTAAAAATAATTCAGAAATGCAAAACATACCCATACCAACATCGACTTAAAATGTACCCATTCTGTCTGGAAAGGGTGCCTACAACTGGTTTTTTTGTTATCTAAAACTGCTATACTTGAGTTTTAGAATGGAATCATATATTTATTATGAAGTGAAACAATAACTTTTCATGTTCTGTAAATGGTAAATTTCAAATATTTGTTGACTAAGCATCATTGGTACTAATACCACGACTCTTGGTAATAATTATTTTATCATATTAGAAGTATCAATCTTTTTATTAACGACCTTTTTATTTCATATTGAAATAACGAAGAAATTTGAAACATTGGTTTACTGCCTGAAATTGACTAATACGTAACATTTTATTTCTCACGTTTTTATATAAAGCAGCTCCCAATTATTAAATAATTAGTTTTTTTTTGTGGAAATCGAATAATAAGTAAATGCAATTATTAGAGAATCACGGAACTGTTTGTTTCCCTAAATTTCGTCTGTGAACTTTTGGGTCACGTCCGTCGATTGTATACTTTGCACAAACGAGACCTCAAATTTATCATCTGTTGGAATGACAACAGAGACAGACTGAAAATAAAAGAGATAGAGATTCTACATGTAGAAGTTTGTTTATTTATTTTTGTAAATAACAGGCGTTAAGCTGACATGTACAAAGGGAATAGAAATATCGGGTCCATATCCAAGTCGATGCATTTGACACAGTTAACCACAACATACTCCTTACAAGATTAGAGAAAGCAGTAGTAAAGGAGACCCCCACACCTATGGTTTAAAAGCCACTGGACTAATAATAGACTACAGTTTTGTTAATGTAAATTATACCAGTAGTGTCTTGAATAAAATAAGCATGTGACTAAAATCTCATAAATTAACGACAAATATAAAGAAATCTTCCTATATATTTATTGATAAAACTAACTGTCATACCGGGTGGTGCATCGTGGTTGGAAACATAGGATATCCCATGTAAGTTTTAGACTGTCCAAATATTTGCTCCCCCGTTGACTTTAGAGCGGGGTTGTAGGGAGAAAGCTGAGAAATCTGGCAACTGCGCCGACATCATAATCCAATTCCGCATGCTCCAAAACCCCCACATACCAAATTTTGTAGGCCTAACTTCAGCAATTTTAATAATATCAAATTTATTCCAGTTAAAGTCCCCACCCTGTATATGCTCTGTACTTTGAGTTTTCACAAAAGCCTTACATGTCCGCTTGCCGCACTGCCACCTTTTCGCGGTATCCTTGGCTAACATTTTTTTGAAGCTAAATGTGTAATCCCCCATCACTAACAGAGATTTTCCTTTTTCACTGATACCAAATGTTACTTCCATTTTGTCGCACTTTATTATATACTTTATATATTTTTCCCAATAACAACTCTACTAAGAGGCTACCAAAGACAATACCTGATAATAAACTGGTTCATTTTATAAGGGTTTGATCAAATTTAAACCTTCTAAGATATTTTTGTGTTTGGAATTCATAATTATTTTTACATATTATACTGGAAGTTTGGTAACATTTTCAGAATAAATTCATTTTAACCTATTAATAATGTTTGTCTTGTTGGGCCCCGGATGCAATTTATGTGTTAAGGCCTTTTACATTGGGTGCAATTGCAAGAAAAAAATGCCTGAAAGCATGCGCTTTGTCGATGTTAAACAGCTGATGCAGGTTTTAAATGGGAGAACGTGCATCAGCTGATTAAAACGTCGTCGACGCGCATGCTTCCAGGCCATTTTTCTTGCAATTGCACCCAATGTAAAAAGGCCTTTAGAATTTCTACCTGTCTATTCCGGGATGTAATTCGATATGGCCGTCACCACAGTACTGCAAACTTGGAAAAAGCATAAATATCATCATAGAAGTATCAAAACCATCAAGAATTGCTAGAAAGGGATGAAGAGCGAAGATCACCTTTTTGTTTCCAAAGGATGGAGTGAGCTAACAACAACAGATATTTTTTACAAAATATTTGCTCCTGACGAATGCACGTTTACATTCAATTATGAGCCGAATATACAAAATTATCGGTACTGGAGCCTACAAAATGAATATCGTTTCGCATGCACTCGAACCCAATATCCTCAGAAAGTGAATGTTTAGGCAGGAATTTTTGGACATCGCATCATTGGGCTATTTTTTATTGACGGAAATCTTACGGGTACAATATATATGGATCTTCTTCAAAATTAAATTGGACCCGCACTGGAGGAAGTCGCTGATGAAAATCAGGAGATTTGGTTTTAAATGGATGGTTGCTCGGCCCACAATTCGCTTGTTGTACGCGAATATTGAAATATGCCTTTAATGGGCACGTTGTCGGTCCAAACTCAACCATTAATTGGCCAGCTAGGTCTCCTGACCTCTCACTAAACGACTTTTTCCTCTGGGGGCATTTAAAAAATGTTCTTTATAAAAGTGTTAGGTTTAAAAATTTGTAAAATTTAAAAAAAATTCCCCTTTTAACAATTCTTGATGGTTTTAATACTATTTAATAGGTTTTATTGTAGGTAAAATATTCTATTAGAAGATCTGTTTTGAAAATAATAATCGTTTTATTTGAAAATATCAGTTAAATCCAGTGTAAAATGTGTCTGTTAAAGATTTTTTAAAAAGCCTACCGTTTGCAAATTACATTTGACAATGACAAATCACAGCTTGACAAGTTCAATCAATGCTGGTGTCCGCAGCATCACCTCATGAATTCCAATGAAAACCCAACCGCAATTCTATTCAAATAAGTCCAGATCGGGTTTTCCAAAATTGGTTAAACTCCGCATGTGCACTCACCACACAGAAACCCTAAAAGTCCCCCTACAACCCCGCTCTAAAGTCAACAGGGACAGACAGTCTAAAACTTGCATGGGATTTCCTATATTTCCAACCACGATGCACCACCCGGTATACTATTTGCAGATCAGCAGCTTCAAAACTCATCAGTGATAAAATATTTAGGTCTTTGAAGTTGGATTTTTGGTCAATTTGTGTCATTAGTGAGGAGACAAAATGACGTTATGATGCTTCCCTTGAGGAACACTGGAGATTTTCCTTGAAATTTTTCTTGAGATTTCCCTTAAGTAAAATCTCAAGGCGTTTCTCAAGGAACGACTGTAAATATGGGCATTAGGCAGTCCGGTAAATATTATTTAATGTTGATTATCATTTTCCAAGCATATTTTATATGGCTCTTTAATTGCATTTAGTTCTGCAGAGAAATAAGAAGAGTATTTATTTATTTATTCATCAAGTATCAACAGCAATTAAGCCATTAACAGATACAATTAAATTCTTTACAATTATACTATTCTAGGTATACACTATTCACCAATCAAGCCATGATATACTATCTAACAGTTAATCTACTGTCCAATAATTCCTTAAATTTATCTAAACTAATAATATCTATCAATGTCAGATGCATACTCATTAAACAGGTTACACATCTGATTAATTGGAGAACTCTTGAACAGATTTGTCCTGGGAAAATCTAAATAAAATACTTTATTGAATCTAGTGTTCACACGATTTATAGAAAAAGGAAGCTGACTTAAAAACTCGGTATCATCAATGTTTCCTTTTAACAGCTTGAAGAGTGTAATTAAACATATTTTTTTCCGTCTTATCTCCAAGGATACTCAACAAATATACATTATCACAGCCTCTAGTGGGGTAAAAACCTTATTTCTTTAGATACATATATTTTAAAAATTTTCTCTGTACACTCTCGATAAAATTAACCCAGACATTGTAGTAAGGGGATCATATTATACTTCCATACTCTAACTTAGGCAATACCAATGTGTCAAACAATCTAAAACATACATCTATATCAATTTTTTTTGTATTTCTAATTATAAAACCCATTATTCTTTAAGTATCGTGTACTTTAGCCTTTATATGCCCAGTAAATGACATTTTGGTGTCAAGCATCACACACAAATCCCGCTGATTATCCACCCTTGACAAACTTGGGTCACCCACAGCATAATCACTATTAATCATATTATGATTCAAAGATAAAGATATAAAGGAACATTTATTTACATTAAGAGTAAAGCCATTCACATTACACCAATCGACCACACGACACAGGTCATCCTGTAACGTGCCACAATCATCCCCGGTAGCAATCTCAAGAAACAACCTAAAATCATCTGCAAATAATAAACCCTTAGAGTGCCTAGTAACGCCAACAATGCTATTTATGGCTATTAAAAATAATACTGGACCTAAATTAAAGCCTTGTGGCCCAGAGGTGCTTTTATACTTTGCCGATTTAGATCCCTTCAGTTCTACATATTGCTCTCGTCCGGACAAATAAGACTGAATTAACATTATTAAATTTTTAGTGACATTCATATCCTCCAGAGCCTTTATTAGCACACAGTGTCTAACCTCATCAAAAGCCTTTTCCATATCGGTGTATACAACATCGACCTGTCGTTTGTTCTTCAATGAACAGTGAACATACTGAGAGAATGCTGCCAAATTTGTAAATGTGGAGCGCTTTGGTAAGAAACCATGTTGTACACTGGATATACTGGCTGCTACGTCATCATATATCCTATCAAATAATATCAACTCAAAAATCTTAGAGACGGCAGATACTATGGTAATAGGACGATAATTTTTAATTTCTTGTCTAGATCCACTTTTAAAAATAGGAATAAACTTACTGGATTTCCGTGCCTCGGGATAAATGCATGTTTTTAAGCTAATATTAAATATATAGCAAAGTGGCTCAATTAAAAAATCTAAACACCCCTTAAAAATATAGCCAGGCACACCATCAGGTCCTATAGCTCTATTAGCCCTCAACTTTCCAATCGCCTGCTCAATTTTAAGCGGTGTTATTTTTCTTTCACAAAAATGTGATTTCAAATCAGAGCTACTACACTCAGGCTCACTGTCTTTACTAAAAACAGATCCAAAAAAACTCATTTAGGTAGTTTAATTTTGATTGTCATATTTTTACTAGGATAGAATACATGTAAATTATTTTATGGTTTGTCCATCTTTTGTTTATTTCTGATTTGAAGTTGTTATTTAGGGAGTGTAGATTAAGAAACAGAAAGCCCTATCTTTCTAACCCTAAATTACCATGTCCCTTTTGAAGAGTAGATACGACGATAGTTATCTAATGGGAATAAACTTATATATTTCGGTTTTAATAACACATACACTAAGTTATTTAATAGTTACTTTGGGGATCGTATGCAACGCGTTGTTTTAAAGGGTGATATATCGGATCTGACTACAATTAACCAGGGTGTTGCTCAGAGAAGCATCCTTGGCCCCCTACTTTTCTCTATTTATACTGCGGACTTTGATATTTTTTGAAATATTGTATATCTCACCAGTATGCCGATGACACCCAAATTTATTTTTTTTCCAATACGATTTATATCTACTGGCTGTTAATAAAATTAACAATGACCTTAAAACTATAAATCAAGTTTCAAAGGCGGACGGGTTGGTGCTAAATGAGTTGAACACGCAGCTTATGTTATTTGACACTAATAGACAGGTTTTACTTAATAACCCTCTGTTTTAAATTAAAATTAATAACACAATTCTAACACTTATTAACAAGTACAAAAACCTAGGGATAGTCATCGACTCTGATTTTTGATTTAGCAGTCAAGTTTATAATTTATATCAAGTCATTTTACAAGTTGCGACTTCTTTATATACACCGCAATATTTTTAGTACTAAACTGAAACTTTCGTTAGCTACTCTCTTGTGGTATCTAACCTGACTTATTGTAACGTTGTTTATTGGCCCTCATTACTACAAAAAGATAAAAATAGCCTACAAAAAATTTAAAACACCTGACTGAAATATTTAACCATATAACTCCTAGTCTTATCAATTCTTAGAGCGTTTTCACACGGCACCATATATCGCGCGCGACAAATGGTCGCAATATTGCTTTTACACCAAATTATGTGTTTTCTAATGAGCCATTTTCACACACAAGCGATATTAGAGAACACATAATTTGGTGTAAAGCAATATTGCGACCATTTATCGCGCGCGATATATGGTGCCGTGTGAAAACGCTCTGCTGGCTTAATATCAGAGAACGTTTTGAGCTTCACTTGGCTAGGTTGGTGTTTCGCATAGATTCATCTGGTATTCCAATTTATTTAAGCAATCTTTTAACTAAAAGCTCTAATGTACATAATCGCGAAACCCGGCATAAGGAACTTTTTAATGTGAGTTGAAGATTGCCCCTAGTCCCGCAGCGTTTAGTCGAGGATTTAAAAAATATATTATGGATAGAAAGTATCTTTAAGTTTTTTTACTTTTTTTTTCAGGTTTTTTAACGAAATATTTTAAAGAACAATAATTAATTATATTTCTTATATTTAAGATACAGTGTTATATTATTTAATCACTAGTTCGTTTATATTATTTTTTTGTATATATATTTTTAGCTTAAAAGTTAAGTTATTGATTTGTTTAGTTTAAATTAAAAAAAATCAAATGTTATAGTTATGTTGTATGAGTAACCATGTTAGATACTGCCACTCGTCGTTAGTATTATTATGTAAAACATTGATGCAAATGTAAAATAAAGACATTTTTGATTTGATTTGATATTATGGCGGCATTGATAGCTTATTAAATAGGACGAAATTAGCTGAAAATAGGTATAGGGTTGTGTTACATAAAATATGCTTAGCATTTCTTATGGAATTTAAAAGTATAACAAAAAATGGTCGAATTTTAGGTTTAGTTAAAACTTGGTGAAATAATATGGTCTTATTAATTATTTTAGATTTTGATACAAGGCTAGGAAAAAGAAAAAAATAACTACAAAAAGCCACATTAAAATATTCTTTTAAATACTTACTAATAAAGGCTAAAAGAAAACTATGACCGAAGACTATGTTTTCGATTTTATTTAAAACTTTTAATTTCTTTTATCTTTAGAAGGGGGTATTTTTTTTATCAAATAAGAACATTATATACAATTAACCGGATATTTTATTCTCTACAAAAAAAGCATTTTAGTTTATAATATAGAATAGTAGTTTGTAGAATAAGAGTGGATATAATGCTCAAATCATACGAGGAAGCAAACGTCCGAGCGCAATATTAACATTTCACTCGAGTTGTACAGTATTGAACCTACAACCATACAAGAAGTCCAAGTGCCTGCTCCGCCAAATGCTCTTGTTAGGACAAAGAGTAAAGGCAATTCAATAATAATGCCACATTGAATTATTTATTATATTTATATTATATTTTATGCACATTTAGCTGGTGAAACCTAGATGTTTTATTGATAAAACTATTATAGATGCATATATATTTTGTTATATCGAATAAATTAATCACATTGTACCATACACATAAAACTATTGAATTAATTAAATGTAAATGTCATGAAAAAGAAGGCGAAGCCTCAGTAAACACAAACTGTGATTGGTCAGTAATTTAATGAGAAACTTTATTTTTATAACAATGTTGCCAACTCATGAAAAATTTCCGGATTCGTTCGGAATATTAAGATTCAAAGAATGTGTTGCAATATTTTTGGCGCTCTCTTTAAAAGGAAAAGGAACATTTTTACGCAACGTTTTATATTCGTAGGTTATTCTTTAGAACCACTTATGGTCGTTATTTGTTAAAAATAAGACTTATTCAGTATTGTGTGCATTCATGAGATTTTTCCTTAAAAATGGAAACTTTTATTTTAAAAGGTTGCAACACTGTTCCCCACTAACAAGAATAAGTATGAAATTATATCTGTTCAGTTAATTGGACTAGTTCATTCATCCAGTCACTTTAGTGTAAAGGAAACCGCAAATATCCATATGGGAGTAGAAAAAATAGTTTTTCAGAAAATTAAGAAAAATGTTACATTTAGGTAGGGATTTAGGGTAGTTTGGACAACGGGAATTAAGGAAAAGTTAGTCAGTTAAAAAAATATCCTTACCTACATAATGATGTCAATAACGTCTTGTTACAAATTTGCTGTAGGTTTTCCTAGAAATTTTGTTAATATTACTGGCCTAAGATTCCTTACTATTTGCAATATAACTTTGTGAATTATAAAATACATTTTAGAAGGTGCAAGAATTATGAAATAAACACTTTTTTTACGGTAACTCATCCGCAATATAAGTAAATTTTGCTGGATTATTGTTAATAATTTTGAGTTTTCCAGCCTTGACCAGTGTTTTTTGTCTTTATTTCATACGTGAGAATTTAATGGAAAAAGTAAATCATTTTTATTACTTAGGCAATGGGTGGTCAAAAAGTTCAAATGCAAAAGGTCAATAGTGGTACAGGCGCAGTTGCTCAAACACAACCACAACAGGGCCAGTGCGTTCAAGTATCTCAAGCAATGATCGGAACACAACCTACTGCCCAAATTATCAGTCCTATTCAAGTAAGAATCGAGTTACCTTTTGTATTTTTAACTTTTAATCGTAGATTTTTTTAAGTAGTTAGAATAATTATTTACTTTTATAGCTTATTTGGCAACCAGTAAGACGATATGAATTTCAAAAAAATATTCTAATAAGAAATTGCATATTAACTTTTCACAACTGCATTTTATCACCAGGGGGCAACATTTTAGTTCCGTTTTTATTATACATTTATGCTTATGATTTTTCTAAATTTCTTAATTATTTTGGGTCACATCAGTTTGCAGATGATACACAAATGTACTTGTCTTTCCTAATTTCTAACTTCTCTACTGCTGTAAAAAAGATCGAGGAACTCAACCCTAAACGACTAAACCCATAGCTTGTAGTATTTGCTTAGTTCAGAGTTTTATTTGAGAATTCCTCATTCCAAATCCTTGTCAACGGTATTGTAATAAAAGCTGACAACACAAAGAAAAATCTAGGATTGAATATGTTAAAATCTAGGACTGAATATGGATTAAGTTGAAATATTTAGATCACATTTCCTTCGTTATGCAAAAAACATATGCTAAATTAAAACTTCTATATAAAGAGATACATTTAATACTACTGCTAAATTACGTCCAACTGACTCTAAATTTATCCCATCTAGGGTATTCAAAAATAGTTTACGAAAAGTTTAAAACACATGTCTTATATTTAGCTGTGATGTCCTAAATTAATCATATTACACCTTATTTTTTTCTAATCAAGATGGCTTACTCTCAAAGAGCATAATTTATTACATCTCTCATGACCTGTATATTGTAACTACCGAGGCACGTTCATGCTTTTTTTCTAGTGTTAATTCAGCTATACAGCTGTTACTACTTTTAACTTTTTGTTTGATCAATCTCAATCCCAGCTTTGTTGTATTCTGCGGATGCGTTAAAAAGTATCAGCCGACGGGGTTGTTCGCGGTAACGATTGCACTGCATGTCTAGTTTATAGCTGTTACATAATCTGCATTATAATAATATATATGGAAATTACTTATCATTAAATGAGCGACTTTCCATTTTTATTTTTAATCTACTGTCTAAAAACTTTGGTAAATATCCCGAAAATCAGACCACATACCCCACACGCCGCCGGTAGGAAGAGATAATATCGATTCGAATCGATATATGTGTTGCTAATCATTCGTAATTTTATTCTACTAAAGTTGTCAATAACAACGGTAATAAATAACAAAAATTGTACCTCGTCTTATTGCTAAATAAAAATAAATTTAAAAAGAAATAAGTACGATTCATTACTTTTTGTCCGCGGCATTGGTAAAATATAGAGTTTACGTAAACGAATGTAAAATACTAAAATTTCAGATTAAAAGTTTTACAGAACAAAAATGAAGATTTATATAAGTATTTTATTTTTAAACCCCTCCTCGCCATAATCGGCAGATGACATGACCATCTTCATAAAGTGGCATAAAGTTTTTTTGGCACCGTTTTAATAGTCTGTGTCGGAGCCATTTACTTTTGGTTATTAGGTTTTTCTTAATTTTACTAGACTCCTATTTTATCAATCTGGCAACATTTTCCGTCTATTTTTAATACTGTTATGCGGAAACGCTTTATTATCCTGCTGACGACATATAAAAGTAGTCCTTATACAGGGTGTCCGGTTCATGCTGTTTTTTTCAATCGTTTTTCCAGCAAACACCTAGCAATTAAACCTTAGTAAAACAGCATTCATGTCACTACAAAACTTTATAAGCGAAAGCTAAAATAAACTCTTTTATGGCAGTATAAGGGATTACCGGAACTGACCGATTGTTAAAAATAAAAGTCATTTTTATCTCTACCTTGTGGGCCAACACCAACTCCATCTGGGCATTTGCCTTGGTGTATGTTCTGGTCAGTAGTGATCAGTAGAACCAAAATAAAATACTATATTTGTGTATTATTGTGTATTTGTCATACCGTCTATACGATTATATGTATTTATGTAGAATAAGATGACAACAACAAAAACTGTGTAATGAATAAAGATGTCTTTAAAGTAAGTAGGGTGTCCGGTAATTTATGGGCCGTAGAGTAACTGGAGATACTAGACATCAAACTAAACCGATTATGTCATATAAGTTTTTTCAGATTGTCACTTTTGTTTTTTTTTTGGTAATTTGATTATGTACTGTTTCTTTATGCTTTGGTGTGTTTAAAGGGAAATAACTCGAAAACCGTTAAAGATATTAAGATCAATCAAGTACACCTTTTTGATCCAGATAATGCCCTTTTTAAGAAACTATAATTGAAAAACACCTAATATCACAGGTAAGAAACAGTTTGAAACTTAAAAATTTCTACAAATTCTTATTTCTTGCTTATAAAAACATAATATTGCCAACTTTCAATTCGATTCATTAAACCGTTTTAAAATTATGGCTTATTTTCGAAAATAAACTTTTACTTTCAACACCCTGTATCTCTAGAACGTGTAACAATCCGAAAAAACTTATATGACCTAATCGGCTTAGTTTGATGTCTAGTATCTCCAGTTATTCTACGGCCCATAAGTTACCGGACACCCCGTATAATACCAGGTGATTCACGACGAGCTCGCATTAGAACTTTTGAGGAAACTACTGAAAATATTTTTTTGAAAATCTGTAGGTTAAAGTTTATCGATAGGCTTTCTTAAACTATAATATTAACATGTTTCTGTCACTTCCGGTTATACCGAAAGTAGCTTCAACTTTCATTTTTTAAATACAATATAGGATTTTTTATTATATTTTTGGTTTTTGTATTGTTTTAATACAATTTTATGGAACACGTTTTTTACCTAAGTCAACTAATTTCTGAGATATCTGCATATTTTAGAATTATTTCGTAAATACATAGCCATGAAATTATCCGTATACATTTTTTACCTTAGCTCCTCGACTAAATTTTTTTGTTATTGTATAGTTAAAGAAACAACAAATTTTAAAAAATAATTAAACTTGGCATAAAATATACAGGGGGGTTACAATTAAGGGCTCATTGTAATAAACTTTAAACAATAAAAAATTTCTTATTTTAAATGGAACACCCTGTATATTTTTATTTTAAATGATGATAAATTAACTGCTCCTCAAATGTTCTAATGCAAGCTCGTCGTGAATCACCCGGTATATATAAATAACGACAAAAAAGAATGGCAGTTTTGAACCTATCGCGCTTTACATATTTAAGCCTTTCTAAGTAGTTTTAGTGAAAATAATTAATAAAGGTGCCTGACTAATGATTACCTGTTTAATGTTAACAAAGGAAAATTAAACCCACCTCTTCAAAAATCCAAGACCAGCACAACCATAATAAAAACAATGGCTACAATTCCAGTCTACGATTAAAACGTTTGCCGCAATTTACTATATCACAATAAGTAAAGACAAACCACAACTGTGCCAAAAGACTATAGCATGTTATCACAAATTATTTGTTTAACCAGAAAATTCACTAACAATTAACTAGTGCAAAGGTAAATAACGACGTCATTATTTTATTTAGACTGGATTCGCGCAAGACGAGATATTACGTCGCTTGTTCTTGTGTTTCGAAACGGCTTGCAGCGACGTAATCTAATTTGTGTAAATTTTCCTCATGGGCGTCTGGCAAATTTGGTCTGGTTTTTGGGGCACTTACCCAACTTTCTAGACTGTCGTTTAAAAACAAATAAAGTATGGCGTGTTTTTCAAGAAGTCACCCATTTAAATATAATGCATCAATTCCAAACCTGAATACGGGGGGGGGGGGGGGGGGGGGGGTGTAGTTTATCGTTATGGCCGAAACACGTTGAGAACTTAATAAATTTGTGAAGCATGTTATGGATTTTCATGAATAGAAATCTACAATTTCATGTACTACCTATTTTCGAACGGTTGGAAATCCTTGTAGGAACATTTTTTGGCTTATTGTGCAGAATCCTGACACTCAGGGTTGTTTCTGTCTACTGTAGAAACGAACCCTAGGGCTATCATTTCCATCTTTTGGTTTGCTATGGCTACCGTGCATTCTTTCATCCAGGTTTCTATTGTATTTGCTTTCTCTGCGTTGTGCACTAAGTTGTATTTTGTATGCTAGTAGTATTAATAATTGATCGGCGAAAGACAGTGGCGTAGCTAACTCTGAGTGGGCCCAAAAAATGTGACCTAAACAACAATACATTCATACAGTGTGCCCCCGGATAGACGCATGAATAGGTGAAAAAGACTAAAATTGTTTGAGTTGAAACTTAATATTCTCGTGTTCAGCTCTTTTTGGATAGAAAAATAATTTATCATAGATTTCGAAAAGTGTGCCTCGGAAATTTACTAAAAAAATTTTTTTATCACTAGTAAAGTGTCTAGGAGATACGAAAAAATGTTATTAAAAAAAGATGTTCAGAAAGAAAAATAAGTAAGATTACAAAATTTTAAAATCCTATAAATACTTTGATATTTTGTAATATTTTCTTCCACCCTCCCTTAAAATGAAAATATTTCAAAATATCAAAGTACGTATATGTATTTATTATAACATCCACAGCTTAATACGGTTTTAGTTTCTCAAATTCTTATTTTTTAATGGATATAATTGATAAGTCCGAAGACGTTCTTGTCCTATAGAAGTTCTAAGATCATTTTTAATAAGTATAATAAAGAACTATTTAGGCGCTACTCAGAACTCATATCAGAACTATCGAAACCAAATCTTACACAGATTTGACAAACCACGTGGTTAAGATACGAAACTTGTTTTTATTTATAACAATTGCGTGTTTTATTTAAACAATTTTTTCGACCTCTACCCTTTTAGAACTATTCAGAAGCTACTCAGAACTCATATCAGAACTACCGAAAACAAGTCGCACTCATTTTTGGCAAACCACGTGGTTAAGATACGAAACTTGTTTTTATTTATAACAATTGCGTGTTTTATTTAAACAATTTTTTCGACCTCTACCCTTTTAGAACTATTCAGAAGCTACTCAGAACTCATATCAGAACTACCGAAAACAAGTCGCACTCATTTTTGGCAAACCACGTGGTTAAGATACGAAACTTGTTTGTCCGTTTACCCTGGCTAATCGTAAGGACTATTTTCAAAAATAGTCAGGAACTATAAAACTTTTTGGGCTTTACGAAAAATGTAGAGCTATTCTTTATGAACTCTCAAGAAAAATTAAATCCAGAAAAGATTGCAGAAGTGATTAATATTTGCAAGTGCTACTTTTATAGATATAATCTTAATATATTCTAAACATACGAACATGTTTCATAAAAAAATTGTATCGGAAATTTCCCAAAAATCAACAGTGAGAGTGATAGTGATAAAATTCAAGGACATGTACGTCCACTTTAAAAGGGACGATATGGGTAACTTATGATGTGGTGCACCTATTAGATAATTTCGACTATCCTTGACTTTTCCGTTTATATAGCTTTATATTACCTGGAAATATTTTCCAACAGCTAGTACAGAATAAGAAAACTGGGATTGAAAGCTTTTCTCTTCTAATTTTAATTTATTATTTACTAGAATCGGTTAAGAACACAAAGAAGCAGAGGAAGAATTTCGTAACTGACATTCCTTCCTTAACCCCTCCCTTCGCCTTTAATCGGGTATTTTCGCCATTACCTCTACAATAAAATTGTAATAACATTGACATGTAGTGTAATTTTGGTAAGATGATAATGGTTATAAATGTAAAATCGGACGGATATACCATTTCTGTTCTTCGAAATATGTACTTACATGTTCTCAAATTACAATTTTAAACGTGTTAAAATTTGTGTTTGGGTGTTTTAAAAATAAAGAATCAAAATTTTTGTAATTGGTAGTTAGAGTAAATTTAATATTTTAAAAGGTAAAATAACAGTAGATAAACTTTTTTATGAATACATTTTATTCTAATTCGCTGAGTGCATTATATTCTTATTGATTTTTAATTCATTTATTTAGTACGTACTAACACTACTACAATTGCTGCTACAATGTTTTGTCTAATTTTTATTTTATAAAGTAAATAAAAAACCTAGTTCATATAAAAATTAACTCTAAACAAACAAGAACAATCCAAGAACCTCCTAATTCTATTTTTCACAGACGAGTTATAAACTTATTATCAAATTAAGTAGTGAAGTATATCCATAATTAAAGTAAAAACTACGTCCAAATCTTCACTAAAATTCTTTATTTATACTTTATTAATTCGTATAGAGGTTAGGTAGTTATGTGTAATTTGTAGAGATTTTTTGATGATTTTAATTGTTTTTACTTGTATAATGTGTGTTTTTTGATCTCACATCTTTGTAAATGTGGAACACTTGACGCAATTTTTCTTAGGGGTATTTTTTGTTGGTTTCGTGGTTCGGCCAATGAAAAACCAAAATAACGGTTTGGAACAATTTTGGTTTTATTGTTTGTTTTCACACTTCTCAAGAAACTAGAAAAATTTAACACAGTCAGGAATATAGGCCACGTGCGGTGGATAAATAAAAAATTATGGTTACTAAAAAATACTAATATGTCAACTAATTCGAGAAAAACTTACCTAGAAAAATTTAACGACCAGGCACGTAGTGACTACACTTTTGGTAAAGCAAAACTAAGCGACCAAAAGGCTCGCGACTTTACTAATATTCTTTCAAAAAAAACAACTCATAACCCACGCTTCTGTATCTCCGTCTTGTTCAGAGCAAAAAGACTGGTGGAAAATTTTAACCTCCGTGAAATTAGCTGTCAACCAGGTGGGTGTCACGGAGCCCAATTCAAAACCGACCAATGGTAGCCGACTTCGCCACCCGCACTTTACCGGTCGCGCCGCCATACGGTTAACACGTGTACCCGACATAGGGTTTTGCCACAAGATGTTACCAGGTTATAAAATTATTAAGCTATTACTTTACAAAGGACAGGTAGGTGGATACTAAACTAATTATGCATTGAATAAATTTAACAAAGGAGAAGTACAATTATCTAATTGGTCATTTATTAAATTTGGTGAATTTTTCCATTTGTTGATTTCTAAAGACTCTAATAAATTTAATTTTAAACTTTTTTGTTCTACATGTAAAATATCAACATTATTATTAAAAATGTGGTTTTCTGAATTTAAATGGTCTGCATATGTGGAGTGTTTATTATTTTTGGTAAAGGAATCCTGTTGATCTTTAATTCTAGTTCTGAATGAAAGACCTGTTTGACCTATGTAATATTTTTTGATTACATCAATTCTATTCATCCTAACATAAAATTTACTATTGAACGTGAAAATAATAATTCCATAAATTTTTTAGACTTAACAATTAGTCGTACTAATAATAATTTTGATTTTTCAATATATCATAAACCATCACACACGGATACAACAATTAACAATAAATCCCATCACACCTATCAACATAAAGTAGCAGCTTACCATAGTATGGTCACCGCATTATCAATGTTCCTATGTCAAATAAAAAGTTTACCAAATAATTTCACTTAATAAAACAAATAGCAATTAACAACGCATATAATCATAACCTAATAGATAATATATATTCAAAAATGGGTGCCGGTTTAGTATGCGGTCTACCCAAGCTTATGCTTATAAAAACAACTAAATAAATGTTCAAAAAGAATTTATTCGTTATATATTTAAAAGTTAAGTACGATATACAGTTCGCATATTTTGTAAAAATGTGATAAAAAGGTCGTTTGCATTATGGTTTTTATTAATGACTTTCCAAGTGATGTAATCCAAGTGAGACTGGAAATGGTTTATTGGCACACATCTCATCTTCTTCATAATTTTATTTTTAGCGTCCAACCAAGATCGTTCGATACCTTGAGTGTGTGTTCCTGTATCGGGATCGACATAGTTCTGTTGGTGGTTTACAGTTTCATCCACATACCCAAGTTGACGCAATCTGCTATAGGCCCGCCATTCATCAGAGTGAATATGTGAATGTGTCTGAATCACGCCTAAGTACATAAAAATATCTGATATCAGATTTCGTTCGTAGGCCGAACACCCATGGCCCATCAATGCGGCGTCCGTAATTCCTATTATTTTCTATCTCTTCGTCCGAATCTTCGGATTCAGGCAGATGGTCCCCTTGCAACATTCTACCTCGGTTGTATTTTCTTCGGCCAGCAAAACGTGCCTCGTCGATTTGAACGGGATCATCCTGAATTCCTATCATTTGGCCACGAACTGTGCGAGATACCATTGCTGTACAAACTTCACGGCACATATTGAACCAATCAATAATCGTAGACTAGGAACGTCCGGTGAGCAAGACAACAGATTCTACAGGAAGTTCTAGTATAAACATCAAGACGAGTTCAAGTATCTGAACTATGGTCAATTTGCTGTTTGCTCTTCCATTGAGATCAGTGTAGTGGAAAAATCGGTTGCTAGTACGAACTGACCTTGATGTCTGGCAGCCTTTTCTTGGACACCGGAAAACTGGTCTAATCCACGATCCCTTTTTCTTTTTTCTTGCATTTTGCTTCCACATTTCGTGCAAGGATCCGACTCGTTTGCAGTATCTAGTAGTTGATGTTGCCCAAGAAATGCAACAGCAGTTTCTTCGGAGGCGGCAATATTGACATAAAAATCGCGAAGCAACATGTTTCTGGTATACACCTGACAAACACTGTGATATTAAACAGTTTGGAAAATGGACTTTTCTTTTATACATTTTATAAATGGAAGTTGTAAACAACCTAATTTAAATTAGTATCATTAGCAGGCTTACCCGTTGTTACTGCCGGGATTATTTTCTTTGCCTAAAGTAATAATGATAAGTGAACTTTTATGAATAATTACAGTAGGTAGACCGCATAATAAACCGGAGATAGTGTTAGATAGATCGCACAGGGCAGGTAGACCGCATACTAAACCGGTACCCAAAAATGAAGTATAAAATGACAATAAATGAAGTATTCTCTACAACAAAAGATCAATTTAAGTACAAAACCTTAACATTCATCGGCAAAGCTAGTAATAATATAAAAAACTTTTTAACTAAACATAATATAAAAATAGCATACAAAACAAACAATAATTTAAGTAAAATAAGTAAAATCATAAGAAACAATAAAGATAAATTTAAAAAGACAACAAAAGTGGAGTATATAGGTTAAATTGTGGTTTTTGTTCCAAATATTACATAGGTCAAACGGGTCGTTCATTCAGAACTAGAATTAAAGATCACCAGGATTCCTTTACCAAAAATAATAAACACTCCACATATGCAGACCATTTAAATTCAGAAAACCACATTTTTAATAATAATGTTGATATTTTACATGTAGAACAAAAAAGTTTAAAATTAAATTTATTAGAGTCTTTAGAGATCAACAAATGGAAAAATTCTCCAAATTTATTAAATGACCAATTATTGCACTTCTTTGTTAAATTTGTTCAATGCATAATTAGTTTAGTATCCACCTACCTGTCCTTTGTAAAGTAATACCTTAATAATTTTATAACCTGGTTTTACCAACATCTGTGTAGCTATTGTCAATTAAGACCTCTATATTATAAGGAAATTTTGTTTTTAATATCACATCTGACGAAGCTGCTGTGACAGCGAAACACGTATCATGTTGACATTATACGAGTGAAAATTACAAACCACGAGTGTCTTATTTCATAATATTATTATGGATTTTCATCAAGTAAAGACTGAAAGAATTCGAGTTATAAACTTATCCAACACTGTTTTTACAAATGAAGAGATTAAATTACTAGAAAATGGTCCAAAATATAATCCAAATACTAATCCCAAAAACAACATAGAACCTTTAATATGTGAAATAGATAATTACCACTCAACCAGATACCGGTTTCAAATCTAATAAAAAAAAGTCAAACAAGCCCTACAAAATACACCCACACCTAAACACCATCACACAGAAAAGCCACTAATAAAATCTATCCAATCAAAAATAAGTGATAACGATATAATTATGACAAAGGCCGATAAAGGTAACTCAATTGTTATTTTGGGTAAAGGGGCATATCAACACAAAATAAATACCCTTTTAGAAAAAGAAGACCCATATTACTTAAAAACAAAAATACAAAATAAATTAAAAACAATTCTTAAAGATATTAATGGTCTACTATTACTCCAGTGCAGTTATAAAATTTTATATGGTATGCTGGGAACAAAATCACATTAAGCTATTTTTTTCGGGGGTGTTTAATTTTTGCCGTCCTACTTATCATACTAAAAGTACCACCCCCCCAAAACTTTCCCCAACGTACATTTTTTTTTAAAATTATCTCCATTATGGTTAATTTTACGAAAAAAAGTAAAGAGGTAAAAAAGATACCCCATAAAATTCTACATAAGTTGACTATATTGAAAAATAATATTTTTAAACAGTAGCGTACCACGGAGGCTTGAAAAGTAAAATAACAGCCGGTTTCATAAAGCTTTTTTAGGTTTAGCGGACCGTTAAAGCCTTAGCAACCGCTAAATATCTTGACAACTGTTTAAATTTTATGTTCTTAGCCTACTAATAAAATAATATTTTTGACAAATATTGGCAGAAGTCCCCAGAAATACACACATTTCAAATTTTACTTTTGTTTTTTTTTTAATAAGTTTGTGTTAACGGAGCGCTAAATTTTAAACGGTTCAGCAGGACTGGTTAAATAAATATATTTTAATATTTTCTAATATAACTTGAATTTTTTAGGAATAATTAGAACTAAATTTTAAACGGTCCAGCAGGACTGGTTAAATAAATATATTTTAATATTTTCTAATATAGCTTAAATTTTTTAGGAATAATTAGAACTTTTGGCCATAATATAGGATAAATATGATTATATTATGTTTGTTTGGTTAGTCAACTATGAAATTAACCACCTTTCTATAATTAAACTATGCTATATACCTACCCACCTCATTATAAATTCTTCTATCATCATTATGAAACCAATAATTTTCACAGATTTAAAAAAATCTATTTTCAATTTTAAGTAAAAATGTTGATTTTGTACTTATTTACCAACAATATTTTTTATCTTTATTAAACAGCAGACTACCAATTTTGGGGACTGCGATTTTACTTTACTGCCAAATATTTTTACCTTTGGGTCATATTCTCTTTCAAATTATATCCGAACCCATTTTTTAAATACCTAAAAATATCCTGTATTGGCCCATGACTTTATTCTCTAATATAAAACACTGACTTTGAATGGCTTGCACTAATATTTTACTAAAAAGGTAAAATCGATAAATAACTTGTTTTGTTCTATTCAAATGATAAAAAGTAAATATCTTTGTTTTATTTAAACCCAAGATCTAAGAACCTTGATTTATACCTGATTATTATAACCTAAGAAAAACATACCGGCAGTGTTTCCAGATTTGTGGGAAAAACAAATGGTGCAAACCAATAAGTTTCATGGTATTTTTCAAGAAATAATAGTACTTTTGTATTTTTATTCTTACAAAAGAAAATTACATAATAAAAATATCAACACAAAATAAACATAAAAAAACATAATAAAAAACCTACAAATAAGAGTTAATCGGAAATTATATTCATAAAACAATCTTCGTCAGAATCAACAGATGAAGTATCTGTCTTTGGACTCTTTGGATACAGTACACTAGAAGTCGGGCTAGGTCAGGAGGGACTAGATACACATTTTATACAATTAATAAACTACCATATAATGGTATTTTTGTCACTTTTAAAGGTACGGGTAGATAATGAGGAACAAATGGTACATCTGTCAATACTGCATATGAACAAAAGACAATCGCCCGAACACAGAAGAGAATTGGGTCCGTAAGAATTTGAGATAATAAAGATAAAATCGTCTCATATGGTAATATTCAAGGGCGTCCCAGGCGCGGATCCAGAGAGGGGGCGAAGGCAGTTAGACCCCCCCCGATCCTTCCCAAATGGGTGTTTTTTTGTGAGGCTTAAAAATTGTAGGGCGTGTCAAGGGTCAGAATTTTTTTAGAAGTCATTTTTGAGAGTAAGATTTTAGAAAACGAGATACGCTCTTTCTTTTTTGTCGCCTCCTTTCCCCTCAGCAATATCCTGGATCCGCTACTGGGCGGGGGGGATAAAGTGAGTTCTAAGGAAAAAAGGTCCCCGGCATGCAATAGAAGCTCTGTATTATAATAATGTCCCGAACTAGTTTAGGACGCAATAAATACTGAAGGTTAGTAAATGGTGGCAAGTGTCCTATTTATAAATAGAGATGATTTTTAAAGATACGGAATACTTCCCACACCCTCTGGAAAATTTGAAAGTCGTTCTTCCACGATATACATAAAAACCATAAAAGCAATTTTATTATCTCTTTCTACTCTTTAAACATCTAGAAGGCCATGAAAGGAACGAAATCTGTTGCTAAAACATTTGCGCTGGGATATGGAGATGTCAAACTATCGATAGTAGTGGAGTTTGATATATCGATAGTGACGAACAGTTCCTAACACAAAAAAATCAATTCACCAAAACTTTCCCTCTAGAATAATCTCAAATTATATATTAAAAAAATAGTTTTTCTAACTCTTTTATGCAAAATTATACCTAAAAAATAGTTCAAAATATAAAAAAAATCATGGCCTTCTACGATACACGTGAAGACAAGGAAGGCAAAAAGTCTCTTTCTGCTCTTAACATTGTGTAGAAAGCCATATCAATACCTTTAGCAACACACTATCGATAATTATACAATAATCGATATAGTTGTTTTACAAATATCGATAATTCTACTGTCTGGGATAGAGAACTACAACATATGGGATTTAAAGATCAGATCAGATATGTATATGTGTCATTCATCCCTTTCGTTTAAATATAGAGGCGAATAATGTGCTCTTACTTTTAAAACTAAAATGTAAATGTAACAATCTAAATTTTACATTATAAAAACAAAAAACCCACCCTTAAAGCGAAATATATTACTTAGAAAAACACAATATTCTTTTTATAACTTAAAAAACTACCTTTATTATTGTTTTTAAGTCATTAACAAACACTTTTTGTAACATTTCATTTTGTATTATAAATTCGACAAATTACAAATTTTAAACTGTTCATTTTCCATTCTTTTTTTTGTGTGAACCTGAAACAAAAAATAAGTAAGTAACACATATAACAGGTTATGGTGGCAATGATGAATCATTTAAAAAATAAACTATGTACATAGGAAAAACCCTCGGAAAAACCTAATTATTTATCACTTTCCTATTCAGTTGTTCGGAATATCTACATAATAGTTTTTAAAAATGGGGAAACTCAAAGTCGAAAGTCTCAATCATGCATTAAAATTTAATAACTTGGCTACATGTTTCGCCCTAACATATGGGCATCATCAGACCTAACATTCAGAATAAAAACAAAAAAAAAACAAAAATTAAAATTAACACATCGTATAAATGACTTTACAAATAAAGTGTCACTTTATTTGTAAAGTCATTTATACGATGTGTTAATTTTAATTTTTGTTTTTTTTTTGTTTTTATTCTGAATGTTAGGTCTGATGATGCCCATATGTTAGGGCGAAACATGTAGCCAAGTTATTAAATTTTAATGCATGATTGAGACTTTCGACTTTGAGTTTCCCCATTTTTAAAAATTAAATAAAGTCTCTTTGAGAAATGGACTACTTCTTTGAATCTACATAATAGGTTTTGTGATACCTAATTTTTTTTACATTGACTGTACACAGTAAAAAGTAGGTGCTGTTTTATTTAAGTTGTATGATATTAGAAAAGCTCTGTTTTAAAAAATAGTTATCATAGCTTTTTGTCACTAGAAGCAATCAACGATACTATAAATCTCAGAATATTTTCAGTGCAGGGAGGTGACAATTTTAATCATAGAAGTGATATAATATAGACTATTGCTTTAATCAAAATGGCATACTAAATGCATAAAGAAGAAAAAGATGATAAAAGGAAATAGTGAAAATTTGAAGCAACACAAAAATCTGTGTCTATCAATATTTTGGGCCATTTTTTTCGGTAGAATACTGATGTAAATAATATTAACATGTTACTTGAAGCTGCTCGGGTAGGTACCTACATTGAAACAATATGTTAAGTTTTATAAGGGGCTCCAGTAAAGTGTACAAATAAACTATTACCTACCTGTGAGTGCATTTGTATTTAAAATGCACTTTCCAAATTCCGTGAAAATATAGTTTCTGTGAGTTCTGAGGGGTGGTAGAATGTTCTAATTGATCGAGGCATATGAGTACCAATTATGTCTTGCAAGTTTTATAAAGTTTATAATGATTTAACTCTGCATTCTTTTTGTATACATTCTTGCCTTGCTTCTGGGATTGATAATTGGGCAGCTAAAACACAAAAGAAAATATAAATATACAAACAACGGTTCGTTTTTTTCTAAAAAGTTATATTTATGATGGCTTTACGAAATCTATTTTTCAAAAATAATAACTGAACTGGTCACAGTGTTTACTACTGAAGAGGAAAACGTTTTTTTTTAGTTTAAAAATTAATATTCTTTGTAGGTACTTACTGTGTGTGTTTTGATAATGGTTTTGATTGGAATTCTTTCTTTTATCTTTGTATAATGGGTTTTTGGTATTTCCAAGGGTATTTTTAGTAATTTTTATTTAAAAACACACCGTTTTAATCCATTTTACACCTTTTTCTGAAAAAATTCGGATTTCTTTATCGCCTTCGTTATTTTGACATTTGACAGCTCCCATTGCTCCCAATATTTTAGGCGGTTTCACGTGAAAACGTAGTAGGCATTTGCCGACTCCAATTAAATTTTGTTATATTTAGCGCTCGGTTAAACCAGAATTCTTTATGAAACCCGCTGTAATTCTTTTAAAAAAATTAAAATATTCAAATTGTAAAAAAACATTTTAAAATTATTTTTCCTAGCAAATATTTAAACTTTTACAATTCCTAGATCTTAAAACTAAATAAGGAATATATTTTATGATCCTAGTTTAGATGGTCCTGACCTTTAAGCCTAAGAAATAATATTTCTGTAAAAAAATTATTATAATTTTATCGGAACATCCAATAACAAAAAAAAATTGGGATTCAGTAGGTACTATGTATTTCAGTTTCTTCTCAAATTAAAAAAAAATATGAATAGTTTTTATGACAACCTAGCCCTTAACGACACCTAGTAGGCCATGCACTTAAATACAGCGCATAGCGTGACATGGTGTCTTAATACGGAACTATTCTTGACCTGAAACAAAATAATAACAATACTGTAATTACTGTAAACGGCTGCGATCCACAGTGTTTGGTGATTCAAATTTAATAAAACTATATAACCAGTCATCTTCAGTATATCCAAGCCAACTTTTTAACTGTAGTAAGTCATAAAGAGTCTAAATAAAACTGTGTCTGCCGCCACAACCTTCTAACTTCGAATAGAGGATCGTGATTTGTCCAGTTCGCAAATGAGCAATGAGCTGCCTTCTTTTGGTAGATGACTCAATGAGTTACCCATGCCTATTTCGTAGTTTTTTATTAGAAAAATCACCGTCTACTCGTTTTACTGTTAAAGCTGTTAAATATTTAATTTGATGTAAGATGATTAAATGAAAGGTTTTTAGTTAAAAATGATAGCTTGGAATTAAAACATTAACTTTTTTTATAAAAAAATACCTTTTAAAACAGTATAATTCGTTTTAGCCTGGTGGTCAACCAATGCAATTTACCAATGGACTTCCTTGGCAATTTACAAATGGACTTCCTCAAGTTTGGGCAACTAACGGACTTCAGTCACAAGCTTTGCTCGCACCCAATCCTATTTTTATTAGAGGAACCCAGGCTGATGGTACTCCTGGAATGTTTATTCAACAAAATCCCCAAACTGCAACTATACAAACACAGCAAAATCGTAAGTATTGTCAAGCTTGTTATCGCTCAGCATTAAATATTAACAAAAACTGAACTGAATAGAAAACTGAAAAAATAAATGTGCAGCCATGGTTCAAATAAAGCTTACTTTTAACAAAGAAATAATTTTTAAAATTAATCAAATACACCATTAGAACCACACACTGTCAAACAATTAAAATTGTAATTTTTTAAGTGGCATTGTTTCTCTACCTCCTTTATAAATAATATATAACAAAAATTGTTTACAAATTCTTTATAAGATGGGGATATCTAGCAAAATCTTAAAAAATCATTTATGATTTAAAAAAAAAAATAAATGTGCATACTTTCAATCCGTAAAATATTACAAAAAAACATTAGCGACGACTTAAGATACTAAGTTGATTTAAGTTATAAGAAAATATATAATTTAAATAAATATATGAAATCACAAATTGTTATTTAGAACTACACAGGATGCTTGATCTAATATGAAAACATATAAATGTAATTTATTAAAAGTTAATAATATAATTACAAACAAATATGGAAAACCTTTCTAGACGGCTCTTGAACGCTAATATATTTGGTCAAACATAGATTTTATGCCAAAAGGTTTAATTAAAACATTTTACAGCTAAAATAGAGCAATTCTGTGCTCACATAAAATTAAATATTAACGTAAAATATACTAGACTGCAACAGGGTGTCATAAATCACAAGTAACGTGGTGAGATCTTAGAGAAAGTTAACTATATTTATTTGCAACGCTTTGTAAATTTTATTTCTCTCTTTTTACTTACCATCAGTAACAAGCTGTCTGAGCGTCATAATTTATTATTGTTTTTATTATATACATCCACCTTATTATTTAATCGCCACAATTTGACCCTGCTTTGACCTCAATAAAGATGACATTTGTTTATTTCCTGTAACTTATGTTGGGTTGCACAAATATTTTTAACCAGATTTAACCAACCAGCAATTTTGACTGTAACATAAAGAAATATTCACGAGAGAACTCGTTTTTCGACATTTGACATTCAGATATATAACGTCGGCCGGCTGATTAGGATTTTAAAAATTTCCCCAGATTTTGACAGAGACGTATTCAGCCTATGTCAGCTTGTGATGCGTTTTAAACTGTGTAGTGTGTTTAGATAGTTTATAGTGCAAATCTTGTAATTTTGGACATTAATTGAACGTTTTATTTAATATTAAATATTTGATTGTGGGAGTCATTATTATTAAACAGGGGGTAAGTAAAATTAATTTGTTCCAAAATGTTCATTCATTAATGTATGATATTCTGTTTTAGACTATAACTAACAATTAATTATGGATCATAATTATTGTTTGCCTAGTACCTCAGCTGATGCCATTGCTGAAGAGAATAAGGTAATTTTAAAGTTTTAATTTATTTTTATAATAATTTTTTGCATTTAGTCATGTAACGCATTTGTACCTGTTTTGTAGAAAGCGCCCTGGCGTGGGGTATAGACGTTCCACATTGGAACCAAGGGTCCCGGTTTCGAACCCCGCTTCGGACAAACATTTTTTTTTGTTTTTCAGTAATTATTTTTTTAAAATCTATTTCAACTAAATAAAATGCAAGACAATTATTAAACTTGAATTTTTAAAATAAAAAAAATATTCCGCAATTATTATGAATGTCTCACTTATAATGGAAACAAGCTTATATTTTCGGTATTTCTGAATTGATTGTTTTGAATTTTAGTGTGGTTTCGTGTGATCTTAGGGAGCATTTTTTTATTGCTAAAAATTCATTGGCGCAAAGAAATTTATAACCATATTTTTATTCAGTTAATTAACCATGTAGGTATTCTAACAGAAATCTTCAGGTTCTTTAATTTTTCTTAAATGAAATTTTCAATATTACAATTTGTTTACACTCACTTATCCCACCACTACGTGTTTTCTTCAATTTCGCACCACTTAGATAACATTTGGTAATGTACTTCCTCATCACTGAATATCTTTCCATTTCAAACCATTTTGCTTTTAACATTTTCCTCGTCACCACAAGGTACATTTTCTGTTGACTTAGTTTTTCACATCATTTCCCACTTAATATTTAGTTATATACCTATGTCTTCCCTTATTTCTACGAAAAGTTTTTGTTTACCATAATTCTTAAAAATCTCCATTTAGGTGTAATTCACAATTACCTATTTTATGGTTATTCCAATAAATTTTTCCTAAATATAAACGTTTATACATTTGAAACACGAGGAATGCATGATGACCTAGAGTAAAAAGTATTTCTTCCTATTTAACTTACCACTCCACCTCAACTATGGACTATTTATTCAAATTATTACTATTTAATAATATAATAACTAGTTTTACTTCGAAAAGGCCTTATGTGCATGGGAATGAGTTGGCCCAGCAGTTTATACAAAATGTTCATAGTTATTTCCAAAAATGGCATCCTCAACTATGCGCTGTTCAGGTATACAACTTTAGAGTAACTTTTAACTTTATATATAAAATATAATTTATTTTATATTATATATAATATTATGTAAGTATAGAAATATAAATACATAGCCGCCCAATGATAAAAAATGTAATATATGTAAATATATATTAAATTTTTTGGTTAAAAGAAAATATTACAATTAATTGTTGTAGTTTTCCCAAATTACCATAAATTGGAAAAAAGATGAAATAAAAAAATTAAGAGCAATAGGTTTTCTGTAAATATAATAATAATAGTAAATAACACTAAATTTTCGAAAGTACCTATTAACAAATATAACCTATTTTATTAATCAAAATGTTTTAATGGTACAGGAAACTGCCAAGGTCCTAAAAATATCCAACTTTTCTGTAAGGCGATTTAAGGATGGCCCTGTAGAGAACCTCTTGGTTCTGAAAAGAAAACGAGCAAAACCTCTAAGCGACGACTTAAGACAAGCTAAGCGTTTTCAAGTCAGAGAGCAGATTTACGACATGTACGCAGAAAGTAAGTAGAAACATAAATAACTATAATATGGGCTTACCCATAATAGTAATAATTATAGATTTTATTTTTCAGTGGCAGAATTTGACCTATATTGCAATGTGATGCAGGTTTTATTAAAATAGGGTGTATTATTATTAAAAACAGGTAACATCTATTTAGATAAACAAAGAAAAATTAGAAAGTGTGGGAAAAAACGGTTAAAAAATATATCACATAATATTTTTGATGGTAAGTATTTAAGTTGGCACCTGTGAGAGAGTTATTGCATGCAAAATTGATTTTTGAATTGATTGAATATACATAACACACAATAATAATATTAACATTTTTTTTAAGTTTGCTTACCTTTAGTCTCATCCTATTATTAACATATTATCATCTTTTCTGTCATGTAGACTAGTGCGGTGGTACACAAGATTCAAGTATTATTTTATGGCACCACCTTTAGGGTTGTGGCATATTATGTTTAACTACGTTTGTTTTGGTGCTTAATGTTAATATTGTATAACACCAGACTCTCATTTTATCATTCATTGGCAACTATAGGCTATGTTTATATTATTTAAAATTAACATAGGAATATGTAGTATTGCATGGGACCGATCCATTTTCTGAATATAATTATATGAATTTAATAATATTGTTTGTAGGAAAGCCAGTAATAGTAAAAACATTACATGCTCGACTTAAGACCAAGCAACTGTATAATGGCAGCCCCAGTAGTTTGATGAGATGTATTAAAAGTTTGGGTTTTATCTACAAACCAGATGATAATAGGCGGGCTCTTCTGGAACGACCATGTATCGCTGATAAGAGACGCAGATTTCTATCGCTGATAAGAGACGCAGATTTCTCTCCACATATATGGAAAATGAAGGGCTTGGTGCTGACAAAAAGCCATGCATTTTTCTAGACGAAACCTGGATCTTTTCTAACGGATCCTTTAGAAAATCATGGCAAGATAACAGCATCAAATCTGTACGCAAAGAAACTGGAGAAGGCTATAGGTTAATACGCTTATCAAATGATAAAATATTAAAATCTTTACTAGAATGGGATATATCATTATACAAAAGAAAAATTCGTATCGCCAAGTTGTTTATTTATTTGTAATATTAATGAGATATTTGTATTCACTCATGAATTTGTTTTGGGGGCGAAAATGAATTTATTGAAAACGCGAAGCTAAGTTTTAAATCAAAAAGCAGCACAGACGACTATCATGGTGACATGAATGCAGATAACTTTGAAAAATGGCTTTGCAGTTCCCTACTACCCAGCTTAGAGGAGCCATCAATAATTATATTGGACAATGCCAGTTACCATAGCAGACTAGTTGAAAAGTGGCCCGCTAAGAACTGGTTGAAAGCTGAATTACAGAGCTGGCTTTTTTACCGTCATATACAGTAAAAGATTTGTGGCTGCTTATCGACCAGTTGCCAAAAGTTAATAAAGCCTACAAAGTTGACCAACTGATGATGAAGTTCTGCGGCTGCCTCCATACCATTGCCAATTTAATGCAATTGAAATGGTTTGGAGTCAAACTAAGAGACGTTATGACCAGTATATTCTACAGGACAAGGATGTCGGTAAGGCATGGGAGATGGCCTTAGAAGGAGTTAGTCAAGAACAATGGAAAAGTTATGTTAGACATACTGACAAGGTCATTAAAGCTGCTTGGAAAAAAACGATTAATAGTCGCTGATATGCATGGACCTTGGACCTATTATTATCAACGTTGATAGTGATGTTGATTTTTCTGACGATTTATCAGATTAATTGGTATAACTCTCCTCCTGATAGATAGTAATATGTTTTAAT
The DNA here is from genome assembly GCA_935413205.1 of Polydrusus cervinus. NCBI lineage: Eukaryota > Metazoa > Arthropoda > Insecta > Coleoptera > Curculionidae > Polydrusus > Polydrusus cervinus. The sequence goes on from OW284511.1 coordinate 55,913,883, forward strand.
GTGCTTGTCTGTAATATATCATATTTTTTCATTTTTCTTGGGTATACATTCGTTTATATAAGCATCCGACCTGTTATAAAAGTAAACATGCGTAATGGCCACTATTTCTTGTGATGACAATTTCTTGGATTCTGAAATATTGATAGAATGTCTAGGTGGTCCAACAAAAATATGAAATACTTTTATATATTGTCAGCAAATAATTTACCTTTAATTGTCTCACAAAAAACTTCAACATGGTTGAGGGAAGAAAATCAAAATTGTTTGCAGCAGAATATGTCTTCAGTATTCAGCATATTATAAGCTAGTTGTGTTGGAACTGTATCGATCCTGCAATCCAGCATTTGGATATGTCTTTTTTTAATTGAATGATATTCTTTCTGATCTCTATATTCAATTCACGACCATATTACTGTGTGTTTACTACTTACACGGTACATCTAAACGGACTAAAGAATATGTTTACCAGCTTTGGAATTACTCCTTCTGGAATATACTAGAGAAAATACTGGTGGAAACTTAAGTGCTTTGAACTATATAGTCTCAAACAGCAGATGGTTCACAGCCAAAGAAATGATGTCAGTAAAGTGTATGATTCAACCGATATTTACGAGGCGTTCAATGGTTTGCGGATGCATGGATTGGATATAAGGTACTACGTGAATCTTTATTGCCCTATAGTAAAGAAAAATAAACAATTAGGAAGCAAAACTGGATTAATAGGGAAAATATTGAAGAGAGTAGGAGACTAAAAGACGTATTCTACTACCGTCCGTCCCTAGATAAATTATTTGAGAAAATGAAGAAGTCACAACAAGTCTTTTTGATCAACTGATGATCCCTAGTGAAAATGTCAACATGGCTTTTCAACTAAAAAGGCTGTATGAAGCTTTGTGCAATTCATTTATGAATAGTTGATAATGATAATAGCAATTACACCATGACTTTCTTCATTGATCTGACCTGCACCATTAACATGGTTGAAAAGAAAAAAAACATTACAGTTTGCGGGCGGTGTCCCAGGGGGAGGTGTACTTTCGCCTTAACTATTTATTCTTTTTACATCAACTGCAAACTCATTATATGTATATGTTGTCGGTGTAACAATCTGCGTCTTAGTCGATGATCTTCAGAAGCTCCAGAAGACATTTACATACAACATACTTAAGACATGTTATCACTGGTCCGTTAATAATAACTAAATAGTAAATATTTAAATTCTGCGCCTACGGAACAGCTTGGACATAGTCAGCACATGTTGCATCCAAACTGAACTTTAAATTGTTTGCAAAACTGAATGCTGATGATTGAAGAAACTTATAGTGTATTTTAAATGCCTGATAGATTACCATTAACAGATCATAAAATACTCTATACAGCTTTTAAGGATCATTGAAATCCATAAAAGTTCTATGAGATCGTATATGGTATAGGTTTTTATTTTACCCAGTTAGAAACTATACAAAATATTATAGGAATCTGTACCTCATATTTTCACGAGATTTTATATGTTTTTTTTGGCAGGGTAACCCTTCAAAATGTGCTCTTTACATCACAGCTATTTGCTGTTTATTCTGCTCTGGCATATTCCCATCTACAATTTATAATACTTTACTGGTGCTAAACTTCTCAATTGAACAGGCTATTATTTGTGCTACTGAAAAGAATAATACATGGAATAATTTCAGTGACTTGCCTCAAATCATGCTGTTCTCGCGATCATGACATAATGACATATAGTGCTATTCGGGGCGTTGATGTTTGTTTGAGAACAGCCTTAGAAATTTCGTATTGTCAAGAAACGCCTTCCCCAATGCACTAGGACGGGGTTTTCCCGAACTACGCCTATGTTAATATTAGATATTTAACAACACATTAGTTAATTTTTTTTTATATAAATAAAGTATATAAACATTTCTATTGTATGTTTTACTCAAATAGCTTACACGAATTTTTCTATTTACCACTGTGTCGACTGGTAAGCATATCTACTATCTCTGTTATAACCTATTACCAAACGAGGAAAGAACACAAGGGATATAGGCGTATAAGAGGAGCTGTCATTTCCTAATCTGTTTTGCAACTTTTTACCTTCATCTTATTGTAATCTTGTTTAGCATGACAACAATAACTATTAGTGGCTTAAAGAATATTAATCATTTAAACATAAATTTTACATATAAAAAATTTGTAATTTCTAAGCCCGATCCTGTAATTTACGTCAAATCATACCAACATAACACACTAAAATTAACCAGCATGTCATTCATATCACGTGATGGAGCCAGAATCTCGCGAGTTCTATCATAATTATTACTATAACTGTCATTGACATGCATTATTAACTTACAATCAAATGTGCCTAATTAATAAATTAAAAATTAAGGTAACCGAACCACGATGATTATGAGAAATTTATTTCTGCCATGTATGTCATAGGTAAACTTGCTGGTTAGGTAATTAATTATTATTAAATTTCTTTGCGCAACCCCACATTAGTGTATTAATATTTTATTAAAGCTTGTTAATGACTTACAAAATATTGCAACTGCTGTTGATGCGCTGTTAAAGTGCTGTTGCTCGGCTGTTCATTAACCTGATACACAGTTTATGTACCTCAACCGCTGTTTACATCTATGCTACCCCACCTTGCTTCGGAATTCAGAACCTCGAAACACAAAATTTTTACCAGTTAAAATGTCTGATCTGTACCGAACACCCAAATATCCACTCTTCACATTCAACCATCAGAGAATTAATATATGTTATATTTTAAAGATTATTGTCTAGCAAAATTATTAGTTGAGATATTTGAAAAAAAAATTATCAGTTGACAGGTCTTTTTTATCTGCACCAAATACCCAAATATCCACTTTTCACCATCAACCGTTAGGGCACTAATATATAAGTTATATTTTTAAGAATATTGACCTCCAAGATAAAAAAGTCAAGTTTTTAGCATTTTTTATCCAGTCGCGGTTTCGAACCTAATGTATTAATATTTTAACGATGCTCGTTAATGACTGGCAAAAATATTATTATTTATCTAGGATATTAAATTAATTTATTCATTATATTAATCACAGCCGCTGTAACGTACGAACGAAATTAAGTACGAACCTCCAAAAGCTCAGTATGAAATGGGGTGATTTTTGTAATCGAGAGATCGACGGTTTATATCCCGCTGGAAACATGGACTTGTTTCTGTTAAAAGAATAAAATTATAAATTAACGAGACAAGATGACGACGCCTTAGAATCAAATCAGAATATCAAATATTAGTAGCAAGTGATAGACGCGGATCCCTTCTTGGGCCCTTTATCTGCATTCTCGGGCTTTAGCCCATCTATGCCTCGGCTGATGTACTCAGGGAGCAGGTTAGACTCCGCGTCTCGATGCAGTAAAGGTTTTTCCCGTCTATACTGAGTTGTGTTATTATTAGCCGGGCCGGTCGTGTCTGTGCGTGAACTTATGTCCATTGTTTCTTCGGGATTCACGTATTCTATTAGTCCTGACGTTATTGGCTGTGCGGGTTTTTCCGGTGAATGCTTAATTAACGGCATTTCATAATATCCCTCGACCTCTTCCTCGGGACGGACGTCTGTTGTCGTGTTTTAGGCGCCAGGAGTTTTTTAGAGTTGAAAAACACCACCAGTTAGGGACCTGATTCCTGTGCCCAAAGTTAGGGAATATTATTCCCTTCAACTTTGCCCTCTTGTCAAAGTCGCGGCACGCTTCTCCTTTCCGAGTTATTTGAGAAAATAGAAATTTCTGAAAAGTCCACAAATGTTGATTCTTGACGAAGTCTTCTGTCTCCTTGTATGGGTATTAGAAATTAGTAAACCGGCGGCCGGTTACTTGGCGTCCTGAAATGTAGGCAAGCTGTTTAAGTAAAACAATGATGCTATCTTGATCGGGTGTTGCAGGTTTCCAATGTTTTAACGAATTTCTTTTATAAGAGACGAATTTCTTTTATAATCAAACGAATTTATTTTGGAGTCTGCGAGATCTTGCTAGTTTGGATCTCGGTATTGAATATCAGATATCTAACTCATCCGCTTAAAAAAGTTACCATCAATCTATGGTCAAGAATTGACGGAGTCGGATTTAGGAGCTAGTATCTCTTGGCTCTCATCTCATCGGCCGTATGCTGGCCGACTCCCAGATACATTTAAAACGCGTTCTTAAGATTCAACATTATAATATTTAGATGGCGACTTACTATACGTGGCGCCCTCTATTGACAAAAAATCTAACTTTATACTTGAGAGAATATGGGATTCCGTAACACAAGCGTCCAATCAGTTAATGCCTAAGCAGTTACCGTGAATGCAGCAGAAGCTAAAGTAAATCATTGATGATGTGCAAGAGTTGAAACAACCCACATTTATCTTATGGAACTTAAACCGGCCAATTAGAGGTGCTTTACGTCAGCTCTGAGGGAGGAATTTATTTGGCGCAACTACCAAGGAAAGTTTATTTTCTTATTGTCTTGCTTATTATATGCTATTTCCATCAGCTTCTATAAAAATAGTTAAATAAAAACATTTTACATATTTTTTAGCATTTAACGCACATACTTAAAAATTTTGGTAATATAACAATATTGGAATTTGAATGTTTTTATAATGTCGGCATCCCTTAATGAAAGTCCTAGAGGAAAAAATATTAACAACCTTACAAAAATGGTAAACTAAAATAATAATAGGTATTTATACAATTATTAAGGTATTACTTTACAAAAGACAGGTAGGTAGATACTAAACTAATTATGCATTGAATAAATTTAACAAAGGAGAAGTGCAATTATCTAATTGGTCATTTAATAAATTTGGCGAATTTTTTCATTTGTTGATTTCTAAAGACTCTAATAAATTTAATTTGAAACTTTTTTGTTCTACATGTAAAATATCAAAATTATTATTAAAAATGTGGTTTTCTAAATTTAAATGGTCTGCATATGTGGAGTGTTTATTATTTTTGGTAAAGGAATCCTGGTGATCTTAAATTCTAGTTCTGAATGAACGACCCGTTTGACCTATGTCATATTTGGAACAAGAACCACAATTTAACCTATATACTCCACTTTTGTTGTCTTTTTTAATTTATCTTTATTGGTTTTTATGATTTTACTTAAATTATTGTTTGTTTTGTATGCTATTTTTATATTATGTTTAGTTAGAAAGTTTTATATATTATTACTAGCTTTGCCGATGAATGTTAAAGTTTTGTACTTAAATTGATCTTTTGTTGTAGGAAATACTTCATTTATTGTCATTTTATACTTCATTTTTGAATATATATTACCTATCTATTAGTTCATGATTATATCCGTTGATAATTGTTATTTGTTTTATTAAGTTAAATTCTTTGGTAAAGTTTTCATTTAACATAGGAACATTGATAAGGCGGTGGACCATACTATGGTAAGCTGCTACTTGCGTTGCTAATTGTTGTGTCCGTGTGTGATGGTTTATGATATATTGAAAAATCAAAATTATTATTAATACGACTAATTGTTAAGTCTAAAAAATTTATGGAATTATTATTTTCATATTCAATGGTAAATTTTATGTTAGGATGAATAGAATTGATGTAATCAAAAAATGTTTGGAGCTGTCTAGTAGTGCCAGTAAAGGAAACAAAAATATCGTCTACATATCTGTACCAAAATTGACAATATTTGGACAAATGATGTTTATGAATAATCTTTTCTAAGTTATTCATAATTAATCCATTTTTAGCGGTATACAATGTATCATTAAACTGGAAATAATTTTGATCCAAACATATTTCCAGTAAATTAAGAATTTCATTTATGATAATTACGTTTACATTGTTATTGTTGACTTCAACTTTAAAATACAAGACAGAAATTAATAAAGCAATAGAACAATCTAAAGCTCTCTTAAATTAATCCGAAAAATATAAATTAAAAGTAATGAACCCACTCCCACCTAAATTATATTCTTTACTCAAACTTCACAGACCAGAAAATCCGATTAGACCAGTAGTATCGTTTGTGACTGCTCCCACTACCAAAATATCAAATCACTTAATTACTGTTATTAATAATTATTGCCAAATTCAATCCAAATATAGTATCAAAAATTCATTTGACCTAATAAACAAACGAAATAATCTTAAAATACCTAACAATTCAAAATTAATATCATTTGATGCTACAAATTTATTTCCTAGTATACTACCTCTAGAGACTATTGGATTGGTCAAAGAACTACTACACACTAACAATCTAAACGTAATTATCATAAATGAAATTCTTAATTTACTTGAAATATGTTTGGATCAAAATTATTTCCAGTTTAATGATACATTGTATACCGCTAAAAATGGATTAATTATGGGAAATCCACTAAGCCCACTTTTGGCCGAAATTTTTATAAATAACTTAGAAAAGATTATTCATAAACATCATTTGTCCAAATATTGTCAATTTTGGTACAGATATGTAGACGATGTTTTTGTTTCCTTTACTGGCACTACTAGACAACTTCAAATATTTATTGATTACATCAATTCTATTCATCCTAACATAAAATTTACCATTGAATATGAAAATAATAATTCCATAAATTTTTTAGACTTAACAATTAGTCGTATTAATAATAATTTTGATTTTTCAATATATCATAAACCATCACACACGGACACAACAATTAGCAACGCAAGTAGCAGCTTACCATAGTATGGTCCACCGCCTTATCAATGTTCCTATGTCAAATGAAAACTTTACCAAAGAATTTAACTTAATAAAACAAATAGCAATTAACAACTGATATAATCATGAACTAATAGATAATATATATTCAAAAATGAAGTATAAAATGACAATAAATAAAGTATTTCCTACAACAAAAGATCAATTTACGTACAAAACTTTAACATTCATCGGCAAAGCTAGTAATAATATAAAAAAACTTTTTAACTAAACATAATATAAAAATAGCATACAAAACAAACAATAATTTAAGTAAAATCATAAAAAACAATAAAGATAAATTTAAAAAAGACAACAAAAGTGGAGTATATAGGTTAAATTGTGGTTTTTGTTCCAAATATTACATAAGTTATTCAGAACTAGAATTAAAGATCACCAGGATTCCTTTACCAAAAATAATGAACACTCCACATATGCAGACCATTTAAATTCAGAAAAACACATTTTTAATAATAATTTTGATATTTTACATGTAGAACAAAAAAGTTTAAAATTAAATTTATTAGAGTCTTTAGAAATTTAGAAATCAACAAATGGAAAAATTCACCAAATTTATTAAATGACCAATTAGATAATTGCACTTCTCCTTTGTTAAATTTATTCAATTCATAATTAGTTTAGTATCCACCTACCTGTCCTTTGTAAAGTAATACCTTAATAATTTTATAACCTGGTTTTACCAACTTCTGTATAGCTATTGTCAATTAAGACTTCTATATTATAAGGAAATTTTGTTTTTAATATCACATCTGACGAAGCTGCTGTGACAGCGAAACACGTGTCATGTTGACATTATACGAGTGAAAATTACAAACCAGGAGTGTTTTATTTCATAATAGTATTTATAATACATATGGAAATTACTCACCAAGACCAAATGAGGCCATTGGCGAAGAAAATGCTGCCAGTGTTTTTATTTTTTCAATAATTGTTGACATCATTTTTTTCATACTAGTGGCTATTTCTACTGGTGATTCCTTAAAGTATTTATTAAAAACTTTGGTCATTTCAGTCAATGAAATTCTTTTTTATTTCGTCACCATTTATGTCCAGTGATGTTAAGTATATTTACTTCAAATTCTTTATTCAACGGCGATGGCACCGGTAGTGATACAATATTTTTCATTACCAGAAAGAAATAAATTCGGCTGTAACACAATGATTTTAGAATGCGGTTAGAGAAGCGACTCACCCTGCGATTTAAAGAAGACTCTGCCCACGCACCTGACATAAGCACCTCTAATTGGCCGGTTTAAGTTCCATAAGATAAATGCGGGTTGTTTAAACTCTTGCTGATAATGTATGATGATAAGTGACCAAGAAAATCTTTTTTTTTTGAAAAAAAAATAAGGTATCCTCCAAACTCGAAATTCTTGTGAATCCCTTTGTAAAATTTTTGTGTTAAATTTTCAATTAAGCAAGTCAGGAAACGATGCCGCGTTTTACGCTGGTATGGAAGGCTCTTAAGGAAATTTGTAATGCTTTATCATAATTATTTTTTAAAACTTTTATTGAAAGTTTCGTCTGTAAAAGATCATAATATCAGGTAAAGTTTTTTAAATTGTTTATTAAATCATTAATAACAACCTCTATTGCATACTAATGACGAAGGCAATATTTATAAATAGTGGCCGGCAGATCATCAGATTTGACTCTACTGAACTCTTTACTTTTTGTATATTTAAAAGATATTGTATCTGAAGATCTCATGGCAGATCTTGTATCTATTATTTACACATCTTGCGCTCTTTTAGAAGTACCCTTTTTTAAACGAAACTACCAAATATTTAAAGAAACTTCTACGCCGGTATGAAAGCCGAATGGAGGCAAAACAATTTCTATAATTTACAATTCGGTATTAATGTGTAATCATTAGTAACCATTTTGGAGTTAATAAATCATTAACCAAAGTGATGATGATCTCTTACAAATGAAACGTCTAATTAAAGTTTCAAAAGGCGATTCCATATACGATGCCAATTTGTTAAAACCAAGTTTTTAAATAAATTATTTAAACAATGTCATCATAGTTTTCAAATAGAATCATAAAGTGTTTTCCAATAAGAACGATATGATTTGAAAATGATATAAAATTAAAATGATTTCAGATACTTACAACCAAACTTTTTATATTATCTTAAAGTACTGTCGATAACATTTATATTTTAAATACCACATCGTTTAAATGTCCACCTCGACTTCGTATACACTAGCTAATTCGACGGACCCAATTTTCGATGACTTTGTTCGAAATTGGGCGTTATCTGACCAATGAAGCGTTTGGTGTTTAATCTTAATGCATCAAGTATTTGGTTTGTTTGCATAGACCTTCGATTTCAAATAGCCCCACAAGAAGTAATCTAAAGGAGTTAAATCACAGCTTTTTGGAGGCAATTGAACAGTTGCATTCCTTAAAACTATCCTTTCGTCAAACTTTTCTTGCAATACGTCGATAGTTCCATGAGCAGTGTGTCATGTGGCACCGTCTTGCTGGAACCACATTTCCTCCAAATCAAGTGCATCTAAATTTGGCCACAAAAAATTTCATAACATTATGTCGGTATCGTTTACCATTCCCTGTAACTGAATCTCCTACTTTATTTTTCACAAAATTAGCATTCCTTTCAAGTTGTTTTAAACTCCAAGCAGCAAATTCTCTGCGCCGACGATGGGCCAGAGGCTTACACGGGTGTAAATTCAAGTCTTTTAAAAATCAGTTAAGATATAATGTGTCCCTAACTCTTGAACACGACGAGGAAATGCTAAATTTGGATCCTCAGCAATACTAGCTCTTACAGCAGCAACATTCTCAACAGTTCTTGCATTTCGGCGTCTTGCTGTTGTTTTTATAAAAAACGGCAATTTTTTAGACAAAAGTTGTCGCCAAGTGCGCGATAAGTGTTCACAAAAGAATGTCTATTTTCATAAAATTTTTGGAAAATAACCAAACGTTTTTGAAGATCGTATTTACCATAATAAATTGTTGTAGTATACTAAAAATAATTGACGACTGGTGACAGGTATAACTTTATTGCCGTGGTTACTATATCGTTTCAAAATCATACCATCTTTATTGAAAAATTCTTGGTGTTAGTTTAAAGGTTGGAGACAATGACGTTTCCTGAACGGTAGAGTTTTGGACTTGCATTGTCTTTATTTGTTTAGAATCTTTACGTTTCAGCTGGTAAGCATCTCCAGTCGTCTTCAGGTGAATACTAAATAAGTATGGTACCTACAGCTCTATTTATACTAGGCAAGTGCGGTGATGCATGACTAGTGGGCGGAGTCATGCGTGTGATGCAGTCATGCTCGATTACTCATGCGTTTAACACTTAGGTGGTCTTATTCTAAGATTACATTTACTTAACAAAGGTTGGTCTGAAAGAAAGAAATAATAGAGGGGATCGACTGGTAGAGTTCTGTCAAGTTAGAGATGTTATGATAACAAATACCCTCTTCAAGCTACCAGATCGTAGATTGTATACCTGGAAATCCCCTGCGGATAACCAAGAAAATATAGTCAGAAACCAAATAGACTACATCCTCATTAACAACCGCTATAAGAACTTAGTCAAATCTACTAAAACCTACCCAGGTGCTAATATTAACTCCGACCACAACCCAGTCTCTCAACTCAACATAAGGATAAAAAAGATATCAAAACAAACAAAAGAACTAGGAAAAAGCCTTGGATAACAACAGAAATTCTAGACCTTATGGAAGAAAGGAGAATGCACAAAGGCAACAAAGATGAGTACAGAACCCTACACAAAGCAGTGCAGAGAAAAGTTAGAGCGGCCAAAGAAGAGTACCTAGTAGCGCAATGCGCGGAAATAGAAGTTCTGGAAAAGAAATTTGACAGTTTTCACATGCACAAAAAGATAAAAGAAATGGCTGGATGCGACAAGGTCAAGGCTACTGGTAATATTATAAAGGTACAGATGGGCGTATAATAACTGACGTGGGGGACAAACTTAGGAGGTGGAAAGCATACCTGTCGGATATTTTCGATGATGAAAGGCCTCCAAAACCGGTCGTAGAATTGAGTAATTTTCATTTAAAAATATTAAAATCAGAAATAGTATATGCATTGGAAACTATGAAACCTCTCAAAGCTGCTGGTCCTGATCAAATACCCATAGAGCTTATTAAACTCTTTGACGACGATGTGATTGACATTTACATCGATTTCGAAAAAGCCTTTGACAAAGTGAAACATGATAAGTTATACCAGCTACTCGTCAACAAAAACATTGACTCAGACGATATAAGAATAATTAGTAACTTATACTGGGGCCAAAGAGCTAATACATTGATAGAAAATCAACCAACAGAGGAAATGGAGATTCGTCGTGGTGTGAGACAGGGATGCATCCTATCGCCTCTGCTATTTAACCTCTACAGCGAGGCTATTTTTTGGGAAACCTTAGAAGAAGAGTCAGCGGGAATAGTTATAAATGGAGAAGTGATAAATAATATGAGGTATGCTGATGACACCGTCCTGTTAACGAGCAATCTTGAAGACACACAACATCTTCTAGAAAAATTAAACGATCGATGTAATGAGTACGGTCTTAAGATCAATTTTAAGAAAACCAAGCTAATGATAGTCACAAAATTCCCACAAAATCTCAACCGTGTGAACCTGACGATAGCGAACACCACAATAGAGAATGTGCCGACATATAAATATCTAGGAACTTGGATAGAACAATCGGGTGACCAAACAAGGGAGATAAGAACGAGAATAGAGATAGCCAGATCAACGTTTGTAAAAATGAAAAAACTATTTATTAGTAGGGATATTAAGGTGGACCTTAGGATGAGGATGCTGCGCTGTTACGTTTTTTCCACGCTTCTGTATGGAGTTGAAACATGGACTCTCAAGAAAATTCACATAGACAAACTACAAGCCTTCGAAATGTGGTGCTATCGTAGAATGTGGCGTATTCCCTGGACCGATAGAATCACTAATGCCGAAGTCCTGAACCGGATGCAGAAGGACTGCGAAATTATTAACACCATTAAAAAGAGAAAACTTCTATATCTGGGTCATATAATGAGAGGACAGAAATACACACTTCTACAATTGATAGTCTAGGGAAAGATTAATGGAAGAAGGAACATTGGTAGACGCCGTCTGTCCTGGCTTAAGAACCTGAGGGACTGGTTTAATTGTAGTAATGTTCAACTGTTCCGAGCTGCAGTCAACAAGGTCCGGATTGCTGTGATGATAGCAAACCTTCGATAGGAGACGCACTACAATAAGAAGAACAAAGGTTTCCAGACGTTTCTCATATCTAATGAAGGCTTATCAAAGCAACCTGGATTTTGGTGTATGGTAGCAGCTTCCTTAAACTTCCTCTTCCTCCAGTGCGGTTCTTTTTGCATTGGATGGATTTTCGCTTTTATCCATATGATATGATGACCGTGCTTCCAGGCGTGGTCAGCTGCACCTGATTTTTCGGCTTCTCCTTTTTGGGTGTTGTTTGTATGTTTTGTAATCCTTACTTCCAGTGGTTTTAGTGTCTCACCAATGTAGTATTGGCCACATTCGCAGGGGATCTGGTAGACACAATTTTTCTTCTTTCTGTCTTGCTGGTTTCGTCTTCGTTAGGTGGCTTCTTAAAGTGTCTCTCGAGCTGAATACTGTGTTGATGTTGTATCGTTGTCCTAGTCTTCTTATTTTCTCTCTCTCCATCTCATCCAGTTATGCGTCACACGCATAACTCCGCCTACTAGTCATGCATCACCGCACCTGCCTAGTATAAATAGAGCTATAGCAGGCCATACTTATTTAGTCAGTTACAGTCTTAGACTAACAGCCGTCCAGTTCAAAAGTTTTCGCTCCGCAAAAGTAAAACTGTGTGTCAGTATCATCAACCAGTACGAGAAAGCTAACATCATTTAGGCCAGAAAAGTCAAATCCTCCCCCGAAAGCTGCTTTTCGGTGGCAAAATGGCCAAACATAACAAAAAATCCAAGTAGTCCGACGAGGAAAAATACGAAGAATTAAAAACAAAACACAAAGAACTACTATGCCAGTTCGAAGAACAGAAGAAAACCAAATCAGAACTAACAATATTAGTTCAAACCCTACAACAACAAAACAACCATCTAGCAACCCAAATGAAAATTCTAATGGAACAAGTAAACGCCGTTCAGAATAAAATACAAACAAAATCTCCTGAAGAAAGCGACAAAATGCAGTTCAATCAAGAACAAGATTTCTCGCCGCCGCAACATCAATCGGGCACTCAATCATCACAGCCAATACCCAGTCAAACAGCAGTCCAGCAACCACAAAAATCAGCCGATAAAATCAACGATACCGTTCCCATCGTCATCCACTCCACGGAGAAAAGGGCACAAATTCTGAAATTTCTAAAAACCCAGCAATACGAAATTTCTAACATCAAATCCACCAATACCGGCATATCCTTCACGCCGAAAGACCCAGAAACCCACAGAGCCAGCACCAAACTGTTCAGCGAAAATAAAGTCGAATTTCACACTTATCTTCTGCCTGAAATGAATATCATAATCAACATTCCCATAGAAGAAATACATGATGAAATCCTGTCAATGGCCTACCATCCAAAATAAATCTACAGATTAAAACTTGGAAAATATAGAAGACCCAGTCCTCTAGTCAAATCCTACTACCAAGAGAAGAAAACGAGTTCTACAACATCAAAAGCATTCTACAACTACAAGTACAAATAGAAACCCAGAACTCAAAGAAAAACCACATAGGACAATGTCACCGATGCCAACAATTTGGGCACTCGCAATCCTGTTGCCAAGTCGCTCCACGATGCCTCAAATGCGCAGGTGACCACTACTATCAAGAGTGCAAAAAATCCATGGAAACTCCTCCAAAATGTATCAACTGCAAGGGAGAACACCCTGCAAACTTCAAAGGATGCCCGAAAAATCCAAATCAAAGAAAAATAACTCCAAGAAAAGTTACAGAACATACTTCATACGCTAAAGTAACAAGCCAGCAATCCACAGAAACCATCCCAGCTAAAATGGCATCAATAACCAATAACAGCCTACTCAGCACTCTAATAACAATGGACACTAATGAAATCATAAACAAGCTCAACACCATAGCAGAAACTGTAACCCAGAATCCAATCCTAGTCAAATTACTACACTTTGAGAGCCAGGCCTAAGCACCAAACCAGAAAACAAGCAACACCTCCTCCGACGTTTCTTCTGAAAAGCAAGAATCTTCCTCAAACATCAAAGAATACACAGAACAACAAAAGAAATCTCATCGCCAAAGACATTATTTTGGCTCTTCACCACAACACCGCATAAGAGTGTTTTCCAACACTAGTGCGAACAGTCATATAACACAGGGCATACTTATTTAGTATTCACCTGAAGACGACTGGAGATGCTTGCCAGTTGAAAAATAGTGATGATTACGGATATAGGACCCCTCAAACCGACAGGAAATACTGGCGTTACGAATTATTTGCACTATCTTTTTATTTCTGAAAGATTCAGAGAAAAATTGTTTTTTTACGCTTTTGATGTTTTGTGAGTTTCCGTTTTATAGTTTTTGATAATTTATTTTTAGTTGAAGTTATTTATAGTTAAAGGGAAGTGGCAAGTTAAATGGGAAGAAATAATAGGTCGACTTAGAGTATTATTTCTTCCCATAGAAGTTATTTAAACATTTTTCTATTAAATTGTAAATAAGCCTTTACTAACACAATTAAGGTATAAAATTAAATTTGTGTCTTCTTCTAAATGTCCCATGAGTAATCATCGAATAAGTTAATTATAACGGAGCATACAAATTTCCCTGATAACATTTTAGTCATTTTTCTATATTTCCCTGAATAGCATCAGAAAAAGAAAATGGCTATTCGACCGTTGTATCTCAAAAACGAGTGGAGATATCAAGTTTAACCAAAGAACAAAAATCTCTTCGAATTTAAGGAAATTTGAAATATAATATAATGTACCTACCTGATTGACATTCTTATGGCATCGCGACGCCTTGACAATCATTGGCGTCGGTTTAATTTATAGAGATCGACTACACATAATTATCACCCCAATTGGTTTAAAGATAAAAGTATTGTAGGTTTTAAGTGAAATACCATGTATATACTTTTATATAAAATTAAGAAACATATATGTAACTTTCATATTTATGAACCAGGAAACGAGTTAATGTACAGTTATGAGTTCAAAAACCTTTTTTACTAAAATAACATTAAAATTGTTTTTGTTATATAAAATGGTGTTTATCTCTTCATTGTCACTATGCCCGACTAAAAAAGTTGTTTTCACCACACACAAATTTAGTCCTAATAATAAAATTGTCCAAATGACTGCAACACCGTGTCCTGAAAATTGTATTATACCTTTTAGAAGCGATAGCGACTCAAGGAACTGTACAACAGGTAGCTAAGGCTAGACCAGTCAACGAAAATATCCAACCAAAACAAACGACTAATCGACCACTTAATATCCTGCCATCTAATGCTGCTACAATTCGACCAGCCAGCTCCGTATCAACACAAACCATTGGAGCTCAAACACCAGTAAGTAAATATTTTTTTATGTTTCATTTATATTCGTACCTTGTAGAAGTTCAAAAATCGGTCTCCAAATTGAAATAAAATATGTGTAAATGTCCCCAGCTAATGTGCTAAAATTGAGCGTATTCTCTCGCGTATTGTTCTCGATGGACCAGGTGTTGCAAATTCATCGTCTGTATTACCAATCGAAACGTCACAGACCGGTATTTCATCTACATCATCCGCGATGGGAGTATTAATTTCATCGCAATCCTCTTCGTTCTCGACTTGATCATATGTTTGCTCAATTATAGTCTCCGTTTCTTCTTCATCATCGCTATCTGGTGATGGAACTTGCGAGTTACCACAGGTACCGCTACAATTCGTGCATATAACAGAGCACTTTAACCCAGCCTTTCTGCATCCTCAAGCTTTCTGACATCCTTTTTTGCATTTGCAAGAAATGAGTTTTAACAAGCTTTCTGGAGCTGGGGGCTCGAGTGTGGTGACAGGAATTAGCCCATTCTTGTTTTTTTTCCTGCATTTTGTTCATTCCCATACCACTGCTGAACCTGGTGATAAGTTCGGAACGAATGTTGTCGTGCTGCTGCTTCTGTTGGTGGTAGCGACGCAATATTAAATTTGCTTTTATATGCTGATGTTGTGAAGCATGCATATCTATAGTTGTTTAAAGATATATTTTTTTTACTTTTCGAATTACTCTAGCTGTATAATTCAAGAAGAAAGCGTTCTCCAGCTTTAGCAATGATCTCTGGATCCGCCTTTAGATTTTTAAATACCAGTCCCCAATCATTTTTCCTTTACTTCAATCACTTCACTTTCTTCCAATGGATTTGTACAAATAAAACAGTTTACTGCATTAGAAGCCATAGCTGTATAAATGTATAAGTGTAAACGACACTGTGAAACGATAGACGTATACTGATGACTCAGACTAAATATTTCTCTTGAGCTCTACCGGCAAATGTTTTGTAGACGAGAGAGAAGGGAGTTTGACACAAAGAGGACGCATTCCCTTATACCTGCGAAGGACAGGCCATAGTAAGTCGGTATTTCAACGTATAGTATAATATCTATATATTATAATATGTATAGATATTATATTATAATCTATTTCTATATTATATATATATATATGTTATTATATATATACTGGTATATTATAGTATAATAGTCAGTATAGTTTAGATTTACATTAATTTTATAACTCACAAATATAATGAGTTGAAATTAAATGCCACAGGTTGCATGAATATTGAGTAATGACCAAAGCGCGCGTTGGAGTACACTTTGCGGTGCTCGTACGCCAAAATTATTGACTTATACGAGGTGACAAAGTCGAATTTCGGAAAGAGCACCTCAAAATCTATAAAATTACCAATTTTTAAAACTCCCGGAAAACTTTCCAGGTAAAACTACCAAATGACTGTACTATAAGATTAACTCATACGTTTATTTCAATTTTTATTTCATTAATAATGTTCATATAAAAGTGACATCGATATTAGGGGTCAGGAAGGGCATGTTGGCGGTTGGTCGTGTGCCTTAATAGGTACAATATGTTCTGTCGGCGGTTGGACTTCAAAAGGTATAATCTCAGGTGGAATACCACTATCAAACGTGTATGAAGTGATTGGTTCATTACTTTTATATAACCATTACTACTATTTGTATATTTTTCAAGGTGCATTCATTATTTTCTATAAACACCTCCATCTTCAGTTCGAATGATATAACTTCTAGGATTTTCGTATTTTCTTAATATGTCTCTGGGTACCCAATTTCTTGTACATTTTTGCATCATTTACAGTTTCTTTTTTAAATTTAAGCGTTTTTTTATTTCTATTATAAAAACATCTTATTTTAATTTGATTTTGTTTTAATGTTAAGATGTTTTCGGTATTGAATAGAGGTTTTAAGAACTCTGTCGGACATATTATTTGATTGCGTATTATTCTTTTCATTAATAATTCTGCAGGCGAAGATAGCTCTTGCTTTGGAGTACTATTGTATTATTGGGGAAGCCAAACAATTTTTCGTGGTACTAAGTAGTTTTGTAACGAAAAGTAGTATCACTGTAACTAGCGTAGTTTGCTGAGTAGCAAAAGGCCGGTTGGCGGTTCTTATACATGGGGAGTAAGTAGCTATGACGCCACAAAGAGGGGGGTGGTAGGTCCGAGATTGTCGAATAATTCGTTTCCTTTAATATGTATTTAAATTTCTAACAAAAAATGTCCTACATCTGTATTTAAAAAAAAATTTGCAAAAAACTTAATTATTTCAAAAATATTTTGTTTCTTAAATAGCGCCATAAATAGTTACTTTCTCAAAAATACTTTATTATAAAAACACCTAGCCGCATTTATGAGTTATATAACAAACTTTGATTTTTCGAATTGGAATAAAAAGGACTACATAGTTACGATTTAACTCACGCCAGTGAGCGATATGCGAACACCGTGGGCCGAATTCTCGACATCGAGAAACAGCCTTCTCATGAGATACATGGGCGGAGTTCGTTCTCTTACACTGGAGAATTAGGACTCTGCCGTTAGGGTGCCGCCGGATCTAGGTAATTCGGTAAAACTTCAGTTTTCTACGTTAGGAAGTTGAAATACCTATTTCTTTGTCGTTATTTTGTATTTTTGTTGATATAATATATATATTTTTTCGCTGTAGCAGGGGTTGGCGGAAAAGCCAGTATACTTGGGCATAGGAGGCCCATTGTATTCCCTATCGTCTGGGTAATGCACAGCTTATCGTGGTATCCGAACTACGTGTAAGCACTAGTTTTTTTATTTTTACGTCCCCAGAGATCCATGACGCCTCCCTTGGCCTCGATATTAGAAATTACTGATAGTATTATGCATTCTTTTATCCACTAAATTTCCGAAAACATTTTTTTTATTAAGTGTATGCCCTCTCCGAGGATCGAAATCGGATCACCATGGTTGTACCAAACTCAACCACTAAACTACCACCGTATTTTTGGATCCATCATCGCAGGATTTATTTGATCAACTTGATATTGAGTAAAATGATACTTTTTTAGGTAGATTATTTTTTGGGTACTACACTGCGCTACAGTGTCATCTGGTTAATTGAAATTGTGCTTATTTCTATTTAATTTAGGACGCAATATGGATAATGTAGAAAATAAAGAAAAGTAGAAATAAACGCCCGCACTAATTTATTGATGCATTTGTCGTTCCCTATATTGGAGGTTATTTTAGTTGTTACAGTTTCTTTTTTTCTTGATATCACACATACGTGAACTGTCTTCTGCATTAAAATTGATGTCTATAGATGGCGAAACCGCTTGTTCAATTCCTACCGTATTCTACGGTGGATATTGAATTGTCGTTTTCGCGGCCAAGGAAGTTGCAACTGGTTGATGGCATTCCGATGAGTCCAAATAAGAACGAAATGGTCGTCATTATCCAACCTGGCCCCAAAGAGTTCATTTGGGGCACATTTGAAGCACTGCACACTTTAATACAAAAGACAGTACACACAGTCCGATAGCCAATGAATTATATCTGCTTTTTGTAGAAAATAGAGTCAAGTGGTACAAAAATGATTATGCTTTATTTGCTGTTAAATATCAAACATGTTGAAAACCGATCCGAGTAGAAGTTCAAAGCGGCATATATGATTAAAAGACCGAGGCATCTATTAGATATTAATTAATTGAGTTAAGTGAGGTTTTTGTGCCTATTGTATTTCACTTAATGTCAGTGATACACAATGTGCAAGAGAAGGCAATGCGAAATATATTCACAGTATTGAAAAAATATTTAATTTTATTTTAACTGTGCCGGGTGATTGTAATTTTTTAGTATTGTTGAATCCTAATCTGATATCAGATTTTTAAAATTAGCTGAGTTGCAACTTCGCCAATTTTTATTTTTTTAAATTTAAAATTACAATAAAGAGATATTATTTTTTAAATAAAATTAATGGCGGTAGATTCAGTATTGCCAGATTAATGTTAACATAATATTTATTTTTAAATGTTTAAATGCTGATTATTTTCAAAAAGTACTCTTTGTTTAATTGATGTAGACATAAGCATAATTTGTCAGAGGAGTAAAATATCTAACTCGAAATCGACTTCTATCGTTGGTCTAGATAAACTACTTGCACATGCCATGATGAATTTGATTAGCCACAATTTTTGATTGTACTTGAATTATTTTTCCATCAGATGTAATATTGCTGGATCTTTTCCTCTTCTTACAAATTATGCACATTAAACCAACAGTACACTGAAGAAAAATTTGGGCTGTCACAACTAAAATCCGTATTGTGGTGACAAGAAGCATGTATTTAATAAATAACAGTTAGAGATTCGGATTGTGACAACCCATTTAAATTGGTTGAACTTTAAGCGATGCGGTTTTAGTTGCTGCTACTAAACCTTTCGATTGCCACAACCAAAACATATCAAGTTGTAATACATATTATTCAGGTGTCACAACCAAATGCGATGGTTGGTTTAACTACTATTGGTTCTTCTAGGCTTGGCCCGATACCACTTTTCAGATACTGATTCTTCAGATACCGTTAAGTCAGATACCTATACTTTATCTGCAAGTATCTGAACTTCCGATAAACATACATTTCTAAAAGAATACTTTTAATTGTTTTGAATTTATAGGTTACACATCAGATTCCAAAAACCATTTTTTTTTTAAGAAAAATAAGTTGTTAAACGTGCTGCGAAGTAAGCAATGTTCAGTTAGGCTGCACTATGTAGCCCGCTTCCGAGAAAACGGGTTTTCTCTAAACTTTTGTAATAATCTTTTCGTATATCAAACATTGTTTGTAATTTATTTCAAAAACGAATCGTTATACTAAATTTCGCGATCACTGGAATTATACACGCACGACTACTAATAAACGATTCGAATCCCTGCCACTTAACCATTTAAAGGCGGTTGGCGCATAGCAACAAGGAAGCACATATTTGAATTTCAGATTCTTTTTATCAAAAATTTAAAATATCGGCATTTATCTGAAATGTGGGAGTCTCGGCAGATATTGAGTATCGGTATCGGCCCAAGCCTAGTTCTTACAAATAGAGAATCAGGTTGGCGTAGGAGTTCATATATATCCAGTATATTATATTGTAGGAACAAGTAACAAATTGAGTTACAGTAATGAATAATGGGGATTGCTGGATCGACTTTTTAGCTTTTGGTTAATGTTTCTCTGTTGTTTTATTTAATCCAAAAAATCTCTTTGTAGCGGTGTTGTTGACTTTGTTAGCTACATATTAAAGGAGAATATGTTATTTAAAATATGTAAATTAATAATAGTAAAAAAGGTAATTCGGTAAACTTAAATATAGTACTCAAAAAATAATCTACCTAAAAAGTATCATTTTACTCATCATTAAGCCGACCAAATAAATCCTGCTATGGTGAATTCAAAAATATTTATGTCATTTTACTGGCGTTTTGTGACCACAGTTTAGTTTATCTTTGTAGAATTTGTTGGATACTAGTCAATAGTAAACCATTGACGATCAAATTATTTATTAGTCGACGTTTCGACCTATTATTACTCCTCATCCTCAGGAATATAACAGTAGTTATAATATAATTTTATAAATATATATATACCTGGTGTCTCGCTAAAATCGGTCAGCGGCTGTATCTCGGAAAGTTTTGATCATACATACATTTCCGGGAAATATTTTTTTATAGGTAAATCGGTAAAAAGAAAATACTGGAAAATATTTTTAAAGTTGTACGATTGCCACTAGAGGGCGTAACTGACCGGACAAAATTCAAGTTAGTTTAAAAATAGCCATGTTATATAATAAATACTTATATTTTGATATCGGGAATGGAAAGCCTATCCATTCTTGCGGCAATTTAATTTTGAGGTTAAATAATAAGGGTGGGGGAAGCTGGTAAATAAGTTATTACTAAATGTACTATATCTTTTACGTCTTCTATACAATTTTATTATTTTTCAGCAGGTTTAAAAGATAATTTTACGCTTAATAAGAAAGTAATTTTGTTGATGGTCGATAATTCGTATTTTGTTTTACAGTGGGTGCTATGTATAAAAGTTTAATTTTTCTAAAGTAGTATATCAAGAAAAATACAAAGCAACAGCAAAGAAACAGGTACATCAACTTCTTAGCGGGACTGGTAAGAATAGAAACTACAGAAAGCTGAAGTGAAGCGTAACTATTTAGTCTTTTTCGTACCATTCGAAAAATTCAAAGTTCGTAATATAACTCATATATACGGCTAGGTTTTCGTAATTAAGTATTTTTGAGAAAGTAATTATTTATAGCGTTTTTCTTGAAGAAAAAAAAATATTTTTGAAAAAATTAAAAATTATTTAAAATTAAGTTGCAACAAAATTTTTGTTAGAAATTTAAACATCTATTAAATGTCACCTTGTTCTTATAAGTCGGGTAAATAGTTACCGATAAAATATTGGGCCTACCAGCGGAATTGTGACGTCATAGCTACTGACTCCGCATATTTAAAAAGCGACAACCAGTCCCACGGAAATCGTTATTTAACTAGTAAAGCTACTTTGTTCTTGGCAACCCTACTATATTCCATCATATACGGATGTTTATTAGGACTTTTTTACCCCTTAATGCTTTTTATACCAGGTGGTGCGTCCGAACAGGACACATGGGATTTCCCATGTAAATTCCGAGGTGATAAAATATTCGCTCTCGTATTAATTTTAAAGAAAACTTTTATTAAGATTTTTTAAAGAGCTTAGTAAGAGTAAAATGTTTGCCAATTTTGAACTATTTTACACATAACGTTTTTAAGATATTAAGAAAATTCTGTCTTCAAACTAGCTTAAATCTGGAGAACGATTCTGTTTAATTTTAATTTAAGTTAAAATGAAAATACCAGTAATCACCTTTATACAATATTCTCAGGGAATGATTATCCGTACGTAATAACTTAATGTCATTAAAATCGTACGAATTAAATCGAAGAAATAGGGTCAAAACAAAGTATAATTTAATAAATATTATAATAGATGTACCTAATGTCAGTACAGTTCATAAACGTTGTTTAAAGTTTTCAATCAAAAATATAAGTTTAGTACTAAACCAATGTTATCCACACATTTAATGGATCGTTCAAGAGCACTTTGCACAATATTTTTATTAATAAAGTTTACATGAATATTTAATTTTTTAACATATCTTCATTTAGAAGACTTCAGCCATCGCTGTAATTCTTTTCGCGACATACCATTGAAAGTTAGAACTTTTAACAAAAAATAAATACGTATCACAATCTACTTACCGGAAACACAAGAGAACGATAATAAAAGCTCCGAAAAGAACTATTTTTACGAATAAATACATTTTTATGGCATAAATATGTAAAAAAATTATAAGGCAAAATGACAATCAAAAAAATGACGACGCGACGTCGGAAATCGATGGACAATCTCCAAAAAATAATAAAATTAAATACTCAAATCAATCTGCAACTCTCCGTTACAATTTTTTCTCTGTCTAGCACGTTTCATTGGCAACGACGTATTGCGCCATATAATAGTGCCCGGAAGACGTGGGTTATGTTTTTATTCACCTTTATTATTATACTAAATAAAGATGGCGAGTTATAAATCACGTTGTCACTTAATCGGCTATAGTTTGGGCTTAAAGGGGGTGTGCGCCAAAAAACAAGAAAAAAAACTAAGAATAATAGTCTAAACCGCACCCTTCTATCGCAAATAATAACGGAGATATGCCTCTGCAAAGATGTTATATTTCAGCGCGTAACGTCACAAAAGCATGGCGCTGCATAAATCAGTATAGTGCATGGAAATTACGTAAGTTTTAGGGCTTAGTATTCGTCGGGTTGTTAACCTCCATGTTGTTCACTGTCAAAAATCTTTTTATAACCTTCTTTATATACCAGTGGCGTATTTTGCAGCCCCGTGCGAGGAAATGTACCGGGTGAGTCAACGATTGCGCGGAGTAATTTTATATCTTGAAGATAAAATTTGTCGACAATAAGCTTTGTGTTAAGGTATGGCACATTTTAAAAATATTTTTAATTATACAGGGTGCGCCCGAAAAGTAGGGTGTCAAAAAGGTACATTTTTTTAAATGTAGAGAATAAAAAATTAAGATAGGAAGGTGAAAACCATTTTTCTATAAGACGAACCGTTCCAATGTTACAGCCTGTCAAAGTCTGAAAATGCCATATTTTAAACGTCAATATCTCGAAAACTATTGAATTTAAACATATGACATCTACGAAATAAGCGTAGAATTTTGTGAGGAATCAGAAAATAATACAATATATAGGGTGTCCCATTAAAAAAAAATGTGCCTGATATGCAACCATACCTTAACACAAAAGCTTATTGTCGACAAATTTTATCTTCAAGGCATAAAATTACCCGGTACAGAGCGCCGCTAGCCGAAGCTTTTGTGACGTCACGCAATCGACGCGTAAAACTTTAACCCGATATATCTCAGCAATGGTTAGTCGTAGAATGACGAGGTTTGAACCGTTATTCTTAGATTTTTGTGTACTAAAACTTTAATTTTTGGCGCACACCCCCTTTAAGGTCTTATGAGAAATATTAAGAGCATCATGAAATCAATACCAAGAGAGTTCTGGTACCTCACGTGGTTGAAGTGATTCTTTACAATTTGACTTTGAAGTAAGACAAGATGATGTTCATTTATGTTAGACCAAAAAACAGCTTCTTGTATTCATTTTGACATGACAGGGTACCTTGGTGTGCTGAATGAATTTTATTTAATACATCCAGTCGATGAGCTTCGGGAACAATTTAACGATTTTGCCTAACCGAAAGCACATTAACTTCTATGAGTTTGTCTTTGTATTGAAAATATGACTTTACTTCTAATTTAACAAAACTTAGGTCATCCAAGTAATCAAGTAATATATTACTTGCTTAAGTTTAGGGTCATTTTTTGTACTGTTCTTAATTTCTTGATATTTTTAATTAGAGGCTACTGAAATTGAGCTTATTTTAAAACATTAAAAAATCTGCTTCTTTACCACTTGTTAAATGGACTCTTGATAAATAAATCAGATATTTACATCTCCTTATCAGGTAAAAATTCTGAAGTAACACTATATGAGAAAATCCTTATTGCCAATTTTTGTAATCGTGGAGAGAGTGAATATATTATTGATTAATCCTAAAATAGGGTTATGATCAGTTATTGCTGTAAAGAAAAGAGCATATAAATAGTAATGATATTGTTCATAAGCTAATGTAATCGCCAATAATTCCTTTTCAATTTGCACATAATTTCTTTGTGCAGCATTTAGAGACATGGACCATTATGCAACAAGATGATTGTTTTGGCTTATATGACCATCAAATCCATACTGACTAACTTCAGTTGCGAAGGTAACTTTTCTGTTAAGACCAAAACATTTTAGCTTGACAATTATTATGTTTTAATTTTGTAAATGCTCCTGTTGGCGGTTAACGATCCAATACCAAACAGTACCTATCTTTTTTAGCAAATCTTTATTAATTTAAGGGTTAAATCTTTTAGACCGATTTTCTCAGTTTTCAGCTGTTTGATATAAAACTCTAAAACTACAGAAGGGTCCCAGATGTTATCATATTTAGGTTGTTCCGGTCTTAGTCCATAAACTCCCTTGAAACACTGTTTTAATTTAAAGTCATTGATGACCTGGTTACCCGCGATTTAACCAATTGCCGAGCGATCGCTGTTCAGCGTGTCATAACAGGTGCCCTTATTAAAGTGAAAGGTTAAAAATTTAATAACTTTAACTATAGGCACCAAGAAGACGTCAACATTTTGTTCAGCGCAATGTTTCGAACACATTCTTAAACCACTGTTGCATTGGTTCTTGGTAGAAGTGCTAACCGACGCCATACATATATCCAGACTCTTCTGGTACATTGCCTCTTCTCAGGGCTTGCCGAATAAGAACCCTACAACAAGGGTAAGTTGGTTGCAAAGCGGGTGCGGTGATCTATCGGGGAAATAGAGACGGTTTTTACTGGGTCTCAAAAATATTGTTTGGTTATCATAGACATATATTGTGGATATCATGGTTAAGTGCTCCAGTTAGGGGCTATAATTATTCCCTCTGCCTTATCTTCCTCCATCTTTTGTAATACTTTTAAAAGTAAGGAAAAAGGGGGGAATGCATAAAAGTTTAGTGGCCCAATTTAGGGTAAATGCATTCACGGCAAGGCACTCTTTATCCCTCAATCATGATACAAATAGCTCACATTTCTTATTATTACGACTAGCAAATAATCAAATGTTTGGTTTTCCCAACTTCTTCATATTCGTTCTTCAGAAATCGTGACTCTGTCGGCCTCTTTATTGCCTGATGACTTTATATATGAAGCAAAAACAAAAATATTTCTTTCCTCGCACCACTGCCACAGTTTTCTCGTAATCGAATTTAAATTGGAAAATTGAGTACTTTCCATACGATTTATACATGCTATAGCAGTGACGTTGTCAATCCTGCACAACATGCAGCAACTTGTGATATTATTTGCAGAACATTAAGCCAAAAAGGGCTGCCAAGATCTCTAAATAATTTATATGATAGTTCTTTGTAAAAATGAGGTAATTGCTGGCTGGTCTACTAACCTCACAACTTATTTCCTGATGTTTCTTCCTATTGGTTTCCTCTGCTGACGACGGTGATAAAATAACCTGTTGTGGTAACTTTGGGACTGGGATGTCCTGGAATGTCCGCAGACACCTAAAGTTTAAAGGTTTCACACTTCTAGATTTTGTAACCCTTAATTGTGAGCTAGTCTTCAGAATATCTTTGGAGGCCTTAATCCTATCCTCCAGTCCATTACCAAAAAGCCATGTTGTAATAGATAATTTTATTTTGAACATTTAAAGATGAATATACCCGCTCATGATACAAAGATTACAATACATGATATTCTAACACAGTGACGTCATGTGGTGACCAAGGGTTAGCGTTAGAAACAGACGCTCATTTTTATTATGTTTCATGTCACATGTAGGTATCACAACAGAAGGAAAGGCCTAACCAGTATCTGGTATTATTTTATAATACCAGCTGTCTGCAAATAAAGGCCTTTTATTAACCATTAGCTACATATTTCTTGTTACGAATTATTTGTATTTACAGTGTATACTTCTGATTGATAATAACATGTTTATTATTTTTTTAATTATTATTATTATTATTAATATTATTATTATTAAAGCTTTGTAAATTGATAATAATTATTGAAACTAGGGCATTTATATTTTTCTACATTTTTCTAAGTTTGAAAATCGGAGGTTGGGAGTAAACAGTTTTTCTTATGTGTATGTGTAAGTAAAACAAACTTTGAAAATCTTTTCTCTATAAGGAAGGCTCTGCTAGTGAAACCCGTGCCGGAATTAAAACTAGAACCTATCGATTACCAGGCGAACGCTCTACCAATCGCGCTACAGAGACTCTTAAGTTCTCTCACCAACTTCGATCATATAACTTATTTAATTTCTATGTTGGTAGTATACAGTTTGGAATCTCATGCGATTTCAAACCGGGGAGGGTGTTTTTAATTGGAAGGCACTCACTGATGACCACTGATCATTAAGATATATTTTTATCTTTTTTCCCAATCCGTATACCATCCATATACCGAGTCGTGCATTCGGTCAAGACACATAGGATATCCCCCACGTAAATGATAAGATTATCAAATATTAGCTCCCCCATTTATTTTAGCCAAAAAATATACTTTTCTTATTGTTGTTCTGCCTGAAACGGGTCGGTTAGAAAAATCTTCTAAGAACACGTCGGATATCACTTAATAAGTATTTCCGCCGTAGTATCATTTATTTATTGTAACTATTTCCTCAACTGAATAGGTCATGGCGATTAGAAATATTCAACTGGAAAATTATTTGAAAAATTAAAACTTTTGTGAAATATAGTGTATAGGTTCATTTTAACCTGAATTAAAATTAAACAGAATCCAGACTCCAAATTTAACCTAGTTGGAAGACAGAACTTTCTTAATATCTCAAAAACGGTATGTGTATAAAAGTTTAAAATTGGCCGACAAGCTCTTTATAAAAAATTTCTTTAAAATTAATACGGGAGCGAATATTTATTTGACCATCTCGGATTTTACATGAGAAATCCCATGTGTTTCGGACGCACCACCTGCCTCCAGTTTATCATCTAGAAAAAAACTAGTCGCTTATAACCATATAATTTAAAATAATTAAAAATATTAGCAGCATAGTATCTACAACTAAAATCTGCTTTTAGTGCAAGTTAACGTCAAATTACAAAACACTATAAGATTGTCCTATGTATAATTACCTTTTTGGTAATTAGACATATTATTTACAGACTTCAATGGGTAACAAACCAGGTGCCAAGATTAGAACTAAAACTCCTCAAATTAGATCTCCAGCTCCCAAAGCTGATGCTGCCAACCAGACTCAGATGAAATCATATGCTAATCTCCAACAACATCATATTGTAGGAAATAAGTAAGTATTTTTAATATAATATGTCGTTTTACAGAAAACGCTTATCTAATTTAATCTTTTATATTTAAAAAGATTCGCAGGGTAGGACCGCGAAAGGTGTGCCTCGAAATTAATAATTCCAAGAAAAATAAATAAGAATATATTTCTTTATAAATTTATTTAAATAATATAAATATGTATATGAATGCTAACTATACACATATACAGGGTGCTTCCTAAGTTGATACTTCTTTTTTAGCTGTGTATAGAAGGCATTAAAATAAACAACATAAATTTTTTTAAAAAACTTAAAAATAGCCGAGTTACAGAAGAAAAAATCTAAGTGCGGGCCTGGTAGTCAAAACTTAGTCCTTTACTTTATATTGTTATTGTCCTTTTTTTGTATTGTTAGTCATGCATTTTACGGATCGGTCGTCAGTTATTTACTTTGGCAATTCGCCGCGGTTTGTTTTTCTGAAGCAAGTTAATTTTAAATTGGTGACACGTGAATATGGTAAAATTTGAAAACAATGAACTAAAAAATATGGTGCTAATTTAGATTGAGTGTCTTCAAAGTGCGGCGTTTGCTTAATGTTATTCAACGGGCAAGTTAGGCAGAACCGTATTTGATCCATAGTGTAATAAATGAATGTAAGTACCTTATTTTTAAGTTTTTTGAAAAAAGGTATTTAAAAATGTTGTTTATTTTAATGCCTTCTATACACAGCTAAAAAGGAAGCATGAACTTAGGAATCACCCCGTATATGTATCTTGAAACACTGGTCCACATCCAGCTCTGATTCGCTTTGTCTATCCTCATCTAAATTAACTGCAATACTACAATTCTTTTAAATTAAAAAAATATTTAAATACACTTATAACGCTTTCATTATTTAAATGGTTTAAAAATATTATAAAAAAATTGATAGGTACTTGTGCAAACTTCTACTTTAAATAAAAAATCATTTTAAATCAAAACTTATTATAATAAATAAGGGGTTTGGACAGAAAGCCCTATCTTCCTTCTTAAATTGATTGATTGATTAATTTAAGAAGGAAGATAGGGCTTTCTTTCCAAACACCTTATTTACAATGTCCCTTACGTTACTACTTTGTTATTATAATAATTTGACGTACTTTATTTCAATCTATTTTGTCCAGTATAATTTGTTCAGGAGATGCTTATTATGAAAATTTATTCTAATACAAAAAATCTTTTAAGAGACATATTATATTTTCAATATTAAACAATAAAAAAATTCACGTCGCTAACCTAAAAAACAAACAATAAAACTAAATGAAATTTTGCGACATAATAATGCAGGGTACTCTTTGCTTGTAAGATGCTTAAACAAAATGGCGCCAACTTGCGCAAGTTTTTCTCACAAACATATTTTAAAAAACATAATATATGCTTCTTATTTTTATTTTAGGGTTTTTAAAAAAAATCTTTATTTCCAACCGACAATAAAGTTCTCTAGCATAAAGTATTTTAAAACGAAATTTAAAAAATGCTTGGGTACCTACTGTAAATTTACTTTTCCAGAAAAAACTTTCTAAACATTTCTTAAATTTTGCTAAACTTGTTAATGTCTGTTGATCGTCGGTCTCATGGCGTAGTGGTGTATCTCAGTTTTGGGAAAATCAAAAAAATTAACAAATGGACGGTTCCAGGTTAGAATTTGTATTTTTATATTACACCGTAATACACCTTAACTATTCGACACATGAAAAAGTACTTAAAAATACATATAATAATCTTAAATTTTCATTTTTTTGAGATACCCCACTACGTCTAGTCTAGTCTTGATTGCTATGGTCACCTGTCTTAACGGACTTGAACCGACAACCTCCGTATATCCAGTACAGAGCGCTAACCAATTGCGCCATCAAGGAATATATATATATATATATATATAAGACTATATTATATCGTCGGTATACAAGAGAAAGTGACCAAGTTCATAGGGCTATATGTGGACTTGATTACTTATTCTTATAGACCGACGATATATATAAGTGAGACTATATAGGTCGACCTGAATTAGAAATGAGATCAGATCACATAAATCCAAGGTTTCGCTAAACACCAGAAACTACTACTGGGGCAATAATCTGGTACACAGACGGCTCTAAAACCAAAGACGGTACCGGAGCTGGAATACACGAAGTAAAACCGGAGGAAAACTTATTTTTCCCTCTGGGAAAGTCCCTCATAGGGTTCCAAGCAGAAATCTACGCCATATTACAGTGTGCGTATGAAAATAATAGGAGAGCTTACCTCAATAAGGGAATCCATATATACTCTGACAGTCAAGCAGCCCTTAGATTATTAATATGCAACAAGGTAACCTCAAGACTGATATAAGAATGTCAAGGGGAATTGGAGGCCCTAGCAAAAGCAAACAAAAAATACTGCAGTGGGTATCAGGACACCAATGTATTACAGGGAATGAAAAAGCCGACGAACTTGCGAAAAAAGGCTCAGAAAATACGATCCATTGGTCTGGATCCGACACTCGGGGTAACAAGGTGCACGGTACGAGATGCCATAAAGCGATGGATCAGGGGTGGACACAACATCCACTGGAACAACAGACAGGGATTACATCATAAAATGTTTCATTGGGAATTCAGACCCGAGACTAACGAAACAGCTGCTTCAAATGAACAGGAATCAGCTGAGAACTGTTACAGAAATTCTGAACAGGACACATGGCTGTCAAGAATCATCTGCACATAATGCAACTGTATAACGGAGACCTTAACTGCAGATTGTGCAGACAAGCTAGGGAAACAGTACAGCACATAGTCTGCGATTGCGAGTCACTAGATCGGAAGAGGCAACGAATACTCTGACAACCAAAAGTGGAACCAGAGGACATCCTGACCCTCGCCCCAGTTGACCTGCACAAACTGGTGCAAGGGATTGGGATCACCGAGTGGGTGTAAAGAATCAAACTGGGTGAGCACAATGGGGCAAACCTGGCCTAAGTGCATCCGGCGTATGGACGGGCCCTCAAAAAAAAGAGGCAACCAGCCCCTAATATAAACTATAAATTTAATAATATGATTTGAAATAAAACACGAACCTTCCATATCAATGTCCATTATTAGTAGGTATTTCCCAAATTCCACTGGATACTCCCGTAATTGTCAAGAGAACGTAACGTAATCTATAGCGTCGAAAACAGATACTTGCAGATCGCACCTTTTCTAGATTTCAATTAACAAAATGGCGTGATAATCGAAATGGGAAGCTTTGTCTTGGCCGATTTGGATATTAAATTACACAAAAACTTACTTTATGTTTATTCACAATGAGTTCGAAATTCCTACTTTTGGCCAGGTTTCGCCTAGCACTCCTTTGCTATAATATAACAAAATAGAGAAATGTACAAAATAGCGATACCCATATTGAAATAGCTATTACAAAAGACCAACGCAAAAATATTTTAGAAGGAGCCCCATGTACAAGGGGCAACCCTTCCCGATACATCTTTTATAATTTTATGTGCTGAATTATTTTTTGTAATTCTTGACATTTAAAGTGACGCTTTTTAAAACTGATTTAAGTTTTGAAACGACTTATTTTTCGTAACTAGTGATGAACAGCAACATTTTTCGCGTCTGGTTACGAGAAATTCATTCAGCATACTGTTTGCTTTTTATTGGTGTATTTCTCAAACCTAACAAAAATCCTGTATCTATGAAACTTATTGGGAAAACACATTTTGTAAAAAAACACTCATTACACAATTCTTCTTTTTCAACTGGTTATACAGGGTGTTCCAAGTTAAGTGCTCACTATTGCTAACTCTTTTATTATTATAGATACAAAGTCGGTAAAATTAGCAAAGTAGAAACATTTTTTCTGCTGATTAAGATTGTAAAAACAAAAAAAAAATTGAATACAGCATTTCCGATTAAACAAGAAAAATGCATTTTTTTAAACGGAACACCCTGTATATTTTTTGACACAAATGTTTGCAAATCGTCTACAGAATAAAAGAAGTTCATATGCAATATTGGCCTAAAACTAAAAATAATCTAGTTATTGCCGTATTTACAAAACAAAAGCTTTATTCGGTGCGTCATGTCAGTAGATTATTCTGCTGTCAACAAAAGTAAGCATTAATGTTATTGTAAGTGATTGAACTGGTCTGTAATTTTAGATTTTTTGGTAAAAATATTACAAAATGGTGCTCATACATTTAGAAAAATGCGACATGTTAGAAGCGTATTTTGTATACAGAAAAAATAGTTTCCAGGCACAGGAACAATATTCCTAAATGTATCCTGAACGTGATCAACCAAACAGAAGGTATTTTTTAAAGCTGTATAGAAAATTTAGAAGTAACGAAGGAGTCTTTGCAAAGGCTAGAACTAAACGCCAGTTTATAATAAGTGAACAAGTAGAAGTAAATGTCTTGGCATATTTTGAACCATACAAAAATAATTCAATCAGAGATTTAGCAAGAGACAGTGGTTTAAGCTTAGTTACAATATGAAGAGTTTTAAGAAAATAAAAAGGTTGTACCTCATAAGTATCGACCAGTGCAAACATTATTACCTGGGGACACTGAAAGGAGACTACATTTCTGTTAATTGTTAGTCCGCCCAGCGGTAATTGGACTCTAAAGCAAAAATATTTTGTTTGTTTTTTAGAATGTCCAATTAAATTTTATTTTGGTTTTTAGTTTAATTTGTTGCTAGAGTGGAGTTCTTAGCAGACATATATCAGTTATTTTGTTAATGTGATATAACGCCAAGTTATTTGCATTTAAATCTGCCACCGAAGTGTCAATTACCGCTGGGCGGACTAGCAAAATCCTAACTTTTTAAGGCACATTTTTTGGAGCGATGAAGCAAATTTTTCAAACAGGGGTATGTTTAATCGTAAAAACATGCATTATTGGTCTAGAGAAAATTTGTTTCTTTCTCATCCCCGAAATCCACAAATAAGATTTAGTATTAATGTTTGGTGTGGTATAATAGGCAGTCAAATAATTGGGCAATTTACCAGGCAGGAGATATGTTAATATGTTGTCAGAATTACTGGAAGCATATTTAGATAATGTGAACTTAGAGGCACGTAACCAAATCTACTTTCCACAAGATATACCCCCCCTCATCATATTCACGAAGTAAAAATATTATTAGAAAGGATTTTTCAAGATAGGTGGATAGCAACAAATGGTCCGCTACGTTGACCCCCAAGATCTGACATAACTCCACTAGACTTTTACTTTTGGGGTTTTGTCAAAAGAGAAGTCTATAAAAGGAGATACGCGAACTTCAACTAAGCATTCGATTCATCATATCATCCATTGATCATCCGGCGATGTCTTTGCACATCTAATGTAGTTTTTTTTTACGCTTAAACCAAACAGTTATGATAAAATTAGGTTTCATTTTAAAAATGCACAGCCACCTTGTCTAAAAAGTTAATATGACAATAATTAGATCATTCTTAGTTTTAGGCCAATATTGCATAATGAACTTTTTTATTCTGTAGTGATTTGCAAACATTTGTGTCAAAAATATACAGGGTGTTCCGTTTAAAAAAATGCATTTTTCTCGTTTAATCGGAAATGCTGTGTTCAATCTTAATCAACAGAAAAAATGTTACTACTTTGCTAATTTAACCGACTTTGTATCTATAATAATAAAAGAGTTAGCAATAGTGCGCACTTAACTTGGAACACCCTGTATAAGTAACTTATTCTAAAAGGTATGCATTATCAGTATGGAACAAAACGTTTGCAATTTCGGTACCTAATAAATTTCTTCTGGTTTACGTTTAATTTTTGTGAGGGTAATTTTCAAGACACCACCATTTTATGTGTCACTATTTTGATACATCGCTATTTTGATATATTATGTATCGCTAATTTTTTTTTGCCGTTGTTTCGTTGCTGGGCCATTTCAAAGATAATATGATGACATACTCTTGCCCCCTCCCTACTGGCCAAAAATGATCTACTTTACTATTTTATTCCGATTTTACTTTATTTTATGAAAAAAGTTTTCGCTTGCTGCGCATTTTTTCTAAAAACCCAAGTATATGTTATTTTTATTGCAAAGTAAAACGTTCAATTGTAAAAGTGTTCACTATTTTAAGTACAACCCCCCCCCCCCCCCACACATATGCTCACACACACAGTTATTGAGGGCGTTCTAGACATTACAAGTTAAATTTTTTTACCTACTTTGATGGTACAGGCCCGAAACAAACTAACAAATACTAAAGGTATTGGTGCTGTAATATAATATCTGCTTTTTACAGAATGTTGGTAATGAATACGTCAACTGGTCTAACTACTGGAGTGACACCTGGATCGCCCATGACTCCGGAAAAAGCTCAACAAATTACTAATCATCAAAATAAAAATCAGCAAGCTCAAGTACAAGTTACCAGCCAACAACAGATACAACAGGTCGCTATGCAACAGCAACAAGCGATTCAGCAACAACAACAATCCATGCAACAATATCAAATTCACCAGGGACATCAGACGCAGCAGGTTCATGCAAAACCTATGATGAGTAAGTTTTAATATTTTACGTTTTAAGTGTGTCTTATTATTAGTCTTAGGTATTCTTTGACAGCGTCCATTTTTTTAAAATTTGTTAATCCTTAAAAAAGCTGGTTTATTAAAACTTAATGAGCCACCCTCTTCCTATTTCAAACATATGTAGAGAAAGAGTTAAAATAAAAATTATAACTTTTAAAGATTGGAAAAAAATATTTGTGGATAATAAAAAAACAAAATTAGTATTTTTCCATGCATTTTAAACTAAATTAGTTATTTTAATAAATTTATAGCAGTATGTTGAGCGAAATAACGTAGATATTCAAAGCGTAGATTTACGGATTTGTACATGATATCTATTCTCTAAATTGTGTATAACAATTTTTAAACAGTAGTTACTTTTGTAGCTACAATCAAAGATGGAAATTTTTCTTATTTTCCGTGGGAGCGTAGAACAATAACTATGTTATGTTATAACTTTCTATGCAATTAAAAAAATAATTCCTAACTAAAAATTGTGTAATTTTTAAGGACTTAAAACGTTTGCATCATATTTTTTTAGGTATATTGGGTTTCGACAATAATACTACACTAGGAATAGATTTTGTTTAAGGCAAAAATTATTAATTATAAAAGTCGCCGACAATATCTTACAGAGGATTTATGTTCCATTTTGTATACTTACTTAAACGCAGTGGCTTTTAATAATTAAAAAACTGATTTTTCCTTATCCGTGCCGAAACACTCAAAAATATATTTCTCATTTGAATTATTAACAATATATAGACATTATTTAGGTGCTTTTGTATCAACAAGTAAAAAAAAGATATGATTAACTTCGGTCAATAAATCACTGTGCTAATTCTTAAATGAATAATCTATTACATAACAAAAAATGTTGATACTTTTTGATACTCAATGTATTATTTAAAATGTTACATTAAATTATTAGAAGTTATATTCACCTAATAGTGGCAGAATATTTAGTGGCTGCATTATAAGAAAATTATTTGACTAAATATTAAGAATATCCGGAAAATGTGTAAGTAATTATTTTTAATAAATGTTTACTTTATAGAAAATACTGCTATGTTTAACTGCACTTTGACTTAAATCATGAATCGTTTAATTTGTTACGAAAACAATACTTCTATGACCGTTCTTTTTGATAATTCCATTATTCCACTCTAATATTATATAGTCAAGATTTCTGGTATCTTAATAACAAAATATATCTTTTGTCTTCAGTAAAACTCCTACACATTGTTAAATTATTATTTTTATTTCATTTGAAAATTGTGCATTGCATGTCTTTGAAATAGTAATAATTATTATGGTGATTCTGCAGTTTAGCAGCACTTAAGTAGGAGCCGGTACAACTCTAACGAGAAAATTACACAATAAAGTCGCCTACACGAAATCGATTTAGTCTATCTTTCTACGTAGGATTTTGTTGTCGATTCAAGAGATAATCAAGGAGATATCTCATATTAATCTATTTACTTTTTTTCATCAGTTCAAACAATTCAAAGTGTTCCTCAGCAACAGATTCAAATGGCAGGTGACAGGCCAATTATGCCAGTGGTATCGATGTCAGCTCAGACTCAACAGGTACAACAGCAAATGCAGCAACAAATTCCTGGTACCATTCAGCAAGGGTTACCTTTACAATCTAATTTAGCTGTCACTCAACAGACAATGCAAATGAATATGCAACAAATTCACCCGGTAAGATACATTTTAATAGGTTCTTCGTCTTTTAAATATAGGATAGTAGAAGTATTTTCTGACATATAAAAATGACCATAGAAGCGTTTTTAGTATCAAATAATAAAGGAAAATAGGCAAAGTAATATTATAATAAAATAATTATGAGTAATCCTACTAATTAACTGCTATCATTGTTATAACAAAATGGGAAAAAAATTGGTTTTTTCTTTTTTTCTGTATCTGGAAAATTTTTCTTTTTTCTCATCAACGGGACATCGCGTCGTATGAAAAAATGACAGATAAAAATGAAAAACATTACACTCTTAGGCCTCGTTTATGCAAGTTCTTATCAGTTTATTTTTAATTCTTTTTTTATGAATCATGATTCGTAAACATAGAAAATATGAAACTATTAACTTTTACATAATTACCATTTATAAAACTCTAAAATTTTCTCATTTTAGGCCGAGTTTAATTTCATACTATTATTAATTATTTCTTTATTTGTAATTAGTCAAAATTCAAAAAACGAACTTATAACTATTATAAAAACTTTATGGATGTAGTCCATTATCTTAAAGTGGAGCTAGTGAGATACAGGAAAGTAAAAGTTGCAGTCTTCTTCATATAATTTAATAAACCTATTTAGGGGAGGGAAAATTTTAAATTTTTAGCACCAATGAGCTCAAGGTACACTAGAGTTAACGGTTTAGAGATATTTAGAAGATTAATTGAAAAATTCACATATTGCGCAGATAGTAGGTACATGGAGACATAATAAGATAAATAGGAAGTTTTGTTAAATAATAAAATATAGATTAAAAAAGAAGTAAACCGATTTTGACCTTTTCTTCGACATTTGAAGAATATTTAACAGGAAATTTTAGAGTTTACTTTTATTCCTGTCGGTCGGGCGACCAGTGGGAAGAATTTTTTTTTTTAATGTCTTAGTTGTATTGTGTCTGTAATTAAATTAACTGAAAAATGCTTAGCGGCGTTACAGACAAAGTTTTTTAAAATTGAAAAAGTGTTATGCTTCCGCTGGGAATCAAACCCAGAACCTCTCGATTGCATGTCAAACGCGCTACCAATTACGCTACGAAAGCTCTGTGATTCTCTCAACTCAACCAACTTATATATAATAATGTACTTTATTGTCTAAGAAAAACTCTATTAACAAAGCTTATCACTTAATATCTAATATCGAGTCTAATATATTCACAGATAATTAACAAATAGGTTTTTTTTTAAACAAACCGGTCTAAAAGTATAAACAACGAGAAAAAAAACTGCAGACACAAAAATCTCAAAAAAAAGGTTTAAAGTAATAAATAAGTATATACCAATAATAAAACCCCTATACACTATTGTTAAACTTTAATCTAGGGTGCCGATATAAACGCATCAGACGGAGATTATTAGTAGCGTTATACACGTTAAACAGAGAACATGCTATCCCCTACCTCACCTCCCATCGTCGATTCTTTAGATCACGCGGTCGAAGCAGGCACGAGAGCAATCGATACGTCGACTTGACCACGCCACACACATATCCCTCCTTTCAGTTGGAATGTAGGAGTGATTAGGTGTTTTTTTTAACTGAAGGTTTTGCCCATATTTGCCTTCTCTCTTGATTGCATTAGAGATTTCGCACCCTAGATTCGAGTTTGCCAATAGTGTATAGTAAACATAAGTCTAAGAAAGCACAGGATGTAACAGAAAATATAAGTACACAAAACTACTGTAAACTCAAAATACGGTAACACCAGTCACAAATATAATCTAAAAACAAATGCTTAGAAGTCTTCTTCATAAGACTCCTGGATGCTTTAATATGGCCTTGAAATGAATAATTCTTTTTATCGATCCTTTGAAAGCCCTATCCTCTCGAATTTGTCGCAAAGCAAAGGGAACATGATTGTACAATTTAATACTTTCAAATATAATAGAGTTTTTCGTAAGTGCCGTCTTAGGGATGGGCAAGAGTAAATTGTTATTATTACGCATGTTATAAACAGTAAGATTAACATAGTTTTTGTATTTGTTATGAACTAGAAACAGTCTCAATAATGAATAGACTTATTACAGTAAGCATTTTATGGTTAATAAAAACTGGTTTATAGTGTGCTCTCTACTTCTGACACCGCAAAGATTTTGTATTACTAAAATAGATTTTATCAGTGCTTGATTATATAACCCCCACAAAGCTATGCCATATCGCAAGTAGCTTTCTATAGGCAAAAAATATACTGTTTTCCCATCTGCTTTCCTAGTTTCCTGGAGACAACCCTTACATCATAACATCCTGATGCTAGTTTTTTATTAAGAATGCTGGTCTTATCAACATTTAAACACAGACAATTCGAGTAACACCACTTCTTCACTTTTTCTAGATTCTCCTGAATAATAACTTTTAATTTATCCAAATCTCTACCTTGCCATAATATAGTGGTATCATTGGCAAATATTGTAAAAGTGTCCCTTATTTTTAATTTTGGTAAATCATTAAAATATAATAAGAACAATATCGGACCCAATACCGAGCTCTGAGGTACTCCACTATCTATAACTAATGGGTTTGATGCTTTATTACCAGTCTGGACTATCTGTTTCCTGTCAGAAAGATAAGACGCAAACCAATCTACCCAAAGCCATAATGTTCAAGCTTTGCCAGCAATATATTGTGGTTAGCGCAGTCAAATGCTTTGGAAACATCACAAAATACTGCCGCTGCCACATCCCCATCCTTTAGACTGTTATAAAGACTATCTAAAAGTGAAAAAAATGCGTCATTGGTGCTTGTCGAATTTTGAAAACCAAACTGACAGCCATTTAAAATAATATGGCGTTTTAGAAAGCTAACAAGTCTCTTTTGCACTAATTTTTCAATTAACTTTATTCAGCGTAGGAAGCAAGGATATAGGCCGATAGTTAGCCGGGTCATTCAAATCCCCTCCCTTATGCAACGGAAGTACCACCGCAGTTTTAAGACATGACGGAAAAACACCTGCCTCAAAGGACCCATTTATTGTCTTAACAAAAACTCTGAGCGCCGACTCCGGCAAGCCTTCAAAAATCTTGACTGAGATCTGAGAGATGTCATCCATACCAGAGGAATTCTGGTTTCTAATATCTTTTAAGATGTTTTTAATTCATTAATGTCAGTGCCACTTAGAAAGAAAGATTGAGCTGTAGGTGTTTCTTGTAAATAACTTAACGGATTAACCTTTGACTGAAGCCGTGAAGAAATATTTTTAGCAACTTCACAATAGGAGCTGTTCAATGTATGTGGGTTTAAATTTATTACATCCGATTAAGATTTATTTTTACCTCTAAGTTTATTAACTATTACCCAACTTTCCTTGACCTTGTTATGAGATTCTTCAATTTGTGCTTTATACTAGTATTGCTTCACTGTTTTTATGTTTCGATATATGTTTTTATACCTAAGAAAATAATTTATGAAATAAAGATCATCTGTACATTTTCTTACTGTGTGGATACATCTCTAATTTTGAGCTGAAGTTCTAATACCTAGCGTGATCCATGGTTTTTTATTTTTATGTCTTAATTTTTCAAAGGATAACTTTTTTTAAATGTATATTCTAAGGTGCTGTGAAAATTGCTTAAAGTCTTAGAGGATCATTTCAGTCTAAAATATGTTCTTAGGTTGCCCAATTGGCTTGTTCTCTAAATTTAGAAATATTAGATGCACGGTAGAATCTACCCAATCTTTTTTTATTACACATTAACATAGCCTTAAGTAACCCTTACACC
This sequence comes from Polydrusus cervinus, assembly GCA_935413205.1. Taxonomy (NCBI): domain Eukaryota; kingdom Metazoa; phylum Arthropoda; class Insecta; order Coleoptera; family Curculionidae; genus Polydrusus; species Polydrusus cervinus. The sequence goes on from OW284511.1 coordinate 55,953,714, forward strand.
TACTGCTTCATGATCTGATAAAGCAGCCGGAACTACAGATTATACACTCTCCCAGTCAAAATTTACACATACATAATCTATTAGACGAAGAATATCCCGAAATATTTGTCTGTTCCTGAACCAGCCTTCTTAAATTCAAAGAGTAAAAAAAGTTACTCAATTCCTGTGCTTCAAATGACTTACCTTGAAAATTCACATTAAAGTCGCCAGCTAGAATGACATTCGAGTCGAGGGAGAAACATAATACCAGTAATTCAAGTTCTCAATAAACTTTTTTACGTTTGATGATGGTGGTCTATAAAGGCATATTAAATATACTCTAAATTTTTTAATTAATGCGACCGAAAATTCAAATTCATTTTCTACCAGCAAATCACTCCTTTCAACTATGGCAGTTCCAAGGAACTGCTCGATGACCAGTATCGTTGTACCTCCATAAGCCCTTTGTTCACGACAAAATTTCGAGACTATCCTATTATTAGGAATATAACATGGCTTTTCAACATTTGACCAATTCTCAGTTAGCAGCAAAAAATTTGGTGCATCCTGGTTCTCTACAAACACAGCGAGCTCATCAAATTTATTTTTTACTAATTGAATATTAAGTAAAAGCAAAGTTTTTTTATTCATTTTGTTTGAGTTTGCCATGCCTGTAGATTCCGCCCCAACTACACCTCTGATGATGCTCTAAAAAAGTTTGACTTACTTTTCCCCTACATTATGCAGTCTCAGAAGCATGAACAAAAATATTATACTGACACTATAGGTTGTGGTTACTAGATAAGTTATCATATTTATAAGTTTTTGTTTACCCAAAGCAACTCCATTAAGATCATTGGAGAAATAAATATATCCTAGAACATAACTATTTAGCCTAGCGGCGTAACTATTAAGTTTAGAGTTAAAGCGATACAGTTGTTTGTTTCTATAGTAGTTAATAGTGTAGGGCACCCCAAGTAATATTACATTTGTGTGACCCATATGTTTGAGTATATTAGTTATCCCCTTAAAGGAAGATTATTCATTATTTTTAAAGTCATTATTCTCGGCCGATATTATTATATAATCATCCGTTGCAAAATCACTAGTCAATTTAATTAAATAGTCTATAACATTAACGTAAGTGGCATGTATCTTTATAATTGCCTAAATAGTAAGTTTGTCCCTTAACGAAACAAAATAGTTCACTATTTTGTATCCCAACTGATCACATAAAAAAATAATTATTTGTTTCTTCCCCGAGTCCTCCCCTATAACTTTATCTTCTGGGTGCTTAGTTCTTAGATGTTCCCTGTTTAGGTGCATTTTCACAATACTGATATTTTTGGACTTGATTTACTGTTGAAATAATTTCTTTGTTTAGGATTACAACAAATGTTTTCGGATTTTCATTTCGGCCATATAACTTATTCAATTTTTTTTGTTAGTTTATATAGTTTTGAATCTCCTGCGATTCCAAATCAGTAAGGGTGTTATTAGGGGAAAAGGAACCCATTCACGACTACTGATCATTAAGATCTATTTTATCTCTTATTCAAATGCGTCGTCGACAATTTTTGCAACATCTGCAGGACTTCGATAAAGACCACTAAACAGTGACATGTAGCCGTAGTAATTTTAAATGCAAGTGTATTGTATCATAATTTAAAAAACGCCGCTAAAAATTTTCCAGTTCTCACCTTTTAAATTATTTGTTGTCACCTGTCGACCGACCGACAGGAATGAAAGTGGACAAATTGAAGGATGGAGATAATGATGTTTCTTAAACAGACCCTACACAATCAGTCAGACTGACAGTCTTAATAAGGAAAAGGTATGACAGTAATATCGTATATTACTGATCGTGTAAGGGCAAATTTTAAGGATTAATAATGGGACTGATGTAAATTCTCATAAAAAAAAACTGATGCGAGATAACGAAGGATTGATATCATTCAGGAGTTTTTTTGCTTAAGTAATTTTTCTTTACACGGTTTTATTACATATATTTCTATTACTTTTATTGCTCGGTATTGTACTTAAAACAAACTTTGGGTGGGCATTTGCGTGTGGAAAATATAGGAACACTACCGGCTTTTTATCAAATATACCAGGAACCTTCAAAATCAAACCAATAAATTTAAAAATTGCTGTCAATTAATTTAAATAATTTTATGTTGATAATTGTAAAATAAATGCCCTGACCGACACTTTAAATTATGTCACCAAATCCGCGAGAAGTCAAAAGATTCAATAAGCCATATATCGTGTTGCTTAAAGATTTTTAACAATAATTAACCATTATCTTTGAAGGTGATGTATACCTTGGCAGAAAAAAAATTTCTCGCGATCAAAGTGGTCCTGTTAGTTTAATTCTGGATTAACTAATCAGGTATCTTTGATTGTGAGTAAATATTGCCTGCCAATGTAATTTATGTCACAGTCAAAGTTGCTGGTTAGTTAATTTCATTGTTAAAAATGTTTCTGCAACATGCAACTCAACGTTATTCTTTTTTAATAGGCGCCAAACCACCTTAATTTTAATTGGATAAAAGAAATAACACCACGCTAATGGAAATGCCAACTTTTGGTGTGATTTCCTATGAGCTCAGGCACTTTTTGACAAACAACTCTAAATATGCATTTAAGCTGTTTCTAGGGAAACCAACCTGCATGCATGATTTTTAGCAATTTTAAATGCCCTTTACATTTTTTAAGAAATTTTAAAAAAAGTTTTTTTCTAGAAAATTAAATTTACAGCCTACCTAAGTATTTTATTATTAATTTTTAAACTTATTATTTGTTAAAAAATACTTCATTCTAGATATGTAAGTTGGTGTAACATTCCCTGTAATAAACTTCATGTTGGTTGGGAATAAAGAATATTAATAATATATGTGAATGCATTTTTCTAACAGTACCGTCAAAGCGGGTGACTTAAATGTAGTTACTTAAGACAGACAATTCAATATAAATCAACTAAAAACTGGCAAAACTGGCACACGAGTTCAAGGAACATAGGTATATCCACTTTATTTATGATAATAATACATTAATTTCGTTTTTTCAACATTTTTTTTAAACTGATTCTCTATTCTTCTATTCTCACTATGCGAATAGATTTGTTAATGTTAAAATAAATAATAAAATCGTAGTTTACGCAAAATTATTGTTTATATTTATTGCAAACAGTGAATTTAAATTAGCTTACATCTATTTTAGGACTATTAAATTTGCAAGAAAAACTAGAACAATAAAATAGTCGAAAAAGTATAATAATTAACTTATTATATTCACTAGGACTACAATACTTTTCTCGCCGGGCTATTTTTTGCTGATTTATGGCTCGTGTCTGAATATTTTTTTAGCATTAAGCAAGTGACACACTGGAGAAGTTAGTTTCATGAAACTCATTACAAGAAATAGAAAACTTGTTTAATCATAGCACAACCCATACCGATCATTTTGATACGAGTGACTTAAAAAATTTCACTGACTTGCATTTTTTGAGCTTGAAATCCACTCGAAAGATGGCTTTAAAAATAATAATTTGTTTTAAAAAATATATTATTTACTACATTGGGGCATAAATTGTCAAAAAAAAACATACTTTATTTTTACTTTTATAAACAAACATTTTTTGTTATAAATACAAACAAAATTAACACAAACTTTAAAAAAATATTACTAAATATAAATATTTTTTGCGGTACCTATATTTTATCAAATCACCCTAAAAATTTATCAAACATTAAAAAGAGCCCCTCTAAAACCCAAATTATAAATGGTTGTTAACATAGAACCTTAAAAAGAACTATTTTGCAAATATAATTTAAATAAAATATCTTCCGTACTAGCCAATTAAAAGTTTCAGCGCTTTAAAAAGCGTTGTTATTTTCATAATATCACAAATCGACTGGTCGAAATGGAACAGCAACCCATGAGACCGTGCCCAAAAGTAAACAGATACCAAGGTCAAACGTCTAACAAGTGGCAACAATCCCAGCTCCGTGTCGTTAAATAGGTAAGGGACTAAATTTACGACCGATTATATTTTTATCAACTCACACCTCGTTTTCAAGTCACCCGCTTTGACGGTATATTTAGATTCACCCTGATAGTCCTTTACAGGAAGTCGTAATATCAATATGAGTATTTCTATTTTTTAAAGGGTTGCGGCGCTTATATCAAAATTATACTCAGTAATTTTGACCTACCGTATCTCAAACTGAGGAAAATAAAAACTGCCATTGACGATTTTTTTGAAATTATGCCTTCAAAATTCCCTTGATTTGCAATAACACAAAAATTATACATAAATACAAATTAGTACAGGTGGCACTTCTCGCAACTTGTCATATATGTAGAACCACTAAAATAATTAAAATTACTTAACTGTCACACACACATATAAAGGCGCACCGAAAGAACCGCTTGCCATACGTGATCTTAAATGGGCGCTCCTGTTCACAAAACAATATAATCTAATTCATATCAACTTATTTTTTCTTTAAGCCACAAATTACCCAAATTGCTGCCCCGGGCACCATTTTGACGAGTCAGATTCAACCTAGCGTTTCAGTTTCTCAAGTTGTTGCACAACCTGGTCAAGCCATGCAACAACTCCAACAAATTACAATGTCAACTGCTCCTCAGCAACAGCAGCAACAATCACAACAATCCCAGCAGCAAACTCAACAAGTAAGTACTGGATACAATACGGGTACTGACAAATTTGTTTTTTATCTAAAGATCATTAGATTCTCGATTAGCGAGAAAGCGGCTCCAGTTTCATCTGTTTGTGGTTTCTACGGCCGTCGTCCACTGTACCCAAAATCTATACTGTAGACAGCACACCCGCAGACGGAATAAAGCGAACTATATTTAGTTCTCGAACGTACCATGAGTGATAAGATTAATATTGTTAAATTACTCTTTACAGCATTTGTTTTGTCATCACTATTTTATTGTAACAATTTTTCGTATATATAGATCTTACCCCGGTACTCATTCAGAATTTTCCACATTGTACGAGCTGGGTTTGAGGAGCCCCGTATTAGGTTATCTTTTGCTGTTTGTTTAGCAGATTTTATAGAGTTTTTATAAGTGATCCTGTACGATTTTATTTGGTCTTTTAGTTAGTGCGTTGGATGTTGTTTATATAAATCGTTAAGAAAATGCAAGGTTTCGCGCTTCCCCCTCAATTCCTCGGTAAACCAGTTTACTACACGGTTTTGATTATTTATTTTATGATAACCTTTTTCCGGAAATTAATGGACAAATGTAGAATTTATCTTTTCGCCAAAAATAGAGGATTTGTTTTCAGCCGAGAGATCGATGTTAAATGTACTAATAAAAATGGAACCAATTACAAACAGGTATTTTTATAAATATTTGTCTACTTGAATCCTCCTACAAAACTAGAAATGTTCTTGTCCTTGTTCTATCTTTCAACTACATCTATTTATTTTTTTCAATGAGAAGCAAACAAAGTTTTTACTATAATTCCACTATATTTGAATTTGGAAATTGGAATTATAGTAAAAAGTTTGTTTACTTTCCTATTGAAATTTCACCAAGTAAAGGCAGAAACAGTTCAAGATCTATTTCTATCAAACTTATCATCCATTAATGTTCTTTTCTTGTCCTTGTTCTATGCACTATCTTTCAACGATATCTATTTCTTTTTTTCAATGGGAAAGTAAACAAACTTTTTACTATAATTCCACTGTATATGAATATAGTGGAAACAGTTCAACATTTGTATTTCTATCAAACTTATCACCCATTAAGAGTCTTATCACAGCGAAGTATTAGATGAGCAATCCATCCTTAAGGATACCAATCCATATCCGACAATATGTACAACACTTGTATACCGTAATTCGTGCTATCTTCTTATCATACATTCTAAACTCAATGGCAGCACACTCAAAATAAAAGCCTTTTGTAAAGTGTTTGGTATAAATTGTTTAAAAGTCTGTATAGTAGTTTTTAGTTTTAGTTAGTGTATAAAAGTCTTTTAATTTCATTTCCGGTGGTAGGGTCAAAATTAAAATTTAGTGAAAAAGCCCCCAAAATGCCCTTTTCTGAAATTTCTGAACAAGCGTTCCACCTTATTTCTTTATACACAAATACTGGATCACAACCATGCAGACTTTCTTTCTAGTAATTCGATGATGCCAACTAATAGTTGATTAGAGGTTGTTTGCTTTTATTTCTGTTCTATGCGTTTTGTATGCTACAATGAGTTAAGAAAACCCCCAAGTTTTGACCCTTAAAGCGTTCCTTCTTGCAGCTCGTGTAGGTTTTGACTAGGCAACCTCGTACTTGGGCATGGAAAGAGACATGTGCTATAGATTTTATGTTTACAGAAATAAGTATAGTATAAGTATATAGAATTTTTTATTTTAAAATCATAGTTGTATAGTTATTTTAAATACATATTTGACTATCGCATAAATGACATTGACATGCATTATTTATTCACAATCCAAATTGCCTGATGGTAAATGTAAATTTCAGGTAACCAGGCCACTGTGATTGTGAGAAAAGTATTTCTGCCAAGTCACGTATGTTACCGTCACAGTTGCGGATTAGTGAATTATTATTAAAATCTATATATGCACCCGACATTAGTCTTCAATACTTTAATTTTACCCAAAATTGACCCTATTAAAAATTTTATCCTCACTAAAATAATTATTTAATAGGTTCATCCGTTGCCACCTGCCGTACCACCGGTACCAGTTAATAGTGAGGAACCACCTACCATCCAGCAGGAGGTTTTGTTTCCAGTGGAGCCTGGCAATCAATTACATGTCATAACAACTGCTCCGGAGATACCGAGAGAAAGCGTAACCTTAGATGGTAAGTATTATATAAATAACATATCACAACATATGATTAGTATAAAAATAAATGATAACATTCAAATTTTAAAAATTAATTAAATAAAATATTTAGTAATAATTTTTGAGAAAGTTTTTATTTTTGAATTTAATACCCATAAAATCCGGTAAAATTATTATCGTATACAAGGAATAGTTAAAATTTCGAAATTGCTTTAAGAATGAAGTACTTACCCTCATTTTTTCACTTCAGAAAAAAAAATTATTTAAAAAAGTTGTTTTCATTTCAAAATTATACTCAAATATAGTATTGCGCTTATGTCGAAATAAAAATGAATGAATATTGAAAATAGATGAGTTAAAAATGTTTTTGGAAATACCTTAATTATTTTATTAATATTGTGAATAATTCATACAAGTAACCTTTTTCAAAATTTTATTATATCTAACTTCTAAAAAAGCTACGTTTGTATATACGTTTTTGATTTAAAATACTAAAAAAATAAGATTTGCCTCTAAAAAGCACTCCTTGGGGATTGAGGAATAAGTTTAATAAAGAAGATAATATAAACAATTTGTATTATATTATAAGTATTTAAAAATAAACCTATTATTATAACTATTTCTTTAGATAAGCGTCAACAACTGGAACTGCGCAAAAATTATCGCAATTGAGTGCAGAAAAGTTTTAAGGTAACTTACGGGACACAAGTTACTGCTTCTGTGACTCGATAAATTTAATATTAATCCCCAAAGGCCAAGTATCACACCATGTAGCTATTATATTTAAATTATTTGTAAGGATTAATTTAGCGGATTGCAATATAATTTAGTATCATCTGCATAATTTGATGTTGTTGGTAAGGTCTGATGAATATATCAAAATAATAACGGACCCAAGACCGATCCTTAGAGCGTTTTCACACGGCACCATATATCGCGCGCGACAAATGGTCGCAATATTGCTTTTACACCAAATTATGTGTTTTCTAATGAGCCATTTTCACACACAAGCGATATTAGAGAACACATAATTTGGTGTAAAGCAATATTGCGACCATTTATCGCGCGCGATATATGGTGCCGTGTGAAAACGCTCTTACGGCACGCCACCCAAAACTGGACACGTCGTAGACATTACCTATCCTAACGGAAAACTAACGATTTTTAAAAAGGCCACTGCAGAAGATCACCTCGAACACCACAGCTGTTTAATTTATGCAGCAATCTTCGTTTTGTCACCTTATCGAAGGCTTTCGAAAAGTCCAGTCATTAAGGCACTTTAGAAGGTTGGTGGTAGTCAATCGACCTGGCAAAATCCATGTTGTGTTAGAGGTATAACTTCAGTGGCCAACAGAAAGTCTAGTAACTTTTTCAACACAATTCTTTCTGTGATTTTAACCTCAGATGGAGTGAGACTGATTTGTCGCTAATTTTCAGCAATGAATTTATGGCCCTTCTGGTGAACAGTAATAACTGTTGCTGTTTTACAGGCAAACGGGAGAGTTTCAGGGTTAAATGAGTTTTGCATAATTATAGACAGAGGTGTGCTTAGAGCCAATGCGCATCCTTTTAAAATAGAATTGGGTAGGTCGCCTGGAGCAGACGAAGAGTTTGGTAGCACCTTCAATTTCTTGAACACCTTGATTGTGTTATGTTAATTTAGCTAATAGCCAGGGTCTTAAAAGTCATATGTGGTTGAGCTAAGTCACTGTTACGTCGATTAGGCTCTAACTGAGTTCATTAGAATATTTGCAGGGGTAATCATAATCGGATTGATCTTTGCTACGTTATATTTTTGTCACATACTTTTTTTTGTTTGATCAGGTTAAGAATTCTAAGATTTTAGAGGTTTATTAGGAAAAAATTTTACAGCAACTGTTTGGAATAATAGGCTAACAAGGCTAGTAATTGTCTGATAAAATAGGTCCCCATGCTCCTCCGCCAGTTTGTTAAGAAACATATCAATGTGCTCGATATATATATATACAGCTTAGCTACTCATCTTTTTTTTAAATAGCGAATCTGATCATCTGATATTTCTTCATTTATGTATTAAGCACAATGTGATCAAAAATTCCCACAGGAGAGTTCAATTTTGATAACCAGATTAGGCTTACAATGACTAAATCAAGGGTGGATGGGTTTTGGTTTTTGTGAACTGCCCCTTAAAGCTTCAACTAGAGGATTCTGATCCTCGGCAGAGTTGGGTTAAACCAACTCAGGAAAATTAAAATCACCAGTATCCATATCATCCTTGCACAGTTCTGAAATGATGGCGATACTGTTTAGAAGTTTGTTACCAAAGCTCGTAAAGCCATGCTGACACTTAGCAACCAACATCGGGTTATTCTGTGCTGGGTTCCTGGACACTCCAAAATAGATGGCAACGAGGCTGTCGATACGCTCGCAAGAGAGGGCGCAGACATGCCAGCTGATCTAGCAGACAATACAGTGAACAAACCACTGGGATTGGTCAAAGAGGAGATTGACTACACGGCCAAGCACGAGAGGCTGATTCGCCCGGACCGTACCGATGTTGCCCAATGTCAATTGCACAGTTTGGCGCGAAATTTAAACTATCCAAATATATAATTATTGTGTTAGTGTTGCTTTATACGTTATTTTATTTTTTTCTTTAAAAGTTAAATTAACATTTTCTTATGAGACAGTTTATCCAACATTTTAGCGTAAGCATAAGGTTAAGGAAAAGTTACGTTGTATAAACCAACACTTAATGATGTGATCAGACAATCGGATTAAAATTAAAATTTGTTTAATTAGTAATTATTGTATATGACTATATATTGCAAAATCATCAATTTGATATAGGTATTGTATAAACTTCTGGTTCTGGTAAATAAAAATTTAAAGTTTATTTTCATTTTTTTATTGGAACACATACACTTATATAAAATATCTAAATAGGTAATATCTACATATCTAATAATACTTTTCAAACAAAAAAGGAACACTTATTTACAGAACCTCTAGTAGGTGTACTTAACATACTGATTATCATTAGAGGGAAGTGAAGATATCGCAAGAAATGAATTATCAAGGGAGTACCTCAAATTTTCTTGAATTTCCCTACCTTCTTGTGACGTAGCCCTGCTAAGAGTGGTCCTTGTAACCCTTTTTTTTTCGCCGAACCTAAGGACAGATGACCCTTTTTAATGATTGGTTTTTTAACTCGAATTTATTTGTAGATAACTGTGGACAGTCCGTCAAATTATTAATTACCAATAAATGATGATGAATTTCGCTAATAACTGACTCATCAAGCTCTTCGTATTTGATGAGGCCTAACTTTGTAACTAAAGATTCTATCTTTTCTTTTAATTTCGATATGTTACCGGTACATGTATCTTGTTCCTGAGAAAGAGCTAATAAACCTTGAATTATTTCACGATAATTTTGTAGCTTGGGCTGATCATTAGGACTATCGCCCGATAATTTTAAATGCAAATGAATGAAATGGATGTGCTTGCAAATTTTTTTTCTTTGTTTATAAAATGCTTCACAAAGGATACAAATTTGTTCACAGCATTTATTATCCAAGATTTGGGCCACATCATACGAAACATGATTATTTTTTGTGATCTTCCAATGGCTTCTCTGTGTTTTAAAATAAAGTACATTATATTTTTCACAACTTTTAATTGCACTTTTGTGAGCCTGTGTTAATTCCCTTGTTAATTTTGTATTTTCGCCTTTGGTCAGCCTTATTAGCCTTTCGACACTTTTGTCTCTCACATACTTTAACATTACATGTAAGCCCTTGTCAAGTCGTTGAACTGTCTTTCGTTCTAAATATAAGTATTTGATGACTTTATGCATTGCTTCTACATGCATGTTAGTGTTAATACTGCTATTTGTTCTAAAACAGTAGGACCATTTCCTAAAGTTTTGGCTATATGTATTTTTAAAATACTCTCCAAAATTCTTACTAGACTGATCACTGCACATATATGATATTGCATTATTTAGGGCTGGAATAAAATTTGCAGATGAAGTTTCCTGCTGTAGTGTTTTCAAAATTTTGTATATTTCAGAACATTTTTCTTTATCAATTTTTTTTGCCACGCCCTATCTACATGCCAAGAGCAGAACAAATGATTAGGACCTTCACCCATTACCAACACCCAAGCATTAAAATAGCATTCTGCCATATCCGACATAAATATTCTACAATCTACTATACCTAAAAAAATAGAAAACCTGATAATTATTATTGTATCGTATAGACACCTTAAGTTCATTCACTTATAAGAGATTCCTGAGATTAGGAACTGACCTAGCGTGATAGGTCTTTATTAGAATCGATTTTGCCATTTGGCTTGCCAAGGTAACGTTTAACACCGTGGCAACAAAATTTCACTTTGTTAATATCGAGAGTCTCTTATATACCTAATGGAGTATAGTTAATTTACATATAGTTTGGAAATAATTGTAAAATCTTTTAACTTTCGAGCTGTGTAGTTATTTGCGTCTATCTACACATATCATCGTTTATTATTGTCTACAAACAATGGAGATGGATATGTGCAAAAAAGATTTGTTTTGTAATTGCTTTGTAATAATCATTAATCAACAAACTGAAACTACCCATGCAAAGTACATTATACTATTTATATAATGAATTAATTGACGAAATTTAAAATGAAATAATTTCTGGACAAGATCTAAAAGTAGATATAAGTTAATTGTGATATACAGGGGGATTCCTAAGTTGATACTTTTTGAACTGTGTGTACAACTACTTAAAAGAAACAAGTGTTTTTTAACTCTTTTTATATAACCCAAAAATAAAGGACTTATTATTGGCTGGCTTTTTAAATTAGCGTAACTCCCTTATTTTTGAGTTTTACAAAAAAAGTTAATTAAACAAGTTGTTTCTTTTAAGTAATTGTATACTTTTTCAAATAACTTTTTTGTACCATTTGGAGATTTTTTTCTGTAGTGTATGTATTTGAATAAATAAATAAATAACCCTCATACCCACTGCCTCCTTAATATAACTGAAGAATATTGTCTGTATTGTTGTATCTTTTCGGTTAGAGAACATTACAGCCACTGGGAATCAGTGGTGAAACTCGTCAATAACCATAAGAGTAGTCATCTCAAAGTCATATGCATTCAGCCCATGTGTGCCATCAACTGTAATTATACTTGAAAAACTCTTAAGCATCTGTCTTTGAAACTTATTCATAACAATTAAACAAAAGTCTTGTTCTTTTAGAACTCCTTGTTCAATACCTTGATGTTTGTAATAGAGAACTGGGTTTTCTTCTGAATCTTGACATTCCTGTACCCACAGATGAACTGAAAACGCATCATTTGAGCTTCTTTTGCCATCTTTTGATTCAACACCGTAGCTTGTTTTAATATTTCTGATGTCTTTTGAAGTTAATAAATCAACTCTTTTTAGCTCCTCTCCAATATTATCTCTTGTAGAATCCAAAATTCTATAAAAAAAATATTATTTTTAGACTACTTAAAAAAGTGCTGCAAATTGAATCAATACATTATACTATTATTCGACTTTAAAAAACACTATTTATTGCTAATTACCCCCACACTAAGAACGACATATTACTTAATTATTTACGAAAAATCACTATTTTTTGCTAATTACCGACACCACTATTTTTTGATATGTCATATCGATTGTAAAATCAAAATCTGTGTACTAAAAAACCCTGCAAACGACATATTACTCGATTTTTTTCTTTCATTCTCTGTGTACCAAATTTGAGGTCAGTCCCTTCAAAAGTTATCGCGCCAACTAAAAGACCGGCTAACAGAATATTTTTTTGCTCAAATTAGTTTTTCTTCACATTTTGGGACATTTAAAGCTGGTATAGCTAAAAAAAAATTGGAAAATTTTTGGACCGTTTCGAATCGAATTCCATAGAGAATTAGGGAACATACATAACATTTCAGAAAATTACATACATATTAACTACATGGGTCCCCGTATCACTTAGTAAATTATATTACTTACAGTGTATTATATGCGATCCTAATAACTACTATTAAATTATGTCACGTCTAATTTTTACCCAAGTTTTTACCTTTGTGGTGTTACTCCGTGAACAAGTTTTGTAGCAATAGTATTATTTTCTGCTTTTGGCAATCTGATATGCTGAAAATCAAAACCATGACCATAGTGCTTTTTCTGCCACTCAACAGAAATATTTCCATTTTCTTTTATCACTTTGATTTGACTGGTGCATGAATGGCCAATCTTGCAAGATCCTTGACTTTTCTGCAATCTGCCTCTCTGTTCACCGTCTTTTGCTAAATAACCTAAAATTATTAACCAAATTTGTAATAAAATATTGTAATTATGCTTAGAATGAAAAAAATCGTATTTGGTAATATTAACATTTTTGCTAGTACAAGTACCTAACTTACTTGTTTTATTTCTATTGCAACTGTAATAAACAATTTCACCGTTTGTACTAAAGTGTCGACTCTTTAAGATGTAATAGCAATTGTTTAACTTTTCAATGCTTGATTTCCAATTCTCGAATTCTGTTAAAAATAAGTAGTAGGTTGTTAGTAAAATAAAACAATGACAATGGTATAGTAATTAATGCTATGGTACATATTGGTACCCAAGCCGATGGGCCCATGCTAAACTTACCATTCATATTTTGCATAACTAAAGATTGATTTGGAAACTTGATTTGATGGACTACTTCCAGATGATCTATTAATCGATTATTGGTGGGAAATGCATTATCACACTGCTGTTCAATACACCTATAACTCCAAACCCTTTCTTTTCCATATGACATCGGCTTCGGCTCCAAATTATGAACCTCTCTTAAATGTTTATTATGTGACGATTGTGTAGAGAAGAGCTTGTCACATACTGTACACATTACAGGCATGTTGGAAACACTATTGACACTGATCAGTCGCCACTCACCACTATTATTGAAAATACTAAACACGTTTTTATTTTGAACCGCAGAGCTATTGAGACACAGTCGAAAAGACGTGAGAAATATTACTGCGGTTGTTACCGGACATTGCCTCTTTGGTAGACATGCCGAACGTATGCAAATACCCACTAACGACTTCTGCAGAAGTTGCAGAGATGAGGAAGAGGAAGAAAGTATTCAACATTTTCTGTGTGAATGCCCTGGTCTTGCAAGAAGAAGGTTTACTGCTCTGGGTGAACCATCTTTCGATAGCCTGGAGGAACTAAGCAACTTACAACTTGGACGGCTGAGCAGGTTTCTGAACAGTAGTGGCTGGTTTGAATAAGTTGTTAAAATCCTTCTGCGGTGTACGCCGCACTAACCATCAGAGATCTGATGAAGGTGGGTTCTACGGAACACGTGTGGTAACACAACGGACCTAATTAGGACTACGTGAGACTGTTTGGTCAGGACCAAAGGTCTGCCACTCTTACCTAACCTAACCTTGTTACTGTTACTCACAGAAGTATCAGGGGCTCTGTAAATTGAAGAAAAACATAAGCTATCTGGCGTTTCTTAATACGCTAAATATATTTGAATGGTTAAATAATAACTATCTGAAAATGATAATCGTTAAAAGTAAACATAATAAGATAAATAGTATTGTAGTCTTACCTGTTTGGGCCGAGTAATAAGCGAAAAATTAACCTTTTCTAAATATCATTAAAAAAAAAATAGCAAAAAGTTTAGGCGAAATTAATTCGAAATCTATACATAAAATAATCATCGCACTACATTTCTACTTTTGTTTCACGCTGTTCTACATAAATAATTCTGAATTGATACTTCGCAAAAAAATAGGGCATTTATATTAATCTAAGCATAGTTAGAAGCAGTTTTAGTAAAAAAATATATTTATTTATTTATTTATTTTATTACAAAGTACAGTTTACACCTTGTTTGGTGTGTGGTTTTACACAACGCGTTTATTTGAGTAGTTCGCAAATATTTCAATTTACTCTCACTTACGTGAGAGTTTGATTTAAACTGTGTTGAATTGTTGAAAGATGTCTCTTATCGCGCGCGAGACAGCAGTCGAACTAAACTTTTTTACCGGCAGTGTTGCCGCGTACCTTTTCTTAGGCGGTGTTGGAGGCGTTGTCATTTTTATTAGAATAAATAAACAATAGAATGAATTTGTTACTTGAAAATTACTTTGAAAGTCTGAATAAACCTAATTATAAAGTAGGATAGTGCACACACATACACACAAGAAAAACAGCAAACCTCATTTAGACCTTAATTTTTTAGCTAATTCTGATTTAGATTGCCATTAAAAATATCAAGTTTACAACAAGTTTACACATGACATTAAAATGAGCGGTTTAACAATTCTTAGCGCGAAGATTATTTAGGTAAAATGTTGAAGGGATTTCTAGTCGGGTATGACGGCACATTAAAGTTTATTTTGAGATAGAAGGTTGACATGGATGTAATATTCCTTCATTTTTCCATACTCTCCAATTAATCTCCTAGACATTAACTCTATTTTTGGTATATTTAGGTCCTATACACTAGTTTCTTTATAAAAAATACCTTAAACATTTAGTTTGTAACCTTTTTATACTATATTTGTGGATTTCATAACATGGACTCCATATTATACTAGCATACTCCTAACGTAATATAGTTGTCTTATGCAATTCAAATTTGTAACATTTCTACAATTTCTAACAATAAACCCTTAAATGCTGGATGCCTTTTTTGTTATATATTATGTGGTTTAAATGACAGCTGAGAATCAAAGGTTACCCCAAGAGGTCTCATTTCCTCGACCCGCCTTAAAACAACATTATCCATGTTATAGTCAAAAAACAGTGTGTTATTTTTTCTGCGAAAACTAAGCACACAAATTTAATAACCATTGCAGAATTTTGTTAATGTCTTCATGTAATTTTATACAGTCTGTCAAATTTCTTATTAGGCAATACAATTTTAAATCGTCAGCAATTAATATGGTTCTGCTGTTTCTTATTATACCCGATAAACTATTAACAAATAGTGGTCCAAGGTTGGAACATTGCGGGGTTCCTGAGGTAGCTATAAATGGATCTGAGGAGTAACTGGCCGTACTATGACAACTGGTTGTTTTTTATCCTGCAAGTAAGAGGCGAAAAATTTTATCAAGTGTGGGTAAAATCCAAATTCGTTACCTAACCTATTTAGCAGTACCCGATGCGAGACCTTATCAAAAGTCTTAGCAAAGTATGTGTAAATGACATAAACTTGGCATTTTTGGCCTACGCTTTTGACAATATTTATATTACACAAATTGCTAGTTGTTGACTTATTTTTCATAAACCCATGTTGGAAAATTTATATTTTGGGTGCCACTGAATACTATTTTATAGTAGTTTAAGGCAATACAATGAGCTACCTGATCATATTAAAGGTTGTGATAATTTACTACGTGTTATTGTTAACTGAGCACTTTGCCAATTAAAAAGTGTATTAGTTGATCCGTTCTTAATTTGTCAAGTTTTCAGAAAAATGGTAAACTAAACACATTATTTATAAAAAAAAACTGACTGTGGTAAAACCGTAGAGGCCTATGATAAAGAATATTGCCACTAAACAGCTACATGGTCAATGATTTTAATATAAACTTACTTGCACTTACAGCAATTTCATCCCAGTCTGAAACAAAAGAAGCTACAGCACCTCAAGATTCAAGATCTCAAAATATCGGCGCGGAAAGTGCTTGCGTCCAACCAACTCCCATTTCTGTAACTGCGCCTAGCCAACCTAACTCTGCAGCTTCCTCAGATATTGGCTTACCATTGGCGGCTACCTCTGACGAAGTCAAAGAGAGATGTCCACCTAAGGCAATGGTTAAGCCTCAGGTTAGTAAAGTAAGCAAGCTGTTACTCTCTTTACTATTAGTTGCACGAAATTAAATACGCTGTATTTCAGGAGATACGTTACCTACAGATACGCATTTATTTTTGCAATGCATTGGCTGCCTCTCGGTTTTCTTTAGGGGCTGCCTACCATTTAATATTGTTTTTCTTAGTGGACTGCTACTCCAGCAAAAATATTTTTGTGCTGCATTAGCAGCTTTGAGTTCTCCTTTCTTTCGTAGGATCCTAGCCCTACTGATAAGCCATGATATGGCGAAACGCGTCTAGGGATGAATCTGACGAAATGAAGGGAAATTCTTCTGCAAAAATATTTTTGTTTATTCTTAGTATCTAAATAATTGGTTTAAATTGACCTAGATATTGAAAATATTTTAAGTACTAAAAGGTTCGCATTTAATGATTAAGAATTTATTAGTTATCTTACCTTTAGATCATTATAGATAAGTGTAACTTAGTCAACATATAGTAGGATCTTTATATGGTGGTAGGTACCCAATTCTACAAAAAAAAGTGCCTGCCGATATAGGTACCTTATTCCATAAAGAAAAAATCCTACTGGCAACCAATTTCTGTAAAAATAAATCTACTGGTAGGTAATATATCTTCTGAACATCTACCATAATTTATAAGAAATGTCCCAAAATAAATAATACCTACTGGTATGCAGCTGATATTCTTAATTAAAAAAATAAATATTTTTAGCAATGTTTCTAGTAATTAATATGCGAGGTAAAGTTTGCGATCCAGAAAATATTTTGGAAAAAGTTTATTCAAAACTTGATTTTAGAGGACTCTCTATTTATATATACAGTGTGTCCAAAAAAGTTTGCAACATATGGGAAATTTTTATATTGTCGATATCTCACAAAATTATATTCTTAATAAAAGTTGGCACATGCTCTAGAACTATAAGCGCATATTTCATATTTGACACCGGGGGCTAATGGTAAGGAGGCAATTACCATTTTTTCGAAATTGCCTTAAGATTTTATAGGGAAAAGTTATTGCAAATTAAAAACTTAGTCCCAACATTTTAAGTTATGTATCTCAAATTTAATTATTTTTCCTTAAACCTCTCTATAACAGTACGCCCCTGTTCGATTTCTTGTTTACCCAATTTTAACATATTTATCAAATAACTTAACCATGGATTCGTAATAAAAATTTATTCAAGAGTTGCAAACCTTTTAAAACTTTTCAATGATACTAGTTGGTTTAGATATTAGCGTATTGCACGCATATTTAAACACATTTAACCCGACTTGTGTTTTAATCAAAATTAGGATAGAAACCAATTCTATTCGTACTACGGGAAATAACTCATAAATTATTTGTCATTTTCACTCAGTACGCTTGAGCCCAAAAACCTACTTTAAAAAATGCATATAAAATAGGTATTTTGCTTTTTTAAAGAGTAGGTTGTGAAAACTTAAATTTCATATTTGGACTAAGTTTTCTATCTGTAATAACATTTCTGTATAAAATGTTGCTGTTTTTTTATAACTAAGGTATTACTGATAAAAGAGTTTTGGACTTGCATTGTCTATATTTGTTTCACTGGTAAGTATTTCCAGTCGTCTTCAGGTGAATACTATTATGAATACTTGTATTCACCTGAAGACGACTGAAGATACTTACCAGTTGAAACGTTGTGATGTAAAACAAATATAGATAATGCAAGTCCAAAACTCTTCTATCATTCAAGAAACATCATTGCCTCCAACCTTTTTAGGTATTACTCTTAAGACAACTTCGAAAAAATTGCATTTGCTTCCTTACTATTAGCCGCAGGTAAAATCTGAAAAATGCATTAATAGTTTTAAGGCATGCTACAACTTTTAACAAGAATAAAATTTTCTGAGAAATCGGTAATAAAAAAATTCCCCATATGTTTACAAGTTTTGGACACACTGTATATGTAAAACTGAATGAAATTACATATGTATAAAATGTGAGTATGTTGGTGTGGTTATGTGTATTAAGTATGTCCGCTTCCGACTTAGGTAGAAAGATCAAATTTTCCACATATCTAAATAATCTAATGCTACCAATATGTAGGAAGAAATCTGAAATTCTTAAAGTTATACAATTAATAAACAGTGTTTTGACGTACACGTAATAAAATGATTCCGCCTATCCCCAAGGATGTTATTAAAATTGTTCTTTATGTGGCTTGTTTAATCAAACAGAACGAACCTCAAATTATTTAGTTTAATTGATTGGCATAGAATTATGTGAAGTAAAGTAAAGACATATTTTTATCGCGAAGGGTTTTGATATCATAAAATTATATAAATTCATTATTAAATTATACAACTTTAAATAACTGCTTTTCTTTCTAAGCATATAGCAAGCTGTGAAAAGGATCTTGTTTGTTTTTGAAATCAGAAAATTTGGTAAAAATGAACGAATGGATGAACGAAGAAACATGTTCGTGCGGTGATAGCGAATGGATGTGGTTTTCAGACGCTCCCTGTCTCAGTGCTGCACGACGTTTTTTCAAATTCCAAGCGTGGTTGGAATTCCACTGATAACCATACAGTAGTTAATCCTATTAAAAACTTCAAATTCTTAAAATTCCTTGCAATACTATTGCAAGGAATACGCCGCTAAAAGGCAATTCTACAACAAATTCCTTCCGCCGGCCAACTCCGGTGCAACGCTGCTAAACCAACATAGCCGAATAAACCTGATAGGCTCAGCCTACTATGAATGTTCAAGTGGGTGCCCAAGGCACCCCAAATGAAGATCAAAACTCAAATAATAACACTCAAATGGAAGAAGACAACATTAGTATTGCCAGTAGCATTAGTATAACGGGAAATAATGCAGACCCCAGTAAAAATAGGCAAACTAAAACACTTATCAAGTATTTACAAACTCACAAGGTGTCCTGTGCCATCTGCACTAACTACTTTAAGAAATGCAAACTTAAAAACGAAAGGGATAGGCTCGGGGTGGAAGTCATACAGCATTTGAAATACAAACACGCAATAAAATCAAAAATTCCAATAACCCTTCCTATCACCACAACAAATATGAACAAAACAACTGACACACCCTCATTCATAAGCACGAGTGACGTACAAAAACGACCACCAAGTGAAGAACAAAATCAATTAAGAAATGAATATGAAACCAGAACAGATCTAACACTAGATGAACGAATAAGAAAGGAAAGAGAAACAATCACAAAAGGAGGAGAAGTATTCATTAAACCAAACGCTCCAACAAAACGGACAATAAATGAAATTACAAACACACAAAACATACAACCAAGCACATCAAAATATAAGAAAATCCTAAAGCCCAGACCTGAAATACCTACCTTTAACCGTTTTCAAATACTCGCCGACAACGAAGACACGGACATGGAAATTAAAACATCGGACGACGAGTCGACAGCCATTTCAGAAATTTCCAATAAAGTTAAACAATCACTAAGAAACAACAAAACAAAAACCAAAATTAACAAAAACAGGAAAAATAATCAAAAATGCCACCTATAATCATGAAGGGAGTAGCACAAAGCAGAATAGCATTCCAAGAATTGACCAATGATATTAAAAAATCAGTTAATGGGAAACACAACGTTAAATTCACTAAAAATAATACTATCATCAACATCAAAGATAAAGAAGACCACAAACGCTATAAAGAACTATTACATAATGAAGACCTGGAAAGGCATACATACGCCACACGCGAAGAAAGAACTCATGCTTTTGTGATCAAGGGACTAGACCACCTACCTGACTCAGAAGAAATAAAACAAGAACTTTTACAAACACACAATATCAAGACGAAAAACATACATATTATGCAAACTAGATACAGACCGCTCTACATGGCAGTAACAGAAGCAGACATAAAACTCATCCAACTCGAGAAAATCAGGTATCTAAGTTACGTCAGCATCAAGTGGGAAAGAAGAAAACAAAGCAGCCAAATAATACATGGCAAGAACTGCGGCCAATGGGGTCATGCAACTTCCAACTGCCATAGACTAACTAGATGCCTGATTTGCTCCGAAAATCACCGTACAAATACATGCAATAACAGCCAACAAAAAAGCATAAACTGCAGCCAAAATCACAGGGCATCATCACACACTTGTCCAGTGTACATAATTAAAACGGAGGAAATAAATAAAAACCAAACAAACAAAACTGTACAAACAAAATATATACCTGCACCACTACCGAGAACAAATTATTGGAACCAGACCAGGGCAAATGGTCCATCAGGCGACAGGGCAAATGTCGACCACTCCCAGAAACAACCCCCCAGAAGGAATCTACCACAACAGCCCCTTAAAGAAAGTGACTATGAGACGGACTATCCGCAACGACCCCAACAAAGATAGTTTAGGATTGAATCAGGCAAGTAACCTATTCAGTGCTATGAAGGAATTCAACAGTCTTATAAATATTAGCGAAATTGTAAGATTTTTAAATGATTGCTAAAAGGAACTATGTAAGGCTAATACGCAAGAAGAGCGGGTCTCAACCATGATGTCCATGATGGGACAAAATTTAAACAACTATCAAATTAGCCTTCCGTAGTTCACTAAAAATAGTCACTTGGAATGCTAACGGCGTCTGCGGAAAAATTGAAGAATTGAAGCATTTTTTACTTAGCTTAAAATCAGAATCCTCATGGGGGAGGCGTAGCTATTCTAATTAAAAATTCAATCCCATTTCAAAAACTAAATAACGTGCCTTCAGCCATTGAAAACATTTCAATTAGACTTTAAAATGATGTGATAATATCAAGCTGCTACGCACCCCCAGAACCACATAGAATTCACTACCAGGATTTTGAAAATATTTTTCAAATAGGTGCAAAAGTGATGGTGTTGGGTGACCTAACTTCAAAACACGAATCCTGGCACAATTTTGCAGCTAATAGACATGGAACAATACTAAGACAATACATTGACGACTATCACTTACAAATACTACCACCACCAGTTACCCACCAAGAAGAATAAGACCTTCCTATTTAGATGTAGTACTCAACAAAAACATACCAAATCTGCCAGACACTACAGTTTTAGAAGAACTCTCATCGGATCACCTCCCAGTTCTTCTAAACTGGCAAACTAACATTATAAAAGTCGACAAACCAACGACATGGTTATACAATAACGTAAACTGGACCCAATACAGACAAATACTAAATACAAACATACAAATTAACAATAACATGACAACTGTAGAACAACTAGAACAGGAAGTAGACAAACTAACAAGAAACATACAAACTGCCAGAAACCGAACGGCAAAACAGGTAAAACTTGTACAAAAAGATGACAAATTACCGAGCGACATACAAAACCTAATAAACTACAAGAACACCATCAGAAAAAGATGGCAGATACATAGAAGAATACAAGATCGAGACTTAACAAACCAACTAAAAAACGAAATACGACAAAGAATACAAGAACACAAAAACCGAACGTGGACAACCATACTAACAAACGCCTTGACTAGAGACAATACATTATGGACTTTATTACGCAAAACAAAAAACAAACAAGACAAGATAATATTCCGTCTTTTACACAAACACCACAGACAAACAAAGAAAAGGCGGAAACACTAGCTGCACAATATTCCCAGGCATGCGCAGGTTCACCTAACACCATACCTGAGCAAAATCTCATCACCAACATAGCAAATTCATTTACTAAATTAAAATACCCCATCCCTCCACAAATCCTACCCACCCTGCTAACCACTCCACTAGAGCTGTGTAGAGTAGTAAGGGAGCTTAAAAATAATAAAGCTTCTGGTGAAGACCAAATAGCAAATATACTCATCAAAAATCTGCCAAGAAAAGCTGTTATACAACTCTTGTATATTATAAACTCCATCATAATTCTGCAACACTTCCCAAGTCACTGGAAAAAAGCCATTATAGTACCAGTTTTAAAACCTGGCAAACCCGCTATAAGACCGGAATACAGGCCAATAGCTTTACTGAGTACACGCAGAAAAAATAATATACAAGAGAATAAGGACCAGGAAGCTTGATCGGTACATTCCCGAAGAACAATTTGGCATTTGAGAACGCAGGAGCGCAGCACTGTTAGTAGCACATGTGGCTCAAACAGCAATAAACAAAATGAACCAACAACAGTGTACTGTGCTTCTGTCGCTCGATGTCAGTAAAGCTTTTGATAATGTGTGGATCAACGGACTGGTCTTTAAATTAGCAACTTTCCATGAGTTCCCCTTGTATTTTATATCACTGATGTATTCCTATTTATTCGGTAGATCCCTAAAAGTTAAAGTTGGCAACGAACTATCTTCTCCGGTAAGATTGCACGCGGGTCTACAACAGGGAACCACCCTGGCCGCTCCCTTATTTAACCTTTACACAGCTGACATCCCACGCTTCCCAAACTCCAACCTAGTCGTTTTTGTCGACGATGTGCTAATCATGCAAGCTCATTCTTCGCAAACGTGGCTAGGCAGCACATTACAAATCACCTCAACATTCTCCTTCCATGGTACAATAAATGGAAATTGAAAATAAACGGGGACAAATAATGTGAATGCCTTAACATCACACGAAAAAACTCAACACTCACATCAACCAACATCTCATAATAAACAATACTCCTATAGAACCGAAAGAAAAAATTAAATATCTTGGCGTTACGCTAGATAGAAAATTAAATTTCGTACACAACACACTTAACACAAAAGTTCTACCACGCAACCGCACAACTACATAAACTATTAAACTTCAGATCATTTTTATCACCACATAACAAACAAACAAGTTACAATTAATTAATTGGACCAATACTGACCTATGCTGCACCTGTATGGTGCAGCATGTCAAATGAACAATACAACAGACTACAAAAACTACAAAACATAGTATTTAGACAATACGTAACAAATACTCCATACTTAACGTACACAATATTTCAAACAAGTTCCATGAAACACACATACAAAACGCGCTATTAACACAAAACATCACACACATAAGGCATACACATAAACCAATCTACCACAGGCTTCCCATTTTCCGGCAAGATAGATAAAATCAACATTTTTCCAATTTTCAATTTTAAAACCACATACACCAGGCCCCACCCACTCCCAAACCCCCTCCTACATTATGCAGCAAACTACTTTTAAGTCGCTTTGACAAAATTTAGCTACTAAGTACCTGAGAAAATTCATGCTGGTTTTTTCAAAACGTTTTTCCAGCAAACGCCAAGCAAATATTATAAAGTACCAATCGCAGCAATAGCTAAAATAGAATTCATTCATGGCAGTGTATGGGTTACTGGAACTGACCAAAATCCTTTATTTAAAGTTAATTTCACTTTAACCTAAAGGGTTTACACCAGCCCCGTTGGAGCGTTGCTCCGACGATTGTCCTGGCAAGTTGCTAGAAGTCCAGCTACAAACATAGTTACATAAAAACTATGTAAATTGTAAAGTAAAATGACATGTAATTATAAAGAGTAAATAAATAAAGATATTTTGAAAGTAAAAGTATCGCGAAGGGTTTTGATATCATAAAATTATACAAATTCATTATTAGATTATACAACTTTAAATAACTGTTTAGTGTTCTTTCTAAGCATTATAGCAAGCTGTGAAAAGGATTTTGTTTGTTTTTAAAATCAGAAAATTTGGTAAAAATGAACGGGTTTCACCGTGTTACTAAAAAACAAAAGTTTGTGAACAATATGCAGGACTTTAAAACAACTCTGTATTTTGTTAGCGAAAAGCACATACGGTAATTTAGAATCATTATGAACCTACTGAAATAAGTTTTAAAAACACGTTCAAATCAGAGTTTTGGGAATCGGTGCAATATATTTAAATGGGTGGCTCTTTGAGTGTCATAGATAAACACTATATTTTAAATAAGACCAAATTCGCCACACGACCATGGGAAAAGCATAGCCTTTTCGAGTGAGGGAGACGGACAACAATATCGATCAATTATTTAATTAACCAAAATATAAAACATATTTATCGAGTTCCATAAATATTTTAAACAACAATTAACTGCCCAGTCAACTTTTACGGTGACATTGGCAGATATAATTTTTTCACATTCAAACTGGCTCGGTTAGCATAATTCGTGATTTACTAATTAGGAGCTTTGATTGTTATGATGTCTGTCAATGTCATTTATGTTACAGTCAAAGTAGCCCGGTTAATTAATTGATCTTTAAAATCTTTGGGCAACCCTACATTGACCGGTTGCATTTACTTAAACAGTAAGATACATATTTTAAAATTAAAAGAAAGGCTTACTTTTCTTATAAATACTCAGATGACCAAATAATACGTTAGGAGCGTGTGAAACTTTGCTTCTCGGATATACATTTTTCTTATTTGTTCGCAAAGTGATAATAAATTTAACCTCATTCGCCCACCATGGCCATAAAGACGTGTTAACTCAGTCAGTTCTTAAAGTCATGCATTGATGGAACTGTTTACTTTAGGTCCCTATGTTGGTGCTTACTTCCTCGCAAATGTTTCGGTATTTTCTAATATTTCTATACATTTTTAAATCACATGCTTTCAATTTGATTTGGTTTATTAATAAAACATGAAGATCCGCGTACAAGGCGTCATCTGTTTCCGTTTCAGAGCTTTCTACGATCTTGGAATGCTTCAATTTAAAGCAAATTATTAATATGCCCACGAGGTTGACAAAAAATACGTCAACTTTGTTGGATATAATCATTGTCTCTAATAAAGGTGAGAATTATTCAACTGGTACGGAAAATGTATATGATGTTTCGGATCATTTGATTGTGTTTTGTCAATATAGTGTAAAAGGAGTAACTAAATCTTGTGATTCTTTTAGGGGTAGAAATTTAAAACAAATAGATAAAGATCATTTACATAAAATGATAAGAATGACGCCTTTTGAAAACATTCTGTATCTGAATGATATTAATATAAAAGTCACTTGCTTCACTCGATTAATTCTGGATCTATTTGATATCATTGCACCTATAAAAGAGATTAAAATAGGGAAAGTTAACCCGCCATGGCTTACCTATACTATAAAAAAAATGATATCGCTTAAGGGCAAGGCATATAATAGGTTCAAAAGAACGCGACTGCAAAATCATTGGGATTATTATAAGCAAATAAAAAATGAGACTACGAGCGCTATTAATAGGGAAAAAAGGCTTACATGGAATTTTGCCTAAATAGATACAAAAATGATGGTAAAACGTTATGGAAAAAAATTTCTGAGTTGGACATATACAACAAAAAACCGAAGAATCCTTTGCCTAATAATATAAACAAACCAAATGAAATAAACAATTATTTTTTGCAATTTTTAAATTATACTGTACCTGATCAAAATGTATTAAATTATTATTTATCCTCTCGCAAAACTACTTTTGATAACTTGTTTTCTTTTTCGCTGGTTGATGAAAAAACGGTCTATAAATATCTACTAGAAATTAAGTCCAAAGCTTATGGTTATGATGGATTAAATGTTGATATACTTTTAATGTGTTGTCCACGTATCTTACCCTTTCTTGTGCAGATATACAATACTTGTCTTCTCGAAAATTCTTTTCCTGAATCTTTGAAAATTTCCAAAGTGCTTTCTCTTCCCAAAAAGAGTGATGCGACTGATTATAATGACCTACGGCCTATTTCTATTTTGTTACCGCTGTCTAAAGTAATGGAAAAAATACTATCTTTTCAAATTAGGGATCATATCAATAACTTTAATATTTTACCGGACAGACAATCAGGGTTTAGACAGGGATATAGCTGTGCTACGTGTTTACTGGATGTTGTGGATGATATTATCAGAGATATAGATTCTGGTAAGTGCTCTGCCCTATTGCTGTTAGATTACTCCAAGGCTTTTGACAAGATTAATCATGATATTTTGTTTGCAATTTTACACCACATAGGGTTTTCAGAAAATTCCGTTCAATTAATTAAAGAATATTTGCGCAATAGAGTTCAGTTTGCTGAGACCAGCAATGGGACAGATATATTGCGGGGTACCCCAGGGCTCTATTCTTGGGCCTCTGCTCTTTTGCATCTATATTGTCAATATTGTGAATTGTTTGAGGTTTTGTTCTTCATATATATACGCTGATGACAGTCAGTTACGCTATTCTTTTTTTCCATCAGACATAAATGGTGCAACCGTGCGTATTAATAAAGATTTAAATAGCTTAGTAACCTTCTCAAACAAACATCAATTATCGATAAACCCTACCAAGTCACAAGTTTTAATCTTTGGTAAAAATAAATCAGAAGTCGCAAGTAGAATTAAAATATCAATTAACAATATAGATCTGCCATGTACTACTACTGCACGTAACTTAGGTTTAGAAATGGACACTGATCTGCGTTTTTCTTCATATATTAGTAAGTGCATGGGAAGAGCATATGCAAGTTTAAAAATGTTGTATCCCCATCGTCATGCTTTACCCGAAAGTCTAAAAATAAAACTGACTGATTCATTAGTCCTATGCCACTTTAATTTTTGTGATGTCGTTTATGGACCCTGCTTAACTCGCATCGATGCAAATCGTATTCAAAAGGTTCAGAAATCGTGTCTGCGATATATATTTGGAATAAGAAAGTTTGATCCAGTTTCTCACAAGCTTGTAACAACAAATTGACTCAGTATGGAATCCCGAAGAAAATTTCATGCTGCAAGTCTGTATTACTCTATTATAATTTATAAACACCCTCCATACCTTTATAACAAAATTACGTTCCGTTCAGATGTTCATAACCTATTTCTAAGATTTAGGGGATTGCTTTCGCCTCCGCATCATAAAACCGCTCTATTTGAAAGGTGCTTCACTTATAATATTTATAATACATACAACGCAATCCCAAATTTATTGAAATGTTCAAATCTCATAAAATTTAAAAAACAATATAAAAGTATACTACTAACCAATTAGATCTCCACCAATTTCTGAATTTCAATTTTATCTCTTATTTTTTTTATGCTTCCCTTCCTCCAAATATTATGTTTGGATTTGTAGTTAACTAGGAATTTAAGGTTACTTTATATGCAATTTGTAGTTAATTAAGAAGTTAAGGTGACTTTATAGTATAATTTAATATATTTCTGGGGCCAAAACAATTGTTTCAGTATTATACTGCCTTTTGGCCCCTTTTTGTTGTAGTTGGTACAAAACATGCAATTAAATATTACTATTTATATTATACCAAGAACTATGTAAATATTAATACTACAAATAAACCATTATTATCTATGCACGTAATGGTGCGATTTTGTAATTTAAACAAACCGCTATAACCTTACGACAGACAAGATGTGAGAACTGTCTGACACCCCTGTAACTTTTATGGACTTATCTTAGGAGCGCCATAAGTTTATAACACTGCAAAATCGGTTACATAATTGCAAAATAAAACAATTGATTATATTCTCCTCAAAAACGACAAATCTCGTAACGTCAAAAAGTAGAAATCGAATTTTCCAGATAAAATCTGAAATATTAAAACAAACAGTAATAACATTTTTCTACTCTTACATGAAAATTTGCTGTTTCCTTTACACTTAAGTGGCGAGTAAAGTAGGCTATTCCAGTTAACTGTGCGGCAAAATTTCATAACAATCCTAGATAGGTAATGAAACTGACCAATCACAATAGTCAATTACAGAGAAGCCATTGTTGTTCTTAAAAGTACTGACCAATCACAGTATATTATTTTTATAGAGGCTCCGCCTTCTTTTTCAAGACACCAAATTATATAATTTAAATGCATATGGTACAATTTGTTATTAATTTGTTCAATATAATAAAATCTAGACGCATTTATAATAGATTTATCAATAATGCAACCTGCTGAATGTGCATAGAAAATTAATTTTATGTAGCATCATTTATCAGTTGGTTTTCCCATAATTAGTTTAACGTTTCGATAGTCGAGAGGTAGAGCGTTTTACTATGGATCTAATGGTCGTGAGTTCGAGCCCAATTTACTTCCTCGTGCGATATGGACATCATATCCACTCTTATTGTACAAACTACTATTTCATCCAGGCCGACATTTAAGTAAAAGTAAAATTCTTAATAATAAACCATTATTTTCCTTTAATAATTTTGCCACAACTGCATCTGATTGTATTAGCGAATTATGCTATTGGACACCACTCAACAAAAATTATGTTGGAAATCTTTTACATTACGACCTGATTAAAATAGTATAGATCAGGAGACCTTACCTTTTTCACGACGGGCCTTGTATTGCCATTAGTTTTACAATGTTTCCTTAACTTGACAATTTGTTCTCTTCTTTTCTAAATTACAAAGTGCATCTTTTTTTTTCATCAGAATCTTTCTGACCAAATACAAATTCTCTATTCTTCATATATTTTTTTACAAAACTTTAAACAATTAAATTAAATTAATTTCTTTTTGAATAAATTATAAGATTGATAATAAAAATATTGTTTAATTATTTATTTTCAATAAAACCTTGTTATGTCTCTATATCCTTGAAGTTCATAAATTCGTGTAGTATTATTAGGAATATCAATTATACCGGGACTTTTTTAGGTCCTGACGCATGTAATTGAAGATTTTGTAATTCAGGAATCATCTGAACCATTTCCAGTAACAAGAAGTGGGATGATAAGCGATTTTAAGTTGGGTTATGATAAGGAAACTGATGGACCTCCAAGTAAGTATAAATGTATATTACTGCTACTGTTTGGATCTGCAAGTTAAAAGTAATAATTTTTATTAATTCCAATTTTAGTTCAGTATAAGAGAATTCGGTATGAAAATAAAAATACTCATAAAAATTGAATATTAATTAAATTCAAACAGAAACCTGTTAAAAATAAATATCATTATCAACAACAATGGCATGTCTATCAGTTAAAATTGATATCCATAGTTCACAGGTATATCACATAAATTGGATCTGCACTTTCGTTTGTATATACTGTCGTATTATCATCAGTTTTTTTTATCAGCTGATATAGTATGTCTTGACCAATAAAAGTCCCCGAGAAAATACTCCACCCGAACTTACCTGCATTTGCAATTAAATTAAATGTCTTTGAAAAGTTTGGATACTGAAGGACGGCACACTAATTAACATGTTTTGACAACTTTCAAAACAAATCACACATGCTTGATTGTGTTGTATGGTTGCTTCTTTTTTAGGAAAAGGGGTTGTTAGTTTGGCAAAGTCTTTAATAAATCTGATATAAGTAATATAGTATAGTATGGTTGTTTGTAAAAAAAAAGTTTTACTACAGCCCTACAACGCTTCTTCAAGAAACGCCTACGGTGTCCTGGTCAATTTGCTTTCTCGTGCAATATGGACATCATATCCACTCTTTTAGTATTACAAACTACTATTATCATTGAATTAATTGGGATAATGATATAGGACACATTAAGGACATGCGAAGTAAAAAGCATTTTTAATGAGTTACTGTATTGTGGAATTAGCCCATTTGCTTCTGTTACCGTCTAAAAACTTAATTTTTGAAAAAAATAAATATCACAAAAAATATAAACAAACTAAATTGTCTAAAACTTCTTTTGGCGTATTAGTCCAAGTCCATATTGCCCTATAATAGTTAAATTCGAACTTTCACATGAGCCAGCGCCAGATGTCCCCAGAGCAGACGTGCACACAATGCTGAATTTGCTACATAAATGCAAGACAAGCAAAACATGTTGGGTCCCACGCCCAAAAATGCCTTGTTTGGCTTATAAAACTTGTTTTGCCCTTTTACTAATTTAATTAATTAAAATATATACGTCTATTTCTAAAAGTAGAAAGTCAATTGAGAAATAGTTTTTTACAAAAGTACACCAGACAATGTTTAAATTCATTTTTTAGGAAAGAAACGTGCTGTGTCACCAAATTCTGTGTCATTGAAAGGAGATATGACGAAATGCGAAGCTTGTGGTGTTGTGGATCACAAGTTCAAATTTAAAAAGAACAAGAAGTTTTGCTCATTTGCTTGTACAAAGAGGTAAGTGGAAACTTTTTAAGGTATAATACCTTTATTTGTGTTAGTCGTCAATATAAATTCGTGAGTTACTTCGTATACCTTAAATTTGGCCTTCTTTTACATCCCAGCCTCAATAACATTTATCATGCCGACCAATAGAATATTCGAAATTGAACTCTAGAAGCTTGTCGAAAATTGTAATACAAACTATTCTATAATAATAGTCAAACACATTTCTTTAACAATGTACAGGAATAGGCAATAGTTTAGACCAAGCTAAATATGTATCTTCTTGAAAAATATTGTTTTTTAATTGGTCGTATTTTAACCATAACAGAACAGTGATCAAAATTACTGAAGCAACTTTTCACTATATTATATCGGGTGTCAACGAGATCGCTTTTTGGTTGCTTTTTCTTTAGTTTTTAATCAAATAACATGAAACTGTAAAAAAAGGATTTTTTCAAGACAGTCATCACATTCCGACGATTTTCAGGTTAGCCGGAAGTGACCCTAACTTTAAATTTTAAAATGAGACATGTTTCGTGTATTTGGGACCACCTGTACATTATGAAAGTAATTTCATACCGTACATCCAATCCCTTCCACCTCGAACTTTTTTGTATCCAACTCAAGCAATTTAGTTTAAATAGGTCGTGTCGAATAATCCTCTAACAATAGCACTCAGGAACAAAATTATATTACAGAATTGACAAATCCCACTTATATACGAATTCCCTGAGAAATTAGAAGGCTGAAAACTAATAAAGCTCCGGGAGAGGTCAAGATAGCTAACATATTAATAAAAAACCTACCAATAAAAACTATCGTCTAATTTTTTTTAAACAAAACTTTATTCATGAACTCAAAACAGTACGTTTTCATGACTGGTACCGAGTCCTATCATGATCTTACTATCAGCTACTCAGCTAGTAACTAAAAATATATTATATAAGATTATATAGGTACATATTATTTTTTATATATATATATTTATAAATATATTTATATAAATACACTATCATCATCAGGCATCAAAATTAACAGAACCTCCATCAATAATGTTGATATGCGGATGATATCGTAGTCCTAGCTGACAACAAATCTGACCTGCAAGAAATGAAGAATCGTATTGTTCAACACAGCGAACGTTTTGAACTACATATGAACATTTCTAAGACCAAACTGCTCGTTTTCTCCAAGGCTCATAGAGCGGTAACACTCGCAATCAAAGGCAAGAAGATCGAACAAGTGTCATCCTTTAAATATCTGGGCACCATCATCAATTTGCTCTGTGACCCAAAGTGCGAGATAAGGTCTAGAATAGAACAAGTTAGAAATACTTTCACCAATATGAGAAACCTCTTTACCTGTCTTGTTCTGAGCTTGGAACTTAGAGTCAGGATGATCAGATGTTATATCTTCAGTGTGCTGCTGTACGGAGGTGAATGTTGGACTCTGGACCCAGCGACCGAAAGGAAAATTGAAGCTTTCGAAATGTATATATACCGCCGTATGCTGCGTATTTCATGGACCCAACGAATTACAAACGAAGAAGTACTCAGACGAATGAGAAAGTCGGAGGAATTAATGACCATCATAAAGGAAAGAAAAACTGCATATATAGGCCACATAATGAGAGGCGATAGATACAAACTCCTGAGACTGAACTGCTGTGTCTAGAACATTGTTAGCCATATGGATCGCCAACCTTCGTAGGGAGAGGGCGTCGTAAGAAGAAGAAGATATACACTATGCTCTTAGGTACATCAATAAAATTTATAAATTCCTAAGTCGCAATAAAATTTTATCTAGTTGGAGTTTCGTTTTAGTAAATACTTTTTGACCTCCTTTCCAAATTTGAATGGGTTTTGTGTTCTTCGGAAGCTTTCGGGAATAGTGTTGTACGTCATCGATGCTCTGTTGATGACAGTGTTCTTTTTTTAGATTTGTTTTTGATGAAGATATATATAGAGTTTCACGTTGAATGGTGCAATGTAAATGGATATCATTATTCTTTATTGGTTTAATATTAGTTTTAATTTGATTATGTATAATTTTTTGCATGAGCTTGCTTTCTTCTAAATAAATAATTTGCTCAACCTTTATAGTTTTTATAAATATCAACTCTTGGAAATAGTCTAGAAAGTTGGTATAGGTATTAAATAAATCTATTTTGAAGTCTTTGAATTTTTTGAATTAGAGTTTTTGCAGCAGATACCCAAACAGTGCACATGTACTGTAGATGAGATTTAAAGATGGCTTTAAGAGCGTAGTCTACAGTTGCGTGCAATGCTGTTTTAACCAGGGTAACTAGGGGGGGGGGGGGGGGGAAATTAACTAGGGTTGCATTTAAGACAATAACTTACCTTCCGTAGCATTCAAGCATCTAAATTTTAAATTTTGTCACAAAATGTCTTGTTTTTGAGTTTGTCGAAAGAACACTGTGGCAGAAGAAAGATAAAATGACATTATTTGTAAATTAGTTCAACACGGTGGTCTTTACGTAAAAATTCTTTTAAAACATCGTCATCAAAATTGGTTTTGCTTTTTAAATCCTGTAAAAGGTCGCTCGCCAGAGAGATTATTGTTAATTTACTTAAACGTGTCTCTCCCTGTGTGTTTCGTAAAAAGGTATGAATTATTTTTAATCCAGAAAATGATCGTTCTGCAGACGCGCTGCTAACCGAAATAGTAATAATTGGTTTCCCTAAAGTTATCAGTTCAGGAAACACTTCACTCATCTTATCCTCGCAAAATCTAATGATTTGGTAAGCATTTAGTCCTGCAAATTAGGAAGAAAAATATAAACATTGTAGTTCATTTTTAAGTCTGTCAAAATCAAATTTTTGGCTGTACTTTGATTTTAATTCCGTAAATATGTCGTCTGAAAATTTTGATCTGAATAAAGAAAATGGTCTGGATCTAGAAGCCGAAAGAAACGTAACTGTTCTATAGGTATCTATAATCATCACAAATTTCGTTTGTGATGTTATCCACGTTTTCTCGAAGTATTCTTCTATAGTGTAATTTTATGTTGTTAATATTAAGTCTTTTTTTCGGTCCTCCGCAAGACTCCACAATTTTTTCATATGTTTTCATTCTCTTCGAATAAGTTATTGATATATATTTTAAAATCTTAAATTTTTTTATGTAGTAACCAATGTCAATAGACTAATATATTAAAAAGTATGCCAGTCTGTGCGAATATCTTATTAAATATTTCTTTAAAAAAATTAAACTCAAATTCATTCAGAATACTTTCATAAAGTCTTGCAGCTGCAAGAGAATCTCCATCTCGGTTGGCTTCATTTTCACTCATTCCAGTAAACAGTTTTATTAAATTTTTTTGTTTGCTATAAATGACGTTGACAGTTCTAGAATTGTAAATCCAGCAAGTTTGTACAACGCGGGGCAATTTTTTTGAACAACATCGATTATACAATTCGGACCGTTTGGTACTTGTGTAAAAAAATGTGATTAAATTTTTAATGGTTGTAAAAAAATGTTTTGTCTCTTACAACCCTTTCACATGATTTAGACAATACTAAATTTTAAATATGAGCACTGCACCAGACGTATAATGCGTCCGGACAACTTTCTCATACTTTTTTTTTGGACAACATTTTTTCTGATGATAAAACCGCAGCGCCATCGTAAGTTTGAGCAATCAATTTTTCCGAGCATTTATAGTCCTGTAAAATATCTATAATAATATTTGTTAGTGCTGTTGCAGTACGGTTAGAACTTACGTCTACAAAGCCGACAAAACGATCTACAACTTCATTATATATATCAAAATATCTTAAAATCAGGCACAGCTGCTCTTTACCGCTAATATCAGGGGTTTTATCTCCCATTAGGCGACAAATTTTGTTTCTTCTAATTCAAAACGCACTCTATTTAAAATAACATCGGCTATACTAGATATAAGGTCATTTTGAATTCTATTAGAAAGTCCACTAAATGCGGCCCTGTTATCGCTTTCATTAATAGATTGCAAATGGTCACCTAAAATCCCTTCATAATTTGCCAGTAATTTGACACACTCTAGAAAATTTCCTCGATTTACGGACTCAACAGATTCAAAATGTCCACGAAATGAAAGCTCTTGAGACGCTAAAAAGCACGTGATGTCAATTAATCGACGTTTCGATTTCTATCAAATTTGCGTTATGTATTTTAATTTCTTCTCGCGTGAAAGGCTTGTTTCTATACGCGTTTAGCCGAAACTATGTAAAGCAAGAGTACTTTTAAGATGATTAGTAGATCGATCATGTTTTTTGCAGCTATTGAAAAATTGTTTAAATCAGTGTAACCGTTCCTGTTCCACACATTTTTATCATTGGAAAATAGGAGACACGGCCAACAGTACATTTTATTTTCATGTATACAACCACAAAGCCACTTAAAGTTATTATAAAACTTAGTGTGAAAATATCTTATTGTCTTCTTTTGTTTTTGAACTAATGTTAGGTTTGGAGCACATATATACTACACTATATTGCTAATACCATAATTCAATGATGACACCACTGTAGGTAGATGATCAGGGTCCGTTGAGTTTGTGCAGCTCGGAAATTTGCTTCTTGATGTAAACATTTGACAGGACCGACTTTCACAATATTTTTACAAGCTTTTATTTAAATTTACCCGTTAGTTCGGGCGTGTACAGTTTATGGTCAAATAATACTAAGTAACCAATATTTTACATACCTGAAATACCTTATTCCTGGTATTGAACCGCCATTCGTGCAAAAAAGGACCATGCACTTTTTTCTACCCATCTTGAGGTACAAGTCGCTAAAAATAACAAAATGTCTGGTAAAGTTTTATACCTAAATTCGCACCCAAAACTTAAAAATAATATTCACAATCACACACGGAACATCCGAACGAATACAACGTAAAAAAAGATAGAAACGACTAACAACTTACAAACTAACAAAAAAAATGTATAAAGTAAAGTTTTATAAATATTAACACCCAAAACTTGGAAATTATAACTACACACGAACGAACGAAACAAAAGATGGTGACGAATAAGAATACAAACAACGGTGAGCCGGTTCTGTTTACGATCTGTTAGATATCGTGTCGGTTGCCTAATTTTTTCCCTACTGCGCACGCGCCACGGGCCCAAGTACAAGTTATTTTGAATCGCACGATGGGTATCTTCTTGCTTCGTGCGGCTGCTTGTATTGGCAATATAGTGTATGTATATTAGTGGTTTAAAGTAGGTCGTCCAATTTCGATTATTTTTTTGTTTTTCAGAATATACCCTATTGCCAAACGATCGCGTTTTTAATAATTTTTGAACACAGTTCACATCACCACTACACTCACATCCCGTGGGCGTGAATGCCTCCATATTTCTTTTTTCCCAAAACCCGACTGCGCAAAGTCTAGCAAAAGGGCGAAACCACTAATTATAAATTAGAAATCTATCATCCACCTGATTGAACCATGAACCAATGTCGCCGAAAACGAAGTCAATTATTATGTGAAATATGATGATAGGCTTACTGATTATTAAATATTATTTTGATTGTCACAAAAGTGCTTCCTATTTTACGATACATTATCCGTTATCCAAACAAATTAATATTTGTATGTAACTTTCTTACTTTTTTTACCTGCTATTCTAAAAATATTCCATTATATTTCAAAGTAAAAAGAAAATTAAACTGGCTATATTTATGTTACCGCGCTTTCCATTTGGTAACCATTTGGCAACGTGGGAAGTTCCTAAAAGCGTTGGCCGGGTCATTGCGGCTGGCTCTTCAAAAGGATATGTCTTGACGTTTTTTTTCTTGTATTGTTTTATGATTCATTTCGTTTCGTTCTCATTGTTTTTATTGGGTTGTACCGTGCCGTACGTATTATGGTATGATAATTGATTGATTTATAAACTGATAAAGTGCTTACTGTGTACCTATTGACTTTTTAGCTCTTGGTATTTGGTTATTTGTTTATTTTTAGTTTTCTGTTTTACAAACAATAAAATAATGACAAAACGTCGTTGCTTATCGGAAAAGTAGGCGAAACGTTATTCCTAAAAAGTTGTAAATATAAAACTTTGTCATTGTAAGGGGGGAATTTTAAAGTAGATTGTGAATACTTATAAGTAGTTTGTTTACTTATAATACATATAGGCTAGGGGCTATAAAACATGTTATAGTTGATAAAATTAGTAAAATAAATGAGTGTTTATTACAGGACTTGCCATTTGATCCATTTACAAAATATTACAATAAATATTAAAATGAAAATAGCGAAAGAGCTGCTTTAACATAACATTGCAAACAAGATAATATGTATTAATGAATTACTTTTTTTAAATTTGACTTTATACCTTTTAGTAATGTTAGAGCGTTTTCACACGGCACCATATATCGCGCGCGAAAAATGGTCGCAATATTGCTTTTATACCAAATTATGTGTTTTCTAATGAGCCATTTTCGCACACAAGCGATATTAGAGAACACATAATTTGGGGTAAAGCAATATTGCGATCATTTATCGCGCGCGATATATGGTGCCGTGTGAAAACGCTCTTAGTGTTAAATCTATAACCATCATAAATCTTTCCAAACAGATACCTACTTAATAAATAATATGAAAAATAATTGAAAACAGTAGAAATCTTCAAAGGCGCCAATAGAACGGTTTTCAGGGACGAACAAGAACAGAACTTTTTCACGGAGGGACAAACAGTTTTTTTTTTTTACAAATAATGTTATTTATTTAAAATTAACATTACTTACTTAACATAACCTTAAAATACATAGTATGTATACTGCTTTTTTACTTATCTAGTGATTATTCTGTCATAATATAACAACCTATGGACGCCCTTAATTAGGTAAAACTGGAATAAAGTCAAAGCTCGGTAGTAGAAAATTTTGACCGCGCATTGGTACTTTTGTCATTCTGCATCGAATGACAAAAGATATACAGGGACTTCAATTGAAAATAAAAACAAAATTGCACTAAAGATTTAAAAGTTTGATATTTAATTTTGGACACTGTATAATTCGTATTAATTAAACTTTGTTGAGGTTGTTAGACCTTATTTGACGTGTGAAATGTATCATATCCTTATACAGGGGGCAAAAAAAAATTTGGTGCTAAAATGTAGCACATACAAAATCACAATCGACGTGTTTTACCACTTCAATTAAAAATATTTTTCCCTAAACTTCTAGCGAGTTTGTTTCAGTTTAAGTCCCCGTCGTGAATTAGTTTTTTGTCTTGTTTACTAAACTATACTAATATAATAGAGAAATACAAAAAATTAATAGAAACGGGAAATTTTAAAGTTTTCCCATTAGGCGTAAAAATAGATGTAGAACTCAATTAAGGTGAGTGGTATCTTTATGTTCATATTATGTTCAAGTTAAAAAAAAAATAGTGTAATACCATAATGAGATATTAATATCATAAACGTAAGAAAAAACAAAAGCACAATATTATGCGGGAACTCGATGCTACCCTATTCTGCACAGTGCATACGCGCGAGACCCAGTCAATCTTCTCAGATTGCATATTAAGCATTAAACATTATTTAAAAAAATTGTGCGATGTTTCATGTTATTTAATTAAACTCTTTTAAACATATTTTATAATTTATCTGTTTATTCCTACATTTAAGTAACGAATCTTGGAATTTTTCGGGAATGAATTTTTACCGGGATCCCAGAACTGCAAGCACTAGTAAAACTATATTCACGTAATAATTTCTCATTTAAAAAAATAATTTACAAAATATAATATGAAATTATAATTTTTTTTATAAAAAAAAATCAAGAAGTTACTTGAGCTTGACAATTAGTACAGGGCTACTCCAAAAAGAAACACCCAATATTTACTTTGCATTTCGGTCATTCTTGAAATTTACCATAAATTGAAATTCAAAAATGTGATATTGGACAGGGTTTTTAATTAAAAATTTTAAAGTTGTTTTCAGATAAGTATCCGGAAATTGGACACCACGAAAGTATTTTTAAAACGTCTCAACTACCTATAGCTATTGTCCAAATTTCCAAAAAAATATATTATTTTTTGTTCTCTAAATACCTTTAATGGACCATTTTATATGTATACAGTGCGTCCATAAAGTCTTGCACAAATTTATAAATTCAGATATTTCATTATCGGAAAAACGCTCGAATATGTTAATTAGTATTTTTAGTTGCGCATTTTTTAAATTAAAAAGTTAGTATAGGGTATTTCAGGTAAGATATATGACGTTTGGTTTTTACAGCTGCGTAAATGTTCCAAATCGTCAATATTTCGAAAACCGCTGAATTTAGTGATATGTGATATGGTCATATCTCTTACCTGGAACACCCTGTTTACTAACCTTTTACTTTAAAAAATGCGCAAGTAAAACTACTAATTGAGATGCTCGAGCGTTATTTCGATAATGAAATATCTGAATTTTAAATAAATTTGTGCAAGTCTTTATGGACGCACTGTATAAAGTGTATTGATAATATTGGTCGGATTCAATGAATTAATCTTAAAACTTATTACCATACACAATTTTTCTTCTCTCAAACAAAAGCTTTTAAATGTCAAGGTAGAATCTTTCCAATCTCGACAAATATTTGTAGATTACGTGCTATTATATGCAACCTCATATTATGAAAATGTGACTAGGCAACATCTAACGAATCACCTCAACATCCTCCTAGCGTGGTATAGGAAGTTGAAGTTGGAGAAAAATTTAAATGTCTGACAATCACACAAAAAGAACAAGCGCGCAAACCAACACCTAGTAATGAATAAACAACACACAAATAGGACCAAAACAAAAACTAACTAACTAAAATGGATCACAAGCTAGAATTTACACACAATACAAAAATATTTCACAACCACACAACATAAACTATTAAACAACAGATCACACATACCATCACTAAACAAACTTACAATATACAACCAGATATACGACCGGTATGATGTTGATAGTCCATGAGCTTAGAAAAATATATCTGAAACCCAGCGGTTGTTTTTATCGAAATTAGCAATGGGGTGTTTGCTCCTGAACTATCACCCAGAATTTAAAAAACTGTAGGGTTGTATAGTCCGTATAATTACTGTCTGGATGCAAGTTACAACTAGCAAATACATAGTCATAACGGAAACAAAAAATAAGGTAGATCTGTTATTAATTAATGGGTCGTGTGTCGTGTCAATTGCAAGTTACAACTAGCAAATACATAATCATAACGGAAACAAAAAATAAGGTAGATCTGTTATTAATTAATGGGTCGTGTGTCGTGTCAATTGATATAACATTCGTTTTGACGACCTTTGTAATTTCGAAGAGATTTTACGTGTTAAAGGAGATTTGAAAGAGAAAAATAATTAGTTGCAACATATTCTGAAAATATGTTTCATTATTCAGCAAAAGAAGAAATGCTCATTTTGGAGCTTATTTAAATCCTGACAAAATTTAAAAAATATACGATTTAATCATGACTTAAATCAAAAATTAATTCAGAACCTGTGACGTGCATCCAGCCAGTAATTGTATGGACTTTAGTAAAATTATTTAATATGAGCTCAAATAGTTTCTGTGATAGAGTCGCCATGAAGCTTTAATATGTCCCGCTGAATTAAGTGTATGTGCAATGTTCATATAAATCGTAAAATATTTATATTCTCTTAAAAATAATGGATAAAGTTATGGATACATTTTTAGTGGAAAAATGACAGAGGACAAAAAGAAATGGGACAATCATGAACATTCTGATGTGGATGAAGCAAAGACTGAAAATATAAACCCAGCAGATGATGATGCAGCAAAAGAGGATCCTATTAAATGGGGTGTAAGTATTAATTTTAAAGAAAGTTATATTTTTGTATTGACTACTTCAGAATCAATTACAATATTGTTATACAGGGTGTTCCACCGGGAACAGCTATTTATTGAAAAAATTTGACAGCATGCAAATGTTGATGGAGGCAACCCAACTAAAATATTTTGAATTTGGTGGCTTTTCTGCTTATACCGGGAGTAGATGTCAACATCCTTATTTTTAATTGAACACCCTATATATTATTACATTTTTGGATTCTACGTAAGATTCTAGGGCGGTTTTATTTATCATTTATCATATATCTAAAGCCGGATTTATCACCATTCATAAACATAATTTTAGTTCGTTATGTTAACTTTAGTGCATAGGCATAATATTTAAATTAAAGGGGAAACTCAAAGTCAAAGTCTAAATCATGTCTTAAAATTTATTCAATAGGTGACATGTTTCGCCCTAAACTATGGGCATCATCAGACTTTGAGTTTCCCCATTTTTAAAAATTAAAAAAGTCTCTTGGAGAAATGGACTACTTTGAATTTAAATTAAAGGATAATATGAACCCGTTTATAATGATTTACAATGGCATAAAACATAACTTTTTTTGCCTAATACGCGACCTTGAAACATGCTTAACTTTAAAGTTCAACAATATTCGCAAAATCAGAACTGTCTGACAAATGAAATAACATAACTCCAAATTTTCATTTTAACTTCAATAAAGGTTCGTTGTTAAGTATTTCAATTTAATTTGCATGCTATTTTCCCAACGGTGTTCATTATAAAATCAACAAGCCTATCCATAATTTCTTCAACTGGTAAAAAATTCAGCACAACAAAGTAAATACTTTTTAGGCGTTGTCTCTTGTTAGTTTATAATGGTTAAGAATTAAGTGTCATTATAAACCATATGCGTGCCTTACGTATTGCATTTACAACTAAGTTTATGTTTATAAACTAAGCAGTAAAGTTATGAATGGTGGTAAACACCTCTTAAGTCTTAATTGTTTTTGACATGTTAAAACTTTTATTTCAATAATGACGTTTGCAGGCCCTCAAATAATTATTATGAATTTTGCCTATAAGGAAGCCTTTATTATTTAGTTTGGGTTGGATTTCCTTGTTGAAAAGAGCCTGCTTTAATACATTTTTATAATAGTTGGATAACTAATAATACAGGGTGTTTAAGCAATAAGATTAAAAATGAAATTGAAAAAACTGCAAAATATCTACATTTCCAAATGGAAACTACCTAATTTTATAATTATTTGTCATTTAACTTTTTATTTAAAAGATAAGGGTAAGTTTGTGTAAGGCTATTCTGAAAATTTTTAGTTTTCGAAATATTGCCAATTTAATGTATTTATATGGCGATTTTGCTGCAGATTTTAAGTTCAGTTAAGCATGATTATTAATAATTTTCATATGATAAAGGAGACAACCTCATACATTTCTTTTTTTGTTGTTTTTAAATAGCTAACAAGGAGTAACTGAACTTAAAATCCGAAGCAGAATCTCCATATAAAAATATTAAATTGGTAATATTTCGAAAACTAAGAATTTTCGGAATAGACAGCCTTACACAAACTTACCCTTATTTTTAATGCTAAATAAAAAATAATTATACAATTTGGCTGTTTCCATTTAAAAATATAGATTTTTTGTAGTTTGTTCAATTTGCATGTATTTATTATATCGTAAAGTGCATTCGCCTTAAAACCGCCTTAACAACAAATGTGTTAAATTATAAATCCTCAGTTTTCTTTCTCTTCATCTTCTCGATCACCACTCTGACATCATCAGGCGTAACAGGGACCATAAAAAAGGAGTGTCAAGATTTAGGGATAATTTTATTCAGTGTGTTAATTGGGCCTGGTAGATTCTGAAGAAGATTGTTAGCGTTATCTTTGAATATCAACATATAAACGACAGGCGATGCTTACCAGTTGAAATGTAGCGATTCTAAACAAATAAAGACAATGCAAGTCCAAAACTTCACTGCCGTTTAAGAAACGTCTTTGTCTCTCACCTTTAAACAGACACTAGAAGCCCGGTATGGACCCGGTATAAGTGATAAGTTAGTTGTTATTGTTATTACATATGACTTTTTTCTTATAGGTACAAGAAGTTTTCGAATTTATCAAAAACTTACCAGGATGTTCAGATTACGCTGAAGATTTTCTTATTCAGGAAATTGATGGTCAAGCGCTTATGCTGCTCAAAGAAGATCATCTTATGACTGCTATGGCTATGAAACTTGGACCAGCACTTAAAATAGTTGCGAAAATAGACGACATGCGGATCGACAAAGAACCGCCAAAACAAAATTAGTTTCAGCAATAGATATATGTAATAAACTTAGGTTAATTTATTTTCTGACAATGCTTTAAGACTGGTAATGTACAGTTTACAAAATTAATATTAGGTATAGAAATAGAAGTAAAACCCACATGAATGAAAATTTCTAGTGCATATTTCTAAATTTTATATCTGAAAGATACATTCTTTTTGAAGAAGCTCATACACATTTTATATTGCAGGAAAATTAACCTTGGATCTCTTTTATCAAATAAATGTGTTTGTACAACGCACCTACCGATAGACGTGATTCCATAATATAACTTAATTTCGTCTTGAGTGTGTACCCTATTTACCACACAACAATGTTGGATATTATATTAATTTTCGTAATCAATTTACTGAAATTCTAATTCATGTAGGTATATCCGCGATTTTCTAGAGAACCACCTAACCGATTTGTATTAAATTATTACTACATAGGTATCCCGGATAAGTTTAGAGCATTTGTGTAAAATAAAAGAAGGCGAGTTTAAGATGGTAGACATCTATTTTATATAAATTAAATTACAATTTGTAAGTTGGAGCTCTTAACGTCCCAGTTTTTGCAATGAAGAGCAACAGGATACGATGCGATGCAATTTAAAGAAATGAAAATTGAGATTAGGCGGCCAAGTTCCCAGAAAAGTGCGATAATTTTTTTTTGTACTTTGTAATAGCGATCTAAGTCAATCTAAACATGTAAGAACGAAATCTATATAATAAAGATGAGGCTTGCTACGCAAGCAAGTTCAAAACTTAAATTAATTTTTTTTAATTCATCCCTTGATTACATAATGTGTAATTTAGATATTTCCACATTATTTAATGTTATGTAACAATATTAGGTTGTCTGAGGATAATATAAAGAACAGCAATGCATTTGAGGTTACAATTATTAAGAAAAAAAAATTAAGCTGCTTGCAAACAGTATTGTGTCTTTTGTATTGAAGTACGCAGAAACGTCAAAATAATTGATTCCCTGAGGCTAGGTAGTCAATGACCACGGGTTCTAGAAAGAACGGTTGTCTGGTAACTTCTGACCAATGAGAGCGTGGCTGCTGATGACGTCACAAAACGTCTGGGATATATGGGTCTAATGTAAATGCAACAGACAAAGAGAGACAGATACGCCTTATTATGAAATAAACACAGAGCGGTATATATATTTAATAGTTTTAAGGATGTTTTAGTGTTTATGGACTTAATAAATAGGTTTTCTTATTTCTGGAAGCGAACTTTATAAGAATAAGATTGAACTGAAACTTGGACCGTAATTTTTAATATTCAGTTTTCCGTTTCTCTTTTAATATAGGTAGATAAGTCTATAAATACAGACCGAGCACAGGATGCAATCTCATTAAACTAAATTTTAAGTTTACTTTTACAAAATGCATGTAGCTGCTGTTTTCAATTTTTATTTCAAAAATATATATATAAATTTTGTTTATTTCTTATAAAACATATATTT
This sequence comes from Polydrusus cervinus, assembly GCA_935413205.1. Taxonomy (NCBI): domain Eukaryota; kingdom Metazoa; phylum Arthropoda; class Insecta; order Coleoptera; family Curculionidae; genus Polydrusus; species Polydrusus cervinus. The sequence goes on from OW284511.1 coordinate 55,998,036, forward strand.
TATTGTTCTGTACAGATAAGACACCAAATAATCATTGTTTGAATATAAAATACATAATTTTACTAAAACAACTTTAATTTATTACAAAGAAGCAAAAGGTAACAGTTATAAAGATCAAACTTAGGACTTCCCTTTAACAACATCAAGGTTTCATGATTCGCTGGCAACTGAGCATTATCAGGTCTAACTACAAAAAGGAAAGAAACGTATAAAAATAACAACACCTGCATTATAAATGTTTTCTTTTTAATACTCTGGAATCATCTTTGGTATTTAAATATTTAATTCTTATAGACTCGTTGTCTCGCAAAAAAATTTACTAATTTAAAGGAAATATTGGAAACTTTTCGAAATATAATTTTTGCAGTTCGTTTTATAATGTTTGTTTTAAATTTAAAGTTATTACAATTTAATTTATTAAACCATTTGTCCATTTCTTCTACACTTTCCTTCCATGAAATTAAAGGATCAGTCAAACCTCCAAAAGAAATACTCTGAACTCAAGATGGCATAGCATACGAATGCAGTTTCTGGCTCATTCTCATAAGTGAGCAACCCAGCTCTTTGTGATTTTTTCGTGCTAAAAAGCTTGCCACATACACTAACCCATCTTTTTTACATATATTTGTAGCAGATCTGCGTGATGAAGTAGAGGAAGTATCACTAATTTCGTCACTTTCCATAAGCTTGCCGACATTGTATGCTAGCCTTTATAACCAGCCAGGTTTAAGGCAGTAGACAAGATAAATTCTTCACTTTGCCCCCCCCCCCCCCCCTGAACATTAGTGTTTCTTTGTACCATTCCGGAGTACTATCATTCTTATTCTATCTATAGCATTAAGAGGTGCCGAGTGGTCATGAACGAAGGCCCCCCTCGTTTTTATCTAAAATTTAAAAAAATTACAATATACCTATTACTTAAGTAAACAAAAACATGTAGGTATTAAGTTTAAACAGAATATTAAATAATTACCTTTTATTGTACGGTACTGATTCATATATTGATAAAATGTCCCTTTATCTTCAAATATAAGTCTATAAAACACCTCACAACGCTGAAAACCAATTATAAGCTTCCGAAAACAGCACAAACAATGCCAATTCTGTATACAAATGTCTGAAAAGACGTTTTGTGACTTAAGCGATGACGTTTCGCCCGCCATGACACCGAGCTTACGAGGCAACCTATATATCTAAAGACCTTGGACAATGACGCCGTTTTGTCTTTATTAGGACTCATAGAAAAGTCATGTAACCTGATGCAATTCTACAGACTGCGAAATCGCGCTTTTAATTTTTTTCTCTTGATTATTTTAATGGACACTCACCTTCCTATACTACCTATATATTATTTACCTAATTAAACTAAGACACAAAAAAAATTCTCAAAAAAATAAAAACGTTTCTTATTGTTGTTTGTTATGACTACTGGAAAATATTTTTAGGCATTTCACTACAATAATTTTTTTAAAAAATGCCTAACTTTAGGGCGCATAAAATTATCTAACTTAGTAGGTTATAGCAATTACATCCTAATTACGTTTTCTTATAAAATATGTGATTTGGTTGATCTACTTTGAAAATATTTCTACCTGTAGTATCATGATTGTGACAGATTTAGTAGAGTTAGAAAGTTCTATTTGTTTTTCTGTACTGGGTTGTCAAATAAGCTAAAACGTCGGCTATATTGAAAATTGTTAATTGTACTAGCTTCGGAAAAAGAATGTTCGTGACGCAAAGAGAAATTACTGATAATTATTTTAAAGTTTCTTGATTGGCTGCGTAGCATTTATGACGAACTAAAAGAACTAGGTCTTTTCTTTACCTACTTCTTGAGAAAATTAAGAACTATTTTAGTTTAGCACTTATTGCCAAATAAAATTTACTACGGGTAGAAACGTTTCATCGATAATTAATCGCAACTCGAACGCAAGAGAACGGCGAAGTTAAATGGAAAAGGTGCGTTGTGGAGTGCCGCAATCACGTACACAATTCTTTGTGACAATTATATCTTTGAATATCAACATATAAAGATAAACAGATCTTTGGAAAAACTTGACAACCCTGCGTTGGAGCTGGTTTGGCCACCATTGTGGAGTTGTTCGTAAATCTATGGTATTTAATGTACCACTTGGACGGAAAGTCCAGAGAACTACAACCACATGTAGTTCTCTGGGAAAGTCATGAATTTTAAGTCACAGTGTTGCCAACCATTGTATTTTGTCAGAAATTTCAATGATTTGTCAAATTTTGTTGATTAGTTGATTAATTTAGATTTTATCAATTTATGCTGTTTCTGTTTTTCTTGGTAACTATTTATTTATTTATTTTTTTTTCAATTTGGAAACTCAAAGTCAAATTAAATAAAGTCTCTTTGAGATATGGACTACTTCTTTGAATTATTTATTTATTATTTTTGTGTTTGTGCCGTTGTAGTATTTTAACACAAGTACAAGTCACAAGTAGGTACATGGTGCATTACACAAAGGACACGATATACATCAATATAAATATCAAACTATATTCAAAATGGCAAATTCAAATTTATATCAATCTCACATTCAAACATATACAAACAAACTACAAATACAATGCGCATATTTGTATATTTCTTTCTCTAACTCTAAAATGTTTGTTTTGCTCTTAGTTTTCAACACATTTAAATAAGTTAATTTAAAAAACAGCCGAGCCGGCGTTTTGCTATATATTGGGGAGTTTTTGCATGACACTTGCACTTGAAGGATAATTTTTTATTTGTTTTAAAAAGTTAATTAATTAGGTGGGTAAATGACTTTATGGACAAGCCGCGCCTATGAAAAATTGGTATCATTAGTATTAAACTTTCAAAGTCAGGAGATGTAATTATTTCCAAAAAAAATCAGTAGTATAGTGTTTTTGGGATGATTGAAGTAAAAATAAATGATTTAAGGCAAAATATAAATAGGAGAGGATAAGCGGCGATTAATTTATTATTTTTTTATTGTTTAATGGTAGATTGGTTGCTTAATTGACATTATGGTCAATATACAGGGTTATTCACGCTAATCGAAACGACATATTATAGCTAATCTTACGACGGAGGAAAAATTAAACGCCGTTGCTTTGTCAACAATCGAAATTAATCTATTTCTCCACTTTACAGCCACAAAATAACTTCTATCAAAAAAGGGTAACTTAGCGTGACTCATCTTTTGTAACATACTCTCATATGTTTAAATCATAAAATAAAAAAGAATAATATTTAGATGATGACTAAGCACAATCGATCCCATCCTATAATAAAGGGGTACTAAATTAACTTATAAAATGGTGTAATACATTTAACAAAATATGATATTATTAATTATATAGGTAATTATATGGATCCCGTAACACTAAATTGTTTGTGTTGGATACATTATTTTTTCTGGGTGAATGGGGCCTATTGGATGTACTTTTAAAAATTATTTTCATAATTTACAAGTTGTCCTAAAAACATACATGTATTGTCTTTTTTCAAATCAAATTCAGACGAGTCTAATAACCGATAAGTTTTGTGTCACACCTATGAAAAATTTAATAACTTGTACGGGGTGTCCAAAAAGTACAACTAAATAATAACAAATTTGAAATCGTAATAACTTATTTAAATTAAATATAACACCCTGTATTTTATAGCAGCAGATGTAAAATTTAATTATAGTAAACCTTGGTGAAACTTTTATTTTGATCGTAGAAGCTGAAAATAAAATAATATACAGGCATTCCATTTAAAAATATACAACTTTGATACTTTTCGTGTTTTTGGGACAAACTGTACATTATGCAAATAATATTAAAAAGTACATCCACCCAGAAAAAAAATGTTGTCCAATAAAAACAATTTAGCTATAATATGTCGTGTCGAATGGCGTAAATAACCCTAATATACTAAACTAGAATATATTATAATAAAAATAATAAATCAAATTAAAAATTCAAAATTTATTTATACTCGGCCATAACGTAAAGCGACGCGTCGCTTTGCCTGATCCCTTCAGCAAGTATAAAATAATCTATGCCGTGCCTTCTACACCGATACTTGGAAATACAATAAATCAAAATGAAAATATATGTACTCCAAGCCAAGTCGTAATCTACCACCGTGATTCACTTGAGGTATGTGGGCGGGGACTGGTTCGTGCAGCTAGTAAAGGGACTAATAAAACTAGACAACAGTGCTTTAATTTAGCTGGAGGAGGCCTTGTCTGTACCGACTACATTAATATAAATTATTTTGACGAGCCTCTTTGCGCCATCTATGAATTTAGCTTAGCAGATTGAGTAGAACTGGTTATATTATGACGTTCTCTATATGTTGATATTCAAAGATTATATTAACGTTTTACCACATGTTTTATAATCTTTTTTTAAATACTGGATTTAGGTGGTCAAAGGAGATAATTACTAACTTTTAATAAATGTCCTTGCTGACTGGCTTGAGCTGCTTGGGATATTCAGCCAAGTACTAGTATTAGAAGCCATAGTCATGTAAAGATGCATGCAAACACCAATAAAACTTTTTAAAATAATAAATAGAATCAGAAGAGTGTCGCGCGCCGCGGGTGTATTTAAAATATTTTAGGATTTGTCAGTTTGTCTTGCAAGCATTGTGTAATTAAGATGATGTATTATTTTATTTGATTCGTTATTGATAGGGTTGCCGTAGTTTCGTTTCTCAATTATATTTTAAATCTTCTGGTTTTTTAATATCGAAGCCGCCCCCCCCCCCCCCCCCCACTGATGAGTATACTGCATTGCTTAAACGCCGAATAGGGGTTTGAGGGTGTTTACTGACAATTTTCTTTGTTTCTACTTTTTGTTCAGTGCGAACGTTAGGTCTTTCTCTGCCATACCTTTCTATTCACACTTCCTTGTTCTCTAAACAAAGCCACAGGTCTAGTTAAAACATGTCGAAATACATGATACATGCGGGATCGATTTTCATGGCATACTTTGTGGATTTTTTTTATCTTACGACTACTTATAAGACAATTTTGTAAGCTAAAAAAATAAATATTATTCCAAAAGATTTATTTGTTTTTTTTATATTTACCGACTGAATTTAAGTAACTTTAAAATTACCTCTTTACAAGATGTAATGGTATTAAAAAACTGATAAAATAAAGAATCTAATACAGTGATCGCCTGGTGTAGCATAAGGGACTTTTTAAAATTTTTGAATCTAAGAAATTTATTTTATTTCGAAAATATATTATAACCCATTAAATCCGGTGAATTTTTTTTGGAACAGCTGTGGATTTCTGGTGTACATTTATGTGGATTTCCGTGGATGTCATGTCCTTGGATTTCTGTGGATGTTCGTAAATTTATATGGATTTCCTGTGGCGTTGGGTGTGCATCGATTTCCTGTGCTAACGCCTTTTTTGAGTTTTAGGAAAATGCACTTATCATAATTTTACGGGCAGCTTTTTGTTATGCGGTTTACTCGGAGCTACACAGTGTAGTACCTATTTAATTGATGTGTGGTTTTGACCTGACGTGTGATAGACATTGGATCCCACAGGTTAAACTTTGAAATTGCCATTTGGAAAGCCTTTGGAACTGTTCGAAACGTTGGTATTCCAAACCCAACAACCCATATTTGAAGTGACACCCAATCACTATATTGATATCTTGTGAACGATTATTTCTGCCAGGTGAATGGGTTTACCATTATTAGTAAGAAGCGGAAAAAATGAAAGCGAAAAACCCCAATATATGCGCATTTAAATGCATAAAATTTTCAGAATATATGCATCGAAATGAACAAAAAATACAAATATGCATTTTATTATATGAAAAATTATGAACATTAATGTTACTTTAAATAAAGCCAGAACTATTCCTTTATAATTAAACCCGTTCTTCAAAAATCCTATAATTGATTGTAATGTAATAAACACGTGCCGTGCAATAAACAAGCAACCGAAAAGGGCCAGACAGGGTCTTTATTTGTCAATAAAATGCAATAAATGCTCTATTATTGAAAAAATGCATATTTTGTACAAAACAGACAAAAAATGCAAAAAAAATGCATTTTGCATTTTCTCCGCTCTTTAATTATTAGAATCTAGAAAATAACTTTGTTGCCGAGTTGTTCGTGCCGCACGTGGGACGCAGGGTGATTTCTTGGAGGCGCCCGTAGTTATTTTTTTTTTGATTAGGTATCTACTCTAAAGGTTTTGATTTTAAGATGTGCTTTAGATAGGGGCTTCGTGGTTTTTTCTTTTCTGCAGAGTGACGTTGCCAATTTTTTTTTGTGCCGTTTGAGTTATCATCGTCGTCAAAGTCTGTTTTAGGTGTGGATCTAGATTTTTGCATTTTATTTTTCGAAGTGCGTCTTGCCACAGATATGTATGTGTGTTTCGGTGGGGATTGTTGCATCGTCAGGAGAATTTTGTATTTTAAATCAAGGAGGCCATTTCGAGCATATACTACAATTATATTATTACGAAGTAAATTTTTTAATGTTGGGTAACATAAAGTTTTTGAGCTAGACTTTAATGACGTTGGCCTAATTTTTGATTTACTAATCAGGCAACTTTGATTCTGAGTAAATCATTTCTGCCACTGCCATACTCCAAGTTGTCTGGTTGGTTGATTGTTGTTTAGGGTTTTTTAATTTTGTACCTAACTCTAGTAACCTCCATGTCAGCGGTTTAACCATAGAAGAAGAAGTTTTAATTCTAATTAAAACTTGGTGGTTTAATCATAGAAGAAATTTTAATTAGAATTAAAACTTCTATGGTTAAAACGCTGACATGGAGTGTACAATTTCGTAATCTAAATTGTTGTTCTTTTTCGGTCATATTGGCAACAGTGTCATTTTCACCTACGGGAAGCCAGCGGTAGCCGTGACAACTGTTGACAATGACTCGTTTTTTTTGAATTGTCAGTAAAAAGTTGTTATTTTGACAAGTAGAAAATAAATTGATTGGAAAGTAATTATTGGTAATATTGAAATAAAGAAGAGTTTCCAGGCATAAATCCCCAAACATATGGTCCTTCGAACTACGGATAGAATAAAGAGAAAAATTGTAATTTTCCAGGTAAAAACTGAAGGAAATTAGAGAAAGAATTCCAGAAATCGGCGTTGTCCATCATCGACACCTCGATTCGAGGCTAGAAGAAATCAAGCGACGATTGCCGCATCATCGTCACCTTAAAGCGAGGCTACAAAGAAACAGCTGTTCTGCTTTTGCTGTCAGATGAAAGAATATTAGATTTGTTCTTTATTTATGAAAAATATTGGCTTTTGGCAAGATTTAAGTTGAAAATAGAGAGGGGGTATCCTATATCCTGTATCCTTTTCTCCTTAAATCCTATTGGTTTTGTTGATTTGTTTAAGCAATGGTTTATTAATAAGTACTTTATGATAATTTAAATTTGATTACATTGGTTTAGTACTATTATCCTATAAAATGGTTGATAGTAAATTGGAAAATGAACTTAAAGAGTTTACAAAAAAGCGCGGTATTTGTAAAATAAAGCTCACAAACTTTACAAAGTTTGTGCGAAAAGTGCAGGACGAAGTTGTCCATCGAGATGGCCAAATAGACCCTGCAAAATGTTTAGAATTAGAAACTCGAATAGATACTATTGGTAAGGTTATGGATGAGTTTAACACGTATCAACAATTTTTGGAATTAAATGATGATAATGTTGATACACAAATGGAAGAGCGTGAAGCCTTTGAGAACCGTTTCTATGAAATTATTGGTATTGCAAAATTAACTCATTCACACCTTGTAAAACAAAATCAAACTATTGTAACGGGTGGTGTTAGTAATAACTCCCCTAATTCAAGTTTTAATAGCTCGGTAATGGCGCCAAGTTCACAACCTAAGTTGCCATCTATCCCTATACCAAAGTTTTCGGGTTTGTATGGAAATTGGTTAGAATTTAGGGACACATTTGTTTCATTAATTCACAATAACAATACGATAAGTGAAATAGAGAAGTTCTATTTCTTAAGGGGTGCATTGGAAGGAGATGCCAAAGAAATAATAACCTCATTGGAGATGTCATCTGCCAACTATTCAGTTGCATGGGATCTTATTTGTGATCGGTACAACAATGATGCCATGTTGGTAAATAACCATCTAAAATCGCTATTTGATTTACCAAAATTAGAAATAGAATGTGCTACAAACTTACGCAAACTAGTAGATGGCGTTAACAAGCATCTACGGTCGTTGTTTACCTTGGGGTTACCAACTGATAAGTGGGATATTATTATTATATTTATAATTGCGGGAAAATTAGATGCAGTTACCAAACGTGCTTGGGAAGAAAATAAGCCAAGAAATATATTGCCAAATTTAGAACAGTTTAAAGATTTTTTAAAGTCCAGGGCTGAAACTTTGGAAGCGTTGGAAGATAAAAGTAAGCGAAAACCTTTTAAACGGTAACTTCTTACTTTTAAACAATGTTGTGGGTTTTGCAGTGAAGAGCATTTTATTGCAAATTGTCCTAAATTTTTAAAATTATCAGTTTATCACAGATATGAACATGTAAAAAGGTTTAAGTTTTGCCTTAATTGTTTAAAGCGCAATCACACTAGTAGGGATTGTACAATGAATGGTTGTTTAAAATGTTCTTCAAAGCATCACTATTTGTTGCACTATGAAAAACAACACGATCAATCAGATAAAAATAAAAAAAATGACGGTAACTCTGAAGGTAAGTCGCAAGAAGATCAGAGTATTGCATTGGTGTGTATCACTCTCTACGGCTGTTGGAAAAAATGGAAAGAGTACTTTATGTGGAGTATTATTGGACAGTGGCTCGCAGAGCAATATAATTGTTTCAAGTGTATGTGATAATTTGGGTCTAGATGTGAAACCTGTAGATATCTCTTTGATTGGTGTTAATCAGGCTAGCTATATCATAATAAAAAGATGTCAAGTGAAATTTCAGTCTTTGCATAATTCATTTGAAAAGGAAATCATGTGCTTGGTAATTCCAAAAATAAGTGACCTCATACCAAACTTCAAATTAAATATTTCTGGGTTGCAGATCCCCAATAATTTAAAGCTTGCCGATCCGTACTTCTCGAATCTCGGCCCAGTTGATCTTATTTTGGGAGTTGATGTTTTTTATCATCTTCTTTGTATTGGACAAATAAAATTGGGAGATAATATGCCCATGTTACAAAAAACTCGTATTGGTTGGGTGATTGGCGGTTCATTGATGGGTAGTCCTGTTCCTAATCGTTCTGGACATTGTAACTTTTTGAAAACAATGGACATTCATGCACAGTTGGAGAAGTTTTGAAAGGTTGAGGAGCCTCCTTCAATCAATGTGCACTTATCTGATGATGAAACAAATTGTGAGGAACTTTTTGAGAAAACCACAAGGAGGAATACCTCTGGTAGGTTTGTTGTGCGAATTCCTTTAAAGTGCGATCCTGCTGAGTTGGGTGATTCTAAAAATTATGCATTAAAACGATTCTATGCCTTAGAGCGTAAGCATTTGAAAAACGATGTGTTTAGTGAAATGTATAAACAGTTTATGACGGAATACGAATGTTTTGGTCACATGCAACTTTCTAAAGTATAAAATCTGGACATTTTAAGGAACATTTTTAAATAAAGATGAATGTACTTTTAATTTGTCTTTTTAATACATACGACATATAAATCTATGTAGATATTCAGGTAAGTCCTTAATATTAATTATTAACATTAATTAAACTAAACTAAAATAAAATTAATCAAGTCTTACAATAAACATAATGTACCCTGCACTTCTTACTTAAATTTGTATTTTGATTGACTGCTAATGGATTTTAATGCCATTTCGTTCTCAAGTAAAGCCTTATAAAATTCTAAACACGTTAATTTATTATTGACCCGAGTTGATCATCGATTTTAAAGTATCAACCTTCAATTGACTTTTTTCTGCTGTCCAAATATTATTAAGTAATTATAGAAAACACCCTCTCTAGCTCAGCGTTAGTTCTAGGAAGACATAAAGCGAATTCAACCAACAATAAAGTATTGTAGTAATTTAATTTATTTTTCACGCAAAAATTAAAAATTTCAGTCCATCTGCAACTAACACTGATATTGCTGGCCTGCCATTCTTTAATTTTTTTTCTGTGACATATTGTTTTATGCAGGTTGTTTCATCAAATAATCCATCCTCGTCTATTTTTATTTTGGAATTGTTTAATGAAACAACTTCTAGGCTTGGCTGAATGCTTGAAAATTGAGGAGTTTCTTGTAACAAAACCCACCTAAAAGTTTCCAAATTTTGACAGTCAGGATTTTCCCATTGTCTCAAGTATTCTTCGGCAGTTAAATAAAATTCAAAAATATGTTTTTCTATTGTGTGCTGTTTATCAAGAAAGTCCTCAGTTTTTAGCATATTTTTTAAAATAATTGGAATATAACTCTCCTCCTTCCGCGAGCTGCAATTTTTTGCTTTAAATCTTTAAATATATTTAGGCTTTCTAAAGCCGATATTTCATTGCTTTGAATGAGTAAAACAGTTTTGTGAAATAATGATGCAACATTGTGAACGAAAAGAAGCCAAAATTCCGTCTCTGGATTATTAAAAAAATTCTTAATTTTAACGCTGGATAAAGTTTCAGTTGTCTTTCAATTGCCGGAACGGTACCCCAATACATTTTTATGTTCTATATCTACAAATTCGCAAAAATTTTTGAGTTTATCCACTCTGACAGTGTATGTATTAAAAAAATAAAACACTTTTAGTATAAATGTCTCTATATCAACTGGAAGAATGTCGCAAGCGGTTTTGATACAATTATTTATAATATGTGCCATGCAACCAATTCCCACTAAGTTAGGCTTGTCGAGACCTTTTTTGATTTTGGTATAAACATTATTTGCGCCTTTCCTGGCTGCCCCGCCAAAATTTGAGTTAGTGTTATCCGCACATAGCCCAATCACCTTATCGTTTATATTAAAATTTGTTATTACGTTAATAACATACTCGCTTACCAGGTCGGCGGTCTCGCCTGGAATATCTTTTAACTCTAAAATCTTAAGTTGAATACCAGTTGATGGAAGAAAAAATCTCACCGATATAGGCATTAGTTTTGTATTTTTGTGATTTGATGCATCTCAACATACAGTTATAAAATTTACTGAATTTAAATCAGCCTCGACGGTCTGCATGGTCATAGGTTCAAATACCCCACTAATTATTGCGTTTGATTTAGTACGAGCCGACGAGTACTTGGGCTCGAACATTACGTTAATTAATTTGGACGTACAATCTGCCGATCTGAAGCTGTGGTTATGCTGAATTAAGTGGTAGGCCCATGTACCTTCGGCAGCAAGTACCTTTTTTGTTGTTTCGTTAAACGATGTTGTGATACAAAAATTCTTAATACTACTGGTGCTAGCTACTGCCTTTGCACTATTTTTGTGTTTGGTTGAGTTTATATGGCATTGAATATCTGTATTACCTCCGTGAGCCACCGAAAATTTGGATGCACACAAACTGCATTGTACTTCTGATTCATCTTGACTATAATTATGTATGAAAGGATATTTTGCCTGCAAGCTTGCATTAAATATGCACTTTCGTCTTTTGCCACCTTTTTCAGACATAACGTAGCGTAGGATCTAAAAAAAATTAAAATTATACATACTTAATTTAGGTACATTTTTTTAGCAGTAAGTAACATTTCTTTAAGCAATTTTTGGACTTTACTATATTACTGGCAAAATATGAATATATCAAAACCAAAAAGAGTTTACTTACTGGCCATTGGCCGATTCAAGAACAGGGCTTCCACAGTTCCCAGCACTCATCCACTCACTAATCACAGCCACAGCAGTTGGCTCGATATTTTCGATAGATTTTGTAAAATAAATATTTTATGCAGTGTCCCCGGGGAAATCCCGATATCTTTGAATTGAAACCTGTCGCGTTTTTGACCGAGGTAAATAAATATTGCTTTCCGATTTCGTCGTAAGATGTCGGCCAAGTAAGGTTTTTCAAAACCCAATCGTAAAATTCACAAATCTTAGTTACGGTTAATGCAGCGTTGTCATTGTTTTCGAAAATTCTTTGAATTCGGTACACCTGGTACAAGTACGAACACAAACGGGACATTTCGGGACGTATTTTTATTCCGGGATGACTTATCAAAAACCGGAACTTGTCCCGGCCAAATCGGGACGGTTGGCCACCCTGTCACATGTCACTCGAAAAAGAGCCATTATCAAAAATTTCTTATTTTTTGCCACATGGCGTCTTGAATGAGTCTAGTACAACTACTAAATTGAGGGTGGTCTTTAATGGTTCTGCCCCTTCAGATTCTGGGCTTTCACTGAATAACATTCAGTATGTTGGGCCAAATATCCAGGAAGATTTGTTGTCAATTCTTTTAAGATTTAGACAGAATGATATTGTTGTTTGTGCAGACATAGAGAAAATGTATAGAATGGTACAAATTGATGAGCAACAGCGTTGCTTGCAAAAAATATTCTGGAGAACTAATCCTGAAGACGAATTAGGGGTATACACCTTAAACACAGTTACATATGGAACCAGCTCAGCAGCATATTTGGCTATAAGATGTTTAAAGCAATTGGGTTCGGAAAGTGTAGAAGAATTTCCTAAGGCTTCTAAGATAATCTTAAAGGACTTCTATGTCGATGATATGCTAACTTCATTTTCTTGTATTAAAGATGCTGAGCGAACTTGTGCAGAGGTTGCAACAATTTTAAAGTCAAGTGGTTTTAATTTGAGAAAATGGCTATCTAATGATCCCGAGGTACTTTGTGCTTTAGATTACAAACATGAGACTGACAAGGTTACTTTTGGTGACAAGAGTGAAAATAAAATTCTAGGGTTATATTGGTATTTTCAGGATGATGTCCTTAAATTTCATATTTCTCCAAACTCCATTGGTAAGATTAGTAAACGTACGGTGTTGTCAGAAATATCAAAAACTTTATGACCCCCTTGGTTTGCTGAGTCCTTGCATTATACTGGCAAAAATCCTGCTTCAGAAGCTGTGGTTAGAAAAGTTGGATTGGGATCAATCATTGCCTTTGCATCTTAACTCCATGTGGGTAAAATTTAGAGACAACTTAGTATATCTTAATAACCTTGACATTCCTAGGCAAGTAACTTGCAAACAAAACATTGAAAATCAGCTTCATGGTTTTTGTGATGCTTCAATTGAGGCATATGGTGCTGTTGTATATTTAAGAAGTATTAATAGGGACGGTGAGATTCAGGTACGTTTAATTTATTCAAAGGCAAAGGTTGCTCCACTGAAAGTCATAACTTTACCACGGTTGGAACTTTGTGGAGCTTTGGTTGCAGTTAATAAATAAGATTAGGTTTTCGTGTGAATTAAATATTTCAAACTGTTATCTATGGTCAGATTCAAGTATTGTTTTAAGTTGGTTAGCTACTTCTCCCAACACTTTACAAACCTTTGTTGCCAATAAAATCTCCCAAATTCAATCTCTGACTGACATTAAAGATTGGAACCACGTGAGGTCTGAACATAACCCTGCAGACCTCCTTTCCAGAGGTCTACAACCGGAAAATATAACCTGTAATAAATTTTGGTGGAATGGACCGACCTGGCTCTGCCAGCCCAAGAGTAATTGGTCAGAATCGAAGTTTCATATTTCCACAAAGTTGCCTGATCTAAAGAAACAAGTGATGGTGTGCCATTCTTCTACGAATACTTCCCCATTTCCCTTTGGCAATTTTTCGCAGTTTGTTAGACTTAAACGGAGTTGGGCTTATTGTCTTAGATTTAATAATAATTGCCGCCCTGGCAAGCCCAAAATAAAGGGTACGTTAAGTACACAAGAATTAAATGAAGCTGTAAACTCGTTGGTATTGGTTTCTCAGGGTGAATCATTTGCTATAGAGAAAAGCTTATTGGAATCAAACTCTATGGTTAATAAAGGGCCGTTAGTACGCCTAAACCCTTTTATTGATTTAGATGGCACCCGCCGGGTGGGGGGTAGAATCCAATTATCTAATTTGGATTATGCTAAGAAACATCCTGCTGTGTTGTCAGCTGACCACTTATTTACAAAACTATGATTTGCTTATGAACATATTCGTTTGTTGCATGCAGGTCCTCAAATGCTCCTTGCTTCTGTGCGAGAGAACTACTGGGTCATACGTGGTAGAAATTTGGCAAAAAAGAGTGTTTATCAATGTATTAAATGCGCGAAGCCTAGGCCAGCAAATCAAATTATGGGCGTCCTTCCTGAAATGCGTGTCCGCCCAATGCCCCCCTTTAATTCCTGTGGAATTGATTACGCAGGACCCTTTTTTATAAAGAATAAATTGGGTCTTGGGGCAAAATTTACTAAGTGTTCTATTTCTATATTTGTTTGTTTTTCTACAAAGGCTCAACATTTGGAGTTGGTTTCAGATCTAACAACCCAGGCCTTTATTGCTGCCTTTCGTAGGTTTGCTGCACGTCGCGGTTGTCCAGCCTTTGTATTTTCTGATAATGGGTTAACTTTTATTGGTGCCAATACGGAGTTACGAGCATTAGGGGAGTTTTTGCAAAAAGAACAGCACTTTTGAAAATGAAGGAATAATTTGGAAATTTATTCCTGCCTATTCGCCAAATTTTGGAGGCTTGTGGGAGGCGGGTGATAAGTCCTGCAAGTATCATTTAAAGCGTGTTTTGTGTAATACCTCAATGACTTTTGAGCAATTTAATACATTGCTTACTCAAGTTAAGGCCGTCCTAAACTCCCGACCTCTTGTCCCCCTTTCTGCTGACCCAAGTGATTTTGATGTCCTTACCCCAGCCCACTTTCTCATTGGCAGAAGAATGACCTCACCTCCAGATCCTGATGTTCGGGAAATTAAAGAAAATAGGTTGAGCAAGTTTCAACATATCCAACAGTTGCATGAACACTTTTGGAGTCGCTGGTCAAGAGAATACATTGCCGAACTTCAACAATGGAACCGATGGAAGTTTGAGCAACCCCATTGGGAGTCTGGCCAACTTGTCATCATCAAAGAGGATCATCTTCCCCCTATGAGGTGGAGACTTGGCAGAATTGTGGAACTATTTTATGGTCCAGATAATAAGTGTCGCGTTGTTACTATTAGAACGCATAGTGGCATAATTAAGCGCTCCTTATCTAAAGTGTGTCCATTGCCCCAGTGATAACTACTTTGGTTTTGTTGAAAGGGTACCTTTCAAGGTGGGGAGTATGTACAATTTCGTAATCTAAATTGTTGTTCTTTTTCGGTCATATTGGCAACAGTGTCATTTTCACCTACGGGAAGCCAGCGGTAGCCGTGATAACTGTTGACAATGACTCGTTTTTTGAATTGTCAGTAAAAAGTTGTTATTTTGACAAGTAGAAAATAAATTGATTGAAAAGTAATTATTATTATTGAAATAAAGAAGAGTTTCCAGGCATAAATCCCTGAACCAAACATGGAGGTTACCACCGTCCATTAGCCTCCCTCTTACTGAACATTCCCGATCTCTGAATCATAGTGTGAAAAGAAACGGCTAGATTTATCAGGTTCACCTTATGTGTCATTGAAAATTTTGGTACAATTAGTAAATGGATTACAGTTATCATTTTTCCTATTTCGATTTCAAACAGTAACAAATAAGTTAACGGAAAATATACCGTATAACAAGTTTACTTTGGACACTTTTGCTAGATATTTTTTTCGAATAATTCAAAAAACGTTTTGCAGATTTGAAACAATTTAGTATATATACCGACATAACTAAAGGTCACCTTGAAACAAAAAAAAATCAAAAATTTAAACAGTATAATATGGAAAAAAAATTATAAAATGGGTGCCCAAGTTATACTCAGGCACTTTTTAAAATAAGTTATTTTATTTCAATTTAAATTAGTATTGTGCTAATGATACCCGGTTTTAGATGGTACAAATAACATTTATTGAACATGATACAGATGCTAATTTTTTTAAAATTATTATTTGGTGAAACATGATTATAAAATATATTGGTAATGTCTTGACTCTGTATTCTTTGTAGTCGTGTACCATTTTTTGTCAATGTTTATCAGTAACAAACGAGAAACGAGCAAAAACACTAAAAAACAAAAAGAAATAAAATAGAGGAGTCAGGGCCTATTTTCCCAATATGCTCAGGCCTAGGGCCCCGCTAGAAAATTATTTTACAAAATCTAAGCCGATCGATTTATATACTATATATGCCAATCAAAAAACAATTCTGACATGTTGCGGCACACGTTTGACGCCTTAAATATAGTATAGGTATATACAGGGTGTTACAAATTCGACATACCAGCATTGGAATCTCGTAAACCATAGGAGTTAGAGAAACGGTTAAATGGGGGCAAAGCTCTGCATTTCGGTGCTGATTATAATGCCGCTTTAAAAGTTTTTAAATTCCGAATACTTCCGATTTTATTCGAAAAAAAACTGAAATTTTACAAAATTGTTTTTATTTTTTCCTGAGCTCATTTGACTGGTTATTTAAAAATAAATGACACTTTGTTATTACCACTTTATCTCCTCTACAAAATGATGTTACTAAACTAAAGATCCGCCGTTTCGTCTACGAGCGGCCATCACCAACTTTACTTTTTTAAATACGGACCTGGATTTTTTTAAACTGATTTTTAAACCCTCCTACCCTGAAAATGTAATGGCGATATTACTTTCTCATACTGATGAATTGTCCTTTAATTCATATTTTTTACACTTCTTGTCAGTCCGGTCCTGGCAACGAATCACAATATTAATTAAAAACTTAATTTTATTTAAAACATTCATACATAAGTAATATAATTTATTTTATAAGAATTTTTTAATAATTCTAGATTTACTAATTATAAATCCTAATTTTCTAAATGTTCAAAGAGATTGCTGTTTTGCTCAATACAACGATCGATTTAACAGTAATTTATCGAAGTTCCAAATAGACGTCTATCTAAAAACCAACCTGATTTAAAACTAGACCTTTTTCTTCTTCAGTTATTTTGCTATCATACTTATTTCTAGCTTTTCCAAATGATCCAGAACCTCTTATAGTTGCCTATGTAGTCTCAAAAAAAGGCGATGGCTAAGTTGGCGTCATTCAGGATACTCTTGTAAGTACATATCAGTAGCTCTAACTCTATTTAATCGGCACAAGTAAAAAATTTGATTCATATAACTTTTTTCTTCGCTGGAAAAAAAACATTTTTGTGCAAAGGACCAACAACTTATCGCCTTTTTGACACCACAGTTTGACACTAGGTAGAAATCACCCATATTTTAAAATTTGTTTAAACGCGTAGTCAAAATTATTTTTGGGTGTATGTATTACTTAAATACCTAACTTGAACTTTAGACAAACTTTTTCATAAAACTTATTTGTGAAGGTTTTGAATAAAATAAAGTTTTTAATTAATATTATGATTCGTTGCCAGGACCGGACTGACGAGAAGTGAAAAAAATATGAATTTAAAAAAATAAGGAAGGACAATTCATCATTATGAGAAATTATTACATTTTGAGGGTAGGAGGGTTTAAAAATTCAGGTCCGTATTTAAAAAAGTAAAGTTGGTGATGGCCGCTCGGACACGAAACGGCGGATCTTTAGTTTAGTAACTTCATTTTTTAGAGGAAAAAAAGTGGTAATGACAAAGTGTCATTAATTTTTAAATAGCTAGTCAAATGAGCTCAGAAAAAAAAAACGATTTTGCAAAATTTCGGTTTTTTTTTCGAATAAAATCGGAAGTATTTGGAATTTCAAAACTTTTAAAGCGGCATTATAATCAGCACTGAATTGCACAATTTTGCCCCCATTTAACCGTTTCTCTAACTCTCATATGGTAACACCCTGTATACAAATAAAAATTATTCTATGAGATATATTTTAACAAATAATAATATTATTCTTTTGCAAGAATTATAAAGAAATTGTCACCGACGTACACTTGCAGGTATCCGTTTAATCACTCGCCTCGATGACGGTGGCGGCTTCTTTATATTTATAAAAATAATTATTTTAAGGAGTTTTTATTTCGATTTTAATTAATTTAAGGATAAAAATCAATTTTAGAAATTTATCCAAAATGATCTTATTAATTTAAAAATATTAGTAAATAAAAATACCTGCACTAAGTAAGGCGAACGGATCAAAGGGCCCGACAAGCATTGTGGCGCTTACCATTTCCTAAGTCTAAAATTAATATCAATTCGCAATCGCTTGCATATAGAGTGCATCGGTTTGTACGAAGTAGAGAAAATAATTCCAGTGTATTTTTGAAATTAATATTTATTTACATGGAAATTTTTTCCTATGACGTTGTACAACCCGCTGCTTCTATATGAAAGCAATGAGTCACTGACAGTAATTTTGAACCTGGAGTCCATAGTCTAGAAGGCGAAACGCAGAAAGCTCGATTTGTTTTTTTTTTATCTATGTTGTCTTTTTATATATCATATTTATTTGGGAAGTTTTTAAAATTATTTCTTGATTATATGTTTATACAGGGTGATTCCTAAGTCGATACTTCTTTTTTAGCTGTGTATAGAAGGCATTAAAATAAACATTTTTAAAAAACTTAAAAATAGGCGAGATACAGAAGTAAAAAACTCAAGTGCGGGTCTGGTCATCAAAACGTAGCCTGCTATACTTTATGTTGTTTGTCCTATTTCTTATTAGTCATGCAATTTACGGATCGGTGGCGAGTTATTTAGCATTCAGCTGCGGTGTGTTTTTCTAAAGCAAGTTAATTTTAAATTGGTGACACGTGAAAATGGTAAAATTTGAAAACAATGAACTAGTAGATACGGCGAGTGTCGTCAAAGGGCGGCTGCTGCTTCGAGATTATGCGCAAAACGCTTTCCCTTGCGGGCTCATCCACACCCAACCACAAGTTTTCTTAATGTTATTCAACGGGCAAGTTATAGGCAGAACCGTATTTGATCCCTAGCGTAATAAATGAATGTAAGTACCTTATTTTTGAGTTTTTTGAAAAAATGTATTGGAAAATGTTGTTTATTTTAACGCCTTCGATACACAGCTAAAAAAAAAGTATCAACTTAGGAATCACCCTGTATAACTATTTTAAGATTGTTTTCCAGACCTAAAAAATACTAATTAATATAGTCGGATCTGGTCTTATCGTGCGGGTCATACGATTCAAGAAAGACATACTCTCAGTTTTTGTTTTCTTTACTTGCGTTTAATTTTACCCTCTAAATAAAATACGTAAGATAAATGAGACAGACTTATTCCATTTTGACATGAAAAAAAAGGATATATATGTATTTACTTTCCAGCGATTCTAAAAAAGCTTATAATAGCACCAGCTACGTTTTATTTTAAATATGCCAGTTTTGTGACTTTGACAGTTTATGACAAAATAAAACAATTTTCTGGGTTTTTGCATCCCCAATCAAAAAAAATGGTACTTAATCTGATAAACTATTTCAAAAATGAAAGAAAAAGTGGAAATTCGCCAACCAATATTCAGGAAACAGTAGCTAAAGCACTGGGAATTAGTTTAAGGACTGTGTAGAAAATTGTGCATGAAACAAAACAACATAATACCCAAGAATACTAAAAAGTGTAAACGAAGAAAGTCAAAGACTGAGGATGTAAGCGAAAATATTAAAATTGGAGTTCGAAATGTGATTTACGATTTATACAAATCAAAAACCAATGTAACTCTTCCAGTTTTACAAAAAACATTAAAAATTCAGGGTGTTTTGGAAATTGGACTTGAAGCGTTATCAAAATTATTAAAAAATTTAGGTTTTCGCTATAAAAAAGACTGTAACCGAAGATTTTTATGTGAGCAGCCACAGATAGTGAGTCAGCGTGTTCAGTTTTAAAAAAAATATACGGACAATTACAAATGGAAATTTAGAAAAGTGGTTCAAAATCTTGGCAAGATGAGTCTGTAAAAAGTGTTAAAAGGAAAAAGGGGTGCGGTCTTATTATGAAAAACATGTAGGTGATGGTCTTAAATCCGACCAAGTACAAATAGTTTGGCCAGATTCGTTAGATCATATTACACAAGCGTACTGGAAGAAATCGGTGGAACATACAGAAATATTCATAAGGGATTGGTGGGATCGAGAACAAGTACTAGATGTCGAAGTAGCGCCAATGATAATTGCTCCATTCTCAGACGACGAGGACTTAAGTCCTTAAACTAATTTCCAGTGTTTTCATTACGGTTTCCTGCATATTGGTTTGCGAATTTCCACTTTTTCTTTCATTATCGAAATAGTTTATCAGACTAAATGCCATTGTATTTTTAGGTTTTAGTAGTAAAATTGTTAAAATAAATTGCACTGTTTATTATTGTCGTTTTTAATTAAAGGGTACAGTAGGTATATAATTAACGATTATATAATTTTTTTGCAACTTTTTCAACTCCCCTGTACATAATTTTTACAAAGCTATAATATTAGGTATATGTGGCTATCTTCGCGATAGCTAAAATAATGAAACTATTTTTCCTTCCTTCGGTATATTTGTAAATAATCTCACAACATTTTGATAGCCTCTGTGTTGTCTGATTTGACGCATATGATCAGTGACCTTTGGACCCGCACGTTAAGACCAGATCTGACTATATTGTTTATGTACCTAATTTATTTTCTTTCTGTTATGACTTTTGCTTATTAGTTCAACCTTTTTTCTTGTTGTATTTAAGGGCTTCCTCTAATTTTGATTTTTCTTTTAAGTGTTCGTAAAATTTGCTCCTTGCCTTCATTATATATATGCTTTGTCAATGGAACTCTGTATCTTGGACAATAAAGCTTTTTGAGTTAGAGACAGTGGCGGCTCGCGGTCTTAAAAAATGGTGAAGAGCTAGGTATAGTGCGGGTACTTAAACAAACATTGACTAAAAACCCATGTATCAAAACGTCTTTCTGCTTATCCTCATTTGTCCAATGACTGAATGGAGTTTCTAACAAATTACACACTATGTCATTATTTGGGTTCATTATTAAAACACACAACTGAGTAGGTACCTACACTACTGAATTAACTGGAAAATAAAAACAAAACTTTTTAATCACACAGTAAATCACGTAAAAATGATATCTATAATCGTAAGTTTCGCGAAGCCTCAAAATAAATACCTTAAGGTTAGGCTAAAAATGGTGCATACGCCTAATCTATTTTTAAATTGCCCTTCATCATAATGCAAATTGTTACATGCTTTTTGCGTGACTGGCGTCACGTAACCATAGCAGCGGTGAATATCAAAGCCATGTTGGGCATTTGGTCTTCACTTGCTTTGAGCTAACGGACACGGTCAGCTGGGGCGCGCCAAAATGCACGAGTATTTATAATTATTGTCCATCATTCAGCCCGAAAAAGAGCAAGTTGATTTTCAGCGAAAACCAAGCGACCCGCTTGCTACGATAAAATCAAAGGGTGGCTCTCGAGGCAAACCGTAAAACCGACAAGGGACGTAGTCTCTGCGCACGCGCAGAAAATATACCCCTTAGCCGAAGTAAAAACCTTACAAGTTGCTCAATAATGCATCACTAAAAATTGTAAAGGAGCGTGTCAATGACGGCTCTACTTATTGGAGTAAAGAAATCGCATGTTCTGTAAGGCCTATTTTGTATATAGTTATGAACAGGAGTGTTAAAGATAAATCGGCAGGGCTGAAGGAAATAAGTTTAGCAGAGTTTTGAGAAATAACAGCTCAGCAAATTAAGGGAGATTTATTGTTGTTTTATTTATAGAAATAAGAACGAATAATTTTTTTTTGGGTTGTGACACAGTGTGGAGTAATCTATTAAATCGGTTGTTGTTAAACTTTAGTCAAGGTGAACGTGTATTGCTTCGGGTTGGATAGTGCATTTTTTTTAGAATATTGTTATATTAATCACTGAGCATATCAATCTCGACTTCTTGATTTCTAAATCTTAACTTACAAGCTGGAATTACCAGTACCATTTCTAAATTGATACTGCTTTCAGCCCAATTCCTATTCTTTCCAAAAAACATAACAGCTGATTTTTGGGATTGATTTTAATTTCGTTGTCAGCAGAATAAGTATAAATAGAACGTAAACAATAGCTAATATTTTGCTCAATCTGTAACGCATTTAGTTCATCAAAACTGGTAAGAAACGTACTATCATCGGCATATTAAGTCCGACTGCTGCCGTTGCATGTCCAAGGTCAGACGTCGGGACTGTTCGCGATCAACAACACATTGTGACCTACCAGTAAGATAATCCTTAAACAATTTGATTACACCTTCCGTAAAACCATTATAATGAAAGTGAAGGAAAGAGTTGGTTGTACACTGTGTTCTGAAGAAAGGAAAAAAACGTTGTATTTCAGTCTAACCGAAAACAATGAAATACAACGTGTATTCCTTTCTTCATAATAATGAAGTTTGGCACACAACAAATAAGGATCCAAAGTGTCGAATGCCTTACTTTAATCAAGAAGAACCAATGCTGATGTTTCCCCTCTGTCTGCAGCCCTTAAGATATCCCAGAGTAACATGTAGGGCTGCACACTTTGGGCAAAGGCAACACAATAGCTGTTTTCCAGGATTTTGAAAATTTACTACCCTCAATAACCTTATTGACCCTTATATGAGTGAGAAATGGAACAACCACAGGACAACAAAGTTTAATATAGTTTAATTTACTTGATCACATCCTGCGGCATTTGATTTTACCTGTGAAATGCGCTGGGTGTCACTCTCTTGTTCAAATAAAAGTCAATAGTATTCGGGTTTACTTTGGCACACATCTTTCTGACAGACTCAACAAAAATTCATTTATTTTATCAGTTTTACAGTTTTCTCGGAATTTTAAAATTTTTATTCTATTATTCATATCATTGTGTTTGGCCCTTTTACTCCGACTTCTGTTAGCAAACTCGAGATAGACTCTCTTTTCATTACGAACAGCTTGAGTAAACATATTTCTTACCCTTTTGTACTCTTCTCAATTTTGGTCTGTCTTGTATTTTTTTATATTTAGACACAAGACGATTTCTGTACTCTTTCATAAACCTTAGGACACCAGTAAACCATGGCGACCTTGATTTAGTCACCCACACTGCCTTTAGGTGCGTGCCTATTAAAAAGTTGTAAAATACAATCCGTAAGGGTGGAAACCTCATCGAGATCGTCCTGATCAAAAATTACTCCCCAATTTAAGTTATGCAAATTCGTTCAAATCATTGTCAAAATTCTTAAAATTACGAAATTCCACCAATTTGGGAGCCAATAAGGGTATTTTAATATTTATGGAACAATAAATTATGATGTGATCAGAAATATCATGCAAGTCCTGATGATTCACCTGTTCACAAAGTAAATTTTCATTTTAAAGAAGAATTACTTCAATTGAGCTAGCTTTGTGTGCAGAAAATCTAGTAGGATTTACTACTTTCTACACATGCAAGTGATTTTTCTTTTTATTAAATATTTGAGCCAGGGGGAAGTAATGCTGCGTTAGTATTGATAAATAATTTATTTTGGACCTAAGCTATGTTCAATAAATATTCTAATATAAACATTATTTAAACTCCTATTTATTTCTTGTAATTGTCAGCAAATTCTTTAACTTTTTCATAAAGTGCTGCTGGATCATCAACCTTTGGAACCTATAAAACAGAAACATACTATGTAATATACGGTTAGAAATAGAGAGCTTTCTATTTTGTTTACATCATAGATAGCAACAGGTAGATAAACGAAAGCTTTTGATAGATTATGTGATCAGCGGCGGTGCCAGAAAAATTAATTTAGGTGGGCACACGCGAGCCGAATGTTTTTAGGGTGGGCACTACCCAAATCAAAAGTAACTTCTAAAAAAAAACGCTGCCTCTATTATTTATTTAATAAAAAACCATTTTTTCAATGTAACTCTTACAGGCATTTCCCACACGTTTCTACAACATTGGAATGTCCACTGGAACTTCAATCAGAAAATTATTTGGAAAAAGTCCACAGAGTGGCAAATTAGTGTATATTTTTCTTCATCTTTCGTTTAAGTGGTAACGTGTGCTTATTTCTCTCTTGCCAACAGGATTATTTTGTTCGCATTGTTCTAGAGTTAGAGGGATGGTCACCAAATTTGCGAACCGATGATTTTGCGGGGGGCGGAAGAAGTATTCCGCTGCCGTTGGCGTCGTTACGTCTATAAATAGATTGCTTATTTGACAGTACGTGGGATATTTTTAGGGTAGGCACTACCCAAATCAAAAGTAACTACTAAAAAAACGCTGCTTTTCCCGCGTATCCTTTCTGCCGCACTAACTGCCAAGAAAACGCGAGCTCTCCTATATAAAGCTAAACCTTCCCCCGCCACTGGCTGTGATTTTTCAAGTGTACATAATGGTAAGTGCTGGTGTTTAGTAAAATTTTACCAATCAATCATTTAAGGACTTTATGAAGAGGTGGTACAAAATTTCAAAAAAAAAATGATCACTTAAGACAAATTCGTTTTAGGAGTAGAGTACCTTAACTATGAAAAATAATGCAAAATTTTATATGGAAATGTTGGTGCAAATTAAAAACTTAGTCCAAATACAAATTTTAAGTTATTTATCTCAATTTTTAACTCATCCTAAAACCCCTATTTTTTCCTAAATAGACGCCTATGGTCCATCTTTTGTTTACGCCATTTTAACATATTTATCAAATAACTTAACCATGGGTTCATAATAAAAATGTATTAAATAGTTGCAAACCTTTTCAGCTATACGAGTTGGTTTAGATATCACCGTGTTGTACGTTATAACCAAAATTTGGATAGAAATCAACTCTATTCATACTACGAGAAATAATTAATAATTTATTTGTCATTTTCACCCAGTACGCTGAAGTACAAAAATCGACTTTAAAAAATGCATACTTATAAAATAGGTATTTTGATTTTTTAAAGAGTAGTAAAAGTCTTAATTTGCGACATTTCCATATACAATTTTGCTATTTTTTTCATAATGAAGGTACCAAATGCCATTTGCTCCATTACTATTAGCCGCAGGTAAAATCTGAAATATGCGTTCTTGGTTTTAAAACATGAACCAAGTTTTATTAATAAAATTTTCTAAGAATTCGGTACTAAAATTTTCTAAGAATTCGGTAATATATATTTTTTTCATATGTTGCATACTTTTTTGGACACACTGTTTAAAGTGAAAGCCATATGTATATATATATAGGTAAATTAAGATTAAACGCTTGACGCGTATTGTATGCCGAGGCTGCTCCCAATTCTTTCCTATGCTTTCTATAGACCAAACAGGATGACTCTAACAAAAACAAACACATCAAGTTAAAATTCTATTATTAACAAAAAAGGGCCTACACGAGTCTCTAAATCCAATCCTGAACATATACCGAAAAGCTCTTTTTCTGTAAAATAAACATATAATTAAACAAATACTGAGAGCAACTACCCCAAAATGAAATGCCATAACGCAAACGGGACTCATCAACGCAAAATATGCTTCCGAACTATGGATCCATCCAGCTCGTCGGCAATAACTTATGGCAAAACAGCCTGAAGCAACTTTCTTCCTAAGTTGTAAGACATGCGAATCAAACTTGAGTTTATTGTCGATATACAGCCCCAAAAATTTAGTTTCGCTTTGCTCTGCAATGGGTTGTCCTGCTATGGAAATGTTATTAAGTTGACATTTAATGTATAATATTTGTTTTAGAAATTAAAGGGAAAATCCATTTGCATCTGTCCAATCCTTAATCTTCTGTAGATCTTCAGAAATATTTAATTGTAATTGTTCAGTGTCCCTATCCATCCATAAAATTGTGGCGTCATCAGCGAACAACGTGAGAAAACCCTTGGTATCAACTTTAGTAAGATCGTTAATTTAAATCAAAAAGAGTAGTGGCCCCAAAACAAAGCCCTGCGGTACGCCATATGAAATTGTCCGCTGCTCCGAGAACGCATTTTTAAAGTTAACCCTCTGGAGGCAACCACCCATGTATGACTCAAACCACGCCAGTGAGCTCCCCCTGATACCATACTTCTCAAGCTTCCACAGCAATGTTCTGTGATTAACGCAATCAAAAGCCTTCGAAAAGTCACAGAACACCGCTGCGGCAACGTCACGTTTATTAAGTCCCAAATATAGCTTGTCCAAAAAAGAAAAAATAGCATCACTGGTGTTCCTAGCCTCCCTAAAACCAAACTGTTCATCAGAGAGCAAATTATACCTACACAGAAAACTCTGAAGACGTTTCTTCCCTAACGTTTCAACAATCTTTGAAAGGGTGGGCAGCAGTGAAATTGGTCTAAAGTTTGTTGGCAAATTGTGATCTTTCCCTTTAAATATAGGCAACACTGTCGCCATTTTTAAACATGAAGGAAAAATGCCCGATTGAAAAGAATGGTTTATTGCACCTGAAAGTGCTTCCAGTGCTTTAATGGGTAATAGCAGAAATATCCTAAGTGACACTTCATCGCAGCCCTTAAGAGTCTACTTATAAGAGTATTAAATGTATCCCTTATCTCTTTAGGAGTTGTAGGAGTGAGAAAAAAAAATCAACAACAGAGATATTTCTCAAGTAAATTCTAGGGTCAACCTCCGTTGCAATCCCATCACACAAATTCTGAGCTACATATCCAACCTCTCTGCCACTACCACCCGTTGACGTCATTACAAATTTTTCCCCTAATGGAGAGGGAGATCGTGAAACAGGGTCTTATTGAGATTGGGAAGGGTGGGGGTGATCTACTAAGATGGAATTGTTCATACAATACGGATTGAACTTCCTTACATTTAAGTCGTTTAATCCATTAATTGTATTTCACAAGTAGATCACACATGTAGATATTTAGAGCAAGATCGAACTCTCAAATAAGCAATGTCTATAATATATTATAAAAAATAAATTCAACACAACTAGTGAATAACAAAAACTTTTTAGTACTAACCGTCTTAATATAATATTTAAAACTAAGTCCGATTCGCTGGTCCTATACTATTATATTAAATGACATTATCATCCTTACATTAAAAAACTCTTAGAATCTAAATATGTTTAATACAACTTGGTTTTTTTGTCACCAATGCTTGGTATATTGTAAAAGTTTGAAATACAGTTGTATTTTTCTGACCATACCGCAATGTTTAATATTGTTTACATCCAAATCTGATCGACAACCTGGGAAAGTAGCAACGTAATTAATGTTGTGAGCTTTATATTCACTTACTTCCATACAGTAACGTTTTACTGTATATTCTGTCCATCTACTAGAAGATTAACTGGTTTCTACATAATAAGGCAATCACAATGGAACAACTGATTCGTCCATTACACGCTGTGATATTTGCATGTAATACTTGAATAAATGCAAGTCTCATCGGCAGAAAGAACCGGCTGAGAAAAACCTATCCTAGAGGTCCTCATGACATCCACGATATGGATTTCCACACTCAGTAAATTTCAACTGAACTTATCTTGGATAGTGTCCGAATTCTATGAGCTGTTGCCAGAGCCAATAGTGTAATCAGTGTGAAGGTCCCAGATTTTGGTATGTACATTTGAGAATTATGCTTTTATTTTTAAAAATAACCCTAAGTAGGTAAATTTTTTACTTTTTCATAAATCAATGCTCAATTAACGCAAATAAAATAAATTGGTGTTCCTATATACTATCCATTTTGTAAAAAGTGGGTACCATGCTTGAGTATTCCATTTTTGGCAAATTATATAGTACCTAACTTTTCTTACAGTAGCTGTTTAAAACTCCGTCTATTAAACAAAATGAAGGGACTTTATTTACCTATACCTATATTGTCTAGCCACCACCTTAAATCATAAGTCAGAAGGTAAGGTGTAAGGTTATTACAGCGTTGTAATTCTTGCTCAACTTAATAAGTGACATTGTTTTTTGAATTTGAGGTACAACCAGCCATACGGAACAAGGGAACTGCTGAAATAATGAAACTAAGAATCTAATCCGTCTTGTAAACTGGCTACATGTATTGGATTTTATTCCTGAATTTATTAAATCTATTTTCTTTTAGAGGGTAACTAATCATTCCTTTCGATGTTTATTAGAAAAACTAAATATTTGAACAAATTTTACAGCTTAAATATTCTTTCTTAAACAATGAAGTAGACTTCGGCCTATAACAAATTCATCTAAATAGATAACAGATACAAATATATGAAAATCATGTCAAACATTGAAACTTGTAAAAGTTCTTACTATAGGTGGTCTTTTCTTGAAGGGTATTTGTCAAACTTTTCACCTAAAAGGTACGATAACCACGTAACCACCCTGTAATCTAATTTTATGTCCTCAAACTTAAAACTCAAGCACTATCTGACTTTCTTCAACTGGACTTAAAATACACATCACTTATTATACTGAACTAAAATAGTAATCTTTAAATATAATCAAGTTTTTTTAAAAAGTTATTTAAACCTTTGAGGTTCCAGACAAACCTATATTTTTTATTGGGTATTTAATTAAATTGAATTTACAGATACTGCAAAAAATCTGGGAGTACTGTTTGATGACAAATTAAGATTTAGTAAGCATATATCAACTTTGAGTCAAAGAACATTTTCTTAACTCTAAAGTACGGAAAAAATTATGTGAAGCATACATATTATCTATGATTTCTTACTGTATTATCTTATCTTATCCATGTTTAACTTAGGAGGACAAACAACGTTTGCAGAAAATGCAGAATAATTGCTGTAGATTTAGTTTAAAAAAATATCATATCTCTTTAAAAATATCTGAACTCAACTGGCTAAACATGATGAATATTGAATACATTTAAATTTTTGCTATTGACATTTGTATATAAAATATTGAAAACATCAACCCTTATGTACTTAAGGTCTTCTTTAGTTTTTCGCAGTGACATTCATCATGTTTCAGTTAGGTCAAATACACTTACTATGCCCCAACACAGAAAATCTATTTTTCAGCGCGGATTTACCTACAATGCGGTAAAGTATTTTAACGACTTTAATAATTACTTTACTTGTCCCCTTTTTGCTATTATTTCGCAATGGAATTAGAAATAAGCTGTTGAAAAATCAAGGGAATCCTAACGCTGAAGGCTAGTTTTTGTTGTGTTATAATTTTTTAGAATAATTAATCGTTTTAATATTTCCAGTGCCATCGTTTTCTTACTGAAATTTTCTTAAAGTGACTATAATACATTAACAGTGTAATATTCGTACTAGTTATTTTTAAGAAAGGAAAAACGTTGTATTTCAGTGTAAGTGTTTATTTAATGACGCCAAGCGCTTTCGGCCTTATTTACTCAAGGCCATCATCAGGGCTTAACCTAGTCAAAAAGAGTTTTAGTGTATAAACATAAGTTATGTACCACAAAAGCTTTTTAAGCATTGCTTTTAAAACTCTTTTTGACTAGGTTAAGCCCTGATGATGGCCTTGAGTAAATAAGGCCGAAAGCGCTTGGCGTCATTAAATAAACACTTACACTGAAGTACGTTTTTCCTTTCTTCAGAACACAGTGTACAACCAACTCCACACATTTACTTTCTAGTTATTTTTTACTTAACTAATTTATGGACAGATTATAGTGATTTATCTTTGTTGAAAAAAAGATTAAAGTTGAGTAGCTGACGCTTATCAGTTAGACTTCGCCCTTTAAGAATTGTAAATTATTGTATCTTCCAATTCTTAATAAAGACTATTATTATTATTATTAAAAATTATGGAGAAAGATTTTCATCTGTTATGTGTAAATACAGTTTCATACATTCATATTATTATGATTCAAACATGTCCCGTTTGTTTTCTGCTTGTCTCGTATTTTTGCTTCTTTTCTAGCTTCAGTCCCGTTTTGACCTAAAACAGATCTGGCAACCCTAGTATGTCTGTTTAATTTTTCCCACTTGGTGTGTATTATTTTCCCTCCCCTCCTTTTTCTGATATATTTTATAATGTATATTAACAACATATGTATGATGTACCAGAAGTGTTTAGAAGTACCTACTGTAGCGTTATTGTAAATATAACTTTTTATTCTGTTCTTGAAGATTCAACATTTTTTTCTCTTTATTGAGAGGAAGGGCTTTCGTATTATCATTAATATGTGTATTTTATTTATTACAAAATATTTTAAAACTATAAATAAATTCATGTTCCTAAACATTAAAATGTAATTTTTTAAGTTATACCTAGGGGGATTGACCTCTCTCCGGACGACCCTACACACCTTTTTTATGGGGTCTTGTCAAGAATTGATACTAATTTAAACCGTGTGTGAGAGACAAAGAATGGTATATATGTTAGTAAACAGTTTACCAATATCAACCAATGCAAAGAATATCTGTTCATTGGAGAGTTCTCTTGTCTCGGCATTTTGTACAGATGATGCAAGCAAATAATCCGATATTTGGGGACTTTGAGAAGATATATTCACAGCCGATTTAACATATAATTAAATTTAGTTAAAACAATAAATTGGACAGATTTAATCGTTTTGGGCAAAGAATTAGTCTTTTTATATACCCTAAACATAGGGAGCGTATAACCATAATTGGTGAGGTGATAGACACTAAACAGATGTGTTTTTCTGGTCTGTCTAGGTATTGCACGAAACCAATCATGTTTAGCAACTCGGAACAATCAACAAACAATTTAATAAAAGTGAACATTTCTTATAGTCAATCTGATTAACAGGGATATGCAATTTATAATCAATATGTCTCAGAAATCGTTTTGTACTTTTCTATTAAATCAATATATGGAAGTCATTATAGAAGGCAAAATTTTCATAGGAGGAATCTTTAAAGCTTTTATCTAGGTATATATTGGCCTTTTTGTTATGGGTTTTTGTAAACTAAGTGACTCATTCTAACCTGATCGAAGCATGGCTTGTGACTAGAAAAAGTTCTGCTGATATAACTCTTCAACAGATAAAAAGGAATCCTCTGCAGAATCAGATAGACAACATATACAATTTTTGATTACCTGTCAATTGTCCAATGTTATGACAATGAATTAGATTTAAGTGGCCCACCGCAGAATGAGGTATTCAGTCAACTCAGTGAGTCTTCAGAGTCTGACAAAATCATGACTTGTCTCTTGCGATAAGAATTTCTAAAAATATGATTTTTCACCGAATGGGAATTATATTGACCTAAGGAAAAAGAATGAGAGCAAGAATTTTTCTTTTAAGAGTAAACCACCAAATTTTGACACTGAGTTAAATGTAACTTTAACTATCAGTCAGTTAGTGGTACAATGTGAAATTTATTAGACTTGAATGACCCACCACAGAATGGGGAATTCAGTCAACTCACAACTGCAAGAATAAACTACCAAAATCGGGGCATTCTGCCATCTTTCAGAGCAAAACTCGAAATCAGGCGCAGCTTAAACTGTCAGTCAGTCAGTCAATTGTCCAATGTCCGATTTATTAGTCTTGAACGATCCACCACAAAATGGAGGATTCTGCTTTCTTCAGAGAAAACTCTAAGTCAAGCGCAGTTTTTACTTTCCCTATATACTTGACTTTCACTTTAAATGTCAAGCCTTTTTCTCACCTTGTTTAGCCTTAAAAGTTTAAATTTCGTTACAAATTTAATCTAACTGTTCTCACTTTGTCTTATGGGCTGTATCTTCCGATTTCTATCCATTTTTAAAACGTTTCTCACTATTTTCTTTGGTGTAAACTTTTCTATGACGTTTTCAAATATAGCACAAAAATTTGTAATGCCGTTAACCGGTGGTAATGGCAGAGGGGTTGGATATGCTACGGGTACATTACCTGGCTAGGCAGGACATAACATTATTAGGTAGGAGAACTATAGGGGACCAAGGAATTTAAATTCATTAAAAGACGTGATTTCAAACGAAAGTTTGTATACTACATGTGTGATCTACGAAGGATGGAATTGTGAAATACAATCAATCATTGAACTCTATATAGATATAAACATCAACAAATATATTTTGCTCATCAAGGCAGAGAAAAAATACTCTCCTGATTTGCCATATCATTGATTTTGTCACTGGAGGAACTAGGTACAAATTATATAAATATGTCCATTTACCTCCCAAAATATTTTTTCTGCTGAGGAATTTATTTCATTTGAATTATTAGATATTAAATTTCTCATTATCCAGATCAAAAATTATACTTATATTTGAATTCCTGGACTATCTGAATTACATAATAAGACATAGATAATCAAATAATATGCAGGGGTCAATTGTTTTGTACCTATAGGCATTTATACAACTTATCAAATAGGACCACAAAAGTCCAAAGAAATAAAACATTTTGATTATAGTTGCCAATAGTAAAATAACTTCCATACTATTATAATATATATTATAGGTACTCACATTATAGTTTTGGCTTACATAGATCCCTGTGTATATACCAACTAAAAATGCTATCTGCAAACAAAACATAATGGTAACAATACTGTTTATTAGGTACATAATTTTTTTCTTACCATTCCCCTAAACATACTACTTAATATTTTACAGACCTAAAAAATAGAAGTTCTTTTTTTACAAATATAAAAAAATATTTTCATTTAAGGGCTAAGGCAAAAAATATAGGCCATAAGCACCACAGAACTCAAACAAAATTGTAATGTAAGCACAGAACTCGAACAAAGATTGTTAGGTTAAGAGCGCAGCACGGGTTAACCAACCACAGACTGCACAGAATAGGAGTTTAGTCACAGAAGAAAAAAGGGTTTACAGCCATGGCTTTCTCGATGTTTGAAGGAGTAAATAATAATAATATATTTACGGATTAATAGACAGAGATCGGCCCATTACATATAGCGACAGTGACGACCTATCATTTTTCTGTGGTATTAGGGATGTATGCAGTCCGGAGTTGTTATACACCATTGCCTTCTTGATGTTAGAAAAGTGAGTGAGACGGAATCTCTTACCCATTCATTTAGGGACTTTAAGTGATCTCGGTGCGGCTTCATTGCGGGGGGCCTAAACTTGTGCGAAGACCTTAAAGCTACATTTCTAATCACTTTGCGGGCGAAGTGACACTTCGACACGCGTGCTAAGTCTATGAATGTCAACGTTGGCATTTTCAATAAAATTCGAATTCAGCACGCGTGCCGGCCAGTACTAAATTTATTGCAAGCTGCAAACTTTCGACATTCGTGCTAACTTTTACACATGCGTGTTGTAAGTGTTTTGAGTTTTGCTGCATTCAATCCATTGTACTTTTACGCTTTTATAGTGTATATAAATTTGTGCAGCTGGCAAAAATGGATGCTGTTCATACGGAATTTATTATTTTGTTTGTAAAGACCTTGCTACATTTGCCTAACAGTTCTCCTTCTGAAGAATGGATTTATACCCTTTATCTGTTTTGTCGTACAGTGCTTTATAATTTGCAACACACTGTAGCAAAAATTCATCATTTATTTGACTTTCCTGGCTATTTGTAATCTCTTTTTGATAAAAAATAATAACTAATAACAAGCAGCGGCGGCGCCAGGGTGGGCACCGGCCCACCCTAGAAACATGAGTGCCCACCCTGGTGCCCCCCCAAAATTGATGGATCCGTTCTGCAGACTTGGCTATAAAAGTTAAAAGTTTTGGTGAGTGGTTGTATGGTATTTTGAAGAGAACGATGACCTTTTTTTTTTTAAGACTTAGAAAACAAGAGGACGGTTTTGTTTGTCGCTACCTATAGCGTTCTAGAGCGTCGGGAGGCCGCGACCTTTTTTTTTTTTAGAAGTCACTTTTATTTTGGGTAGTGCCCACTCAAAAATGACCGAGCCCATTTGTGCCCTTCCATCCCAAGAATCCTGGCGCCGCCACTGATAACAAGCAAGGCAATGGAAAGATGACAAATGACAAATGCGTCACGAATTGAATTAGGCAATCCAACGATGTGTCCAAATGGCGGCTGGCTGGCAAATACTGCGTTGTAATTGGTGCACGTGACTATATAAATAATATTGCTGGTGACATTTAACGGGTGGCTCAATGCTTTTTACCAGCCAACCGCCATATTGAATCACGTGGTTTGGATTCCCTAATAGAAATGTATCTTTTACAGTTAGCACGCGTGTCGAAGTGTCACTTCGCCCGCAAAGTGATTAGAAATGCAGCTTAAGTCAACGGCCAGAACTAAATAATTTGAGGTTAGTTTTGTTTGTCAAATCGTTGACATCCGTTCAAGATACAGATCGGACCTTAGACAAGGTAATTACCATGATACCACTACAGAAGATATCGCGCAGGTTTTCGTGACGTCACCTTGGGCTTAAAAACCGCCATATTGCGATATTCTCCGTTGTTTAAGGTCGGTATTATGTTCCGATATGGCAAAAATGTTATTTTTTAGATTTAGGATGTATTTTCGTATCAACTAAATACAAAATTACACGATGCAACAATTTCTGAAGAGAAGAAGAATGAAAAAAACTAATAAAAACTAAATTTTTCATGATCACAGTATTCGATCTAAAATGTATGTTTCAATATTTCAGTCACAGTACAAATTCTATATGATTTGAAATATATTTATTAAAAATTTCATATAAAATTTCCTTTTAATAACGTAAACTACGCCTTGCCGTATAATTCGGCGCGTTCAATTAAAAAATTCGTCACAATGTGAAGTCACGATCCAATATCGAGATATTGTGACTCTTTTACATAGCTTAAAAATAAAAAGGTAAAAAATAAAACCTGGCACATGATCACGAATCATGTAGTTACCGCAAATTTAAAGAGGCAAGTGTAAATCATACATACATAAATAAGAAATGAAGAAATATATAGTCCCGATGGATGAATCCTATTTAAGAGGGAAAGTAAACTGAATCTAGCCATTAAAACGTTTTTTACAAGTCATTACTATTATTGTAACAAAATATTTTTTTGTTTGGTTTTCTTTTATCGAAGATAAATACAGGGTGTCCCACCGGGAACCGCTTCGATCTATATATGGACATAGGAAAATTTTGAGAATTCTACAGTATGCTAATGCTGATAGGGGCGACCGGGATAACATATTTTCATAATGGTGGCACTTCCGGTTATACCGAAAGTAAGTGTCAACTTGCTTATTTTAAATGGAACACCCTATATATTATTACATTTTTGCATTCTACGCAAGATTCTAGGCAGATTTTGTATACCATGTCCTATACCTATATCTAAGCGTTTTTGACACATTTGAATTTTTATGTCAAAAATGACGTTTGCAAGCCTTAAAATAATTATCAATTTTTTTTATAAATAAGCCCTATTTATTAAATGTAAGTGAGATTCCTTGTTATAAAGGACCTGCTTTAATTTTTTATAATATTTTGATAACTCTTAATACAGGGTGTTTAAAAATTGAAATTGAAAAACGGCAAAAGTCTAGATTTTCAAATGGTAACACCCTAATTTTATAATTATTTCTTATTTAGCATTAAAATTAAGGGTAATTTTGTGTAAGGTTGTATATCCCCAAAATTTTTAGTTTTCGAAATATTGCCAATTTAGTATTTTTATATGGCGATTTTGCTGCAGATTTTAAGTTCAGTTACTCTAAGGCCCGGTTGTACAGTTACGACTTGAACTTAGTTCAGCGTTGAACCAAGTTCAAACTTCATTTTGACAACATTTTTACATCAAAATGACGTTTGAACTTGGTTCAACGCTGAACTAAGTTCAAGTCGTAATTGTACAACCGGGCCTTAGTTGGCTATGACGGCGTAGAAAAACAATCAAATGCTAAAAAATCTATGAAGCTCTCACTTACCATTTGAATATTATTAATAATCATGCATGGGCTCTTAAATTATACAAACGAAGATTATTTAAATTTATTTATTATTTATGGAGAATGTGATAATGTTATATCAAGAACATGTGACACATTTGCCATTAGATATCCTCAAAAACAGTAGCCATCACAACAATGTTGCCAGGTCAAAAAATTAAAAATCACCAGAACCTTGGTTTAAAAGTTGCCAGATTTTGAAAGAAATCACCAGATTCTTAATTTCTCGCATAATCACATACAACACATATTATAATTAATGTAAAATCAAATATATTGCTTCGAAACACATTTTATTACTGACTAAAACAAAATTTTCGGTATAATAACACAAATTCTAACAATAGGCAGGTAAAATAACCGACTAATTGAATGCTCTATTAGGAGTAGGTACATACTATTATTATGTTTTTTCATAATATCCGCTGTAACGGAAAAGTTAAAACAATTTTCATTATTTAATGAAATTATTCTTTTTTTTGGTCCATATTTTGGTATTTTATGCTAAAAAAAATCTGGTCTTAAGTAACTACATTTTTTCTAAAAAAAAATGCTTTGAAATAATTTTAAATACCTATTGCATGCTTTTAAAATAGACAAAACTCTCACCAAAGACAATAACAACGGCAAAAATGTGTAAAAACTTACCTTTTTTAACCAAATGGGTACTTATATTAACTTATTGTTATTAAAAACAATACTAAAACTGCTAAATAAAACAGTAACTGCTAAAATAGATACAAATTCTGTGAATCCCCCGCTTCTAAGAAATATTCGGCACAGAGAAGTAGAGAATTTCCAGACAAAGACAAACGCTTTCCGCTTTTGAACTCAATAAGTTTTTGCATCGATGTCACCGAATTTTTAACAAAGAAGAATAAAATACAATCGAGCCATTTTTCTCTTGGTTTTTTTTTAAATATAAGCTTATCATAAGTGTCGAAAAATCACCAGAAATTAGACTTTTTTAAAAAGTTTTCACCAGATCACCAGATAGGGTTCAAAATCACCAAATCTGCAAAAATCACCAGACCTGGCAACATTGCATCACAAAGTGCTGTTGAAAAAATTATAGTAAAAACCTTAGACAAGGTAAAACAGGGGACACGGCACGCGCATCTACCCCCAATAGCGGCGAAGTGTGACCAAAAATCGATAGCCGCCATTATTCTGGTGCCAAACATCAGACGTGTCACCACGCGGGTTTTTAGTGTTTTCTAGTAAAAATTATCTTTAAAGAAAATTAGTAATTTACGTTACAAGTCTGGATAATACTGTTTGTTTTTTTGGACGAGTCGACAAAATTCTAAGACGAGCCGTAGGCGAGTCCTGGAAGTCTGCGAGTTCAAAAAAACTGTTTTCGGACGTGTTGCGTACACTATTTTTTCGGCAACCGTGTAGAATAACAAATTAATGAGACACATTTCTTTATTATCTTTCTTTGTAGAACAAAATTTCGAACATTTTAATTCTTATTTGTATTAAATATTGAAATTCGAACAGAAAATTAGTACTAACAGAAACATTCTTATTCTTATTTATATTAAAATTTGAGCAATAGCTAATATTAAAAGGATTTAATTTGTTTGAAATGCTTGGTATATTTAAATGCCTTTTGTAGTCAGAACAAGAAGGTAAAGTTTCCGTTTCATATTGATTGTTTTCATTTGATAATTTTTGAATGGTCTAGGCAATTTTAATTTAGTGTTAGTGAATTGCCTATATATCCCTCAGCGACATTGGTAGACTTCCAGCCACCGTGTCTCTTCAAATTTGTGATGTTTCCACCATTATCAGCAAATATCGTCGCTGAAGTTCGACGCATGCTATGGGCTGTGTAATTTTTAGGATTGGGTAAATTTAAAAATTCTGCAATTCTTAATCCGAGATTCTCAAAACTGTGGATACCAACGGGCTGAATCGAACATTTTCCTTATTTGTGATTAACGAATAATCTGTTATGTGGAGTATGGGATGGACGTAAAGATAAAAATTGCCTATACAACAGCAGGTTTTCTTGCCCAATTACAACAAAATTTCTCTCAATATGTGTTTTAGAATCTGATATTTTCATAAGCAACATGTCTTCTTTGTCGTTTATTAGATCAATTGACATTTTTGTTAGTTCTTTCCGTCTACACGCACCGGCTAACCCAATAATTGTTGCTACCTGAAAATGAAGCAAATTAAGTTGATACTTTTATATCCTACAATCGTAATATTTTGTTAAAATTACCTTTAGCATTAGATATGTTTCATTATTTGCTTCTCTAATGAGTTTGTTGATTTGCTCGCTGCTGAAGACTTCTGATTTATTTGCTTTATAACCAACATTCTTCCTTTTAAGAAATGCGATTACCTTTGGGAAAGCGGCTATGTTTACATTTTTCTTCACTAATATGGTACTTTTCAACATAGAGTACATGCTCCACAGGGTAGAGGATTTGACAGTTTCAGATTTTTGCGACAAAGTAAGCTAAAATTACATCCTCTGTAATAGTTTTTCTTCATATCCATCTCGTGAACAAATCATAAACGTTTTCATACCTGGACTTTGATTTTTCAGGCAATAATTGTGCTGTAGCAGCAGCGGCTGCATTGGAAATTTCGTAAGGCACATTTTCAAACTCACTATCGCTTTTGCTTTTCATAGTTTATTGCGATAATTGTGACCAAAAACTATGCAAACTTTTGAAAATTAAAATGTCCACTAATTTCATTTCAGATAGCTGTCAGCCGTTATTTCGTTGCTATGGTAATGTTCAACTGCATTTATCAAAATCATAGCTACCAAGATTTTCATATTTACAATGACAACAACGATGTGATTCTTTCCTCCTGCTACTTTCTCAAAGAAAAAGCGTTCGGGAAGTGGGTACTTTCCGGACGGTTGCCGAAAATGGTCATTTGTTAAGCTTACGGGTGCAAAAGTCGTGGCGCGCGAAAGTAGGTAATGAATGGGGTACACCTCAAGGTCTCTAAATTTAGGAAGGTTGCCTGGTAACTCTGAGAGGGGAGAGACGCGAGAGGAGCGCGTTACGTCACATGATTGCCCGAGAATCAGATGTTAATGGCGGCTCTTATCTGATCGATTGGCGTTGTTTTTAATTGCTTTGTTTTCGTTGTCTATATTTAACTAAATCCAACAATTAAATTAGAATATTTTGTGAATTAAATCAGTGAATAATCCATAAAGGTAAATGTGTTTGAAATTATTGAAATAAAATAGCTATATTGTATATAAAGGTGACAACATGAAATCAATGGATAACCTTAACTTAATATTTTTTAGATGCCTAGAGGGATTGTTTGTAGTGTGCCAATTTGCAAAAATAATTCCAAGAAAGCATTGGAAAGTGGAGAGAAACTTTCCTTTTTTTTTCTTTTCCAAAAGATCCCAAAATCCAGAAAGAATGGGTAAGGAAATGTTATCGTAAAGATATTTGGATCATTGCAAATAAGAGAATTTGCAGTAAACATTGTAAGCCCGAGGATTTTGAAGATGAGTTGCAGGCTAGAATAATGAATACTCAACGGAACCTTCTAAAAAAATCTGGTACAAAGTTTTAGTTGATTGTTTTTGTTTGATAGTACTTATACTTTATCCATAGGGTACAACAGGAACAGGTATCTAGTGTGTAGTGTTTATGGTGTACTTAAGTGTGCCCCAATAATAATAGGATAACTGCATACATAATAAATTTATATTTTTAGCTGTTCCGTCATTATACCTGCTGGTAGGGAAAGAAAAACCTGAGAGTGAAAAGGTCGAAGAGAATGATTCCTAAAGGAGATAAAGTTATTGTTAAAAGTCTAATTACGATAATTTCGATGAACAAAAAAGCCATAGAGGACTTACTAAGAGAAATGAAGAAAGTCAGGGACGAAAACAGTCTGAAATCAAAAGTTAAAGCTCTGGAGGAAAAACTAAATGTAAGGGAGCAAAAGAAAAAAGAAAACAATCTCCTGGTTGTCGGTATACCAAAGCAAAATAAGGATGCAAAACAGATAGGGGACATGTATATAGTTCTAATGTTACATATTTTTGTAAGTGGGATGGATATAACCTATGTTTTTTGTAAATAATTTTAAGTATAAACTTCTGAATTATATTTAGTTTGTAGAGACAATTATTATACAGCCCACCCCAGACTAAGATACCATATAGTAAAATTTAATAATTTTTACTGCATTTTTTTATGCTATATGATTAGGAATTATTATTTGTCACTATATACAGGGTAATTTTTAAGTTAATACTCTTTTTTTAGCTGTGTATAGAAGGCATTAAAATAAATATTTTCAAAAAACTCAAAAATAAGGTAGTGTTAGCTGCTCAACCAATGACTTTTAAATAGTCTCCATAATTGTTCGGCTTAGAAATTTTCTTAAAAGATAGAATTTATGTATGTAGTCTTCGTATTTTATTAGATAAGTAATCAATATGTGGTCCCCATTTAAGATGTTTATCCAATACAATCCCAAAATATTTTATATACGGAACTTCATGATCATCAACTAAAATATTTGAATAATCCGGTCTATTAGCGGCAGTTAAAGAAAAGGCTATATAATTAGTTTTTGTCAAATTTAATGTTAGTTTATAGGTTTGTAGCCCATTTTGTATAATTGATAATCCTCTTATAGCCTTATTTTTTACTTTACTCCAATCACTACCACTAAAGATAATAACTGTGGTCAGCATAAGAAATAGCTTTACCACTTGTATTTAATTGTAATAATGAGTTAATAGTTTATCAAATGTATTTTTACTCTTTTGTCATAACCAAAAATTTGCCTATTTTTTTCCTCTCAATTTTTTTGATAGATGAAGACAATATAAACTTA
The DNA here is from genome assembly GCA_935413205.1 of Polydrusus cervinus. Classification (NCBI taxonomy): domain Eukaryota; kingdom Metazoa; phylum Arthropoda; class Insecta; order Coleoptera; family Curculionidae; genus Polydrusus; species Polydrusus cervinus. Next base: position 56,038,626 of record OW284511.1, read on the forward strand.
GGCTTTATTAAATAAAATAACGCCACTGCGATAAAAAACCAAAAGAGTATGACGGTGAGTTTTATTTACCCTATAAGAAAAAGTAAATTGTGATTTGCAAGAAAAAAATACGTCCAATTTAAGGAATTATAATATATAATTTCTTAAAAAATTAATTTTCCTAACCATTTTAAAATCAATCAAATAAATTAAATTTAAAAACAAATATCCTAAAATTGTAATACTTTCAATTCCTACTGTATGAAAGAACCTATATTTCAATTTATTAATCACAATCACTTTTTATAAGTCTAATAATTAAACACGCGATCTGATTTCAATGTCTTGTTAATACGGTAAATTTAAATTGGGCAATCATGTGACGTATTCCCGCGCTGTTCTCTGGTTGGTCGAAAGTTACCAGACAACCTTCCTAAATTTAGAGACCTTGGGTACACCTTACATATTTCCAAATCATGATTTTTAATTTATTTTGCTTTATTATTTTATTGTTAATTAGATTCTTGGGCCAATAATGTATCTGGTTTCTGTAAGATATTTGAATATTTTATTGATAAAATTGCTGTATAATCAAATAATGTGAAACAATTTGCAGTGGCGTCGGTTGCATAATTTTAATAATGCAATATTTTCTTTTGTTCGCGAGATATAACGTTTTTATAGTACATTATAAAATAATGTGAATGAATAATCTGCTATGTTTTTAGCTGAAAGCAACAGACAATTTGGAACAAACTCGTTCTCTGAACCAGCATGTAATATTGTGATTCTTTTGCCTTTATTTGATGGTGCCTTGGTTTGACATTTTTTTGAAGAATCATCCCAACCTTTTCTTGGTGTGTCATGGGTATCGAACCATGTTTCGTTAAGGTAAATAATTGGACGATTTTCTTCTCTAAATTGTTTAACAGCTGTTAAATATTTAAGTCTGTATTCCCGTAAACGTTAAGATTCCATTAATGTTTGTCTTTTATTAATGCTTGGGTATTTAAAACCCATTTTACGCAATTTATTTTCCTAAAGCTTAAAGAGATATTTGTTTCGTCTCTAATCAGCCGCTCTTTGAGGGAAATAAAAGTTGGTACAGTTTGTGCCTCATACAATTGGTAAATTTTTCTTCTTAATAAATCCATGTCATTTTCGTCAATGCTTCTAAATGTGTCAGAATCACTCCGATTTTTTCTAGGATTAACAGGTTTAAGTACTGTCTCTTACTGAAGATAAAGGAGTTTTTGTCAAAGTAGACGTCTCTGCTAAAGCATCCATCGAATTTAAATTTCTACTCAATAAAGATTGATACGACGCCACTGGCCGGCTTGGTTTGGTACTGAGATTTGGTGTCCAGAGAGGGACGGGAGAAGCATAATTCACTACTATAGCGCACTTAGTACTTGTAGTACCACTTTGTTGTCATTTTAGACAACTGTGTGTTAGTTAAAATCAGTAACGGGATAATAATAATGAAAAAAGAGAGGCACGAGAAGATGTGCTTGGGCTTGCAAGGTATTACTCGATACACAGCTCGCTTCTTCCTTGCCCAAATTCCGATTTCTTTGTATTACATTAAAACAAATTTACATATCACATTAGTGGTGGGTCGGTATCTGTGTAACTGCTACTTTAAAACGGTATTTTTTAATACCATCGTGTCGCGCTCCACCTCATACAATGAAGCAGTTCCCTCTGGAACTATTAAGATTTCGTCCTTCGCCGCTACATGCACACGCTGCGATGTGAACCGAGAGAAAGCGACAGCGGCCGGCTGACCAGGCCGCCGCGCCGGTTCGTTGTGGAGTGTGTAACAATAAACGCCGCAAACGGTATGAGTAACCGTCTGGAGCTTGAGGGTATTTTTTTTCTTGACGGTATTTTTACCTTAACGGTATTTTTACCTTGACGGTATTTTTTCCTTGACGGTATTTTGTCAGACTGGGGACGAAAGGTTGCCAGTGGAACGTGGAACTGTTGCGGCGCCGTTCGCGACGGTATGAGTATGAACAGTCTCGAGGTTGACGGTATTTTGCTTAAAGGTATTTTGTCAGACGGGGGACGAAAGGTTGCGGCCGCCGTTCGCGTTATAGTTATATGGTGCTGATGCATGTTTTCTGGCGCGGTGTAGAGTATTTTTCATTGGACGCGGTCTCGCGAGGATCCCTTTGGCTTGTATCGATGATGAAAGAAATGACTCAAGAAGTTGAAAAGCATTGTCGTCAATTAGATTAAAATATATTATTAGTATTAAACTTTATAAATTATTATATAAAATGTTTGTGCAAGGGGATAATATATTATATTTTATAAATACAAAAATACTTATATGTAGATAAACGATATAAATAATATAAGTAGGTATGTATATTTAACCTTATTTTGAAAAATCCAGTAAAACGATTAATATTTATGAAACTAATATTAGGATTCTAGAAACTCATAATTTTTCTGTGGGAATTTAAAAATAATAGTTTTTTGACTTTGGTAAAACCCAATCTGAAAGAATTTGTGCTGTTTTAGAAAACGTTCTTTCACAGGGTAGGTACGTATGTTGCAACAGTAAGTAACTATGTTAGATTTTACAAGTTCCGCTAGACTGGGATAATAATTATTGTAGGAGTAATGTTTCGGGAGATTGGTGGTTCTTCTAAATCTAAATACGAATTCCTACAGGTTCAAAGATTTAAATTTTTAGTCAAAATGTGCTCATATAGAGATCGCTTCTGAAGCTTATTCGAAAGTATTCCTTATTTCCTGGCCTAAATATGGGAATTTGTTCTTATTTATTTGCGTTTTATGGGTTGTACGGGATATAACATTATTTTTGACTCTTTCGAAGAAAAACCCAAGGCCGTTTTAAATTCTTTCACAGAGGAAGGATAGGTCTCAGAGGGCGCTTATCACTTAGCGTGACACGCTTCAAGTTTTGACCAATCAACAATGTTCTCGATATTTTTCCAATATAGCGGAAGTCATACCGAAATTCGTTAAATGACAGGCACGTCATCAGAAGATTGACGAATGAGTTTATTGAGGAATATAAAATAAACCTCATTTTTATATTGTAACTGACTATTGAAAATAAACTTATTGTTATTATTATTATTATTATTATTATTATTATTATTATTATTAGTTTGAGATTTCAAGGTCACAGACAGAAATGATGAAACATTTTTTATTTCTTCACATTTTTGTAAACCAAACTCGCCCTAGTTCGTTCCGGAGTAACCGTTATTGAGTCGCGGTATTTTCCTGTCGCGGTATCAAATGGAACGTTCCATATCGGTAACAGTATTTCCCACCTCTATATCACATATCATCATTGCATTCTTGTTCATTTTAAGGTCGCGCGGCATGCCTACTTGAGGATTGACAACATTGCATAATTTAGTTTCTACGATTGCCACACAAGCTTGGGTGGCGTTAGAAAGTTATGTGCATCGCAAGAGGGCGTAAAGATGTCGCCTCTAATTCAACAAGACGGGAATCATGACTACAGTACAGGGGCGGACTGAATAACTTTAGAGTTAAATTACAAATTATTTAACGGGGTTGGAGGAGTTCTTTAACAGTCATCAATCAACAAACATAACCTTTGCTAAACTTTATTGACTTAAAATCCTCCGTCAATCAGTCACGCATCACTCATTCGGCGAAAACAACGGGGCTTTATAAACAGCGGCTACAACTGCTAAGGACGAAACTATAAGAGTCTGGCACCGCCTAAATGTATCTACCTAATAAAAGATGTTGCTTACAAGTTCGTGAAGAATTCATTAAAAAAGAAATAGGGTACATTCAGGCGGTCCCAGCCGCTTAGTTACGCACTCAGCAGCTGTGACCGCTGTTTATAAAGCGGATTTGTTTTCGAAAAGTGGGGGGCTGATTGTCAAGTTTAGTAAAGGTTACGTTTGATGATTGATGACTGTATCAGCTTTAGTAATGCTGCTGTCTAAACAGCGGCACAAAGGATCTGAAATCGAGTAACCAGCATCGCTGGGAAAAAATTTTTCGGATTCCACGCCCAAAAAACCCTATTTTGGACCATACAAAAATTGAAAATTAAAAAAAATATATAATATTTTTAAAGAAACTTGTAGGGAGTTATACTAATACACTAATATAAATAAGGGGTTAGGAAAGAAAGTCCCATCTTCCTTCTTACATTGTATCAATGTAGATAGGGCTTTCTTTCCTAACCCCTTATTTACAATGTCCCTTCTGGAGAGTAGTAATGACATCGTTACACTAATATAAATAATTTAAAACTTATAAAAAAACTTTATGAAATAAGCATAACTGAACAAAAAAATATTGAAAATAAGATTTATTTTTTTTATTTCAAATTAGAAAAAATTTATAATATTTTTTAGAAACTTGTAGGGAGTTGGTTGGTTGGTTGGTTGGTTTAAGGCGGGGTTCGGGCGCTCGGCCCAAGCTTCTTGCACTGCAGCCTAGTGGCTTATTGTGCTCCCCTATCTTGCTAGAAAAGGTTTGTTCCTTTTATAAGGTCCAGCAAATTCCTACCAAGTTTGTCATGTGGGAGGTTATCCTCAGATTGGATATCTCCGAAGATTTTGAGTCTTCTTCGGGTCAGTGCTTCACAGTTATATATGATATGTGATGCGGTTTCGTCCTCATCGCCGCAAAGCCTGCATTCAATGGGACCATTGTAAATTTCTACTCGGCGTAGGTGTTTTCTTAAGCAGTGACCTGTTAGTAGGCCGACCACTTGTTTTAGCTGGGTACGCGTTAGAGGCATCATTCCAGTTGACAAATTTTTGGGGGGTTTCCCAATTTAGGCCTCGCTTGGGTATGACCAGGTATCCTGTTCCATCGGAATAGGTGTTGTTGTTGCGCCTACCTGTCTGCCTGTTTTGATATGCCAAGGGCGGGTTCAGGGCCCCTGAGTTTTTGAGATGATCCGGCTCTAGCCCGTTCATCGGCCTTTTCTTGCCTGCTATCCCCGAGTGACCAGGAACCCATAGGAGTTTTACCTTGTGCTCCTTGCGGCCAAGTCTTTCAGGTAGTTTAGGCACTCCAGTGTGATCCTCGATTTGAGTCGATTGGTGTTCAGGGCCTTGAGGGCAGCTTGGCTGTCTAACAGAATGTATATCTTTTGGTCGTGGTAGCCCTTTTCGATATTTTTCTGTACACATGCTTGTATAGCAAGTATTTCTGCTTGGTATACTGTGGCATAGTTTCCCAGGGGAATGCTGATTTTCATTCTAGGTCTTTCCCCAAATATACCTGCGCCTATTCCGTCGGCCGTTTTTGATCCATCAGTGTACCAAACCAGGCCCTCATCTAATGACGGTGGTGTCCCTTTTGACCAGGGAGTTATACCAATACACTAATACAAATAATTTAAAACTTATAGAAAACCTTTATGAAATAATTATAGAGCTATGAAGTACAGTAAAACACAAATTAAACTGTAAATTTCCACAATATATTTAATTAAATATAATGGAACTTTACAGTTTGTGTTTTACTGTATAGTGTATATATGTTTTATAGACTTATGAATTAGTACAGTAAAACATAAATTAAACTGTAAATTTTATTTTTCCACTATATTTAATTAAATGCAGTGAAAATTTACAGTTTAATTTGTGTTTTACTGTATTTTATTTTTCCACTATATTTAGTTAAATATAGTGAAAATTTACAGTTTAATTTGTGTTTTACTGTACTTCGTAAGTCTATAGATATGGATTTCCACCTAGTAACTAGTATCGGCTGAATCTATAAATTTCTTTATGAAATAAGCTTAACTGAGCAAAAATATTAAAAATAAGGTATATTTTTGATTTATTGAAAACCAAAAACACACATTAACTATAATCGATAATTATTGGAAGTCATAAATATGTCGGGTTGCACAAAGAATTTTAATAATAATTATTTAACTGGCAAGTTTGACTGTGACAGGCGTAACATTGGCAGAAATAATTTTCTCACAATCATACTGGCCCGGTTACCTTCATTTTTAATGTACTAATCACGCACCTTTGAATGTGAATATATAATGCCTGTAAAAGTAATTTCTGTCACAGTCAAACTTGCCGATTAAATAATTATTATTAAACTCAAACTCAAACTCAAATATGCTTTATTGTCTGAAGATTAGTACAATCTCATTGACAAAGCTAACAACTTATTATCTAAATAAAAAATTTTTAAATAATAAATAAAAATCATTCAAAATATAATGAGCAGTTAACGCAGGAAGGACACTAAATATATAAAGACAAAAACCTACTTACAATTAAAAAACAAGTTAAGACAATAACTGTGAATATACAAAGATAAAATTTAAAATAGAAATATTCAGGCAATGGTATTGATCACACTGGATTATCCATGAGATATTCCTCAACCGTATAATATGCCTTCTTAACCAATAGGCTTTTTACCCTACTCCTAAACATCCTGTAATTAGAAAGTCTTCTAAGTTCTATAGGCAGATTATTAAAAAGTTTTTTACTATTATAAAAAATAGAGTTTTTAGTTAATGCAGATGTAGGAATAGGAAGCCTAATGGTATAGGAGCTCCTTGTAGGAACCACTGACAAGGAACGAATATCCAACGAGTATTTTTTGAACATAAGACATACAGTCTCCAATATAAAAATACATGGCAAAGTTAAAACTCTCCGAGACACGAACAGAGGTCGGCAAGTTTCTCGTGGCTTAGCACCACAAAGATTTCTAATTGCTCGTTTCTGCAGCACAAATACAGAATTAAATAGAGTATTCGAGCAACCACCCCAAAAACAGATGCCATAGCGTAAGTGTGTCTCAACCAAAGAAAAATAAGCGTTTCTTGCTATTGATGCATTTAACTCATTCTTTATAGTTCTGATGGCAAAACAACCCGATGAGATTTTCTTACATAATTTCTTAATGTGTATGTCGAATTTAAGTTTATTGTCAATGAGTAAGCCAAGAAACCTATTCTCTGACAGATTATCAACAACCTCGCCATTCAATAAAATATCATTCAATTTACATTTAAAATTTAAAATATTGGTTTTAGAAATATTAAAGGAAAGTAGGTTGGAGTCACACCACTTCTTAATACTTAACAAATCTTCCTGCATTAAACTATTAAGAGTAATCGAATCTTTGTGGTGCCAAAGAATTGTTGTGTCATCGGCAAATGATGCACCATGACCATATTTAATAACTTTGTGCAGTCCAACGATAGTCATATAAAGACTATGCATGCAAACACCAATAAAACTTTTTTAATTAATAAATAAAATCCGAAGAGGGTGTTACGCGCCGCGTGTGTATTTAAAACTTTTAAGATTTGCGTGGATGTCCGTTTGTCTTGCAAGCATTTTGTATAATGTAAGATGATGTGTTATTTTATTTGGTGCGTTATTAATTGATTCCATATTATATTTTAAATCTTCTGGTGTTTTGAATTTCAGGGGGTAAAGATTTAAGTACGATACTTAAATATAAAAGTAAAATATTATAAGATAATTTTTTATCATCCTTTACTTCCAACCCATGACAGAAGCTTTAGCGACGCTCCTGAGTGTAAAATTTAATGACGCCCACCAATATTACTAAAACAGCTAAATTATGTTGTCCTTTTGACAAAATTAGCTGGTTTACCCACAAAGCGCGAAAGTGAAAAATAAATTTGCTTATATTGTCGCACGGTCGGGTTTGGTCGGGTCGGTTAACAATGAATAAAACGCTCGGTTAGTTTTATAGCGATAAGGAGATAAGAATTTCTCGCTGATAATAGTATCGGAATTATACTCATAATTTATATAAATATTATGTTCAACAATAGATTTTGGGCTTAAACAGCAGTATTATTGCCATTTCATTTGAGAAAATACCAAAATTTTATTTACTATTCGTGACTGTGATTAGGTAATGGATATTCTTGTATTTTAAAGGTAAGCCAAAACCCAATTATACACACAATTACTTTAGTTTAGACAAGGTATACACTTTCCACCATGCGCAAGTCACTATATTACTTTATTATTGAAAATATTAAATTATAACATAGTTTCTACTCATCACGAAGATGGGCATCCGAAGAAGTGTTTTGGGGGGAGAGGGGCCGAAAATTTTATGGTTAGTCAATAATCCAAATCATTGGACTGATGGTATTTTTTTGTTTGCTACACCGGCGAAGTCAGAATAGTTAAGCAAATTGTCTATATTGCCTATAAACCATTGAAAGCAAAATACTTTTACAATCAGGCTTCTAGCGGACAGAAAAGAGAACGTAATATACCAGCTAAAAATTAAATAATAATAAAGAGAAAACATATTATAATGCTGGGCTGGCTACTTATCGACGGCTGCTAATGCACCGTCTATGAGATGCTGGTAGAACGGGAAATTTAATTTATAGCTGATATATTGGTTTTCTACCCTTTAGGCTCCTGATAGTACACGTACTTTGCCAGCCATGTATAGCCTAGAACGTGTCTTTTAGTACTATACTAATATGCAATAATATCAAAATATTTTTCTATTGAATAAAAAGAAATATTGTGTAAAAATTTAAGGAAATTGGAAATAAAATCAAAACTAATATTTACAAGACTTTGATAATACATTATAGTCTAGTACATTTGGTCTGCCACGGGAAAACGTAAGTGTCCCTTTTTACCCGCCCGCCCTTGCCGTCTCAGACGTGTTACGGCGTATTGCTTCTGTTTTTACCTAAAAAAGTTTGCGTCCATTTAATCTCCTTCGATATTTAAAAATTATCTTAAAACTATAAATAGTTATCGACATAACATACAATGTTACGTATATCCTTAGTGGAAAATGGATACAAGTTCCTCATTAAAAACTTTTGTGATTTTCTTTACCTCTTAAAACACAGGTTATATCCGAAAGGATAGGTAACATATGGAGGTAGATATGGGGTAGGCGGTCAAAGAAGTATGTATCCTTAACCCCCAAAAAGCGGTAAGTATCAGCGGTCCAAACATCAAATAAAATAAACTTCATCACATTTTTTTATTGGACAAAAGAGTAGGTATACTTAAGTCAAGAAGTAAGAGAATAGAAATAATTAATTATAAAATAAAAATATAAAAATTAACATAATTAATTTGCTATGAATTATTTATTAGTTCCACGCTCCCGTGAACATTTTAAAATCATATACCTACAGTGAAATCTTCCTCGGACGGACACCAATAGGAACTACTGAAAGTGTTCGTTTAAGAGGGGTGTCCGCCTAAAAGAACACACACAAAAAAACCGTTTTTTATTAAAAACTGTAATTAAAGAATTTGGAATATTTAAAACGTAGATGTATGTACCTACATATTTTTAAATTCAACAAAAAATTTAGGGAAAAAATAAAGAGTTGGTACCTTTAGATACTATATATATATAAAATAGATACCTACATACATTGTACATATTACATACATATCTACATCCACATTTACATAATAGGATAGAGTTATACCATATGAAATAAAATGTCACTTTAAAGAAGCAATAATTAATCCATTGTTGTTTGCCTTAATTTTTTTAAATGGCGGCGAGAAATCATATTTCTAATTTGAAAAAAAGCTCTTTTTAATCTTCGGAAAATTCTTGTAGTTTAACTAAATTTTCTTCAATTTTTTGTTCTAAATCTGAATCTTTAACATACAAATTTTCATCTAGGATCAAAAAGTTATTGAGGTTTTCATTATCAGTCAACTTCAACAAATTCTTATTTTTGAGAGTATCTGCAAGTAGGTACGCTAAGTGGTAAGTCATTTTTTGGATCAGATGTAAGAGCCTCAGTTAACTAGTCTTCACTTTGCCTATTTTTATGCTTAAAATTAAATCCCGCTTTATGGAAGCAGTTTCTGTTTCCTTGATTCGTTGCTCCCAAGCGGTTTTTGAAAAGTAAACTGCATCCAATGTCGTTATTTTCTTAATTAACTCGAAAGCTGTGCCAGCAGTTTCAATGTTTATGAGCAGGTGTTTTAGTATTAGACTTCGGTAATAAGTTTTAAAATTTTTAATAATGGCCTTTTCAAGTGGTTGACAAGCTGATGTACGATTACGAGGCAGAAACAATATTATTATATTTTCTAAGCGGACATCTTTTGGATGAGATCCTGTATTGTCTAAAAATAACAAAATATTTCTTGTCGGGACCATGAGAAACTGTCCGTTCAAGGCAAAGACGGGTGTCCGCGAAGGGGAATTTTACTTTAATCGATTTTAGGGTTTTTGGTGGGTATATCCTTGATTGAAATTAAAAAAAAATAAACATCATATCAACAAAACATTTCCATAAACAAAATTTTTTCCCCTAAGAAAAAATTAATATACCGGGTGACACAAGAAAGTGGTACCCTCCAATTGTTTCCGTAGATTTAGCAGTCAAGATTTAAAAATGTGAGACATTAATAAGTGTGTAAATTGCCATTTTTGAACCAATTTAAACCTTGTCAACTTTTAAGTTTTAAATGGAAACTCATTATTTTTATAAGACGTTTAAATTATTTTTTCAATGACATATCACACTTTATTATTTGTTTTAAAATGGTCGCCTAGTTAAATTTTCCTTTGTTTTCTAAAATATCCATACCTTTGGTACAATAGGGTAAGTGGTAAAGAGTAGGTCATGGGAAAGTTAAAATGGTTTATTTTAACCTACTTTATAATATAAGTTTGACGTGCTTGAGAAAAATATATCCGTTAAGGCTATTTTATTTACAACCTATTTAAAAAAAAAACAAAGCGGAGTTTCTCGATTTTTTCAAATGGCAATCCATCTTAGTTTTATTTTAATAATATTCTTCATTTAATTTTCTTTCTAACGGTGTATCAAAAGTTAATAATTAGTTATTAGATAATAGAAGAAATTAACAAGAAATATCCTAAATGTCATTTCTAGACCCATATAAGGCAAGTTTTGTCAAGACCAGTCTAGTATGCCGTGGAAAATAAAAATATTATGTCTGCTTTTAATAGACCAAAATGTCAAATGGTGTTAAATAAAATTACGAAGATTGAAATGAATGAATTGTTTTCCACGGCATACTTGACATAAATTATAATGGCTTATACGGGTCTAGAAATTACATTTATCATATTTCTTGTTAATTTCTACCATTACTTAACAAATCATTATTAACTTGTGATACACCGTTAAAAAGAAAATTAAATAAATAATTTTATCATAATAAAACAAAGATGGGTTGCTATTTAAAAAAATTTATAAATTCTGCTTCGTTTTTTTAAAAAACAGGTTGTAAATAAAATAGCCCTAATGGATAATTTTTTTTTCAAGGAAGTCAATTTTATATTATAAACCAAATTAAAATGAACCGTTTTAACGTTTCTATAGCCTACTCTTTACTAGTTTGTTTTATCAAAGTTATGGACATTAAACATAAAACAAAGGAAAATTGATCTAGGCGGCCATTTTTAAAACAAATGATAAAGTGTAATATGTTATTGAAAAGAAAATTTTCTACAAAATTTAATTATCGAATAAAAATGAGGGGATTTCATTTAAAAGTTGACTTTACTTCCGGTTAAACCGGAAGTGGGTTTGAAGGGTTGAGAAGGCCGAAAAATGCCAATTTACAGACTTATTGACTCTTCACATATTTAAATCTTTAATTTTAAAATTACGGAAATAATTTGAAAGATTGAAGTATTTTCCCCTTTAACGGATAGGCATGGATGATAAATAGCCAGTTTTTACAAACCAGTAAAGTTCAGCTACTTAATCGAATTTTAAAACTTTAATACCCGGCATCCACTAACTACTGATCGAAACGGTGCTATTGCTGAAAAATGATTTTTGGGTCACTAGAAAGAATGATAATTGACCGTTGAATATGAAACAGGAAACATGTATTTACTAAATTTATTGTTTGTGGGAAGTAATGAACGGATGAATGAAAGTACAGCAAGTCTGAGTGGCAACAAGTCGATTTATTTTAAAATGTAGAAAATCTATTTATATTAAATTACGACGCGCATAACGTTTCATCATAAGAAAAGACAATAATTACTTATACCGGGTGTTTCAGGAGGTACGCTCGCCCCTATAACTTTTTTGTTGTTTAAATTACAGATTTAAAATTTTGTGTGTTTATATGTGACATTCTTTTGCATTTGATGACATAGCGGCTGCCATTTTATCACTTCCGGTTTAACCGGAAATGATCTCAACCTTAGATTTTTAAATGGAACACCCTGTATATTTTTGGCTATATCGATTCAGAACACCATTCCAAATTCAACGACACCCCATACGTTACTTTTTGATACTTTAAATTATTTTTAATTTTATTTTTATTTTTTCGTCTAGATTGCTATGAACTCTTTACGATTGTTTACTTCTAAACCAAAATCTTGATAAAAATGCAATTTTTAAGTTTTATTGTGTTTTAAATTTTTTACATACTTTTTAACTTTTTAAAAAGGCTTTTTCCAAGAAAACTCAATTTTTCCAAATGGAAACATATTGGCTCACTCGGGCAAAAAGATAGAGCACTTTTTTTCCAACAATTTTATATCACACATCCTAATATCAAGTTAAAAGAGCAGCGATAATTTATGAAAAATAACATTTTATGACAAAAAATACAACACGAAGCACAAACGGCTTTGCATTTATCTAGACCCATGATGCCATAATGCTCATAAACAAATGAACATAGGTAATTACATATTAAATAGTATCATTGAAACAATAAAAACAGTCTAGTTAGCCTGGGAAAGTAATGTCTCGAAGGGTGTCGTCTATCGGGAAACCTCCCTGGCTGCTTGAGTACTGTTTTGCAAACATTTGCTATAAATTAGTACCATATCGATTTTCTCGTTTCTGTTATAGGTTTCCATTTTAATATTTTATTACAAAATTAGAACTAATACACACTGGCCGAAAAATCAAACGATAAAATAGCAAGCTACTGTTGTCATGTCAAAATTTCAATGATGGCGGATTTTAACTTTGTAATTATGTTCATTTGTAACGAAGTCGAATCTACTCTCCAGAAGGGACATGATAAATTAGGGTTAGGAACAAAAAGCCCTATCTTCCTTCTTATAAGAAGGAAACTCTAATTTATGTTCATTTGTTTATGAGCATTATGGCGTCATGGGTACCTAGATAAATGCAAAGCAGTTTGTGCTTCGTGTTGTATTTTTTGTCATAAAATGTTATTTTTTATAGATTATCGCTGCTCGTTTAACTTGACATTGGGATGTGTGATATAAAATTGTTGGAAAAAAAGTGCTCTATCTTTTTGCCCGAGTGAGCCAATATGTTTCCATTTGGAAAAATTGAGTTTTCTTGGAAAAAGCCTTTTTAAAAAGTTAAAAAGTATGTAAAAAATTTAAAACACAATAAAACTTGAAAATTGCATTTTTATCAAGATTTTGGTTTAGAAGTAAACAATCGTAAAGAGTTCATAGCAATCTAGACGAAAAATAAAAATAAAATTAAAAATAATTTAAAGTATCAAAAAGTAACGTATGGGGTGTCGTTGAATTTGGAATGGTGTTCTAAATCGATATAGCCAAAAATATACAGGGTGTTCCATTTAAAAATCTAAGGTTGAGATCATTTCCAGTTAAACCGGAAGTGATAAAATGGCAGCCGCTATGTCATCAAATGCAAAAGAATATCACATATAAACACACAAAATTTTAAATCTGTAATTTGAACAACAAAAAAGTTATATGGGCGAGCGTACCTCCTGAAACACCCGGTATAGATACCTACTATTTCCCTTCTTGAGAATATATTATAATTATAAAAACCTTTATTTATACTTTAAACTACTTATATAAGAACACAGTAAAATCTAATATTACATTGTTATATCAAATTTTTGCCCACTCTTCATTATTTAATAATATTCTGCTCGTTTTTGTGCATCTTCATGTTGCAGGGTTTAAAGAGTAATAAGCCTTCTTGATTTAAAAGGAGTGAGTGTATGACATAATTCCTAGCCCTTTCATTTCGGCATTTTGACGGATTTAGGTGCTAAATCTGTTAGAGTCTGGACTGTTCACAGTCCGATTAGTCCTAATAAGGATAAAATAGCCTGCATTGTCTAATGTGGCCCCAGGGAGTACATTTCGTTTGGAGCTCTGCGTACTCCTTTTTGTTAATTATTATAGACTTTAAACTATATATATATCCTTCGATATTTTTTAATCTACTTTGTTTCTTTTCATCTAAACTTTCTCTACCTATACGTGAATACAAAACAATAAGCAAAATAATCCCTATAATCACCACATTGTCAGACATTTACGCGGGAAAGCCAAACCACCATATTCCAAAATTTTCTATGTATATACAAGTTAAGACGCAATAGATTTTTACCAATCAGAACTTACTCTTTGAAATTACGTTTTTAACTGCGTAGTTTCCCAAGAATTTCTCTAGAGTATATCAATCGGGACGTCCAATCAAAATTTTTTTTTCATTTTGGCACAGTGAGCAGGACTTGTTAAGGGAGTTGAGCCACGTATAAGGCTCGAACGATATTTTTCAGTCAAATATCTGGGTGTAAAATACGATAGCAGACTAATATGGCAACCGCAACTACAAGATTCTTTAGCAAAGGCCAATCATACAGTAAATTGGCTAGCCAGGTCTCCTGATTTATCGCCAAATGATTTCTTTCTCTGGGGCCATTTAAAAAACAGGATATACAAAGATAAAAAATACCCAAATCTAGACGAGTTAAAAAAGGCTATTTCTGCCGAATGCAATAGAATTTCAGTTTACCAACTAGCGAATGTAAGAAGAGAATTTTATGATCGCCTCGGTTATTGTCTAGCAGTCAATGGAGGAATATTTGAACATCTTAAATCCTAAAGTTCTAACAATTTAATAGTACCTACCTATTAATTAGTAAAATATTGAAACATGTAAAATGTCATAATTATCCTTGTAATTGGATACTTTATTTTAGTTTTATTCAGATTAATTTGTACTCATAAATACACCTTTAATATTTTTGATGTACGAGTTTTTATAACAATAAAGCACACATTTCAAAATGACAACTCATCTTTTACCTTGACTGGTGCCCGCAAATACGGGGCCATACAAAGGAGAAATAGTTAAAAAGAAATCGGCGATAACCCGTAAACGGGCTCATCAAAAATATCTAAAGTTATTCTTTTGAATGTGGGTTTTAGTGCTCTTTAATAAACCTAAATAGAATTTTTCTCTAAAATAATTAGGGAAGCCAATAATTGACCCCATTTAAAATTACATGGGATTTCCTATATCCCGCTCGACGATGCAACACCCGGTATAGCCTATTTTTTAAACAAAAGCATGAGTGCATAGCACGTGAAACAATCCCGAACCCGCAGGGTTAAGGATTTTTTCTTGTCTTATGCACGAATGCTTTTGTTTAAAAAAATTGTGCGTGTTATGTTTTGATAGGAAATTTTTCGAGTTTAAAAACGTTTATTAAGTTGTGAAGACGTTTATAAGGTTAACTAATTTTCATAATACAAATTATTCATTAGGACTACATTACTTTTGCAATCAAAAATATGCGTTTTTGCCTTGACAAATAATTTAATTCTGCCGTTTCGTGTCATTATTTTGACGAAAGTGACAGAGAAATTTTCAGTTAAATTTGCACAAGGGAAATTTCCAGTAGAAATATTTTATGCACGTGTTATGTTTTGATCGGAAATTTCCCGAGTTGATAAAAGTTTATGTAGGTAGTTGCTAAAAAGTTGATTTTGATATATTTATTTATTTAAATAACACCATACTTTAATAACAATTAATATTTTTTCTAATGCTAATAGTAAAATAAAACTTAAACTTAGTCCTGCTTTTGAAAACTACAATTGCTATAAAATGTACAAGTAACAAGAGTATTGTGTTTCTGATTTATAAACTTGCTGGTCATAGCTGTCGTTTGGGGCTGATGAAATTCCGAAAACTCTGATGGACGTTGAATTTCCATGTCAGAAGTACTGCCGATTCCAGTGTTGCAACCTTCAGATTCAGTTGACAACGAAGTAGTATTTTTTCTCAAACCTTGAATTAATGACACATGGTGGTTTTCATCCAGTTGAAGCTACGGTTTTATTGAGTTAACGTTTCCATGGCCTGTTATTTTGATAAGCTGCTGTTCTTGGACCTGTTCGAGTGATTTGTAATTTTTTAAATCTGAGTATCAAACCCTGTACGTTCAGCAGAGTCCCTAGTCCAAGAAGAAATCGTATCTCTTCCTATTGGGACGGTTTTGTACCAGATATTGTTAAGCAAAATTTTTGGATTGGGCGTAAAAAAAAACTGTCAGTAGTTGCGTTTGAGGGTCTTTTGTCTATGAGGCTTCCGTATAAACGTACCGGACAAAACTCTGGTTGTTTTTTAATTTGCACAAGCCATTTACTCTCGGAGCACTTCTGGGATCCTCCTTGGGCTGTTTGTGAGAATATTGAATTCCTAAAACGACAAAAACCCAATGTAAGTTTTATTTCCATAAAAAAATAACCATAAAACAGTTTGATATAAAAAAATAAACTTAATAAGTTAAATCAAGTAACCTGTAAAAGTTCCATCATTGTGAACTTCTTCGCGAAAGTGAGACAAAAGGAGGTTGCTAGCTTCGCCCCCTCACCATGCTAGCTCTACCGCTGCTATATATTAGAATTTTCTTTGAAGTCCAACGGGTGTGTCCTCCTTCCAGTATGATATTGGCCTGGTATTCTTTATTGGTAAGAGCGGCTGCACTCATTTTCCGTTTTTCTGGAAGCGATTGCAGTTTCCTCCTCATTGAATCACTTGATGCCTTTCTGGAACTTGCAAACTCGATATCCTTAAAAGGATCAATCTTGGTGCCAAATTTTATAAAATAGATCTCTTGTAGTTGCTTGGCAGTGTTGTTCCACATAACTTTTATTACTGACTCCCTGTAGTCTTCCCCATAGGCTTTATTCATGTTAAAGGCCCAGTCCTTTAGTGCGTCGTTTAGTATGTTGGTTGTGCAATTTTCCTCCATCAAGGATGATCCTCTTTGATTGTAGAATTGCTAGAACTGTTGCCAAATCGATTTTCTGCTTTTTATAGTATTGACGGGAGTATCATTTAAAGAAACATTACCGAAACGGGCCATTTCTGTTTTTTGTTTAAAAAGTTCAAAATGACTGTGAAAACAACGACCAAATTGAAACAGCAGGTACCTTATTTACTGTAGCAATTTTGTTTTAGCTCCATAGCAACTAATTATAATAGCCTACTACACTAAGTTTATGCTGATTTAAAATTTTGACAGGTCGACTGTTTTGATGTTTTGAAACTATAAATGTCAAAAATGACAATTATCCCCGGGATATTTCCAGATGCAATTTTTAAAACAGATGCAATTTCCACTTATCAATTTTTAAAAATTTTCGTGGAAAATTTCCAGTTAAATTGACACTAGGGAAATTTCCAGTGTAATTTAAACGAAAGTTCAAAGAGCATGCATATTTTTTTCGTTGTCATGGTAACGATTCAAAATGAAATCTTCTTATAACTAAACATTTTTAAGCAATAAAAAAATAGGTGAAAGTTCTCTATTTTTGTAAACCGACTTTAATATATTCCGCACTGAGATGCCGTCCCTTCTTTTTCGATTCCGATATAGTACTGGTGATATTTTACCAACCAACAAAATCGCGCTAATCGATTTTTCAGGCGCTAAAATCTCGACACTGACCGACGCACGAAACCGGATTTTCGATTCACTGGAAAGAATTATATTTTCCGTTAAATATGAAACAGGGTTTTACACGGTACAGGACGGCACATAAACTAAGAAAGTCGTAATAAATTAAACAAGACCAGAGTATAGGAATAAGGAACGGAATTAATAAAGTAGGTATTTGATTTCATTTTAAAATACGGGAGAGTTTACGGTGTCAGTGGCACCCGCGATTTGACGACCGATTCTTATAGAACTCGTCGAGATAAGACAAAAATTAATAATTATTGAAAAATTGTATTCTTATCTCAACGAGAAAACCCAGTCCTTAAATCGCGGCGCAACGGAAACCATAAAACTGCCGAAATACGTATAAGGAAAACATACTTTTTCGCTATTTTTTAATCTGCCCCCGCGTTCCTAGACCCCCAATTTTCTTTACAGCCTTCTAGCGCCCCCCTGAAAGCCTCCAGAACCCATTTTGAGAACCACTTTGCTAGACCCTCTTCGCTTAATTTCTTAGCTCAGTTTTGTGTGAAATTTCCATCTGCAATGTGAAAATTATTCCAAAATATTCATTCCTGATTAAAGTCATCGCTGTTTTTTACCCGGACTATTAAATACCTGCCTTAGAAAAGTTGGTTCGTCACTTTCACTAGTTGTTTTATCTTGTTTTACAAAACTTAATTTTATTTTAGAAAGAAAATGACTAATGTAAAAATTACTGCAGTTGGTGATGGTATCGTGGGCAAAACTTGCTTGCTTAGCACGTACACCACAGGAAACTTTCCAAAAGCGTATGTGCCCACAGTGTAAGTGTACCTTCACTTTAAAAATATATTGTCTAAGGTACTTTCAAAATTAGAGGTGATCATGCCACGGATGGTCAATATAAACCTATAAATGTAGTGTAATGTATATTTCTTGTAGGATATTTTAAGTACTACCAGTCTACAACAAGTAGACTTATTAGGTACTCGATAAGTCGGAATCTCAAAGTAAAATACACCAAAAGCCCAATTGAGGAGCTTTGGAGCTAAACTAAATAAATCCACTTTATTTAAATGTTCGTTAGTTGGGTCTTAGAAAAAGTATACTGGGTAACTCTAGTGGATTGTTCACATCGCATTCGGAAGTTGGAGCACTCTGCCTACGGTGTCTTGCTCAATTTACTTAAATATAATGCGTCAATTACCTTATCATGTATAAAAACATGTAAAAAAAGTTAATTAAATATATCATGTTTTTAAATATTTATTGTAGGTTCGAACACTATGGTCAAAAGATTACAGTTGATAATGTAGAGTATGATATGACATTATGGGATACGGCTGGTCAGGAAGACTACGAAAGGCTAAGACCCCTATCCTATCCCAACGTAAGTGCTTTTATACATATTAACATATTTTATACAGGATACATCAGTTAGGGTAGTCCACCATTTTCCGATTAAAAAATATATTTTCTAGTAATGCCTTTTTGACATCAGAGTAGCGTCCTTGTTATGCAGTTCCGATAACTATTTTACTATTATGGTGCTAATGGAATATCTACGTAAAGTCACAGAATAAAAAAATAATAAAAACGTGTGGTTGAATAATAATGAAGAATTTAATTATTTAATTAAGAGTTTATTTTCAATATTTATAATATAATAAATTTGTTTATTTACCTTCCTTAATAAATTTCTTCTTTGATCCCCTGAAGACGTGCTTGTTAGGGGCAAATCTTAATATTTTAAGATATAAATATATGAGAATATTAAAATATTTTGTTTAAATATTTGTTAATATTATATAAAAGTTAAATTGTAAATAAAAAACTTTTTAATATATGTACCTATATAAATATAAACGCAGTTTTTTGAAGATATAGGTATAATTAAATTTTGAAAAATATATTATTCATAACAATATCAATTAAAACATTTCCAAAAATATTTTTAAATTATCCGTTTCTTTTTTTTCAGAATATAATTTTATTGAAGGATAAAGATAATCTTTATTAAATATAATTTTTAGAAATCTTTTCTGTAATATTTCTAATTTTTTAACTAAAGTTCTATTTATTCCTCCCCAACCTAAAATTCCGTAATTTAAATGAGTTTTAACTAAAGATTAATATAATATTTCCAGTTGTTTTACGTTCAAAATTTTTTAAATGTTTCTAAAAACTGGTAGTAAACTTCTTAATTTTTTAATCAAATATTCTATGTGAAAATTCCAATTTAATATACTGTCAAAGATTATTCCTAAATATTTTACTTGATTAACTTTTAAAATTTCAATGTCATCAGTTATTTTAATACTATTCATATTTTGTGGGATGTTATTTGGATTTACAGTGAAAGGTAGATAATTTAAATATAGTGGAGTATAAAAGTAAATTAAATATACCGGTAGACAAGAAACGCCCTCACCAGGGATAACATGCCTATAAGCATTAGGGTAAAATATTTTGCACAATTTTAAGAAAATTATTATATGTATATTTAAGTTAATCATAATCATAATCATAATTTATTCATGCTATAGTTACATCCAACTTACACACGTCACAATTATTTAAAAATATAAAATAAAACAATACATGTTGCAATTAGAATTTCCTAAGATATACAAGTAGGTACTTATAAAATCATTAATTGCTTACACATTAAAATCAAAATTTAAAAATTCATCAATACTAAAAAAGGCGTTCTTAGCTAGGATGTCATGAATCCTTCGCTTAAAACTGTCAAATTGGAAATTTTTTAAGTCCTCAGGCAATCTATTAAAAAATTTTGCTGCATAGTATCCAGGCCCACCTTGACACCTCTTCAGGCGCCAGAATTCTGGCACAATATCACCTCTATTTCGCGTCTCGTACCGGTGAATATCCTCGTGAGTTCTGTATAAATGCCGATTGGATTTTATATATAACAGACATTGCATAATGAAAATGACTGGAAGGGTGAGTATACCTAGATCTATAAAGGCACGCCTACAATCCTCCCTGAAGCCCAAACCCGCCAAAATTCGAATGGCCTTCCTCTGTAGACCGAAAAGACGATCCGCGCCAGAGGAATGACCCCAGACACGGGTGGCATACGAAATATGCGAGTGAAATATGTCGAAATAAGCTGTTTTTAGCACGCCTAGGGAAACATTGCTAGCTAGGCCACGCAGGAGATATAGGCTCTTGGCCAGTTTCGACCCAATCGAGCAAACATGGCTATCCCATAACAATCTTTGGTCTACATGTACTCCTAGAAATTTAGTACTTTGAGCGTCTGGATTCACTCCATCCAAGTCCCTCATAGAAAATACCATTCTTATCGTTTTATCCTCATTGAGTAACAACTCGTTATTACAAAACCATCGCAAGGCCCTTTCCTGCGCCATCACAGATCCTTCCATCGATTCCTCTAAAGTTTCCGCACTGACACAGACTGTTGTGTCATCAGCAAAAAGCGTGAATTTAGACACCGGATCCACCGCTGGAAGGTCATTGATATATATCAAAAATAATAATGGACCCAAGATAGAACCCTGTGGTACCCCTATAGTAATTTCACTTCTTGCCGATGCCACCCCAGAGTGGCGAACAGACTAAAACCTGTCCCTTAAATAGGACTCCATAAGGTTAAGGCTGTTTGATGAAAATTTATATGCTTCTAGTTTTCTTAGAAGGATCTGATGATTGACACAGTCAAATGCCTTGCTCAAATCACAAAATAATACTGTGCTATATTGGAATTTATTAAATGCTTCCAATATATCTGAAATTAAGTTCAACACACCTTGCACAGTATTCTTACCCCTTCTGAATCCAAATTGACATGCGTTTAAAAGGTTGTTATTCTCAAAAAATTTTATTCTTTGTTTTGCCATGCATTTTTCTACCACCTTGGATAGAATTGGCAACAGGGAAATTGGGCGGTAGTTCTCGCACTGTCCCGGATCACTCTTCTTAAACAGTGTAATGACGAGGGCTTCCTTCAGTATAGATGGGAAAATGTTTTCCTTAAAACATAAGTTAATAAGTCTAGTGAGAGGCATCAAAATTTGGTTTTTTACACTTTTTATAATCTTAACATTAAATCCCAAAAAATCTCGGCTGTTTTTATTTTTTAGATTGTTGATGCATTCCCTAACCTCATTGAAGGTTACTTCCGAAAAGGAAAAGGTCTGTAAAATAGATAAGTTTTTTAAATTATTCATAGGGTCTTCACCTGTCTTAGGTATATCTTTAACAATCTTGTGTGCAACATTTAAAAAATAGTTGTTAAGTCTTCTGGATTTAAAACATTGCTCTGAGTTTCAGTCTTATTGTTACCCTTATGTTTATTTATAATCTGCCATATTGAGCGGCTAGAATTACCTGACGCCCTAATAAGATTATCATTTGCTTGGATTTTAGCATGACGCGGTGACCAAGAAAACGAAGTTGTTCCCTCATCTCCTCATCAGTAAACCAATTCATATTATTGTTATTGTCAGATCGCACAATATACTTTTTTTTCTGGAAAGGATTCCAGATATGCGTGCTCTAAAATGTTAACAAACTTTGTAAATTTCCTATCGACTGTTTCACTGGCTGATGTTACAAGTTACTATTATTACTTTAACTTGTGCTACAATAATTAAATAAAAAAAATTTCAAATATAACACAAAAATCAAATTAACAATGCGCACTAACTATTTATTCTAATAATTTATTATTATTATTATTATTATTATTATTATTATTATTATTATTATTATTATTATTATGTTTTCAGTGTTCTGTTTCTCAGCTTTTTGTTGGTAAGGCTGGTGTTATTTGCAGTACAGAGAAGAAAAGAAATTCATCTTAACCTGTACTGTTTAGAAACTTCCGTACTATATGGCAGGTTTGGAGGATGACGCTTTTCTGAATAAGTTGGTATAAATAAGCTGAAAGGCCCAGTTTTTCCAAGTTGGGCTTGAAATTTTTCGTCATAGCTCCCTCCACCGATATTATAATCGGAATTATGTCGATTTTATCTAGCTTCCATATATTTTTAATCTCTATAGCCAAATTCGAGTACTTGGTCTTCTTCTCCGATTCGGTTTTAGAGAGGTTGTGTGTTAGTGGGCAACCTATATCGATTATGAAAGCTTTCTTGGTGGTTTTTTCGATGAGAAGAATATCCGGTCGGTTGTGGTCTACTGTTCTATCTGTTATTATTGGCCTGTCCCAGTATAAGAGATATTCAGGGGATTCAAGGACTGGCTCGGGTGAGTATTGGTAGTATGGTGGGAGGTTTTCCCCTAGCCCTAGTTTATGGGCCAGTTCCTTGTGGATGATCTTAGCCATCTGATTATGTCTCCCCAGGAGGGCGTTGGGGGCCATAGCACCACAACCCGCCGTGATATGTTCTATCGTTTCTCCGGGACAATTACATTTTCTGCACACATCTTCCACATTTCTCTTCAAGATGACCTTTTCATAGTTTTGAGTTTGAATGACACGGTCTTGGATAGAGATTATAAAACCTTCTGTTTCAGCGTGGAGCTGCCTTTTCTCTAACCAATTCAGTGACATTTCTGGCAGTAGTAAGGTTACCAGCATTCAGGTGAGTATTAAAAAGCCTTGTTAGTCTGGTTTTGTATTTGTTTTTAAACTCCCTTTTTAGGCTTGTGTGGTTTATTTGTTGGTTTTGGGAGATGCCTAAGTATTTATATGTTTTGTCCTCATCTAGTATATCTATACCTTCAAGCAGTCCACGATTTTGTTCAATCTTCCCGCGTACGACATTCAAGATTGCGCACTTGTCTAATCCAAACGACATTTTGATGTCATCGCTAAATGTCTTGGTTATTTGAATTAGGGACTGTAGGTGGGTTTTGCTTTCAGCGTAGAGTTTGATATCGTCCATAAATAGAAGGTGGTTTATTCTAAAATTCTCAGTTAAGTTGGGACGATATCCGTAGGATGTTGATTTTAGTAGTGAGGACAGTGGGTTTATGGCCAAAATGAACCAGAGGGGGCTTAAAGAGTCGCCTTGAAATATACCTTTTGATATATTTATATTGCCAAGCTTCTCTTGTCCAATATGGAGATTGGTATTCCATTGCTCCATTAGGGTGCCTAACATGTTGCGTATTAGGGGGTGTACTTTGTATATTTGCAATATTTTCTTTAGCCAGTCGTGAGGAACAGAATCGAATGCTTTACTATAATCAATGTAGCACATATTTAGATTTCGCCTTTTAACTTCAGCCTGTTTTATAATAACGGCATCGATTGTAAGCTGTTCCTTGCAACCCAAAGCTTTCCTAATACAGCCCTTTTGCTCATCAGCTACCAGGTTGTTATTTATGCAGTGTGTGTATATTTTTGAGTACATGACTGATGTTAAAAGTTTATACACCACTGACAGACAGGTGATCGGTCGGTAATTTTTTGGGTCGTTTACCTGCCCTTTTTTAAATAAAAGGAAGGTATTGCCACTGGCAAGATGAGCTGGGAAGTGTTCGGGGCTTAGGAGAGCCTTGCTAAAGCAGTTTGCGATTACAGGGTGTAGGCTGGTGAAAGTTTTGAGCCAAAAATTATGAATTTGGTCAGGTCCCGGTGATTTCCAGTTAGCCAAGTTCTTAGTGGCATCCCTTATGTCGATGGATGTTACTTGCGGCTCAGGCATTTCTTGCAAAGTTTCAGCCTCGGCTTCAACTTTTTCGAGCCAGCTTGCTTCTTCATTGAAATGGGACGCGTCAGACCAAATATTACTCCAAAATGCATTAAATTGGTCTTTATTCATGTCATTAGTTGGAGTAAGGTCATTTTCTTCTTGGTTCAGAGTCCTATAGAAGGTTTTTTGGTTCGTGGTGAACTGTTGGTTTTGTACCTTCCTCTTTGTGGCTTTATTGTATCGCCTTAGACGGGCACCTTTAGCCTTACATTTTTGTCTAATAGTGTCTCTTACGACAGTTAGCAACCGTTTTACATCGGGACTATCTAAAGGAATATTCTCTGCTTTCAGTATATCTTTAACCTTTTTAGCAACCTTGCTGCTAGAGTTTCCATTTAGATGTTCTCCAATGATATCACTTTGTGCTCGTAACTGGCTTATTTGTTTTTCAAGTCTCATTTTCCAAGCGGGTACCGCTTGTTTCCTGGTTGTTTTCTTACCAGTTCTGAGATATAATGCCTGACCATTGAGTTCAATTACAGTTACTGCTGCTGCATATAACCCACTGTGTAATGTCTCGCGGTCCTCAGTTGTATTTAAGGACGTCCCTGCTGCTAGGTTTACTCTCGCTAGTATTTCGTGGGTTCCTTTCTTGAATCTTAGCTTAGGGATACTCGGTCTCAAGGTCGGGTCACTATTTTCAAATAAGGACAAATTTTCCAAATATTTTTGGTTCGTATTGTCTGTATCAGCCTGTATAGTTTGATCTGGTTCATGTATTACTTCCTGCTGTGCTGTTAGCTCTTCCACATGCTGAAGGTTGTGCAACGTTCTGCCAACTTCACGCCGTATTTGATCTATTTCAGCTTGGGGTAGCAGGCGGTTAGCATAAATAGCTCTTTGACGGCACGCTACATTTTGTTCCGTGAGTTTTAATTCCGGATATATCTGGCTTATTTTTCGGTGGAGTTTTATTCTCCAGCCAGGGCGGGGGTTATCTTCACAGTTGTTAATCAAGAGGAATGCTTTGATAAATGTTCTATTCATGTCACGAGTCCACTTGATTCGACCGGTTTCTGTTCTTCTGGGTAGACCAGCGGCAGTTCTATCGACTCCAGGGTCAGGCTGCAAGCTAGTCTCCATTATGATGTGTTCCTCGCCGGTGTTCGGTTGAATAGTTCGGTTGTCGGCAGGGGCTTGTCTTAGCATCCTGCCGTTAGTATTATTAGTACTATTCGAATTTATGCCTCCCCCAGAATCCGTGAGGCTGCCTGCTTGCGCAGTGTGGGATTGCGAACCCAACTGGGGTACATATTCTTGTAAATTCGACATTATATTTGTTTAAATCCATATTTACACATTTCGTCAGAAATGGTTTGCATTTATACCTTCTGCCAGGTTATTGATACAGCCGCCCTTAACATAGGGAACAGACGCTGTTGAGAAACCGCCCCTAACATGGAGTTAGCCGTTCCTTCACTACATCAGTTCCTACGCCTACCTGCGGTAGCCGGTGACCAATGTAGGCCCCTTTAAGGCAAGGACCACCAACCTTTTAGCCGCCTTTTACGGCAGGCAGGTTCTACCCTGGGCCTAGATTCGCAAACCGGAACCCAGACGGCTTTTATTATTATTATTAGTATTATTATTATTATTATTATTATTATTATTATTATTATTATTATTATTATTATTATTATTATTATTATTATTATTATTATTATTATTATTATTATTATTATTATTATTATTATTATTATTATTATTAATATTATTATTATTATTATTATTATTTTTCCCAATGTTAGTTTTCACAGCTTTTTGTTGGTATTGCTGGTATTATTTACAGTACAGAGAAGAAATTCATCTTAACCTGGACGGTTTAGGAACTTCCGTTGTTTGGAGGATGACGCCTTTCTGGATTAGTTGGTATAAATAACCTGATAGGCCCAGTTTTTCCAAGTTGGGCTTGAAATTTTTTGTCATAGCTCCCTCCACCGATATTATGATCGGAATTTGGTCTTCTTCTCCGATTCGGTTTTAGAGAGGTTGTGTGTTGGTGGGCAACCTATATCGATTATGAAAGCTTTCTTGGTGGTTTTTTCGATGAGAAGAATATCCGGACGGTTGTGGTCTACTGTTCTATCCGTTATTATTGGCCTGTCCCAGTATAAGAGATATTCAGGGGATTCAAGGACTGGCTCGGGTGAGTATTGGTAGTATGGTGGAAGGTTTTCCCTTAGCCCTAGTTTATGGGCCAGTTCCTTGTGGATGATCTTTGCCACCTGATTATGTCTTCCCAGGTAAGCGTTGGGGGCCATAGCACCACAACCCGCCGTGATATGTTCTATCGTCTCTCCGGGGCAGTTGCATTTTCTGCACACATCTTCCACATTCCTTTTCATGATGACCTTTTCATAGTTTCGAGTTCGAATGACACGGTCTTGGATAGAGATAATAAAACCTTCTGTTTCAGCGTGAAGCTGCCTTTTCTCTAACCAATTCAGTGACATTTCTCTATCTATGAGTGGATTTTGGAGTGCAGTAGGGTATTTGCCGTGTAGAGCTTTCTCTTGCCAAGTTACAAGCTGTTGACTTGGCGGCGCGCGGATGATGTTAGGTAGTCCGTTTTGCTTTAAGTTGAGGGCTGTATATCCAGCGTCTGCTGCAACCACTTTTTTAAGAATTTCCCCATTCGATTCTTGGAAGTATTTTCTCATAGAGGTCTCTTGTGCCTTGCACAAGTTATATATATTAATGAGACCTCTTCCTCCCTCCTTTCGTTTTAGGTAGATTCTTTCAAGTGCAGAGCGTGGGTGGTGGAATCTGAATTTTGTTAGCAGCCTGCGCGTAAGCCTATCCAGTTCGTGCAAATCCGTGTCTGAATACTTAAGGATTCCGAATGAGTAGGTAAGTATTGGTATTGCCCAGGTGTTGATGGCAGTAGTAAGGTTACCAGCATTCAGATGAGTATTAAAAAGCTTTGTTAGTCTGCTTTTGTATTTGTTTTTAAATTCCCTTTTTAGGCTTGTGTGGTTTATTTGTTGGTTTTGGGAGATGCCTAAGTATTTATATGTTTTGTCCTCATCTAATATATCTATGCCTTCAAGCAGTCCAAGATTTTGTTCAGTCTTTCCGCGTACGACATTCAAGATTGCGCACTTGTCTAAGCCAAACGACATTTTGATGTCATCGCTAAATGTCTTGGTTATTTGAATTAGGGACTGTAGGTGGGTTTTGCTTTCAGCGTAGAGTTTGATATCGTCCATAAATAGAAGGTGGTTTATTCTAAAATTCTCAGTTAAGTTGGGACGATATCCGTAGGATGTTAATTTTATTAGTGAGGACAGTGGGTTCATGGCCAAAATGAACCAGAGGGGGCTTAAAGAGTCGCCTTGAAATATACCTTTTGATATACTTATATTGCCAAGCTTCTCTTGTCCAATATGGAGATTGGTATTCCATTGCTCCATTAGGGTACCTAACATGTTGCGTATTAGGGGGTGTACTTTGTTATTATTATTATTAATATTATTATTATTATTATTATTATTATTATTATTATTATTATTATTATTATTATTATTTTTATTATTATTATACCCTTTCCATTTCATTTTGCTTGTTGTTTTTCGTACCACCTTTTCCTAAATTCTTTAAGTTTTCATTTGTAAGATTCTAAGGGCCATGAAAGCTTGCTTGTATGTATGGCGTTTTATTTGATCTGCCCTATGTCCTTCTACATCACATTTCATGCACTGTTCGGTTTTTGCACAGTTTTTGCTTTTGTGTCTGTTTTCTTTACACTTGAGGCATTCCCCACTGCGATCTATTTGTCCCTTGCATTCGTAAGTTTTATGTATGTATAAAGATTTTGTCTCCAACTTCACAAGTTACCCAGCATATATCTATTTTCCGTTCTCGTATTATGTTTTGAGCTTATCTCTTTGGAAGCGCGATTATAGCTGCTTGGGCTGCTCCTCAGACTTCCCTTTTCGTATCGCTTTTATCTTAATATCACAGTAGTTAATTTGTGTTTCCTTTATGATTGCTTTTATTACTTCTTCTTTTGAGGTTAGGTCGATTCCCATTATATAGTGTCCGTAATAATAAAGAAAGAAAATTAGCGGTTAGATTTTGTGTTAACCCTGAAACTCTTTTTTTTCATAATGCTAATTTTGTTTCTTAAAATCTATATAAATTACAGCTTTAGCGAAGAAAAAAATGTTTTATGTTCGTCCAATGGGTTTTATGAAGATCGTCTCGTCCTTATTTAGACTAATCGCATTCTTGATACTTATTTAAGAATAAATAAGTAGGGAAAACGCGGCATCATCAACTCAATAAAAGAGACAAATTCACTAGAAAGTGAACTAATAAAACAAAAAAAACAAAACACGCTAGGCCACATAGGGGACGACATTTTACGCTTCACCATAACAGTCTGCAAAGGGGATCGCCCCTTACTTTCTAGCGCCAACATGCCCTGGTAAAATTTTAAATTAAGTGAAAGTCATTGTAATAAACTATATAATGTCAAAAGAGTTGGCTGCCTTTATACCAGTGTTGGAGTAAGGTGAAATTACTATAGGTTCTTCGCGATTTTTTTTCTTTGATTTTCAAAGTGACAAAGAACTTTGATCTTTCAAAAGATGCTTAACTACGACTAGGCTAAATTACAGTTAATGTTTAAAATATCTTGTATTTTCTTCTGGGCACAAGTCGACAAGTTCTTGAAAAATCTGTTAATATTTCAGGTGAAAAACTAGCAAAATTCTGCAAAATGGTTAATTTATTAATGGTTAAACCATGGTACACTTGTAAAGACTATGGGATGAAAAGTTCTTTTCCAACGGTACCTTCCCCTTGATTTAATATGGCAAGGAGACCACAAATGCTCCGGGAGGTTTTATACAGCGGGGAAAATAAACCAGGCAGTCAACTGCACGTGGTACGATAATCTTGCTGCTTTTTGAGCGTCCTGCAAGTGATAAATTCGGGAAAATAAAAACAAATGAAACAATCGGTTTTTAAAACATTATCTATTTCCAAGCGAAATAATTCAACAACATATTAATTCGTAGAGAGAAAGAGGGGTTGCATACATGTATGCTTTCCAGTAATATGTTCCATAAGATGTGAATGACACCGATTGTATTATTAACCACTTCGATTTAAAAATAAAAACGCTAGATCGTATTCGCAAGATTTGACTTTTCACTGGTACACTGGCGCGTTATAAAAGGAAAAGACCTGCATTCTCAAGAATTTCTTACAAAGGTCAATACGGCAAAAGGTCTGAAGGTAAGGGTTAAAAAGGGCGCTGCCAATTTGGTCTTCTGCAACCTAAAGGTTCACGTGGTTAATTACTTGCGAATAACGAAGGCCGGTAACGGATCGGTAATAGGGCCGCGGTAAAAAGTTTCAGGTCACACGGCAGCACGACTATGCAGGAGGATAGTAAGAAGCAAGATACGACAGGCTAAATACAGCTACTACTCGGGAGAGTTTGGTAAAGTCACTAATAATCCAAGAAAGACCTGGAGCGTATTAAAGAGCATAATAACAAATAATAATGATGCTGATCATAATAGTGACATAAAAAATCTTAAGGTGAATAATGAGTTAAGCAGTAAGACGCCGGTTTCCCATACGCATGCGCGGCAATGTATGAATTTCGCGAAGGTACACCTTCTAATATTAAAGCGGTTTGTGTGTGTAAAACAATGATTTTTTAGGTGTATGTGTAACAGTGAGAATATTTTACGGTAATGTGTGAATGAGTGAAAGTGAGATAGTTTATCTATATGAGATATTATGTGTAAGAGAAAGGTCATTTTTCCGGCTAGTAGGAGTTGAAGCGAGATAGAATTTCTATTAAAACTAGGGCCGGTGTCCGGTACATAAATAAGGAAAGGTCCAATTTTATTCGAAACGGCCACGCTTGCACTAGACCAGTGGTTCCCAAATTTCGCAAAATCCCGGACCCCCGAAATAGGATTATAGTAACATGCGGACCCCCATGGCCAGTTAATCTTTAAAAGTAGTAAAACAACCGTTTTGTGACTTATTTAAACAATATTTTATTTATCAATGAAACGTATTTTCCTTAAACACAATAATAGTGCTAGTAGGTACAAAGTAAATTTTAAACACACTTTAAAAATATGAAACAAAATAAACATTATGTATATTGAAGTATCTAGATTTAAAATTTATCATTTTTTATTACAAATCTGGTCTAATATTCGATATTTTTAACCTTAAATCGGGACCAATATTAAGCCGATTTCTTTGCTTTGATTTTAACTGAACATATAGAGAAAAAGCTTGTTCACACAAATACGTTGTGCAAAAAGAAATCAAATGTGTCACCTCTCCTGGTTTTCCGGGAGTCTCCTGGAATCGGGTCTTAAAAAGCATCGGTCTCCCGTCTTGTATAAAATTTCTCACAGTTTTCAAAACGCTGCACCTTTAATGCAACTTTTTCAGACCAGACATTCAAAAAAGTGTTGGATCTAATGAAATATACAAATTTAAAATTAAATAGAAACCATTTTATTCTGTGAAATTTTGTATGTTTTGATAATATTTTGAGTACATTTATTTTATTTATTTATTTATATTTGAAAAAGGTATTTAAAGATGTTTGTTTATTAATGTCTTCATTGGGTTAGGGGTGTACTGAATGAAAGCACTATAGGGATAACATTTTGGACTAAGTATTTATTTTAGTTTTAAAAGTACATACCACTACTTGTTACAACTATCTTTATTATTTAACATATATAACACTTGGCTTGGCCGTTATATGAAAAAAAAGTTCACAACTTTCCCTGACAACAGGTAGTAATTGAAATAAAAAGAGCCTATTGCCACGGTCAATAGCACCGAGCTCTTCTTATGAAAATCAAACTGCGACTCAAATAGAGAACAATGGACTATAATAATTTTGGATACAAAGAAAAAGGTCGCGACGTAGAAGGGTGTTTTGTAGGTAAAAAGAGAAATCTTACGCCACGACGTTTTTGAATAAATTAAACCGTACCAAGAAATAGGAATAAATTACCACCTACAGGGTGAACTGAAATAAAATATTTATTTACCGAACAATGTTGTTTAATTTAAAGCCTTCTATACAAAGCCAAAAAAGAAGTATTAACTTAGAAATTACCCTGTATTTTTTGAAATTTTGTTAACTATTATGCCGAAGGATATTTATGTTACTTTTGATATTTTTTTTATTTATTTTGTATGTAAATAAACGTATATTTGCATTTAACTTTTTTTTGGTCATTAAACTCCCGGAATCGTTGGTAAGGAAGGTGACAACCCAAATCATATACCTTTCGGCGAGCTCATTGTAATCAGTACTTATATTAAACCAAAACTGAATTAAACTATTATCATTAAAAATATCCTTTTTGGCATTACTACATGACAAGTCGACGAGCTGATCTTGTTCTGTAAGAGCTACATTTTTTCAATGTTGAGTAAGTTACTTAGTTACTTTTAGAAGGTAAAAATAAGAACACAAAGTCTTCCTCCACTGTTATATTATAGAAATATTTTTAAGCAACTTCTCTACATGTTTCGAATGCAGAAGCATTTATCTTCAGGAGAAAAATTAAAAGAAGAAAAGACCAGTAGATATCACCCTAACTGAGAGTAACACAATTATAGGTTCGGTATAAAATGAGTGGAACGGTGAGGAAACCGATACACACAGTGCATTGTGAGTAAGAAAAGTATATGACAGTTCTTTCACACAAAGATGTTAAATCTTTCATTCTACCTTTAAAATTTTCACAGTGCCTTAAGCCTCAAACCCATATACTTTTCTTACTCACAATGCAATGTATGTATCGGTTTCCTCACCGTTCCACTCATTTTATACCAAACCTATAAGTTGCTTAAAATATTTCTATAATATAACAGTATAGGAAGACTTTGTGTTCTTATTTTTACCTTCTAAATTCCCACTCCACTTTAAGTATGGACTATTTCCTCAAGTTAGTTACTTTTGTTTTATTTTCCCTTTGTGATCCGTGCATGGGTTCGCGGACCCTCAAAAAATACGCCGCGGACCACCATTAGGGAACCACTGCACTAGACAGAGACCAATCTACGCGGTAATTGATCCAAGAAGAGTTCAGTCCCGGTATAATGGATTTAACTTTAAACGAAATGACCTATGGTGTATGTCTGTGTAAGTGAGTAAGAGGTGCCGATACGTAATAAACAGAGACCCGATTATAAATTTTCATGTATTCGAACGGGACAAAACTACTCGGACTATCAGCAATCTTGCATCGTATGAATGACTAGAGATTCGCCTTTTCATCGTGTTATTGTAAGTGTAGATTTCTCTTGAATTTAGAATTCTGTTTAACTAGATGCGGCTACATAGCGTAGTCGAGTCCTAGTGTATATATTGAAAAGAGATCGATACGCGGTTTGATTTGAACTAGAGAGAGACAGAACTCCTCGGAAATTAGTCCAAGAGAAGTCTGGTAACTCATATGAAATAAAAGACGGTGGATCCCCAACTCGCATCTATATCCCAACCTATTGGTGGAACAAATGCGCATGTCAGGCGGATAGCGTAATGGCGGGAAATTTGAAATTAACATAGGTAGAAATGAGTTCAATTATTACATGTAACATATGATTGATATAGCGATTAATTAATTAAATTTTTAATATGACGGTATTCTATTTATATTTTTAAATCAAACATTTTAATCTTTTTTTTCTTTTACGTTTTAAGAAATTCGCAAAAATGTGTTAACGGTGTTGACAGTCTACGATTTTGTAATTCCGACTTTTTGTTATGACGGCCATAGTTAGAAGAAATCATAGGGCTGATTGTTGTTTTTAGACACTCGAGTATTAATACCAGAAATGATGGATGTGACGTTTTTTGATTCGACTTTATGTTTTCTTTTCATGTGAACATTAATATATTATAAATTTTTTTTGATTAATATTTGTTTTTGTACTACATTTCATCCCAGTCTGTGCAAACAGGTGCTTGAAATCCGTCACCAAATATTTATTATTTTGTGACAGCCGCAGCCATAACAAAACTTACTGATTAATAACCTGCCCCTACATTTTAATTATGCTCCACAAGACCACAAATTAACAAACTGTTCTTGTAAGAAAACTTAACACCTCGACTATGACTCAACACCATAACGTAAGAAAATAATTAAATCAATTTCTACCTATATTTTAAATTTCCCGTCATCACGCTATTCGCCTGACATGCGCAGTGTGCCGCCAATAGGTTGGGTTATAGACGCGAGTGATCCTCACCGTTGACCATGGTATTATGACCGTTGGATAGGTGGCCTCGGAGGTTGTCGGGGCCTCGTCATGGCTTGTCGGCTTCCTGCTGGTATTTATCTCTCATCTCTCGTTGTCCTAGGCTAGGCGGTGGAGAGGTCGACTGGTCTGGCTGGGAGATCGGGCTAAGTGATGTAAAATAAATAAGGACTCGTTACAAAGTAAGCGTTACTATGTGATCAGTAAAAGCAACGAGTCCTGGGGTGGATTGCACCATACGTTAAGAACGCTTTAAGTTAGGCTTAAGTAAACTTTAGTTATCCTGGATAATAGAAAAGAATACTTTAAGTAGATACGTTTTAACAAATGGTGCATTCGACCATGCACTAATGTTATAAAAGACTCGTTACTTTTGGCTTTTCGTTACTATGAATTTAAATCTAACTAACTATTCTACCCAGAAGTTTACAACGGACGGCTTCATTCGTGGACTTGATAGCCAATAACGGACGGCAGACAAAACGTATTACACCTAATTATTTTTCTTGCTGGATTTTGTTTTTACCTCGTCGGGGGACCAACGAAACGGCGTGTCGTTTTGCATGTACGTTGGAGAGATGATGTATTATTA
Source organism: Polydrusus cervinus (assembly GCA_935413205.1). Taxonomy (NCBI): domain Eukaryota; kingdom Metazoa; phylum Arthropoda; class Insecta; order Coleoptera; family Curculionidae; genus Polydrusus; species Polydrusus cervinus. Next base: position 56,072,873 of record OW284511.1, read on the forward strand.
TTTTGTTTAATTTGTTGTCGGGAAGCCATTCAGAAAGCACTTTCGATCCGAAGTCCATTATCTATCGAGTTTTAATTCTGTTGGGTTGGGGAAAAACAGGACTGAAACTGGAAGTTACCATTGAGACACGAAAGCAATGTTTGTTCTTTTTAATTCATATTTCTTTTTTAATTTTAACAGACACTTATTTTATAAAAATAATATAAAATGATTATTCAGTTTCTTAGATTGTATAGCGTAATTATTGTGTTTAGTCAAGTTTACTCTGCACACTTTGGTATTTAGAAAATTATGGAGCCACGATTCCTAGAATCAAAAGCCAAAAAACAGAAACGAAGTGTTATTTGTTTATATTTTATTTAAATTGAAAACAAATAAATATTTTCATTTTTTAATTCAATAAGCGATGATCTATTCTTATTTGTCGTTATATTGTATGTTTTTATGTGTTTTTTAATTATTTAGTTGAGAATTGATGATAATCATACCTAGATTTAATATATTTATACTACAAAATACGAGTTTTTGGCAATCGATCAAAGCTATAAAAATAACACAATTTTTTATTTTTAAAAGTAACGACTTACATAAAGTAACGAGTCCTGACTAACGAGTCCTAATACCCAAAGTAACGAATCGGTCCAAGCCATTAAAAGTAACAAAAATTTACATCACTGAACGGGCTGATCTGATTTTAGTACCGTACGATTTCGTTAAGAAAGGCTCCGTTGAAGCCAAGCGCCAAGCAGTGCCGCGTCTTCTCCATCGCACGTGACGGCATCAAGATGAGGTACCGTACGCGGCGATGGTTCCGCGCTGATACCTATGTGATACGAACGAAAGAAAAGTTATTTCCTGGTGTTTCGTGACAGAACATTTTGGAAAATCGATAAGTACAATTAATATGGATTATTTACGAACAAGAATGATCTTTATATCATGAAAAATAAGGAAATTCTGAACACATACACAACCCTGTTAAAATTATGTAACTTCGTTACAGACTTTAAAATAAAATATGAATTCATTTGTTTTATTATAATTTAACAAGTTATTTAATTAATGAAAGTCAGTATTTAGGGAGAATAAATTATATGAAATTAAAACGAATTTGAATAAGATGAGTTGGTAATATGGTCTCTACTTGGTGGCGCACTAAATACCAACTTTTTTGAATTAATTAAATAACTTGTCAAATTATAATAAACAAATGAAATTCTATTTTATTTCAAAGCCTACCATGGTTTTAAGGCATAAACTTGACTAACGAACCGTTTTGTTAGTATATGGAAAATATTTTCCTGAAATGCACCCTATGATAGTGTATAGGTCTGCATAAGAGTGAAATTACAGGACCCTGCATATACAGAAAGAACTAAATTTTTTAGCTATCGTGGACAGTATATTATTATGTGTACAGGGTTTCCCAAATTCGAGCCTCATCATGGGGATCTCGGAAACTATAAGAGATGCAGCATTGGTGGCAAAGTTGCGGAATTTTGTGCCCATAGTAATATCGTAAAAAAATATTTTAGCTATCTTTTTTAGTTTTAGAAATATTTGAAAAAAAACTAAAATATTGAGATTTTGTTTTTATAAATTGGCCAGCTTATTTTATCCGCTATAAAAAAACACATTTTTTTAAGCCCTGAATTCAACCGTGTATCACACTTAATTATATCAAGACGTTTTGATGTCATCATTTCATCATCTGCAATGTGATAATGGTTTTAAATAAATACGGCCGTGGTGTTTTAATTATTTTTACCAAATACAACATGTAAATAGATCCGGAATTTATTAGTTATAGAATTAATTTACTAACAAAATACTTGAATTTTTATATAACAAACTATAAAATAAAACTAAACAAAATTTTTCATTTGGTTGTCACATGATTTCATAAAGTTCGCGTCTTAGCCCACCTTTGTTTTGTTTGGTTTTATTTTATAGTTTGTTATATAAATATTGAAATATTATGTTATATAGTAAGTAAATTAATTCGAAAACTAATAAATTCCGGATCTATTTACATATGTTGTATTTGGTAAAAATAATTAAGTAACTAACACCAGGGCCGTATTTATTTAAAAACAATTATCACATTGCAGATGATGAAATGATGACATCAAAACGTCTTGATATAATTAAGTATGACACATGGTTGAATTCAGGGCTTAAAAAAATTTCAAAAAATAAAATAAAAAATACAGGTCCGTATTTAAAAAACTAAAGTTGATCATGGTTACACAAAAACGAAACGTTGCAACGAAATTCTAAAAACACCACGATATGGAGCAAGAAAAGTTACCTTAACAATGTTGTGTTTGTTTTTTATAGCGGATAAAATAGGTCGGCCAATTTAAAAAAACAAAATCTCAATATTTTAGTTTTTTTCAAATATTTCTAAAACTAAAAAAGATAGCTAAAGTATTTTTTTACAATATTACTGGGCACAAAATTCCGCAACTTTGCCACCATTTGACCGATGCTGTATCTCTTATAGTTTCCGAGATCCCCATGAAGGGGGTCGAATTTGGGACACCCTGTACTGTTTTTTGCATTAGGTTACGCAAGGCGTCAAACAAAATGGACTCCCTGGGGCCTGGTTCGACAATGACGACCACTTACTTTCTTGATTGGACTAATCTTTTGGCCATCTAACCAGGCCCCAGGGAGTCCATTTTGTTTGGAGCCCTGCGTACCGTAATGCAAAAAGCAGCACACACACACACACACTTTCCGAAATAGACAAAAAATCTACTTCTTTCTTTATAGTACCTAAGGACAATAAACTACAGTGTTAGCGGACAATAAGTTACAGTGTTAGCGAAATATGTCATGTTCTTTTTATCATAGTGAAAATTTACAAGTTTAACTTTGTTTTACTGTATTCCATAATATTAGATGTCCACCTAGTTTCAGCTGAATGCATTAATAAACTATTTAGTTATGTTTTTCTAATCATTTATTTCTTCTTTGTAGACGACTTGTTTCCTTGTCTGCTTTTCTGTAGATAGAAATTTGGCTTCTTATGATAACGTTTCTTTAAAATGGATACCCGAAATAAGGCATTTTTGTCCTAACACACCTTTTGTATTAGTAGGTAAGTTATATAATACAGTAATAATGAAAAAAATAAATGTTGGCAAGGTTTTCTGCAGAAACCTGCAAGAGAAAACAATTTTTAAAAATAATTGCTTTTTCTTTTTCTGTTGGATCCGAAAAACTTCTTCTCCAAATTTACTAGCTCCAGTCTAAATTAAATCTATATACTATATTAAAAACATTGCATTCTCTTGAATTGAATTCTGTCCATGTTTATTTACGGATTTTTACAAACTTTTTAAATTTAGACTACAGATATTGTAGAATGTGTGAAAGTTATTTTTATTAAAAAAAATAATTCCCAATAAATTTTATAACATAATGGACTTAAGTAATTTTTTCTAGCTTTTTTTTTCTGCATAAAAATAACTTTCTCACACCCACATAGATACCATCTTCCATTGGTGAAACCAGAAATTCAAAATCTTGCTTAGTTTTTCTGTAATTCGTATATAGGTGGAAAGCCGTTTTGCCTTGAACCTTTTTTGGAGTGGTTATACAGGGGATGAATTTACGAGTTTTATGTTATAAACGCGTTACCTACGTAAGGACGTTTGTAATCGTTTATGTTTATATTTTAAGAGCAAACAGTAGTCGATGAGTAATCACGAACAAATACAGCATTTCCACCACATCGTGTATACTGGACCTACGTCTCGCGATGGCAATATAATTTCTTTTTTGATATACAAAATATTATATAAAATAATTTCACAAGAATTAAGAGGCGCGGCGTCGGTGGAGATTTTGAAAATAATATCGAGGCATCGTTTGTAATTTTAATGAAAAATAAGAAAATAACATGAATATCAGTTAGTAATATTTATATTTTTATGTTCTGCATGGCGGATGATATAAGTGGAACCTATATAATTAAAACTTAAAATTATTTTGAAAAAAATATGGTATCATCCGCCAAACTAGAAGTTCTTGTGAGCTCCTTAGTAAAATTTTCAATTAGACAAGCCAGAAAACGATGCCGCGTTTTACGCTGGTATGGAATAAGGCTATTAAGTCAATGTATGTATTATTTTTTATACATAAATTACATCAGAGATTAGAAGATATAATAAAAATAATCTAATAAATAGGTTACATTTATTCTGAAATATAAACTGCTAAAGAATTCCATAATTTATTGTAGTAGAGGGAGAAGAGGGTTTTCACATCAATTTTATCTCACCCTTCTGCGCATGCCCAGGCAGTGCGCAGGCGTGTGTCATATGTCATACATCATCTGTCATGTCACACTCTTGGGCGTGAGCTACTTTGGCATTAGCTACTTGAGCGTTAGCTACTTTGGCCTTAGCTACTTGGGCGTTAGCTACTTGGGCAATAGTATTCATTATAGGCTCCGTGTTAAGGAGGACGTCATATTATGTTTAGGAAAAGATGGCGGCTGTCACCTGTCAATTAAGATATGTCAAGGTCACCTGTGACTTGTCAAATGTCAAAATTAAAATCTAACACGTGGGTCGGGTTCAGGGTGATGTAATAAGTCGTTTAGAGAAAACCCGAACACGATCGGTTGTCTGGTTCGGAAGATATAGTATTTTGCGATTAGTGCCCTTATGCCTCGAGACGAAGCGCTGTAATTCTGGTTGTAGGCAGAGGTATATAGGACCTATCTAGAAGTGAAAATTTTTTTCAAATATCTCAAGTACTAACGGCGTTAGATGTATTAAACCATTAAGGCCTTAACACAGCACAGTCGTGGAAAGCACTGTTAATGTTTATTTATTAGTAGAAATATACCTCGTATATTAATTATATTTACATACCTCATATAATAGTAGTTTTTATAGGGGACGTAAGATTAATAATAATATACTTGTTAAAGTGTAGAGGGAACATAAACAGAAAATAAAATTAGCTGTAACTATAATTAAATTTGGTAATACCTGCAGTATTTATTTACAGCAATGTTTAAAGAATGTGCAATAAACAACTAAACCCTGCTGAACAGGTTAATCAACATCTAATAAACGACTAAAACATCTAAAAACGTATATTTAACAGGTCTTAAACAGGTAAAATTGAGAAAAATAAATAAAATTTGCATAAAGAAAGGATATAAATAACATAAATTCTACTAATACCTATAACTTGTATGTACAATATTGTTTTAATATACCTAAGAAACAGCTAAAACCTCTTTGAACTCTTCTTGATCATGTAAACACTTAAAATAAATAAGGGTAGTCACCCCATTCAACCCCCACATATATGCATTTTGATATCAAATTATGGAGAAAAATATAACTAACCCCAATATGCTATTATGTTCTATTAATTTAAAAACCGCAAAGACATTATAGATACTTTTTTAAATTTCATTTCAATTTATTTTCTAGGATGGCATTTATTACGCAAAGTAAAATTATATAGATAAAATAGTAACAGATGTTTAAAAGGGTAATTATAATGAAGTATTTGCTAAACTGGAAAAAGTTTTAAGTGCATAAAGAGGACGAGACAAGCTGATGGATGATGATGATAATAAAAGCGCATAACGATTCTATATAATTAAATCATTAATACGTAAAATTATTTATACAGAGCAGCCGACGGTATATCGTGCTGAAATGTGGAACCTGAAAAACCCTAAAGTTTGTCAATGCCTATATGTACAGTATGATTTATAGACACACAAAACCTCTATGAAGTATCTGTATGACTTACACGATATAATATTGTCATATAAGATAGAAAAGGATAGCACTAATTACAATAACAATCTAATGGACTGTTAAAAACGTATCACGACATGTTTTGACTCATAGGTTTAGGTCACATTAATGAGGTGGGTAGGTAATTTGCCATACAGTAATTCATCAGTTGGTTAGATCAGTACAATAAGTAGACGCTAACAAAAAAATAAGGGTAGGTACAGCCCCTGTACTAATACTTCTTGGTATCAAATTAAAGGTAAAAATGTCAATAACAGGTGTTTAAGGGTTATATTTCTAACTGAAGTACCGTTTAGAACTCAATAAATTGATAATATTTTACGTTTTAAACTAAAATTACGAGCATTCAAGTAAATCACATTTAATGCAGCGTTCCAACGGTACTTATATAGAAGGTCAACTGCTTATTGAATTTGCAATTTTAGCACAAATAACAAGGTGTATTATATAGAAAAGACTTGTTGTAACTAAAACAGCTGTAGGCTATAGATAGGTACTGAGTTGAAGGTCTAAAACCATTAGGGTATTTGCATTATTCATAGGTATTAAGTTTAAATTATGGTAAATACGATACCTATGGCTACAGATCGTTTATAATCGACAAACAGCTCCAAAAGTTCATTTTTGCCACTAAATGAGAGAAAAATAGGTAAAAATAGTCTAAACATCGCTTATAAACAACCCCAATTTTTTGTTAATATCGGTACGGTATTGTACGGTTTAAAGATACGTAATAAACAACTAAAAACTTCTCTGAATTGAGCTGCTAAAACATCTAAAAAATCACTAAAGTACCAAAAAACGTCCCTTGAACCCATAAAAATGAGGTAAAAATTATTACATTATTAATATCCAACGAATGATAAAAATACAAGTAAGTCGATGGTATTATTATTTTTCCTAACCCAAAGTGTTTAAAACTTCTAAAAGCACGGTAGATTTGTGTAATAGACGACGAAGGATAAATCGATAAATAGCATTGCAAATTGAAAATGTTATATTGCGTAATATACTTAGAATTTTGCACATACAACGGTAATTTAATACTACAGGGTGGTTTGGGTTAGACTTAAAAACAAAAATACCTGAATATCGTTTGTGTGGAGGGTGCTAGATAGGTATAAATGTAGTCACTTGGTAATTATATCCACCAAAAATGTCTAATCACTTATCTCAGGTAAGGCTGGGTCTACCATAATAATATAGTATATGGCCGCGACTGAATCGGCACTAACATAGTAAACAGCACGTTATACTAGGAAGCATTATCAAAGAGTTGGACAACATTCATCATATTATCACTAGGATGTGTGGGTTCTTTATAGTCATTAGACAACACATTCTCAATATTACTATTATATATCTAACTAAGACAACAACCACCGTTGTAGAGTGGGATTACCGATGACTAAATGCACGTTGCAAGTATTACAAACATCCAACAAATTGAAATATTGCGGTCAGTGCCCATATACCTATAGGCAAAGAGGTAAGATTTGGTAAAAGGGTAGAGGTTAACAAGTTCTAGCGAGTAGTGAAAAAATTATTTCAAAGCCTTAAAAGGTATTGGAGCCATATGTATTAAACCATTACACTACTGATAGAGAATACTGAAATATTGTAATAGACAAATATTAAAAAGACCTTTCAATCGGTGAAAAAATTAACCAAAAATGTTAAGTTATAACAGTACAAGAACTGTTAAATGATTGGTCGTTTTGGTGAATGTGCTTGGCAAGCATAAATAAAAATATTGTATTTTTGTAAATACGGGAGCTATAAAAACTCTGCTTGTTTTAATCACAATATATAAAAACTTCATTATTAATATCACAAGTAGGGAAAATCGAAGGTATTATTGTTTTTTCTTACTCCAAAACGCCTCAAAATGTTGTAAAATATTACTTTATTTGCATAATAAAAGCAATAAAACAGATGCCTATGCGTTAATTATAGAAATAAAAGATCCAAGTTCAAAATTAGCTCCACACTGTGTAGGTTCTGTATGTCAGCGTGTCAGTGTATTTGCGACCAGATTTTGAGGCCAGAAAGGTGAGTAACTTTTAATTTTGGTGTGGTAAAATATTATAGTAACGCCTTCTTGACAAAGATACATTTACTTAAGCGTTAGTTGTCGTCAAAATAAATACTTCACACAAGGACATTATTCCATTAGGTAACTTGACTCCACATAACATATCTATAAATTATTTGACAGGGGGTCAAAAGCTATCAATTCGCGGGGGTAAAAATACTATAAAGCATTATTAAATGGGCTCTGTTTTACCCTGTAGCCAATAGTGAGTAAAGGGAGGGCGGTTGTCACCTGTCAATTAAGATATGTCAAGCTCACCTGTCACATGTCAAATGTTAAAATTGAAATCTAATGCGTAGGTCGTGTTCAGGGTGATGTAATAAGACGTTTAGAAAAAACCCAAAGTCGTTCGGTTAATTGGTTCGAGAGATATAGTTTTTTGCGATTAGGACCCTTATGGCTAAAGGTGGAAAGGTGAAAGTTGGCAAACTGATAAAAGATAAGTGTACCTACCAGCTAGCGAAGAAATATTTCAAATATCTCAATTAATAACGGTGCTAGATGTATTAAACCATTAGGGCCTTAACACGATAAAGTCGTGCAAAGCACTGATAATGTTTATTTCTTAGTAGGAATATACCTCGTATATTAATTATATTTACAAATTACTGCATCACCAGTAAAATCACCAAAGCTGCCAAAAGGACACATCTAAAAATTCGAATTTTTCAGTATTTGCATTAATAAGCTATACCTATACAACCGCATAATCAAAATACTTCCAAGTCTTCAAATTATCAGTAAAACCATAATAACTGTCAAAACAGCACCTCAGATTTTTATAATTTTATCTAATATATCTATTATTAAGCCATACCTATAGAACCCCGCAATAAAAAAATAAGGACATTTTGGAAATGTGCAGAAGCCAAAATCGGTGTTTCGGAGTTAAATAGAAGGAAATATTATGCGCACATAGCGAAAAAAGTACCTTTGGTACTCCGGATGCCAAAGGGCGCCTTTTAAGAATATATTTGAAAAACATCCTATAAAGGTCTTTTTGGGTTTGTTAAGTGGAAAAACACAATGTGGTACATGCACCGAAATGTATAGAAAACATAGATAGTTGCTTAAAACCATCAATTTCATAGTATTAATAAAAATATATTTAAATCGCTTAGATATAAAATAATTTTTATTAAAACAGACTGTTTCATGTCTCAACACTGGGGTCATAGAGATATAGTATTGTATGAGGAATCATCGGAAATTCCATAAGCTAAGACTGACCATAGCTATCTTTGTTTCAATCTTCTCGGATAGCTGATGGCTTTAGAGGGCTGTGATATTAGGTTAGGTAGTTATAATAAAATTATATTTTAGGCTATGTATTTATTTTATTGTTATATTTACGGTATTATTAATATTGCATTATTTCTATATTAAAGACATATATGTATTTATTAATCGACACCACAGATTTGTTTTTAAATAAACATGTTTACTGTTTAATTATTCTCTTATATCACCCAAAAATAAAACACGATACTTGATAGCAATAATTTATTGATAGTATTCATTATTAAGGTTGATCAATGTAATTACATGCCTTGAAAAGGAACGTATCAGCTTATCGGTCCACCGCAACAAATATTTGTCGGTCATGGCGTCTTCAAACTTGAGGCTCCGCTTCTCACCATTTCGATGAAACACTAGAGTATACTGCCCAATAATCATAAAAATATCCATCCAATGTGCGTTGAAACAATCTAAAGTACTTAAGAATTCTTTAAATTCACTATTTGAGAAATAAATCTCCCCATATCCAATAGTATCCAAAGTTACTTGTTTACGTTCTTCTTCTGTTGTATTAAATATAACGGTGACGTAATCATCAATCTCAAAGACTTTGCTTGGTTTGATTTTGCGCTGTACTCCATCATCCTGCTGACATCGAGAAGGAGATTTAAACACCTCATCCCAAGCGGATGATGAAGAGGAGGCCGCCATTGATAAGTATTAGAGGTTAAGTTTTAACAACTGCCTAGCCAAAAATTTATGATCTTCGTAACAATTGATATCTTTTTTCAGCCTACATATTTTTCGCAGATGTTCTTGGAGTTTAACTCTAAGATGGACTGCCTTTGCCATAAGCTGAAGACTAAATGACTAAATTCCAACTTTAGCGCTAAATATTTCTTTCGTAAGGTATTACCCGTCTGAATAATTCTTTGCTTAACATCCTTACCGAGATTCTTTTAAATAAGAAGCCATAACAGATAAAACAGCTAAAATCAGGTAAAAACCCGATAAAAACAGCTAAAAACCCGCTTAAAAACAGCTAACGGTTTTTAAAAAACAGCTAGCGGTTTTTAAAAAACAGCTAAAAACCACTAAAAAAACAGCCCTGTTTAAAAACAGCCCTGTTTAAAAACAGCTCTGTTTAAAAACAGCCCTGTTTAAAAACAGCCCTGTTTAAAAACAGCCCTGTTTAAAAACAGCCCTGTTTAAAAACAACCCTATTTAAAAACAGCCCTGTTTAAAAACAGCCCTGTTTAAAAACAGCCCTGTTTAAAAACAGCCCTGTTTAAAAACAGCCCTGTTTAAAAACAGCTAAAACAGCCCTGTTGTGTTGTTGTTGTTGTTGATTCGATTTGTTAGGATATGTCTATGTTCAATGATGTGCTATGACTTAGGGAATTAAATACCTAATAAACATGCTACGATACCGACTATTATTAATATCATTATCTTTAACAATGACTAAGAATCCAAACATATCTTACCAATATTCCGAACAAACACGTTTAAAAGTACCGAAGGACGTGCATGTATTAACATGCTCGCCGTAGGTTTATTTCAAGCGAAAATCATTCGGGCTGAATCAAATCAGTACCTTAGCATTATCAAGAACCAGTTTTAAGTATTTTTCGATAGGTTTGTCGCAAATAGAATAAATTAATATCATTGCTATTATAACCATATGGAAGGCATAATAAATTTGATAATTAAGTATAACCATTACACTTCTAACATACGTATTTAACTGGGATTAGCATAACAACTATCGCTGTTTCTCTAAATATAAACTAAGGATAGAAGTATTCAGTTAAAATATTTATATAGAAATATTTAACTGAATTACTAGGCCAACAAAATTAATACAAATAATTTTATTTTTATATATTTATTTCAACATCATTCAAATAACAATATCTAAAATTATATAATACCTTTACATTATTCTGTGAACAATGCCACACACTTGAATCAGAATCGTGATTATAACATTCTGTTTTATTCATAAATGTGCTTAATTTAAGATTATCTTTATTAGGAATATTTACTATACAAGAATTAAAAACATCAAACTCTCTTAGAAAATTTGCTTTCATATCACCCTTTACCAAAATTCTTATATTATCAAATATATATGAAGCTATTATAGTGTCCAATATTTTTGGTATATCATTCAAATCAACATAACCAGCTTCCCAAAGTAGGCCATGATATTGGCCTTCTAAATAAACAACAGTTTTCAATTCTTCCGATTTTAAAAATTTCCGAGGGAAAGGAGGTTTAAAGAGATAAGTACTCAATCGTTCGCCATCATAGAATGACATCTCCTTTGGAATGAATACATTTGAAATATTATAACCTTGTATGTCAACACAAAGTACTTTGAGAACCATCTTTTAAAATCTATTATATTTTTAATATAATATTTATGCTTGAACCATCTATTACTTACTAAATGTTTAATAAGAACCCGTATGTCTTAATATATAAGGATTTATATCACGCAATCTTATCTCCCTCCCTCCCTCCTCCTCCTTTAATATAAGAAAGAAATTTTAATTTACCATTGATCTAGAGAAACCATTAGTATAAACTAATCTTTTAAACCAATAATATATACAAAATCACATAATATAATAACTTTTTTAAACATCAACCCTCCCTAGGGTTTGTTTAAAAATTAAAAAAATTGTTTCTCTACAAAAGTAATTTGTTTAATAATATAATCTGCTAATTTGGGGTTTATTCGGGTTTTGGACTTGTTTGGACCACTGCGGTTTTGCAGGTTTGTTTAAGACACGTTTGGGTTTTTCGGGGTTGTGGGAAATACTTCTGTTTTACGGGTTTGTTTAAATCTCGATCGTTTTTTGGGTTTGTTCGGGACACGCGCGCCCGAACAAACCCAAAAAACGATCGAGATTTAAACAAACCCGTAAAACAGAAGTATTTCCCACAACCCCGAAAAACCCAAACGTGTCTTAAACAAACCTGCAAAACCGCAGTGGTCCAAACAAGTCCAAAACCCGAATAAACCCCAAATTAGCAGATTATATTATTAAACAAATTACTTTTGTAGAGAAACAATTTTTTTAATTTTTAAACAAACCCTAGGGAGGGTTGATGTTTAAAAAAGTTATTATATTATGTGATTTTGTATATATTATTGGTTTAAAAGATTAGTTTATACTAATGGTTTCTCTAGATCAATGGTAAATTAAAATTTCTTTCTTATATTAAAGGAGGAGGAGGGAGGGAGGGAGATAAGATTGCGTGATATAAATCCTTATATATTAAGACATACGGGTTCTTATTAAACATTTAGTAAGTAATAGATGGTTCAAGCATAAATATTATATTAAAAATATAATAGATTTTAAAAGATGGTTCTCAAAGTACTTTGTGTTGACATACAAGGTTATAATATTTCAAATGTATTCATTCCAAAGGAGATGTCATTCTATGATGGCGAACGATTGAGTACTTATCTCTTTAAACCTCCTTTCCCTCGGAAATTTTTAAAATCGGAAGAATTGAAAACTGTTGTTTATTTAGAAGGCCAATATCATGGCCTACTTTGGGAAGCTGGTTATGTTGATTTGAATGATATACCAAAAATATTGGACACTATAATAGCTTCATATATATTTGATAATATAAGAATTTTGGTAAAGGGTGATATGAAAGCAAATTTTCTAAGAGAGTTTGATGTTTTTAATTCTTGTATAGTAAATATTCCTAATAAAGATAATCTTAAATTAAGCACATTTATGAATAAAACAGAATGTTATAATCACGATTCTGATTCAAGTGTGTGGCATTGTTCACAGAATAATGTAAAGGTATTATATAATTTTAGATATTGTTATTTGAATGATGTTGAAATAAATATATAAAAATAAAATTATTTGTATTAATTTTGTTGGCCTAGTAATTCAGTTAAATATTTCTATATAAATATTTTAACTGAATACTTCTATCCTTAGTTTATATTTAGAGAAACAGCGATAGTTGTTATGCTAATCCCAGTTAAATACGTATGTTAGAAGTGTAATGGTTATACTTAATTATCAAATTTATTATGCCTTCCATATGGTTATAATAGCAATGATATTAATTTATTCTATTTGCGACAAACTTATCGAAAAATACTTAAAACTGGTTCTTGATAATGCTAAGGTACTGATTTGATTCAGCCCGAATGATTTTCGCTTGAAATAAACCTACGGCGAGCATGTTAATACATGCACGTCCTTCGGTACTTTTAAACGTGTTTGTTCGGAATATTGGTAAGATATGTTTGGATTCTTAGTCATTGTTAAAGATAATGATATTAATAATAGTCGGTATCGTAGCATGTTTATTAGGTATTTAATTCCCTAAGTCATAGCACATCATTGAACATAGACATATCCTAACAAATCGAAACAACAACAACAACACAACAGGGCTGTTTTAGCTGTTTTTAAACAGGGCTGTTTTTAAACAGGGCTGTTTTTAAACAGGGCTGTTTTTAAATAGGGTTGTTTTTAAACAGGGCTGTTTTTAAACAGGGCTGTTTTTAAACAGGGCTGTTTTTAAACAGGGCTGTTTTTAAACAGAGCTGTTTTTAAACAGGGCTGTTTTTAAACAGGGCTGTTTTTTTAGTGGTTTTTAGCTGTTTTTTAAAAACCGCTAGCTGTTTTTTAAAAACCGTTAGCTGTTTTTAAGCGGGTTTTTAGCTGTTTTTATCGGGTTTTTACCTGATTTTAGCTGTTTTATCTGTTATGGCTTCTTATTTAAAAGAATCTCGGTAAGGATGTTAAGCAAAGAATTATTCAGACGGGTAATACCTTACGAAAGAAATATTTAGCGCTAAAGTTGGAATTTAGTCATTTAGTCTTCAGCAGTAGAGGGGGAAGAGGGTTTTCACATCAATTCCTGCGGTCCCTTCTGCGCATGCCCAGGCAGTGCGCAGGCGCGTGTCATATGTCATACGTCATCTGTCATGTCACACTCTTGGGCGTGAGCTATTCGGGCATTAGCTACTTGAGCGTTAGCTACTTTGGCATTAGCTACTTGAGCGTTAGCTACTTTGGCCTTAGCTACTTGGGCGTTAGCTACTTGGGCAATAGTATTCATTATAGGCTCCGTGTTAAGGTTGACGTCATATTATGTTTAGGAAAAGATGGCGGCTGTCACCTGTCAATTAAGATATGTCAAGGTCACCTGTGACTTGTCAAATGCTAAAATTAAAATCTAACACGTGGGTCGGGTTCAGGGTGACGTTATAAATCGTTTAGAAAAAACCCAAAGTCGATCGGTCAACTGGTTTGGAAGATATAGTATTTTGCGATTAGGGCTCTAATGCATAAAGGTGGAAAGGAGAAATTTGGTAAGCAGGTATAAGATAAGTATACCTATCGACTAGTGAAGAAATATTTCAAAAATCCCAAGTAATAACGAAACTAGATGTATAAAACCATCAAGTCCTTATCATTATTCATAGACACCGCTCATCTATAAATACAAGTTAATAGAATAATTATTATCTCAGATTATTACATAATCGGCTAAATATGTCAAAGTTAGCAAAAAACCACTCGCCTACAGCTCATCAGATATATCATCAAATATGTCTTTAACTCGTTAGAAAAAACCAAGATCCTTAGAACGGCTAGCTATAGAAAAATATCCCTAAAACGTGATGTTTAAGTCATACTTTTTTATCTACCCTGTATACTGCAAATTATTTGCTATTCTCACACACTTCAATTTAATTATACATCGCATAAGAAAACTGGATTTGAATGCATACAGATAAGTGCATGATAATTAACTCTCATTTTGCTCATTATCTCATTAAATATTCATCGCATCGAACGGCTATAATTCAGGTCAAGGAAAAAGCTTGAACACCAAGCGAGAGTTATTACATTTGAACAAATATCTAATTATATTCCTAGAAGGTGAAAGCAACTAGCACAGTTTCGGGAAAGATATAAATACAGGGCCAGTCTAGAAGTTTATTCAGTTATTATTCGGCAACCGTTAAAACAGTATACCTAAAGTGATAAAATTGTAAGTACCTATTATATTCTCTATAATTATGTGTTTTAATTTTTATTTAATTTAAAACAAAACAATCAAGTGTTAAATAAATCAGAGTAAATCGGGGAGGCTAAGATGTATATTTAATTTTGGTATTTTTTAGTAAAAACAGAAAATATGATATATTATTAATTGATATGATAATGAATGATAAATTATTATTATAATATTATTAAACCTTTTAGCTATCTCATTCTTAGTCGCAAATATTTCTAAATATATTTAATACATCTAAATTAGATAGCAAGGTCAACTTGCTATTGTGCTTACGGATACAGTGACTGGATAATATTAAAGGTTAAGACATGTTTGAAAAATAATATGAATGCAGTAACTAATTAATATTCAATGTTATGTCCTGCATGTATTGCTAATACGCTGCTAAGATTGCATCATCTTTATTACCTGGAAACATTCTCTTAGCCTCGCCATGTTAATTAATAAACGTATTTACTCAACATTATTGCATCATCTTAGGTATATAAATACTAACAGAAACATTTATTCCTCAGACGATCTCAAGCGTTCATAACGACAAGGTGTGCCGATAAAAAACAAATACAACTTTTTTCTTTCTTGTGTGGTGTGTTATTATTTGGTAAGTACAGATATTATTTGTTATATTATATCAGTGCATAATTATTTAAATATTGTTGGTTCTATCAAAAATTTAACAAAAAAAAAATGCTCACATAGTGATCCATATTTTTGAAATGTATTCTTTTAGTGTTACGACGTTTAAACTAAAAACAGAATAATTCAGGTTATGCTTGCTTATTAGACAATTATTTAACAGGAAAAAATACTGAAATAAGGATTTATATTATTTTTAAGTGAATATTGGGCATTAGAGGGATACAGAAGTTGCTAAAGGGGCTTCATACATAGTAGATAGTAGCGGGTCGCAGTATGTATTATGAAGTGAAAGTAAATTATTAAACTATTGTAAAATTATCCTAAATTAATAAATATATTACGTAAAATTATGTCTGTATATATAAGCAATAACGCAATAAATTTAATTTTACAGAAAATGTTTGTGTGTGAACACTGCCAACGCTCCTACACCAGAAAGGACAACCTCAAAAGTCATGGCGATTGCAGACTTACAGCTACAGTCTGCCAAACTTGCGGGGAGAGCTTTAAGTCGAGGTGGGCTCTTCGACGACACCAACAGGAGAAGCATAGAGCCCCCAAAAGACAAGCTACGTCTCAGCAAGTAGCCATGGCCAAGAGAGCTAGACTCGTTTCGTCAGATGGTAAGTTATTGCATCATATTGTGTAAGATTAGGTATTGCATCATACTGTGTAAGATTAGAATATATTGCAGCATAATTTAAAAAACGAAAATAAGGCATTGACAGCTTGTATAAATTATTTGCTATAACCTATGTTTGGCCATATATGAACAGCATCAGTCAACAGGAAAAAATTAAAACGACGTTGCCATTACAGTGCGGTAATAATTGTATAAAAAGTATTATAAGTGAATTTTAATTTATTTCAGAACCGTCAACTTCAGGTTCATCTATGCAGCAGAGGTATTGCAATGACTGCAAGCTAGATGTACCTATCTCCCGTTGGTCCAACCATATAAGGACCTTAAGCCATCGGGAGAACTGCAGCGTTATACAGGAGGAAGGTGTGGAGCTGATTAAAACGTCATTCCGAAGCCGAATTGCTACCTACCGACTTTCTTCAAGACAGGACCCCACCAACATATTATTGTTCCTAGAACATCTGAAGGAAAAGTTCGTAAGGTTGGTGGGAACCGTACTACAAAAATATGACCAACTGAAAGTCGGGGTAGAGCTCTTTGGCCGCTTCCTCCTGCAGTCAAACGAGTCGACTGAGGTTAAGTCTTTCAATAGTAAATATCAAATGGTGAATGAAGCAACGGACTTGGAGGAGCTGTTTAATCAGTTTGCTGTCATCCTAGACCGAAAGTATTCAGAGTTTTCGGAAAAGGACAGTGGTAAGTATTATTGTAAGCGGTTAAAAACTTTTACTAATATTTTTTAAATCATAATACTTAACCATGTTTCTATTGTTACAGGGTGGACTCTTCAACAGCTCCTACACCTAGAATTAGGCATTAACAAGATCAACCCTCTAAAGGCATCATCATACATCCCGCTGCCAAAGGAGATTGAAGCAAAGCTTGCTGTCTTAAACATTCAAAATACGGACCTGCAATGCTTCAAATGGGCAGTCTTAGCTTCCTTGCATCCGGTTCATTATACTCAAAATGCAAATAGAGTCGCAAACTATCTGCCTTTTGAGAACGAGCTGGACTTTACAGGTATGGAATTTCCGATTAAACTTAGTGATATATCTAAATTTGAACGCCTTAATAATATTTCTATCAATGTTTATGGTCTAGAAAAAGTCTATGACAATGGTAAAAATAGTATTGAAGTCGTGGGTCCCTTATACTTTACTACATCTCGTAAGGAGAGACATGTAAATTTGTTATTAATCAGTGATGATTATGAAAATAGTCATTACTGTTTAATAAGAAACATGTCTCGACTGGTCTCAAGTCAATTATCTAAACGTAAAGAAGCTAAGTATTTATGTGATGGTTGTTTAACATATTTTTATTCAGAGCAAAAATTAAAAGCTCATCAAGAACATGATTGCGGACACGTTTTGGCTAAAGTACCGACAACTGATTTAAAAAAGAATAAATACGGAGAAGAGGTCCCCGAGAATATTTTGAAATTTACAAATTTTGAAAAGAAATTAAAGGTACCTTTTGTTGTTTATGCCGATTTCGAGACAATCCTTGAACCTATACCTACAGAGGAAAATGAATTGGACCCTGATACATCCTATACTATGAGGACGCATAAACATGTGCCCTATTCATTTGCTTACTACATTAAATGTGACTTTGATGATGCCTATTCAAAGTATCAAAGTTATAGAGGACAGGACGCACACAAAGAATTTGTAAAACGGTTAGATGTTGATTGTAAATCAATATACAACCATTTTATGAAGGAAGTGGTGCCTATGTTACCTATGACGGCGGAACAAGAGAATGAGCATCGACAAGCAACAACCTGTCATATTTGCGAAAAACCATTTGACGTAGAAGCAAACGATAGAGTTCATGATCACGATCATTTAACGGGGCTGTATCGCGGGCCAAGTCACTCTGTATGTAATCTAAATTATAAAATTCCCAATTTTATTCCCATCTTTTTCCATAATATGTCCAATTTTGATTCCCATCTGTTTGTCAAGGAATTGGCTTGCGATGAAGAAAAGTTGGACGTTATCCCCCAAAATAAGGAAAAGTATATTTCCTTTACTAAACACATCTTGGTGGATAACGTCGAAAACAAGGAGGGAAAACAACGACAGGTATTTTTAAAATTGCGTTTTTTGGATAGTTTTCGATTCATGGCTAGTGGGCTAGATAAATTAAGTCAAAATTTAAAATCAGAGCAATGTAAAACCGTGCGTAAATATTTTGCGGAAGAGAATAAATTTGAACTTATTCGACAGAAGGGTGTCTTCCCGTATAATTACGTAGATTCATTTTCAAAATTAGACGAAAACAGGTTACCATCGCATAAAGACTTTTATAATCAACTCAAAAAAGAGGACATCTCCTCCGATGATTATAAGCGTGCTTGGAAAGTATGGAATTTATTTGAATGTAAAACTTTAGGCGAATATTCCGACATTTATTTAAAATCCGACGTATTAATTTTGACAGATGTCTTTGAAAGTTTTAGAGACGTGTGCCTGGCTACTTACGGCCTTGATCCTGCGCAGTACTTTACTGCGCCGGGTCTTTCGATGGATTCCGCCCTCAAGGCCACGTCCATCCAATTGGAGATATTAACCGATCTAGACATGGTACACTTCTTTAAACACGGTATTCGCGGGGGAGTCAGTCAGTGTAGTATAAGAAAAGCTTTTGCGAATAATAAATTTATGCCACATTATGACGTTAACAAACCCACCTCTTACATAGCATATTTAGACGCTACAAATCTCTACGGTGCCAGCATGTCTAAATTTTTACCAACAGGAGGCTTTAAGTTTTTAAACGAAACCGAAATTCAAAATTTGGATTATATGAATATAGCGCCTGAATCACCGACAGGATACATTTTAGAAGTTGATTTGGAATACCCGGACAGTTTGCATTATTTACATAATGAACTACCCTTTTGCCCACAATCCATTGCGCCGCCAGGGTCTAAATTCCCGAAAATAACAAAATTAATTCCAAATTTCATGAAAAAAGAGAAATATATTATTCACATTCAAAATTTACAACAAGCTTTAAATTATGGCCTTCAGCTTACAAAAATTCACCGCGCTATATCCTTTGACCAATCGCCCTGGCTTAAGAAGTACATCGATCTAAACACAGCGTTGCGAAATCAGGCCAAAAATAAATTTGAAAAAGACTTTTTTAAACTTATGAACAATGCTGTGTTTGGCAAGACAATGGAAAACGTGGAGAAACGGGTAGATGTAAAGCTCGTTACCCATTGGGAAAATATTGGTAGGAGGTTGGGGGCCGGAGCGTTAATCGCGAAACCTCATTTTAAAGATCGAACCATTTATAGCGAAAACCTGGTAGCAATCCAGATGAAAAAACAAAAAGTGGTGTATAATAAACCCATTTACGTGGGTTTTTCAATCTTGGAAATATCCAAAACAATTATGTATGACTTTTTGTACGGGTACATTAAGCCGAAATATGGCAACAGCGCGGAATTGTTATACACTGACACCGACTCCCTAATTCTAAAAGTAACAACAGATAATTTTTATGATGATATGACGGCAAATTTAAGTAGATTCGATACTTCCAACTACTCCCAAGATAACTCACATAATGTTCCTGTAAACCAATCTATACTTGGTAAAATGAAAGATGAGTATGCAGGAAAGATTATTTGGGATTTCTATGGAACCGGGGCGAAAGCATATTGCGTTAATGTAGAGGGAAAGTTGACTAAAAAAGCTAAAGGGGTTCCTGACTACGTCACCCAAAAAGAACTGACTCTTGACGATTATAGAGAAGCGGCTGACGTAGAAGGAACTCAGATTCATCGTAGAATGAACACTTTCCGTTCGCATGAACACGATATGTATGTCGAACTTAAAAATAAGGTAGCGCTGTCATACGCGGACGACAAGCGCTTCATTATACCCGGGTTCGAGCACACGCTTGCTTGGGGTCATAGAGATATAGTATTGTATAAGGAATCATCGGAAATTCCATAAGCTAAGACTGACCATAGCTATCTTTGTTTCAATCTTCTTGGATAGCTGATGGTTTTAGAGGGTTGTGATATTAGGCTAGGTATTTATTATATTATTATTTAATTTGTTTATTGTATTATTATTATTATTATTATTATTTATTGTATTAATATTTATTGTATTATTATTTATTATATACATAGATGAAAATGTTAATTTTTTGTATTAAAATGTGTATCATATATACAAATAAACACAGGATTTCTTTGTATTCAAATTTTTTGTCTTATTTTACCCCCTCTCCCTCTTCCCTACTAAGGAAAAAAAAACAGAGGTAAATTTTTAACATTTATTTCACAACAGTATAATATTCAATGTTTAGTTTAAACAATGTAGGTATATGTCTTGCAAATAAACGAATTAGCTTGTCAGTCCATCGAAACAAATATTTGTCTGTCATGGCATCTTCAAACTTGAGGCTTCGCTTTTCGTCATTACGATGAAACACCAAAGTGTACTGTCCAATAATCATAAAGATGTCAACCCAGTGAGTGTTGAAACAATCAAACGTACTTATGAATTCTTCAAATTCATCACTAGAAAAATAAATCTTGCCATATCCAATAGTGTCTATGATTACTTGTTTACGCTCTTTTTCTGTAGTGTTAAATATAATTGTTATGTAATCATCAATTTCATAAACTCTGCTTGGCTTGATCTTGCGTACAATATCATCATTATCCTGCTGACATCGAGAAGGAGATTCAAACACCTCATCCCAAGCGGATGATGAAGAGGAGGCCGCCATTGATAAGTATTAGAGGTTAAGTTTTAACAACTGTCTAACCAAATATTTATGATCTTCGTAACACTTGATATCTTTTTTCAGCCTACGTATTTTTCGCAGATGTTCTTGGAGTTTAACTCTAAGATCGACTGTCTTGGCCATGAGCTGGGCATTAAATGACTAAATTCTCATAGAACTCTTATTAATATAAATAAAAAACAATGCATACATTTTTATTCTTTATTTAGGTAAAAAATTATAAATATAGTCATACAAAATATAAGCATTCTTAATACTACAGCTACATACATCTAAACTATGATAAGGGCAATCAGTAATACCTCTAGATAATTTGGGTACGTTAGCACTATCTCTAATAAATTCTAAATTAATAATATATGGTAAATTATGTTCTATATCTAAAAATGTCTTTGTTAAAAATGCCTCTTTAACATGTCCCTTGAGATAAATAATGTCCGCATCTCCCAGGTCGTTGCGAATAATTGTATAAAGTTGGCTGTAGTCGGTTTCTCCATAATTGTAGTAGAGACCATGATGATTCCCATATAAAAATAATGCTTGTTTTTGACAATCCTCTGGCAACATGCAAAACGGCTTAGCTGGTTTAAACAGATAACTCTTCATTTGCTTCCCATCATAAATAGCCAGCTCCTTGGCGCAAAAGTCTGGGATGCAAAATCCTTGAACATCTACTATAACCACCTTCATCTTGCTGGGACTAAAGAACAACTGACTACAACATGTCTCGTACTTGGCCAGTTAAAGCCTGATACTCAAGAACACGATCATGCACAATAATACAAAAGGCTCGTGAATCCGCAGAAAAGTTTTCAGAACTTTGAAATTCCAACTTGACATCAATGGTGTTGCTCTTGATGGACTCATTTTGCTTTGTGCAATCAATAACAAAGAGGGCTCTGCTTGCAAAAGTAGTAAAGTCTAAAAGTGGTTCACTCTGCTGTTTTCCTAAATATGTTTTTTGAAAATCCGTATACATCTGATAAGCCTCGGTAAATTGGCGGTTTTCAAAATTTAAGTTTAACGCTTCGTAGGGATAAACCTCTGAATTAAGATGCAACTTGACATCAGTCACCTTTAAATTGTCAAAATAAGTACAATCGGCTTTATAGCTGTCTTTACGTTTCTTCATAAAAAATACAATAACATATCTTGCTCTCTCAGACATGGTCTTAACAGTCCAAATATCTCTCTTTGTTGTTCGTAGAGCAGGAAGCTCATGTATCTCCCAGTTTCTAAACGGAATAAATATTGATTTGTTCTTGGCAATTTCATCCAAAAGACGTAATTTTACTGCATCACTAGGATAGATGTGTTTAACTTTTAACTCGACAGTTTTTAATTTAATTTCCGCCTTCTTATCTCCACTGGACTTGTAACAGTTGTCATCATGTCTGGCTCGAACCAGTTTAATTTTTTGTTTACCCATTAAAACATTCTTATAATCGGCAAACACTCCAAACAGCATAGAAAGGGGAATGCGGAAATTAAACTCCTTAGAGGTTTCGTCCAAGGTCTTGATTGCTACACTAGGCCAGTTCCAACCAGCAATATCTAATGCGCGGCTCTCTTGATCGTTTAGACACAGCAAATTCTTAACCGTACAAACTATTCCAGGATCTCGAATCTTTTCAATTTCTTTACCATTCACTTCATATGATATGTTGTCAAACAAAAATGCTCCAGCATTGTTGGTTAGGTTACAATCGCCAGTCTTACCAGCTGTTGTTTCCTCCTTAAATGTTCCCTCTATGTAGAGTTGAGCTTCGCTCATATCCAAAAACACATCTTGCTGATTAATAACAATCTCAATTTCGTCATTATTATTAAATGAGGTGGTGAATGGGTGATAAGTATGCCATTCTTCACGAATGACCGACTCATCACTCTTAACTTGATTAAATATTTGAAGTTTTTCTGACATGATAGCGACAGTGTGGGCCTATAGACTGTAAATAAGCTATATTTGAAAACGTGAGTGATCCCTTTGACTTCTGACTGCAGACTGATTGACCAGCTGATGCGTGAGTGTTTAAATAACTTTTACTATTAAACACTAACCCCATCTCGTCTAAGTTCTAATCTGATTACAACTTCTTCACCTCTAAAATTAACTGGGTTTGATTCTTGGTCCAGTAAAGATAACGTAATGTTATATATTCTCCTCTGGTTCACTGGTAAATAAATTAAGTTTCTTGGTTCTATATTTATGCTATAACCAGGATCCACTGTTGGTGAAAATTCGTAGAGAGTGTGCGATGGATTATTTGTATAGTACGAACCGGAAATAATGTTACACTCTACTCTGATGGTAGCAACTTGTATAATTTCAACTGGTAGATCTGATTCATACAGCTGACCAGCTGTTAGAACTTGTGGTGAGAATCCCAATAACTTTGCAATGCTATCCTTTGGTTCAAAGTTTATGTGGTATACGCTCTTCAACTCACACCGTAACGTATTGTTGTTGGGTTTGAGTGATATAATAAGGTTCCGCTCTGGAGCAGTTGCCTTAGAATCAGCGAGATGTTGCTGCAAAAATTGTTCAATATCTTCCAACTCGTAGGATCCAGTTGGTATTTCCACTACTCGTTCTTCTTCTTTATTAACTTTGTAATAAAACTTGTTACGACCTTCTTCAATATTTGGGATTGTATTCCAAGTATTTAGCGAAATCAATGCTAAAGAGTAATCGTATCTCGAATCTAGTTCTATTGGAGGTACAAAATAAGATTCAAGCCGACTAGTACGACCCTTTAACGTGAACGTTTGAGACATGACTGATGCGAGACAATAACATTCCTATATTTTATAAAGTTTTATTATTATAAAGAAATGATAATGCCAAGTGACCGCAATTTGATGTTTTATAATCCTGATATTGGTCATAGTTGAAATAAATTTTCGTTTTTTTCATATACTTGACAAATTCTTTTGGTGGTTTCAAGTTGCCAAAACTATCGAAATAAACAACTTTATCACCATTCTTCTTATAAGCTACCCAATGTGTGCCGTCTCCTGTATTTCGATCCAAATTAACAACACCGCACTCTGTTTTTCGGGGTGTATTCGGTAATGTATCTCGCATAAATACACCTCGAAAATTAGGTATCTTTAAGCGAGTCGCATATAATCTAATATCTTGATCGGTCAAAGGACGTTCAGGTAGCTTTATTGGTAGTTTTTTGGCATTTTACGTAAAAACAAGCCTGTCTTGTGTTTTTTCAAATACAAGCCACTGCCCTTCTTCCCCAATGCAATAGCCTCCATTGTCTCGTTGTGTCGTTGTGATTCTTTTAGTTTGTCTTTGGCACTCTGAGCATCATTAACTGCCTTGGCAATACCAGCAGCTCCACCACTTAATGCCCCGAGCGCGCTAAGTCCAGCAAATATCGGAATAAGTGGTAGAATACCACCTTGTTTTGGTAGTGGAATTACTCGAGGAACCTTGATTCTTTTGGAGCCGCCAATTTTCTTCACTGTTACTCGTGCTGCCTTTAGTAAGTTACTTAAAGTCTTCTTTCTACCAACATTCCCCGAACCTGAATGTTTAAGTTGTTTCTTAATCTGTCTTACAACCGAAGACAAGCATACAGATCTCTTTGTCTTCTTGCTGCCAGCACCTAACTTGCGTTTGACCTTCATAGCGTTTGTTACTAGCCAAGCTGATGTCTTTTCACCTAAACTAGAATCCTTGGCCTTGACACGTTCCCAAGCTTTGTTTTCTAGTACTTTATCTGCTTTATGCCTGTGTTCCAAGTCGGTGGACTTTGAGTATTCAATGTCGTGATCGCGGCAATAACTATCCAATTTATTCTTTGGTCGATCTCCTCGAGCTAATCGTTTTTGAAGCTTTGTACCAGGACCACAATATGAATAGCCAGGCAGGTGGAGTTCTACTGGTAATGTGCTTATAACGCTATTTAACACACCTGCACCCTGTGACGTTTGCATTAGTAATGATGTCATTGAAGAGTGCAGACTTATACTTATAGAGATGCGGAAAGAGAAACAGAACATTTGTATTAAAGTACATAATTTTGAAATGCAGAAAAAATCGGAAAATAGGAAACATGGCCGGCTTCTACCGTCCACCATAAGAGCTTTAATATGTGGCCCAAGTAATTGTGGCAAGACCGCTGTAATGATAAGTTTATTAATTGATGAAAACGGCTTAAGATTTGAGCATGTATATGTGTATTCCAAATCACTGCAACAAGACAAGTACGAATTTCTGCGAAAGGCCTTACAGCATTCACGTCTTAGATATTTCGGCTATAGCGATAATGATGATGTTCTAGATCCTTCCAGTGCCCTGCCTCATTCTGTGTTTATATTTGACGATGTAGCCTGCGAGAAGCAAGATAAAATACGTAATTATTTCTGTATGGGGCGTCATAATGATATCGATTCATTCTACCTCTCTCAAACATACTCCAAGATTCCGAAACAGCTGGTTCGTGACAATGCTAATGTACTGATATTATTCAAGCAGGATGATTTAAACCTGAAACATATCTACGATGATCATGTAAATACAGACATGTCCTTTGATACTTTTAAGCGTGTATGTTCGGAATGTTGGAAAGATAGGTATGGATTTTTAGTTATTGTTAAAGATAATGATATTAATAAGGGACGGTATCGTAGCAAGTTTGATACTTATTTATTACCCTAAGTCATAACACATCAGTCCAATACATGACGTCATTGAGTATAGACGTGTCTTAACAAATCGAATCAATAACACAACATAGCTGTTTAGCTGTTTTTAAACAGGGTTGTTTTAGCTGTTTTTAAACAGGGCTGTTTTAGCTGTTTTTTAAACAGGGCTGTTTTAGCTGTTTTTTAACAGGGCTGTTTTAGCTGTTTTTAAACAGGGCTGTTTTTAAACAGGGCTGTTTTAGCTGTTTTTATCGGCGTTTTTAGCTGTTTAGCAATTATGGCTTCTTATTTGAAAAATCTCGATAAGGATGTTAAGCGAAGAATTATTCAGGCGGGTAATACCATACGAAAGAAATATTTAGCGCTAAAGTTGGAACGTGGTGAGGAGGATGATTCGCTTAATAGATTCTTAACGCCCATTACAAACCCATTAAATAAACTGGTTGAAGCATCGATTGATAAGAAAAACTCTACAAAACGTAAAATAAAAATCGAAACTTCTGATGATGTCAAACCTCCCCCCTTGAAAAAAATCGAACTAAAACCACAAGTGCAATTTCTAACTGATGAAGTACAGTATGGTGATGTTGATCATTCTGATGATGTGTTTGAAGAAGCCTTTCAAGACCCTGCAGAAACATCGTTGCAAACTATGAAAGATGCTTTTGAAACTTCTCTTCGAAATTCGGAAGTGTTTCATAAGTTTATCGAGCAATACCCTGAGATCACTCAAGAATATGTAAAAAAATATTGGTATGACTCTCCTGAAATAGATGCAAAGGGAATAAAATACAATGTTGAAAATGATTCTTGGCAAATAGGATCAGAGCCTGTAAACTTTTTAGCAGATGGAAGCATTCAAGTAGGTAGCATCAAGTATAAAGGAACTCTGGGTTTATATGACTTGTTGTTTTTAAAAGATCCTAAATTTCACACTAAAGCTGATGAACAAGAATATGGAGATATTCTTAAACGCACCGGTCTATACATGAAACAAACTGGCCAGCTAAAGGGTAATAGATCTAATAAATATACATCTATTGTTAGACCGCTCTTGTCATCAACATCTAAGTTGCCTTCGCCCAATATTACAACCAGGCAAATACACACAAGATCCAAATCGGAGAGAGGAAATAAATCAGGATCCTCCCTAATGCAATATAATGAAAAACCTAAGGAGTTTGTATACTACGACGACGTGAACGAGTTGGTTGAAAGATTGAAAAAGTTGGAAGCTTCTGAGGTAGTTGGCAATAATAATAACAGAAACGAAATCTTTAGTATATTACACGAATTGGAACGACTTGGAGTAATTGAATTTTATTAATACAGCGGTTTATTTATTCAACGTCATTATAGTACTAGCCATGAATAAGTTCGGACGTTCGTTACCCTCCTCATCTCAGCAAAAAATGATTCGAGTGCTACAAGCACCAAACCTAATTGCTGTTACTGGGGATGGCGATTATAATTTTTCAGATCATCGACTTTGTAACGTTAAATCGCCAACAGATGCCTCTGATGCTGTAAATAAAAAATTTGTAGATGATTTGGTGGCTTCCCTCTCAGCGAAAATACAGCTAGCTGCTAATGATTATATCACGCAGAAGCTTGACGAGTTTGATGTTAATATAAGGAAGCAAGTGGGCGAGGGTATGGCTTACTGGCTTGATAAACTTGACATTGGTTTTAAGAACTATGTAGATACTGCCGTTAATAATGCTATTAATCTCATTGACAAAGATGTGAAAACTATTAAAAAATAATGTATTGAATTTGGGCAAGCGCATTGATTTGTTAAAGTAATCCTATAAATACACCTGTTCTGTAAAAATTATTTATTATGTTTGAAAAAATGACAAAGAGCATTACCAAAGCGAGGGAGCAGGTTGTTAATGAGTTACATAGGCCAGCTAGAACTAAATTTAAACGTCGTAGATTTCTACAGTATGAATTAGATGATACTTTTGCATCCGATCTTGCGCAACTCGATCAGTATGCTCGAGAGAACCGCGGATTTAAGTACATATTGGTTGTAATTGACTGTTTTTCGAAATTTTTGTGGACACGCCCTCTCAAGTCCAAAACTGCTCAGGAGGTAACTACTGCTATGGAACATATACTTAAACATTCAAAGAGAATACCGAAAAAATTAGTCACCGATAATGGGAAAGAATATTACAACTCTAATTTTCAGAATCTTTTGAACAAACATAATATACATCATTATAGCACCTTTAGCATTTTAAAGGCTTCCATTGCCGAACGTGTAATTCGAACAATAAAGGAAAAGTTGTTTAAGTTGTTTACCTTGAATGGCAATCATAAATGGATCGACTTGTTGGAACAAGTTACAGATACTTATAATAATACAAAGCATCGCACTATTGGTATGAAGCCTAAAGATGTGGTTAAAAACAATGAGTCAGAATTATTAAATTCTGTTTATAATAATCTCAAGGTTGTAGGGAAACAGAAATTTAAAGTCGGTGATGTTGTTCGTATAAGTAAAGCTAAGCATGTTTTTGAAAAAGGATATGTACCTAACTGGACTACTGAGCTGTTTAAAATTATCAAAGTACAGATTACCAATCCAACGACGTATTTAATAGAAGATATGCAAGGGCACCCTATAAGTGGTGGTTTCTACGAATACGAATTGCAAAAGACGAAACAACCTGATGTGTTTCTTATAGAACAAATTTTACGCAAAAAAGGCAAGAAAATGTATGTCAAATGGCTTGGTTTTGATAAATCTCACAACAGTTGGGTTGATATGTCCAAGGATGTGGTTTAAATTTATTCATGTCACGTGTTTTTAGAATAAACAGGTTTCAACAGGTTGGTTTGTTCTCGTTACTGATTGGTTAAATATATCTATAAATACCGTTTTTCCCTCGGTTGTTTCTTCAGTTACAAATCAACAAGCATAGTATGTCGTCTAAAGTGACTAAAAAGCGTGGGTTTGTTCTCTCATCGGAGGCGGTAATGAGTACCATCACCGCAGAAGCTCTTGCAACAGATGTATCTGTTGTGCTGTTGAAAAAGTTTGATAACTACATAGATTGGGTCCAAGTTATAAATTGTGAGAGGTTAAATGAAGCATCAACGTTTCTTCCTGCGTTTCTACACTTTATCAGCAAGGTGAAATTGGTGAAACCATGGTTGAACAGAAAGCTTAAACATCATACAAAAAAAGATCAATTACTCAAGTGTTTTCAAGGACCACTTCAATTTTCATTAGAAGAGAATAATGATGATAGTCAAACCACATCTATACCCACTTATCTCTTCATGTATGGTCGTCGTTATAAACGAGATGAGTTATTACACGATACTCTGTACATTGAAATAATTTTTGCTGCTTACCTATCACTTCGAATAAAAGATGCATCAAGACGAAAAAAAGTGTTGTATCTAGCAGTACATCCTAAATTTAAAAAAATCTTAAATTATTTGCAAAATACCTATGTAAAAGTTTATATTTCTGATGTTGTCTGTACTTGGAAGTTTGAAGAATCATATATTGGAGGAATTTTATCCATTTGTATAACGGAAATACCTGGAGATAATACGGCAAAGTTGGAAGGGCTCCACTTGTACTATTTACTTGAGCACAAATATTTACCCTTATGGGCTAACAATGCTTCTCTATTAGCAAGTCAAGCTTATGCAAAAGAAAGACGAGATCTGTGTGATGCACCATCCTCCAACTGTAGCATCTGTCTATTGCACAAGTCGTTATTTGTTGATAAGCGTATCAAATATAGTGATTACGAGGACGTTCATTTCCGAGAAAAATGTTTTTATAATCTGACATTTCGTGGATACTGGGATATGCTTAGTATGCTAAAACCGCTGGGTACATGGTTACAAACACAATTATTACAGTCTAATATCCTCCCAACCCAATTTCAAACTGTAGAAATTACAACACAGAAAATTATAGAAGTCGAGGGCATGATTCCACATTTACATGGATGTATTAAACTATTTGAAAGCATCGATGGAGAATGGAGTATTGTGCTTGATGTTAAAAATACAAATTCATCACCTAATTACGGTACTCCAGAATTGCTTAATCAAACATTTGAATAAAAACAACGTCTCTTGTGCAATCTCATCATTTGAGAACATTATGCCGTTTTGTTACGTCTGCAGCAGCGAAGTCGTATCGCTTAGCAGCCATAATCGTACGACAAAACACAAACAGAATTGTTGTGTGGACTTTGACTCTGATGTAAAACTTGTTCAAACAGCTTTTAAGAACCGGCTTGTTACTTATCATGTATCCGGTGATTCACACTCGACCGATGTCAAGCTTTATTTAGAATCATTGAAAGATAAAATTATTTCATTGTTAAAACAGGTCTTGAATTCAAATCAAAAAATAAAAGTCAATATGGAGCTATATGGCCGTTATCTGTTGAGTTCAACAAAAGAACAGGAAACCAAATCTTTTAACTCCAAGTATAGTGTTATTGATCAACACACTAATTTGGAAGATTTTTATACTCTTTATCAAAATATTTTATTAACCAAAGCTTCAGAATTTAGGGAGGTGGGTAGCGGTTGGGCCTTGTCTAAGCTACTGTTTCTAGAACTCAACATAAATAAATTCAATCGAGCAGTGGGGGGTATAATATAAACAGCTTTATGTTTGTCAAACCCAGTTTAATTCCAATCATGTTTGACGATAGTTGTCTTTCTGACTACTCTGCAGACTTTAGTGAAATGGTTGAAGATGATGATGATACCTCTCGAAGTTCGACGCCGTATTGGAAGTATCTCGATAGTATGATTTTAAGAAGCAAGGAAGAAATTAGAAGTGAAAAGAAGTTTTTAAATGAAGTGTGTTATCCTGCTGGCCATTTCAAGGTAGTGGTAGGCCTCAGTGTCGCCAGAGGAATGCTGCCAAGTGTAAAGTTAACAAATACACTTTTAAATCTACCTGAAGAACAAGTTTCAATCTCTCTGGCTAACTTTGACTGGTATGAATTTCTCAAAATGGCTTCCAAGATGCTTGAAGATAATGGATCCGGCGAAACCGTAGCAACCTCCGTATCTGAAACTGAAAATTTTACCATGTCCACAGCAGTTCTGTTGGGAGAAAAAATAATTAATATTAAATGTGATAATGTTACATTATGTTTTTGCTGTAAAGACATGCATGATATTTTATGTATTAAACATTTAGTTAATTATAGGTTAGAATTAGTAAAAAACTTAGACTTTAGAACCGCTTATGATGATTTATTGAGATATGCTTGTTATTATGTTAATATAGATAACACCATTATTGATGTTGTTAAAAGTATTTGTAATTTAAACATGTCTGAACAGAATTATTATATTTTAGAGTTATTGCATTATAATCCGCAGAAGGTGATGGATGATTTTGATAAAATATATATGTGTACTGATGTTTAATAAATGAATAAATAAACAATTTCATGTTTTATTTCTTAGTATAGTTACAACTCTCTAGATAGAAACATGTACCTAATGGATAGTGTAGATCTTCTAGATTGCGGTGATGATGGCCTTGGGCTGATTCGAAATTTTGAAGACAGATTAATCACATTTACTGGGTGGCGCAATAAAGTTAATCCAGAAGCCCTAGCATATGCAGGTTTTTATTTTACACAACATTCTGATGTGGTTAAATGTGCTTTTTGCCACTGCGAATTTGATAATTGGAAAGAAGGAGACGATCCTCTAGCAGATCATTACAAGTACGCTAAACACTGTAAATTGGCAAAGATGTTATGGAAGTGCAGACAACTTAAAGCAAATAAACCGTCCAGGCCTGTTAAAGAGAAAAAGATGCAAAAACTAGAACCATCCTGCTATAAACGAAGTGGTTTTTACTTAATAGTTTTACTGATAATATTTATAACGGGTCTGTTTAATAGTTATGAAGCTATAAGTATCTTTAAGAAGAAAATTTAACTCATTTATATTCCAACCATGGCTGCGTTAAGTTCGTCATATGTACTCCTGGTGGCGCTGGTGCAAAATGTGTTTTACGTATACACTCCTTTTAACGTTCGGAACGTGTCAGTAATGATTGAAACCAATGACTTTCCATCTAATAATACATGGTTAAAGATGCCTTTTGAGATGATTGATAAGAAAATTACTCCTGCCTCTTACATAACAGTCCCATCCGCAGCTAACAAACTGCTTCGCTATAAGGTTAAGCTCTTGTTCCGAGATCACACTATTGGCGAGACAGATTGGAAGACTTTAATCAGCGTATACAAGAACACCACTTTCCCCCAATGTGACAACTCTACATCAACCGAGGATTTAGATGACTCAACCAGCAATTATAGTTTAATTGTATTTATAGCTGTAACCTGCTTCTTATTGCTAGCAATTAATTTATATAGAATTACTAAAACTCTGTATGTAATATGGCTAAATAAATAATTATTTTATTACTTGAGTGTTTTATTTCGCTAAATAATAGTTAATTGATTCCTGGTATAAGATGAATATTATGCTACTAGGAAATAAAGATGACGCAATCTTAAGAGCGCATTACCAATACCGTATTATACGAGGTATGTAAATATATTAATATATGAGGTATATTCCTACTAAGAAATAAACATTACCAATGCTTTGCACGACTTTATCGTGTTAAGGTCCTAATGGTTTAATACATCTAGCTCTGTTATTAGTTGAGATATTTGAAAAATTCCTTCACTGTTAGGTAGGTTCTATATTCCTCCGCCTGCAACCAGAATTTCAGCACTCCACTGATAGGCATAAGGGCCCTAATCGCAAAATACTATATCTTCCGAACCAGACAACCGATCGTGTTCGGGTTTTCTCTAAACGACTTATTACGTCACCCTGAACCCGACCCACGTGTTAGATTTTAATTTTTGACATTTGACAAGTCACAGGTGACCTTGACATATCTTAATTGACAGGTGACAGCCGCCATCTTTTCCTAAACATAATATGACGTCATCCTTAACACGGAGCCTATAATGAATACTATTGCCCAAGTATCTAACACCCAAGTAGCTAATGCCCAAGTAACTAACGCCCAAGTAGCTAATGCCTAAATAGCTCACGCCCAAGAGTGTGACATGACAGATGACGTATGACATATGACACGCGCCTGCGCACTGCCTGGGCATGCGCAGAAGGGACCGCAGGAATTGATGTGAAAACCCTCTTCCCCCTCTACTTTCAGCTTATGGCAAAGGCAGTCCATCTTAGAGTTAAACTCCAAGAACATCTGCGAAAAATATGTAGGCTGAAAAAAGATATCAATTGTTACGAAGATCATAAATTTTTGGCTAGGCAGTTGTTAAAACTTAACCTCTAATACTTATCAATGGCGGCCTCCTCTTCATCATCCGCTTGGGATGAGGTGTTTAAATCTCCTTCTCGATGTCAGCAGGATGATGGAGTACAGCGCAAAATCAAACCAAGCAAAGTCTTTGAGATTGATGATTACGTCACCGTTATATTTAATACAACAGAAGAAGAACGTAAACAAGTAACTTTGGATACTATTGGATATGGGGAGATTTATTTCTCAAATAGTGAATTTAAAGAATTCTTAAGTACTTTAGATTGTTTCAACGCACATTGGATGGATATTTTTATGATTATTGGGCAGTATACTCTAGTGTTTCATCGAAATGGTGAGAAGCGGAGCCTCAAGTTTGAAGACGCCATGACCGACAAATATTTGTTGCGGTGGACCGATAAGCTGATACGTTCCTTTTCAAGGCATGTAATTACATTGATCAACCTTAATAATGAATACTATCAATAAATTATTGCTATCAAGTATCGTGTTTTATTTTTGGGTGATATAAGAGAATAATTAAACAGTAAACATGTTTATTTAAAAACAAATCTGTGGTGTCGATTAATAAATACATATATGTCTTTAATATAGAAATAATGCAATATTAATAATACCGTAAATATAACAATAAAATAAATACATAGCCTAAAATATAATTTTATTATAACTACCTAACCTAATATCACAGCCCTCTAAAGCCATCAGCTATCCGAGAAGATTGAAACAAAGATAGCTATGGTCAGTCTTAGCTTATGGAATTTCCGATGATTCCTCATACAATACTATATCTCTATGACCCCAGTGTTGAGACATGAAACAGTCTGTTTTAATAAAAATTATTTTATATCTAAGCGATTTAAATATATTTTTATTAATACTATGAAATTGATGGTTTTAAGCAACTATCTATGTTTTCTATACATTTCGGTGCATGTACCACATTGTGTTTTTCCACTTAACAAACCCAAAAAGACCTTTATAGGATGTTTTTCAAATATATTCTTAAAAGGCGCCCTTTGGCATCCGGAGTACCAAAGGTACTTTTTTCGCTATGTGCGCATAATATTTCCTTCTATTTAACTCCGAAACACCGATTTTGGCTTCTGCACATTTCCAAAATGTCCTTATTTTTTTATTGCGGGGTTCTATAGGTATGGCTTAATAATAGATATATTAGATAAAATTATAAAAATCTGAGGTGCTGTTTTGACAGTTATTATGGTTTTACTGATAATTTGAAGACTTGGAAGTATTTTGATTATGCGGTTGTATAGGTATAGCTTATTAATGCAAATACTGAAAAATTCGAATTTTTAGATGTGTCCTTTTGGCAGCTTTGGTGATTTTACTGGTGATGCAGTAATTTGTAAATATAATTAATATACGAGGTATATTCCTACTAAGAAATAAACATTATCAGTGCTTTGCACGACTTTATCGTGTTAAGGCCCTAATGGTTTAATACATCTAGCACCGTTATTAATTGAGATATTTGAAATATTTCTTCGCTAGCTGGTAGGTACACTTATCTTTTATCAGTTTGCCAACTTTCACCTTTCCACCTTTAGCCATAAGGGTCCTAATCGCAAAAAACTATATCTCTCGAACCAATTAACCGAACGACTTTGGGTTTTTTCTAAACGTCTTATTACATCACCCTGAACACGACCTACGCATTAGATTTCAATTTTAACATTTGACATGTGACAGGTGAGCTTGACATATCTTAATTGACAGGTGACAACCGCCCTCCCTTTACTCACTATTGGCTACAGGGTAAAACAGAGCCCATTTAATAATGCTTTATAGTATTTTTACCCCCGCGAATTGATAGCTTTTGACCCCCTGTCAAATAATTTATAGATATGTTATGTGGAGTCAAGTTACCTAATGGAATAATGTCCTTGTGTGAAGTATTTATTTTGACGACAACTAACGCTTAAGTAAATGTATCTTTGTCAAGAAGGCGTTACTATAATATTTTACCACACCAAAATTAAAAGTTACTCACCTTTCTGGCCTCAAAATCTGGTCGCAAATACACTGACACGCTGACATACAGAACCTACACAGTGTGGAGCTAATTTTGAACTTGGATCTTTTATTTCTATAATTAACGCATAGGCATCTGTTTTATTGCTTTTATTATGCAAATAAAGTAATATTTTACAACATTTTGAGGCGTTTTGGAGTAAGAAAAAACAATAATACCTTCGATTTTCCCTACTTGTGATATTAATAATGAAGTTTTTATATATTGTGATTAAAACAAGCAGAGTTTTTATAGCTCCCGTATTTACAAAAATACAATATTTTTATTTATGCTTGCCAAGCACATTCACCAAAACGACCAATCATTTAACAGTTCTTGTACTGTTATAACTTAACATTTTTGGTTAATTTTTTCACCGATTGAAAGGTCTTTTTAATATTTGTCTATTACAATATTTCAGTATTCTCTATCAGTAGTGTAATGGTTTAATACATATGGCTCCAATACCTTTTAAGGCTTTGAAATAATTTTTTCACTACTCGCTAGAACTTGTTAACCTCTACCCTTTTACCAAATCTTACCTCTTTGCCTATAGGTATATGGGCACTGACCGCAATATTTCAATTTGTTGGATGTTTGTAATACTTGCAACGTGCATTTAGTCATCGGTAATCCCACTCTACAACGGTGGTTGTTGTCTTAGTTAGATATATAATAGTAATATTGAGAATGTGTTGTCTAATGACTATAAAGAACCCACACATCCTAGTGATAATATGATGAATGTTGTCCAACTCTTTGATAATGCTTCCTAGTATAACGTGCTGTTTACTATGTTAGTGCCGATTCAGTCGCGGCCATATACTATATTATTATGGTAGACCCAGCCTTACCTGAGATAAGTGATTAGACATTTTTGGTGGATATAATTACCAAGTGACTACATTTATACCTATCTAGCACCCTCCACACAAACGATATTCAGGTATTTTTGTTTTTAAGTCTAACCCAAACCACCCTGTAGTATTAAATTACCGTTGTATGTGCAAAATTCTAAGTATATTACGCAATATAACATTTTCAATTTGCAATGCTATTTATCGATTTATCCTTCGTCGTCTATTACACAATTCTACCGTGCTTTTAGAAGTTTTAAACACTTTGGGTTAGGAAAAATAATAATACCATCGACTTACTTGTATTTTTATCATTCGTTGGATATTAATAATGTAATAATTTTTACCTCATTTTTATGGGTTCAAGGGACGTTTTTTGGTACTTTAGTGATTTTTTAGATGTTTTAGCAGCTCAATTCAGAGAAGTTTTTAGTTGTTTATTACGTATCTTTAAACCGTACAATACCGTACCGATATTAACAAAAAATTGGGGTTGTTTATAAGCGATGTTTAGACTATTTTTACCTATTTTTCTCTCATTTAGTGGCAAAAATGAACTTTTGGAGCTGTTTGTCGATTATAAACGATCTGTAGCCATAGGTATCGTATTTACCATAATTTAAACTTAATACCTATGAATAATGCAAATACCCTAATGGTTTTAGACCTTCAACTCAGTACCTATCTATAGCCTACAGCTGTTTTAGTTACAACAAGTCTTTTCTATATAATACACCTTGTTATTTGTGCTAAAATTGCAAATTCAATAAGCAGTTGACCTTCTATATAAGTACCGTTGGAACGCTGCATTAAATGTGATTTACTTGAATGCTCGTAATTTTAGTTTAAAACGTAAAATATTATCAATTTATTGAGTTCTAAACGGTACTTCAGTTAGAAATATAACCCTTAAACACCTGTTATTGACATTTTTACCTTTAATTTGATACCAAGAAGTATTAGTACAGGGGCTGTACCTACCCTTATTTTTTTGTTAGCGTCTACTTATTGTACTGATCTAACCAACTGATGAATTACTGTATGGCAAATTACCTACCCACCTCATTAATGTGACCTAAACCTATGAGTCAAAACATGTCGTGATACGTTTTTAACAGTCCATTAGATTGTTATTGTAATTAGTGCTATCCTTTTCTATCTTATATGACAATATTATATCGTGTAAGTCATACAGATACTTCATAGAGGTTTTGTGTGTCTATAAATCATACTGTACATATAGGCATTGACAAACTTTAGGGTTTTTCAGGTTCCACATTTCAGCACGATATACCGTCGGCTGCTCTGTATAAATAATTTTACGTATTAATGATTTAATTATATAGAATCGTTATGCGCTTTTATTATCATCATCATCCATCAGCTTGTCTCGTCCTCTTTATGCACTTAAAACTTTTTCCAGTTTAGCAAATACTTCATTATAATTACCCTTTTAAACATCTGTTACTATTTTATCTATATAATTTTACTTTGCGTAATAAATGCCATCCTAGAAAATAAATTGAAATGAAATTTAAAAAAGTATCTATAATGTCTTTGCGGTTTTTAAATTAATAGAACATAATAGCATATTGGGGTTAGTTATATTTTTCTCCATAATTTGATATCAAAATGCATATATGTGGGGGTTGAATGGGGTGACTACCCTTATTTATTTTAAGTGTTTACATGATCAAGAAGAGTTCAAAGAGGTTTTAGCTGTTTCTTAGGTATATTAAAACAATATTGTACATACAAGTTATAGGTATTAGTAGAATTTATGTTATTTATATCCTTTCTTTATGCAAATTTTATTTATTTTTCTCAATTTTACCTGTTTAAGACCTGTTAAATATACGTTTTTAGATGTTTTAGTCGTTTATTAGATGTTGATTAACCTGTTCAGCAGGGTTTAGTTGTTTATTGCACATTCTTTAAACATTGCTGTAAATAAATACTGCAGGTATTACCAAATTTAATTATAGTTACAGCTAATTTTATTTTCTGTTTATGTTCCCTCTACACTTTAACAAGTATATTATTATTAATCTTACGTCCCCTATAAAAACTACTATTATATGAGGTATGTAAATATAATTAATATACGAGGTATATTTCTACTAATAAATAAACATTAACAGTGCTTTCCACGACTGTGCTGTGTTAAGGCCTTAATGGTTTAATACATCTAACGCCGTTAGTACTTGAGATATTTGAAAAAAATTTTCACTTCTAGATAGGTCCTATATACCTCTGCCTACAACCAGAATTACAGCGCTTCGTCTCGAGGCATAAGGGCACTAATCGCAAAATACTATATCTTCCGAACCAGACAACCGATCGTGTTCGGGTTTTCTCTAAACGACTTATTACATCACCCTGAACCCGACCCACGTGTTAGATTTTAATTTTGACATTTGACAAGTCACAGGTGACCTTGACATATCTTAATTGACAGGTGACAGCCGCCATCTTTTCCTAAACATAATATGATGTCCTCCTTAACACGGAGCCTATAATGAATACTATTGCCCAAGTAGCTAACGCCCAAGTAGCTAAGGCCAAAGTAGCTAACGCTCAAGTAGCTAATGCCAAAGTAGCTCACGCCCAAGAGTGTGACATGACAGATGATGTATGACATATGACACACGCCTGCGCACTGCCTGGGCATGCGCAGAAGGGTGAGATAAAATTGATGTGAAAACCCTCTTCTCCCTCTACTTATTGTTTACTTTGCCTCAATAATTTTTTCTGAAAAATTTGTTTCTCTTCCTAAAATTGTAAATTTTACTAGCTATGAAAAATCTTACTGTTGCAGTTATACCGATAAACTACAGCGATCTTTCATTTAGTTAGATGTCGTCCACATCAAAGGATTAGGTATTATTATTACTCCCATCAATATTTCTTCAAACTTATCGTTCCCGGAACCACGAAAAGTTTGTTTTATATTATCTAGACCTGCATTGTTTTTTTTTCCGTAAATCAATTTAAATATGAAGCTTTGAACTATAAGATATCGCCTGGCCCCGGTAGGACTTATTTTTGGTTATAGGAGGCCCTAGTCCTGTTACGCAACACGGGGCTCTAATCATGGGCGCCCAAAGAGTCAATTTCAGACGGGGTGGAGGGAGGGTAACCAGTCAATAAAAACGTGGCCGCGGTATGCGATATCAAATATTTCTTCTATCAAAAGTGACTTCTAAAATACCCAGGATACAGGAGGGCACCCACCCAGATAATGTGTTTTCCTTAATAAGTTACGGCTTCCATGATATCATAGAAGAAAATAAATTAGTTACTACAAAAACAATAATAATTAGCATTTATTAAGTCTTAATATTGGTAAAAATCAAAAAGAATTAAAGGAACTTTTCAATTAAATATGTATAGCATACAAAGAAACCGACATAGATCAAAGAACAAATTGAACTTTCCGCCTCTCACTTGCTAGATTATATTCCAGGTCCAAAATTACTATCAGCTTTCATCAGGCTTTCATATCGAGACAGCGGGTTGTACTTCAAACTTCAAATTTCATTGACTACATTTTTGTCTAAACAAAAAGAGGGAACTTGAGAGCATATATGCTAGAAAACTAACATGATTATTCCAAGTCAGCTGTCATTAATTTTTATCCCTAATAGTTTGACACTACTGCTATTTGTAATTTTATTATTCGAAGAAATTACAAATTCGTGAGTCTTACTTAGATTTAATTAAAGTTTATTAGAGATAAACCAGGCATTAGCTTTATCTTCTAAATTTTGAGATTTAGCCCTTAAAAGAACAACATTAAGCCCCTGGCACACAAGAGCTGTATCATCTTCGAAAATAATTCCCCACTCGGGAATGAGATAATAGTAGAGGTCCAAGGACAGATCCCTGTGGAACTCCATAATTGCCGAATTGCTTTTCAGATACAACATTTTTTATTATAACACACTATTCTCGATTTTCTAAGTATGATTTTATAAATTCTAATGGAGTACCCCTTACTCCATAAAAATAAAAAACTTTTTTTTTATCAGGACCTGATGAGAGACACAGTCAAAAGTTTTTAACAAATCACACAACTTAATAGATGTGTACAAACCAGATTCAACGCCCTTCACAAAATATCTTGCCTTTTGAATAGCCTGCGTTGTGGAACACTTTTTTCTGAACCCAAACTGACTCGGACATAACAGATTATTGTTCTCGAAGTAACTATATACCTGGCTTTAAAAACCTTGTTCATTACTTTTCCCAGAAATGGAACCAGAGAAATAGGGTGATAATTATCTATATTCTCCGCATCTCCTTTTTTAAATATGGGTGTCACCCTTTTTTTTTATCTTTTTGAACAAAACAAAATCTTGATTCATATTAGAAAGCATTTTAACGGTCAATAAGTTATCCTTCATGGATTTCAGGCTCCCATCATACCAGATAACAGGGGGCAACATCCTAGAGGTAACAATTTCCATAAAAGGAAAACACTTCTCAATTAAAGAACTTAAGGTACGTACGAAAATAATTCTATAAAAATAAGTATTCTGCTCTATTAGAATTTCAATATTATACTGAATTGTTTCCTCTAATTTCTTACAACTCTCTGTACTCTATATGAAAGCGATAAATCACTGACAGTAATTTTCGACTTAGGGTAGAGTAAGCGGCACAATGCTTGTCGGGCTCTTTGATCCGTTCGTCTCATGTTGTGAACTCTTGAAGCAAATTTCCGCCAAAATATCAAGATCTTCGTTTCGGCTAAACCATATGGATTACAGTATTCTTTCGTTCGAACAGTTTACGCACCTGCCATCTTAAGACTTCAAACGGCATGGGCTGTTTAAACCTATTATTTAATAAACGGTTTGAATGTGGAATCCGCATATTTGAATAAAACTTTAATAAAAGTTGTAAAAGTAACTAGCTTTAGGTTGACAGATGTAGAAAAATGTTACTACTTAACTCATTAGGTAGTAGTAAAAAAGCAAGATTAGGGCATAAGAAGAGCCTTGTTGGTTGTAGATATTAAAGAAAAATAAGTGTATTATTCAAGTCAAAATATCAATTACGCCAATACCCCTGTGATGTGTTTGTTTTAATATGCGGGAACATTTTTAATGTTTGAATACTTAGTATATTGGATTTATAGAGATTTGTTTATTTTTATTATGATTGTGCATTTTGTGCCAGTCTTGGATTTTTAAAGTAGGTTTAATTTTTATTTCTAAAGAGTTTATATTAACTAAGAACCTGACTGGTAACATTGATAACTGGAGGACCCAACAACTTCGCAATCTGGTGGAAATTTCTTATTAGGTACTCTTTCTTCAGAATTACTGCAGTAGCGGTGTCGGCGACCATAAACTAAAAAGCCAATTTTCTTCTTATTATAGCGATATTTAACAAAATTTTTGGCAAAGTGTTTTCATATTAGAATTTATGGGTTTAAATATGTGTAATTCCATAATCTCATGTATAATAGAGCATTTCGTCGTGTAACTCCGATATAACAACTTCTATTTTTACATCCTATCGGGTGCGCTAAAAGTTGCAGGGAAGATTTGTTAATGCGGTATCCTTATATGATTGACTTTTTGTATTAACAATCCTTGCAAATATGCAGTGTGATTTTCTAATTATACAGAGTGATTTCTAAGTTGATACTTCTTTTTAGCTGTGTATAGAAGGCATTAAAATAAACAACTGTTTCAAATACCTTTTTTCAAAAAACTCAAAAATAAAGTACTTACATTCATTTATTACACTACGAATCAAATACGGTTCTGCCTAACTTGCCCGTTGAATAACATTAAGAAACATTCTGGATGTAGGATGAGCCTGCAAGGTAAAGCGTTCTGCGTATAATCTCGATTCAGCCGCGCTTTGACGACACTCACCCTAAATTAGCACCATACCTATACTAGTTCATTGTTTTCAAATTTTACCATTTTCACGTGTCACCAATTTAAAATAAACTTGCTTCAGAAAAATACAACGCATCGGATTGCTCAACACTCGGCTCAACAACACCCGTAAATTAAATGACTAATAAGAGATAAGAAAAACAACATCCATACAGTATAGCGGGCTATGTTGTGATGACCAGACCCGAACAGGCCCGCACTTAAATTTTTTACTTCTCTATCTCGCCTATTTTTGAATTTTTTGAAAAAGGTATTTGAAAAAGTTGTTTATTTTAATGCCTTCTATACGCAGCTAAAAAAGAAGTATCAACTTAGGAATTACCCGGTATATCAGGGACGCGCCAAGTATATATTTATTTATTTATTTATTTATTTATTTCATACACTGTTTTACAGTTTCCCAGTTACAAAACAGGTAGAAAACAGAATGTAATTAAGTAAAAATAAAACAAATTATTTAACAATTAACATAAAGATTAGCAATATTTAAATTTATGAAACTAACAATACGGTAATAATAATAGGTACCCTACAACAAGAAATAATTAAAAAAAAAGTAATTAATTATATACGTAGTATAGGTACTAGTGATAAAAATGTCTTTTGACAGCGCTTAAGCTACAATTAAAGACATCATAGGCATGGACATTGTCATTGTAACATGTACACATCCTATTGATGGGAGAATATTTGAAGACATTGGTTCGTGAAGGTGGTAAGTAGAAGGTATATAAGTTACGGGCATTTAGAGAAGGAATTCTAAAGTTCAGTTTGTGCAGCAGCTCTTCACAAATAATATTGTTATTGAGCAGTTTATGTAAAAATAACTGCGTAGAACATATGCGTCTATCATGTAATCTAACAAACGAGAATCTTTGCAGCAGCTGGTCATGAGGAAAACCTCTGTCGGGATAAACTCCATCAGATCTATACCACAAAGCTTTCAAAAAACGTCTCTGAACGCTCTCAATATTGTCAATGTGAACTTTATAAAACGGAGACCAAATGATTGAAGAGTATTCCAATTTAGATACAACAAGAGAACGATACAAAGTTACTAACGGATCAACTGACCTAAAATCTTTAGTAGTTCTAAGGATGAAACCAAGTATTTTATAGGCGGTGGATACGACGTGATCAATATGAGGAAGAAAGGATAGTTCTCTATCGAAAATAACTCCTAGATCTTTAAACACAGTAGGTCTATCCAGAATCTTACCATTTATGTTATAATTGAAATCAAAAGTGGTGTTTTTGTTTGTATATGTCATAACATTACATTTAGCAATATTTAAATTCAATCTGTTTCTAGTGCACCAATCATACAACAAATCCAGATTACGCTGTAGCTTTAAACAGTCCATTAAACTTGATATTAAACAGAAAATTTTTAGATCATCTGCGTATAGCAGACAACAAATAGTAAGGCTATTGACAATATCGTTTATAAATAATGTAAAAAGAAGAGGACCAAGGATGGATCCTTGGGGAACTCCAGATGTTGCGAAATATTCGATAGATTTGACCCCGCCATAAGCTACAAACTGCCTCCTATTTTTTAAATATGAGTCGAAAAATGACAGTAAATTATTAGAAAACCCAAAGGTTTGTAGTTTGCTTAATAATATGGAGTGATCTAGCTGATCGAAAGCCTTGGAAAAGTCAGTATAAACAACATCTGTCTGCATGCGTTGATCAATGCCTTCAGCCAAGTATTGAGTAATACACATTAGATTCGTTGTTGTTGAACGACCTTTTACAAATCCATGTTGTTCAGGAGCAATAGCGTTTTTAACTTTATAAAAAATATTATTATGTAATAACACTTCAAAGATTTTAGAAAAATTCGATATAATTGATATAGGTCGATAATTTGAGATGTCCAATTTATCACCTTTTTTGTAGACAGGGCACACCTTTGAAGATTTCCATATGCTTGGCATTTGACAGAAACTGAGACATTTATTGAAGATTAAAGACAAAGGACGTGCAAAAACACCCGCACAATCCCTAACAATAAACGCAGGAATATTATCAGGCCCGGTGGTTAACTTAGGTTTGATCCGCCTGATTGCATTGAAAACCTCAATCTCGTCAAAACTGACAATATCAACATCTAAATCCGATATTTGAGGTTCCGGGGTTGTACTCGAATTAGAGGGTGCAAGATATGAACGGTTAAAGAAATCAGCAAAAGCGTTGACTGTGTCTTCAGAATTGGAAAACGTTGCATCCTCAAAATGCATTCCGCGGGCCATAAAGTTCGAACCCCTTTTGGAACCAACAAAAGCCCAAAATTTGTTAGGATCACGAGTTACATTATTTTCGATACCCTGAATATATTCCCCATATGAAACATGTATGTCAGACTTTATCTGGCGTCTTAATTCGGAGAAAATTTCATAGTCTAATTGATCACCAGTTCGCTTATATTTACGCCAACAGATAGCTTTTAGTCGAATATCACGTTTAATATTTGGAGTGAACCATGGTGGGTAACTGCGACGATTTGACATGCCAA
Organism: Polydrusus cervinus; assembly: GCA_935413205.1. Taxonomy (NCBI): domain Eukaryota; kingdom Metazoa; phylum Arthropoda; class Insecta; order Coleoptera; family Curculionidae; genus Polydrusus; species Polydrusus cervinus. The sequence continues at coordinate 56,117,488 of OW284511.1, forward strand.
ATCGGGGAACACATGCTTCAAAAACAGTATAAATCTTATCGTAAAATAATTTACAACAATCTTCTGGATTGTTCTTTTGCTCCAAAAAAGTCCAGTCAATATTAAGAAACATGTTATACATATCTGGAAAATTCGCCTTTCGGAAATTATAGAGACCCGTTTGCTTCTTAGGAATACAATTATTTAGACTAACGCTAGTGTTATACGAAAATGAGATAGATAGCGCTGGATGATGTTCATCAATTCTAGTAAGAGTGACTTCAGAATTTTTAACTTCGCAGTGTCTACCAAACATGACCAGATCAAGCAATCTGTCGTCATTATTGAGAATGAAATTGTTTTGATTTAAGCCTGTGATATTTAGGAAATTAATTAAAACATTGACATAATTATCCTGAGGTCCACCCCTCAGATAAAAATTTGCATAATTTGATACGTTAAAATCACCAAGTATGAGTGAATCGGCATTGCATAAATAATCTAAGGACGACAAGTATTCAAAAAAGGTTTCATATTCTTCAACACTTAAACGCGGAGGTACATAAAACAACAAAATATACAGACTATTTCTGTTAGAAGTGATCTTAACTCCCACTGCATCAATAAGCAAAGAAACATTTGCATTGGCCAGGCCAATATCAATTGGCTCACAGAAGAATCGGTCTTGAATCGCGAGCAATACTCCACCTCCACGACTACGTCCAGCAGCTGCAAAGTCTCTGTCACATCGAAATAAATTAAATTGGGTAGGGCATATCTCCGCATCGTTCACCGTAGAATCAAGCCAAGTTTCGGTCATCGCTACAATATCATATTCAAAATGAGTTAAGGAATTATAAATATCAACGGTACGATTTTTAATACTTCGTACGTTTTGATAGTAAACAAATAAGACATCGTTGCCCAGCCCGTCAGAATCCACGGATATTGGAGATGCCGCAGAGAAGCATGGCGGTAATTGCTATGGCTCGGCCAGTACGTCCGATCGGAGCCGATCACAAGCTTGCTTATACGCAGTACACGTTTTTAAATCCCAAGCGGCATGTCCCGCATCAATAGACCCGTTAAGTTTTACGTTAAGTTTTACGCAGTTACTACAATTTAGAGATTTGGACTTGCAGTCCTGAACTTTATGGCTTTTTCCGCATAGAGGACATGAAACCGAATTTTTACAGTATTTGGAAGAATGATGAAATTCGTTACAGTTAAAGCACCGAGAGACATCAATAGCATTAAATACACTGCAACAGTCAAACTCCACAAATACGTTACCAAAAGCCAAAGCGCTCTCAAAAGTACACTTATCTACCTGTAAGGTAGCCTGATATAAATTTTGTTTTTTCTTGGTAGGACAGAAATTAATTAATGAAATAGTCGAAGAGTCTGTAAATATACCACGATTACACTTAATAATAAGATCAAGCAATTCATTGTCCTTATATTTCTTGGTTATTCCAACAATTCGGATTCTGGGATTAATTCCACGGACCTCAGCAACGTCGTACTTATCCGACATCTTTTGTCGAACAATTTCCCTCAGCTTCTTGTTATCATCAACACTCCTGCACCCCATCAGCAAGCCACCATCCTTGACATTCTTTAATTTAGCAAGCTGAATGTTCAATTTAGCTGGGCATATATTTTGAACCATGTCCGCCTTAGTAATGGAACAGTCCTGCTGAGATTTAGGCTTGATTATCACCGCAGGTTGGGCCTTATTACGGACAACGCTGGCATAATTAGATTTAGGCAAGGCGATATTGGGCCTTGACGGTTGTGTAGTAAGGATAGATTGTACTCTAGTTTCAACGGACTTGAGAAAATCGCCGGCTAGCGACTCAAATGCATTCTTCATGTTGGAAAGTGCCATTTGTACTTGAGTCTCAATTAGTCCCTTGATATCATCCTGGTTAACGGTGATAGATACATTAACGCAATCAAGACATCTCCACGACAGACCTCTAATTTCATTCAATGCGCTCGACAGATCCTCTTTATTTGAAACACAATGGGAATGAAATTGTTTTTTGCAAGTGGAGCAAAAAATAGCAGGCCTTCGTGCATTTATCGAATTGTTACAAATTTCGCATATGACGGCCATTTAGAAATCATAAATACCTCCCAAATGTGAAACAAAGTGAGTCTGGTACAATCACCATTCGGACACTAGTCACGCTATAGAATCACTTGCACTCCCTGACACAATTAATTGGGTCAAAAACCGTATAAATTGACTGAAAATATACGGAGCACAGATATGGAGGTGTGCGCAGCACAGTTACACGCGACAATTATTATATATTCGGCACCGTCTGCGAAATACTGATAATCGCCATTATCCTATATGTATTGAGAAACCTGAATACTTTTGACCGAACGACGAACGGTGCGCTAACACCTAGATCCCCTAGAGGAAGAGGAATAGTACAATTTTACCATCGGTCGGTATTGACGGTAAACGCATTGGTGGATAATAAAATTTTACTATCGGTATTGGTAGATAATTTAAAATTTAACTTGTCTTGCCACAGGCGACCACCTTAGGTGCTTTTAAGGCCTTGGTACCGCACTACCTTGCACATATGAACTGCGCGTTCCTGTATATATCTATGAGTTGGTATTGAACGAATATTATAGTTTGACACATAGTAACTTAACCGGCTCAGAAAGGCAACGAAATACAAAAAATTAGGTATAAAATTTAAAGTCAAAGCGAGCCCAATTTATTTTTACATGTATAGTTTAAATTAAAATAACATATATTTCTGTGTAATCCAGTCATCTTTTTGAATTTTCAATATACTTTTGTATACAAATCTTCAGATAATAAAATCATTATTACTAGGCTCGGCTGGAACATTTGTGGTAGTAATCTTCAATTCTTTTAATATAGCACTCTAAGCTTGTGCTAATAAGGTCGATATCTCCAATGTCTTATTATTATTGAAGGGCGTAGGTACTGTATACTTTCAAATGATAATTTATCGAATTAACCCATTGGGATTTATATTAATCTTTAGTTTGGTCTTTTTATTTTTAGCAACCAAAATAGACTTGAGGAATGATCCCAGTATTAAATGTTATACTCCTGACGATGGCAGAAAACTAAAAAGGAAAGTTAGAGCACAGAGTTACAAAGAATGCTCAGCATTATGCAATGACGGTTTAGAAGATATTTTTGTAGAGGCCATACGAGTCACAAAGTATAAAATGAAGCGACCCCCTTCAATTTGTAATATTTTGTAGAGCTTATAATTTATTTATTAAAGTACCTATTCCATTATAATGTTTAAACTTTCAGCTGGGGGTCAAATTTTCAAAAACGTCGATTAAATGTGTAGGTACCGTAAAGCGGGGTTACTTCGAACGGGTAGCCTAAATTCGAACATTCCCCCCTCCTTTCGCTTTTCTCATCACAACGCGAAAATCTTTAGCGCGATCGAACTTGTTTGGTGGCGAATTAAAAGTAGGCAGTCGGTCGAGTGTCTTAAGGTTGTTTGGACGCATTTTAAGCGGTAAGTAATTACGGGGTAAATTTTATCATGTATTCGTATTTTTAACGTTTTTTAGGTTAGTTGCAAACAAACATCTGTATTACTGATCCTATAAGTCATATCTCTATATAATCTTGTAGAACTATTGCTTGACATGTCATTAACATGACTTGCAATAAAAATTTTGATTTTAATAAATAGGGTAATTACAAAAAAATTAAAAGCAATTTTTTTACTTTTAGAGGGGCTAATTCGAACATGGTGCGAAAATATAAAAGAAGGCTTGGGGCCTTGCATTATGTCAATTATTCAGAACAATCTCTGGAAAAGGCACTTAATGATCTCAGAAAAAAGAGAATGAATTATAGACAGGCATCGGAAGTGTATGGAATCCCGATAGCCACCCTTTCCAACAAAATGAAGAAAAACCATCCATTGCTAGCAGGGAGGCGACCAACTTTAACAAAAGAAGAAGAAGACAGTCTATCATCGGCAATTCAAAAAGCTGCAGAGTGGGGCTTTCCTCTAACTAGGTTGGACATTCGGTTATTGGTTAAGCAGTTTCTTAATTCCCAAGGTAAAAACATTAAAACTTTTAAGAACAACATGCCTGGCGTAGACTGGTTTTACAGTTTTATGAAGAGAAACCCTATTTTAACTGAACGTTTATGTCAAAATATTAAACGCTGTCGAGCTGAATTGAATCCCGAAGTTATTAACCACTATTTCGAAAATTTGTCACAAAGTCTACAGGGTGTGCCAGCATGTAACATCATGAACTATGATGAAACTAATTTATGTGACGATCCTGGTAGGGTAAAGGTCGTTTGCAAGAAAGGTACAAAATATGTAAATAGAGTTTTAGATTCTAGTAAATCCAGCACCTCTATAATGATTTCAGTTACTGGGTCTGGAATATTATTACCCCCCTATATAGTTTATAGAGCCCAACACCTTTACCCTACTTGGACAGAAAATGGCCCCGCTGATACAGTGTACAATCGTACCAAAAGCGGTTGGTTTGAAGGCGCCGTCTTCGAAGATTGGTTTGAGAAAGTGGCTCTACCATATTTCAGAAGATGCGAAGGAAAAAAAATTTTAATGGGAGATAATTTATCCAGTCATCTTTCCCTCAGAGTGATTCAACTATGTGAAGAAAAAAATATTGAATTTGTACTTTTGCCACCCAATGCAACTCATTTACTTCAACCATTGGATGTGGCTTTTTTCGCTCCATTCAAAAAAGTCTGGAGGTGCATTTTGACGGAGTGGAAACAAAAAAACAGAGGCGTTCTCCCAAAATCAGAATTTCCAAAAATGTTGAAAAAACTATTTGACACTGTTGGACTTAATGCTGTCAACAATATTCTTTCTGGTTTCAGAGCCTGTGGAATTATTCCTTGTGACAAAAATGTTGTTTTGGACAAACTTCCTAAACTCACGCCTAATCAACTGGATGATCAGCAAAAACAGATTGATATTGACCAGCGCTGGTCCGCAACTTTCACTGATTTTCTACAAAAATCAAGAACCTTGGAAAGCAGACAAAATATAAAACGAGGAAAAAAAATTAATGTAGCGCCAGGAAAAGGAGTAAAGGCATCTGATTTAGGCCAGCCTTCTGTTTCAAGAGAGTCGAGCAGCTCCGACGATGAAATTGTGTCTGATAATGTGGACCAGTCTAACTCTGACAAAGAAAGTGATGATGGTGCCAACAAAGAACAAAACAATCAATTGATTTCGGACAAAAATATTGGATCAGATGAAGACTTTATGGTGGATAATTATGTTTTAGTCACCTTTAAATGTCAAAAAAATACTGAGAGATATTTTGTCGGCAAAATTACTGAAGTTTTTGCTGACCAACCTGAGCTTTTATTGGTAAACTTTTTAAGGCGAAAATCAGGTGGCAAACAAAATTATTTTTATTATCCAGATGTCAAGGATGAATCGTTGGTGAACCGAAAAGACATTTTGAAGAAACTTAAACCGCCAAAAGATTTTAGAAGAAATCGATTCATATTTAATAATTTACCGGTAGAATATGTTATCGAATAAATTTTAAACATTTTTATTTTGTTTGTTCGTTTTTACTTTTAAGAAGTAGGTACTGTATTGGCTGATTATGTTATTGGAATATTTTGTTTTTACTTTGCATTCGCATAAAAATTTAGTTTTTAAGTTTATATGGCTCAATAATGTTTAAAATCACGTTGTGTCTTAAATAAAGCATTGTTTTATCAAAATACTTATATCATTTTTTTTATTTTAAATCTCCTATATGCTTAAAATATTTTAATAGTTCGAATTTACACTTATCTGGGTCTATATTGAAATTTCTGTGCGTTTTAAGACTATGTTCGAATTTACCCCACTCATAGGGGTAAGTTCGAACAACCTTTATCAATTAAAAAAAAATACTATATATATTTTTTTAATAATTATGAAGATCGGAATGCCTAAAGGAAGGTTCAATAAAGTTATATTTAAATTTTGGGTAATTTTTCTTAAAAGGTGTCAACACAATATTCAAAAAACCTCCAAAAAGCGTTCGAAGTAGCCCCGTTTTACGGTACGCAATGTCGTAGTGCATGCGATGCGATGAGTTTTGATTTGCATGCATCTCATTATTAAAAGTTATTAAGTGCTGTCATTGATCATATATGTCTTTTAAGGTTAATAATACTTAAACTAGATACTCAAGTGTGCCAATATTGGCTAAATTAGGTATAGTGTGAAATTGGCAAAACTATTTTTTTTGTCTTTCTGCTCAGAGTTACCAAGTGAGCAAAATGTGTGCGAATAAGACGTCAAAAAGTGCACTATTATAGTCATGTTTCGAAATTCGACCCCTAAGTGCTATTTTAATTAAATTAATTGTATTATTTTAAATCAGAATAATTATTAAAGAGTGAATATTTAATTTTAGGCTAGTCTTATTTAACACCCTCAAATTGAATGGAGTTTACAATTCAAAATAATATAATATAAATTTACCAAATACATTCGAATTACAACATAATATAATCCTATTACTTTCTCGATAATTAGACCGCACTTACGTCAGAGACGCACCAAACAATGTTTTGTTATCTCAACATTGCACTTCTATAATATTGTAATGTGAAATTCGGAGGTATGTGGATGTGATGGTGATTGTAATATGTATAGATAGATTATGTCTCAGGTTTTATTATAACCATGGTCAATGACCCACCTAATTAATTTATTTTTCAAAACAAATAATTATTATTCTCAAAAAATCCAAATATTCCAATATGTGTCATGCGAAAACTCTCCAATATACATCAAACTAATTGAAGCAAGCACAACGCTCGACCGCCTGGGTCATTTTTTACCTGAGCTGATGATTGACCTAATGAGTTTATATGGAATTAGAATATTACCTGAATGACTTTGAAACAAAGAGCAAAACAGACATACGCGCTATCGGAATTAAAAAAAAAACTGGAAAACGCCAAATTACATCGTCGCTGGGGACCCCTCCACAAGACACTTTCAGTCACGCGACACGCGTTTAGTCGATGGTACAACTTTGAGTCGGACAGTGGGTCTAACATCTTGTTTATTTACTTCGTTTTTGACGTGTTTACGTGACTTGTATTAAAGAACAATGACTTTAACAAACATTACAGTTTAAAACAAGCGGTGCGTTAACATTTGAAAAACGCGTTTTATGTTTTTGCAAAACTATGCACTAACCTGCATTTTGCTTGTTAAGTTACTGCCATCAAAATTTGCCCCACCCATAAAGAAAGTCATGAGCCGCGCTTGCATATAACTGTAATAAATAAAAAATGTTCTTCTTCGCTATTTTATTCTATTGGGTGACGTCAATAAGACAAGTTATGTACTAGTTTAATGTTCAAACTAAATCTATTAACTACTCTATCAATATAAGTTGATGTTGATATAGCACAATCAAGGGGATTGCTGCAACGCTTATATTGAATTGCTTACAAAGCATACACATTACAAATAATCGAATTAATTCGGTCAAATTATTATTTCGTCATTTCTCATTTCCTAATATTAATTAGGAAACACATCTATTTGTATACCTACACTGAATATTATATTACAATTTTCTTAACTATACTTATATTAGATAACAAAGGGATATTCAATGTCACGCAATATTACAATATATTGCAGCAACACCCATGCAATGTCGTTTTTGTTATGTTATTGACGGTTCGTACTTAATACGATCGTTGTCAGTTAATACACGAAAAACGCCGGTTTTTTATTAACCCAACAAAAAATTTATGAAGCCAAATCCAAGGTAAGCGAGTACATCAAAATTTATAACAGGGTTTAACCATGGTTCAACCAGTCTGTAGCTAGTATGATGATACATTATTCGAAATCGCTCAACAGTATCATGATTGTATTTCATTATGTTATCATCTGACACCTTTATTGGTGGTTTATTGTATGCTACAATTCATCTCCACTCAAATAGATGGCGAGTACCGCAGACAGGAAGTAACAATATTGGTAATTTCCCATTTAGCATAAAATATTTTTTCGGCAACCGTCCGGGAAGTACCCACTTCTTGAACGCTTTTTCTTTGAGAAAGTAGCATTTCTTCGACCTAGTCCGGAAAGTACATACTTCCCGGACTAGGCCGTGTTTAAAATGAGTGACGATAATGCAGATATGCCAAAAACGCCACCAAAGAAAAAACTAAATTAAGAAACTCTTAATTTAATAGATAGTGTGAAAATATTAAAGTGACTAAACCACAAAAAGTATATGTTTTAAAAAATGGCGAAAGCGCGGTGTGATTTTTAGCATGCCGGTTTTTTGGTTTTAGAAAAGTGTGTGACTTTCGGCCATCCTTATACCTGATCTTCAAAAATAATATATAATATCCGTTAGTAATTAGAAACTTTTATTTTTATCACGATTGGGCCCAATTTGGAAAGGAACTATTGTTGACACAATTGTTTCCATAGAAATTATCTGGCTGGTAAAGTTACCAAGAGATAGATAATATGGACCTTAAAAGCGTTCAGGCATAAACCAACGGATGGTAGCTTCGCACCATAGCCCGCTCGAGCTAGTACGTGAACCAAATAAGTAATTACTATCGCAACGACGAGTCTTCAGAACAGGCACTTTGTAAGAGAAATAGCGATAACGAACGTGTGCTAAATAAGTACAATCGCTATTCTTCATACAGAGTGCCACTCTAGTAAAGTAAAACTAACCTATCAAATAACGATTTTTTTAGGTACCTAGGTACGTACAAATTAATACCAAATTTCAAAAAATCATTTGTTTTTGTTTACCTGACAATGTGGTGATTATAGAGACTATTTTGCTTATTGTTTTATATTCACGTATAGGTAGAGAAAGTTTAGATGAAAAGAGACAAAGTAAATTAAAAAATATCGAAGGATATATATAAAAATATATAGTTTAAAGTCCATAATAATTAACAAAAAAGAGTTATCATTTATTGTCTATTGAACATGAAGAAATAATTATTCATAATTAAAGTACGCAGAGCTCCAAACAAAATGCACTCCCTGGGGCCGCATTAGACAATGCCGGCTATTTTATCCTTATAAGGATTCATCGGACTGTGAATAGTCCAAACTCTAACACCTAAATCCGTCAAAATGCCGAAAGGAAAGGGCTAGGGATTATATTACACACTCACTCCTTTTGAATCAAGAAGGCTTATTACTCTTCAATCCCTGCAACATGAAGATGCACAAAAACGAGCAGAATATTATCAAATTATGAGAAGTGGGCAAAAATTTGATATTATATAAATATAAATATGTGATTATAATTAAATAAATATACTTACATTCTGCTATGCTTAATTTCGTTCCAATGGTTTATATTTCCTTTACCTCGTAGCCGCTAAGGCCTCTGGTTGCTCCGGGACACTGCACCGGTTTACCCTACCATAGCTACGCCACTTAATGGCATTCAATAAGAGAGGCTAAGAAAAAAATGTAACCAAGTTTTTTGTTTCAAAGTGTTAGAGGAATATCTCGAATTCATTAAAGAAGTGCGTGCTAAGAAGTGGAAGCGAATAGGGTAAAACTCAATATTACTAGTGATAAGGTGATTTAGAAAGCTACAGAATTTTTAAAGTTTAACATTTTCTGGCAGTAGTTGCTTGTAAGTAAACTTATAAAATTTAATTTTTTTAAGGTCTGAGGGTATACGAAAGCATTAACCATATAGCAGTTTTAAAAGAATAAAAAGTCGTAACTATCTATAAGCTTCGCCTCGTCGACACCAAAAAACAAAGGCATTAATAATTCCATGATCTACAGTCCTACGGCTTATAATAGAAATATATAATTATGCATCAATCGATTAAAAAAAATTTAATCAAAAAGTTGCTAAATTAAAAAAAACACTTCACTAGACCCAGAGAGTTCAGATTCGAAACCATGATCTTCAGCACTTTTCTTTCTTAAACTCTTTATTTCTTACATAATTAATATTACATACAACATAAATCACTACAAGATAATATTTACTACTAGGATTGCGTTCACGATGTTGAACTACCGTCTAGGAAAAGCTGCTAGTCCAAACTAGCCGGTGTTGTTGTTAGCCCTGAGTAGGGCTTAAACTTCAGCATCAGACTTGAAAGCTCCACTTAGCTATGAAACCTACTGAAAAAACTTTACATACATGACTGCCCACATAAAATGTATCATAAATTGAATGTATTTTAGGAAAAAATGGTTGTTTATTTAAAAGCTAGTTTGTGATTAGTTTATTTTGTCTTGAAAATAATTATTTTTGCTAATTTTGTAAGATACATTTCCTATAGGTTTGATTATTTTTTTCGTTTGAAAAACTATTTTTTAATTTTAATTTATCCAAATGTCTTATTGACCTGATTATGTCCTGTGATAATTGTTTATTGTAGAACACTGCACTTTTTCCATTACATTATAACCAAAAATAGTATTTTGAAGCAAAAGTAAATTTTTTCCTAAGCTAATAATAAGTACCTTCCATAAAAGTATCGTCCAAAACAAACCTGCATCAATCTAAACAATATTTGCAGGTATTTTTATATTGTTTATATTACAGTGTGCTAATAGCAAACGTATAAATTGCCAAATTGCCAGTCATTTTAGGCAGAGCAAAACAATCTATCACAGAAGATAAAAATCATTGAGTTTAGAACCATTTCTTACCTAACACATTTTGCTAAAAGAAGATGAGGAATTATTAAACCTGTGACACAAATGTTAGTACTTTTTGTATTCAATTCAAAATTGTTTGCAAAACTCTTTAATGATAAATGACTGAATCTAATTGAATTTATTATTTTTTATTTATAGTTCAAAACAGACGCCTAATTCTCGAGACCGAGGAACAGTCTTCTCATGAGATAAATGAGCGGAATTAGTTTAAACCCTTCAAAATCGTATGTGACACTGAAGGCGAAGCGAATTATCTCATGAGAAGGCTGTTCCTCGATTTTGAGAATTAGGCCTCAGGGCGCTTTTGATTTATATCGCCCCTCTCGATAAACGAATTAACAGGAAATTAAAAGCAGATAATGTTGAAAACATAATAAATGAAAATATCAATATTTTGTAAATAAAATAAGATAATTCTGCAGCATTGTACACAACTTTCATAATTAAACATTTCAAAATAAGTTGAGATCTTGACGACGGACAGAGAATTTTTCAAATTGACTAAAAATTGGGCTATAATATATCTATGGAAATAATTGTCTCAAACAATGGTTATCACGAGATGGATATAACAGGGTAGATAGTACGGGTACACTAGTCAAAACTGTAGAATAACTAGAGTGTTGCGGACAACGCAATTCTTCTTTTTTTATTCTTATTTTTAATCAAATAGTTCTTTGTAAATATCTTATGAATTTTAAATCGCCCTGGGACTCATTCGGTGTCGGGTTAAAAAAGCCCACACTGGGCACTCTATACAATTTTTTAATTAGTGTCTTCCGAGCCAAAGAGTCGAGCGGGACCACGGCGGTGTCGGGTGAAAATAGCCCACACTGGGCACTCTATCCAATTTACACATAAACAATAAATAAATCAGTGCCTCACGAACCAAAGATTCGAACGGGACCAAGGCAGTGTCGGGAGAAAATAGCCCACACTGGGCACTCTATCCTATTTACATATAAACAATACATAAATCAGTGCCTTATAAAAAGCCCCCACTGGGCACGTAATTCAATTTACATATAAACAGTACTTATTGATAGGTCGCGTCTTACCACGACACTATCACTTGTTCCTGTGCCAAGGAAATTTTTTTATTGAAGTTCGCGTGGGTTTTCTTGTGCTACGAAGCTATACGCAGCTACAATAAGGTGCTGAATCCTGCTCACCTGCCGAGCAAAGGTGTTCCAGCCATCCTCTATTGGACGCAGGTATCATATTGATATATTGAACGAGTGCAGCTGAATGATAAGTTTACTACATTTACAGCTAGTCGGTTCATAATAATAAAAAATCTAAGTACTTTTTACACCACAACCATTTCTTTAAATTCATAAATGAGCCACGGGGAAGATGACACCTGACTGAGGGTTCATCGATTCATCTGCTGATCACAGTTTTATATTTTTTGAACAGTTACTATTTTATTCCTTTGTATTTGTATTCAATTTTTAATTTTAAAACTGAATGAATGGGAGAGAGTGAATTTTACATTTGTTCTTTTGTTTCTATTTTTGTCTTTTGACGTTTAGCTGTATTTTTTGTATATATATTTCTACATCATTTTATTATACATTTTATTTTACACAGAACAAGTAGGTAGTTGTTTTTATTCTTTGCAAGGGTCCAGCTAGCGTCCTAGATAATACAGTTCACATAACCTGCGATTATTAAGCAGGTGGGAGCACTTGGCTCCTTGGCCGGGATACTCACTCCCGGTTTTTCTGTGCCGAAGAGAATAGGACATCCTTCGCGCACATAGAGCATTATTAAATGTAATATGTGTGTTAAGCTAATCTGAATAAGGATTTTATGCCTACTTTTAGTCGATTCAACTTAATCTCAAAATTTTAAAAATTTATGTCTTCTCTCTACAAAGAACTTTGTATTTATTTTATGTCTATTCTCAATTACATTCTAAACCATTTTGAATTAGCTACATAATGTACAGTATTTTTTTCATGTATTTTACCTATTATTGTAATTATTAAAACTATTAATATTATTATTTTTCAATGATTTTTTCACAGCTGTTTGTTGGCATTGCTGGTATTTTTATTTTTATACTACAGAGAGACATTAATCTTAACCTGTACTGTTTAAAAACTTCCGTACTATATGGCAAGTTTGGTGAATGACTTTTTTAAAATTTGTTGGTATAAATATCCTGAAGGTCAAGGCCAAGTTATTATAAGTTGGGCTTAACATTTTTTTAATAGCTCCCTCCATCGATAGTATGATCGAAATGATATCTACTTTTTCCAGTTTTCATATATTTTTGATCTCTATCGCCCCAAATTTGAGTACCTGGTGTGTTAGTGGGAAACCTAGGTTAGGTATATCGATTATGAATGCTTTCTTGGTATTCTTTTTGATAAGAAGAATATCCGGACGGCTGTGGACTACTGTTCTATTGATTACTATTGGTTCAGTGTCCTACAGAAGGATTTTTAGTTCCTGGTAAACTGTTTTTTACGAGAGTCCGGCCATATGACGGAGATGCCTGGTTTGGCCCATTTTGCTTACCCTGTTTGATTTTCACTCAGTGATCCCAGTTCCCTGCATTAGAATTTATGTAACAGTCCTCAGCTAATTCGTTTGAATCAGCTGTTTCGTTAGTCTCGGGTCTCAATCTCCAATAAAGCGTTTGCTGTGGTGTAATCCCTGTTTGCTGTTCCAGTAGATTTTGTGTTTACCTACTCCTGATTCATCGCTTTATGCCATCTCGTACTGTGCACCTATAGGAACTCCGAGTGCCGGTTCTGTACCAATGAATATATTTTCAGAGCCTTTCCTTGCATCGGCTTTTTCCTGCAACACCTTCGTGCCCTAGTACCCACTGAAGTGTTACTTTGTTTACTTTTGCCAGGACCTCTCATTCTCCTTGACATTCCCATACCAGTCTTGAGATTATCTTCTTACATATAAGTGATCCAAGAGCTGCTTGACTGTTAGAGTATCTAATATGGATTCGTTTATTATGGTAAGCTCTCCTATTGTTTTTATACGCACACTGTAATATGGCGTAGATTTCTGCTTGGGACACTGTAGAAGACTTTTCGTTTTTCTCCTGTCTTACTCCATGTATTCCCGCTCCGGTACCATTTTTGGATTTAGAGCTGTCTGTGTACCAGATTATTACCTTAGGAGTAGTATCTGGTGTATTGTTTTTCCATACGTTTCGTTCATTAATTACGACCTCGTATGTCATAGCGAAACCTTGGGTTTATGTGGTCTGATCTCATTTCTAACTCAGGTCCCTTCTAGCCTTACTTAAAAGTTCAAGTTCAGTTCTCTGCTTGCCGACGAGCGGCGTCAAACTTTGCAGTCTTTAGAGTCCTATTCTTGCCTCCCCTTTAATCAGCAAGTAAAGTGGAGGACGGTGTTGTACGATGATCTCCATTGCGGATGTGGGGGTTGATTTCATGGCCCCTGCGTGTTGCTCAAGCAGGTCAGTCTTGGTTGGCTTCCTAGTTTTGATATTCTGGTTCTCTGCTGTACTTTTGGCCACTATACCAAGGCTGCATATGGGTGTATTTTTTATATCGGGCCAAAAGTTGAAAATAGTCGAAAAAAAAAAAAGTATTTCAAACGTTAAGGTAAATTGATTTTTATGAATCCGTGAATACTCTAGTGTATTATTTTCATATGGGATTCTACATATATGGGCAACTTTTTTGATCGTGAATAATTTTTAATGACAATCACTTATTTTTGTCCTGTCTGCAACACATTCTTTCGAGTGATCAAACAGATATATATATTCACATTAGAAGTATTATTTTCTATTATGTAATTGATACATGATACAGTAAGCCAAAGGAAAAAATAGATGTTAGGAATATTTAAACACAATATTTTATAACAGGTTTTTAATTGTTTAAAAGCGCAGAATATCTTATATTATAGCTTAAGCTACCATTTGAATAGAACTATTTGTAAAACGGCCGTAAGATATGATAATTCTATACCTATAGCGCATATTCATTAAAGAATATTCAATGTTTAGTAGCAATTGCATTTTATTTTTCTTTGGGGTTCACAATTTTACGAGTTGCAGATGGGGACAATTTATTGCAGATTGGACAATTTTTCAAAATAATAAACAGAGATTACTACAACTTATTTATTAATACGTTTACAAAAGAAATATGTAGGTACGTAAATATTTGACAAAAATATACTTTAACAATAAGTACTGAGTTTGGCAGTTTAAACTTGAGCCTCAAATAGCATGTTTATCTCTTCTTCATCGGGAATGAGATACAAGTCCGGTCTCGATTTTGATACGCTTTTAGAAGGACTTTTTAGGACGCATAAAATATCTTTGCAAGGCAGACTTTGTATGTCATCCTTGGTAGGCCAGAAAAAGTTTTTGCCTTTTCCAGTCAAGAACTTTACAGTGATCATATCCTCATTTCTCTTGGATAATACAATAAAGAATAAGAAAACCTAGAAAATATTCGATTTTTTTTTACAAAAAAAACTATACCAGGACTTCCATATGTTACCGCTACCCATGTACCAATAATTGTAACTGGTGGGGCTATAAGTGTCAATATATTCAGATAAGTTTGAATCTACATTTTCCACCACGTCATCTACTAAGTTTATGTTAAGGAAATATTAGTGTTTGTAAACACAAGAAACGACATTTTCTGTCTAGATTTTCTCGATCTTTCGGTAGATGTTAAACCAGTTGATTTCTTGCCCTTTTTTTGGTGTCCTTTTCTTTAGCTGGTTGTTTCTGGTTTGACCTAAAGGTAGATGCAACTGGGGATTTTGGTGTCATGCCATTAATTTGAGGTTTAGAGATAGTTCCAGTTTGTGTTTTACAATTATTTAAATCAAATGGTACTTCATTCTTTAGTGAAAAAATATTCCACTCGCTCGTATTGACCGATGGCTCATATTTAGGGTTTTGTCTCGTTAAATCCTTGACTGATATACGTGAATAGTTTACATCATATTTGGGAGAATCATTTTCACATCGTCTTTTTTTTCTTTGTTTAGCCTGGTTCTTTCTTTTTTCAATCTTCTTAGCCTGATTTCTTGCAAGTGACGCTTCTTTTTCTCGTTTTAATTTATCAATTAAGATTTTTTTCTTGTCTTCATTCATCTTAGGTATCCCTAAATATCAAAACATTTCCTTAAATTGGAAAACAAAAGAACTATAGCCATAATAAAATCAAATAATACCCTTCGCTTAGACAAAATTATTTGTAAGATTTTGCGCACCCTGTATACAACAAAATTAATTATACATACATAATATACTTAAGATATCCAGAATTTTGTAGCGAATCGTCCGCGACCAATCAAACATAACCCAAATTAAATTAATCAACAAGAATGTATATCAAGGAAAAAACACTGCAAACTTTGCGTTACCTTAAGTAAGCTTTTATTAATTATTTCACCAAACAATATGTTGTTTAATCATTCTTAAATACTAACTTTGATATGTAAAGTTATCAAATTAGTAATTGTGTCCGTTCTGCAACGCCGATGTCCATTCTGCAGCACGTAAATGTTGTTGCAGACTGGACGTTGCAGACAGGACAACCTCTGGAATTTTAAATGTTTTACAAATCCTATTAATGCTATATGGTTTATTTTTAAGTTATGTGTGTTCGAAAACTAGATGAATAAAATATGTACGTTATAGTTTTATACCGTGCGTTTTAAAAATGTAACAGACGTTGCAGACAAGACCGCCAGTTTTTTGACAAATGCTTCCCATAATTTTTATTTTAGGTTTAAACTTAAAAAACCCCAAAAAGTTAACTTACCAGTAATCACACTTCGTTACACTAACAGTTGACGTAACTGAAATGAAATGGCATGCAATGTTGTCAAATGTATCTTAAATTATTTGGCGCAAAATATGCTGTTGCAGACTGGACGATCATGTGAGGGACATTTTATTTATATTAATAAGAGATATACAACTTAGTGGAATATCGAATTTTTATGTCTCTTGCATTAACATAAAACATAGTTAAGTTATTGTATGAGTTTTGGCTGCAAAGCCTTTGAATAATTTAAATTTGTGCCACTTTACATACAGAAAATTGCGCCAGGGACAGTTGCAGATGAGGACATTTTGTCCATCTTAGCTACCGGAACAGGCACTGGAGCTATTTTATAACAACATTTGTAGTGAATTATAACAAAACAATTCATTAGTTATACATTTAATAAAAAAAGAGCGGTAGTTATCTCTTTACGCTGTTTTTATGCTCTGAGGACAGCAATATCGTTGTTTTCGCCCAATATAAAAAATACACCCATATGTTATTGTGGATCTTACCACTCTGGTATACAACCTGTGCACCAGTCTAGGTGAGAGTCCCCATGTTTTTGTCAGTATCAGACTGTATAGTTGGTTCTTGCTCGTATGCTACTCCCTGCTATGCTATTACTTCTTCCGCTTGCTGAAGGTTGTGCAACGTTTTCCAACTTCACACCGTTTTTTTTAAATCTATTTCAGCTTGGGTTAGCAGGTGGTTAGTATAAATAATTTTTCGGCGACACGCTACATTTTGTCATTTCTAATTTCGTATGTATTTTGTTGATTTCTCGATGACGTTTTATCTCCAGCCAGGGCGGAGATTATCTTTACAGTTGTTTATCAAGATGAATGCTTTGATGCTGACCGGTTTCCCTCCTTCTGGGTCGACCAGCGGTAGTTCCATTGACTCTAGGGTCTGGATACAAGCTATTCTTCATTGTACCGTTCTCCTAGCCGATGTAAGGTTGATTTATGGTTTGGTTGTCGGCAGGGGCTGGTCCTTAGTAGTATTAGTACTAGTCAAATTTTTGCCTCCCAAGAATCCATGAGGCTGATTGCTTGCGCGGTGTGAGATTGGGGTACATAATCTTTTAAATTCGAAATCAATTTCTTTTTAAAATGTCCTTACACATTTCGTTAAAAATCTTTTGCATTTTATACCTCCTGCCAGGTTAATGCTTTAGTCGCCCGTTAAGAAACCGCTTCTAACATGAAGTCAGTCATTTCTTAACTACATCAGTTCGTACGCCTACCGCGGTAGCCGTTTACCAATGTAGCGGCCGCTGTAAGGCAAAGACCAACTTCTTGCTGTATTGTTGTTCCTAATGGAGAATCCGTAATTTGTAGAGTTTAATCTTCGTGAGAGAGGGTTCATTGCTAAGCAGAACCAAAGCAGGCTTAGCGAGTCCCCCTGAAATATGCCCCTCCTTATAGGAATTGCATCCGTCGAGATGTTACAGTTGGCTTCATTCAGGTGTATCGTGGTATTCCACGTTGACATGGCGTACTCTTAAAAGTTAATTATAAGTAGGTCAATTTTGTAAATTTGGATTACCTGAATTAGCCAGTTATGAGGTACGGAATCGAATGCTTTCTTGTAGTCGATATATGCCATGAAAAGGTTTCTTTTCTTGGAGTAGGCCTGATTGCAGATTACGGAGTCAATAATAAGTTGTTCCTTACATTCCATTGCGTTTCTTGTACATCCTTTTTGTTGATCTGCAATTATGTTATTTCGCTCGCAATGGTCGTATATTCGGTGAGCAATGCAAGAGGATATGACTTTGTATAGAGTAGGTAGGCAAGTGATGGGTCGGTATTTTGAAGGATCCTGTTTGTTTAGTTGCTCCTTTGGCAGATGGTAGGTTGCACCTTTTGTTAAAAATAAAGGCATATTTTTAGGATTACCTAAAACGTCATTAATAAAGGTAGTTAATTTTTCCTGTGTATACCATAGCTTTTTCAACCAGTAGTTGTGTACACCATCAAGTCCGGGGGCTTTCCAGTTGTAAGTTTCTTTTATGACCTTTGTAACATCTTCTGTCGTAAGTGCTTCGTGCCTCATCGCATCGTAGTTGTTGGTGGCTGCGATCTCTTCGTCGATCCAGGTGGCATTATGATTTGAATATTTAGGTGAAGCTAACTGATCTTTCCAGAATTGTTGGATAACTTCTTTGCTGGGGTAGTTGTTGTTAGCTGTCGAATCGCTTTTTCGGATCTTCTAAAACAATGCGTTATCATGCTTTCTTTTGTAGCTTTCTTTGTACCTTCTTAAGCGGCCAGCGTAAACAGAGAGCTTTTGTCGGAGGGTATCAATTATTATTATTATTATTATTATTATTATTATTATTATTATTATTATTATTATTATTATTATTATTATTATTATTATTATTATTTTCAGGTTCCACAGATTGTAACTGGATATGGCTTCTATCCTGTTTCGGCATTGGTTGCAAGATAGCAGGTAGATTGGTAGGTTTGGAAAAGTTCAAGTTTCAGTTGTCGGTGTCGTTTAGTACACGTCTGACAATTCCGCTGGTTTCTATATATATATTATTATTATTATTATTGCTGTTATTTACAGTACAGAGAAGAATTCATCTTAACCTGTACTGTTTAGAAACATCCGTACTATATGGCATGTTTGGAGGATGACGCTTTTCTGGATTAGTTGGTATAAATAACCTGATAGGCCCAGTTTTTCCAAGTTGGGCTTAAAATATTTCGTCATAGCTCCCTCCACCGATATTATGATCGGAATTATGTCGATTTTATCTAGCTTCCATATATTTTTTATCTCTATAGCCAAATTCGAGTACTTGGTCTTCTTCTCCGATTCGGTTTTAGAGAGGTTGTGTGTTAGTGGGCAACTTATATCGATTATGAAAGCTTTCTTGGTGGTTTTTTCGATGAGAAGAATATCCGGACGGTTGTGGTCTACTGTTCTATCCGTTATTATTGGCCTGTCCCAATATAAGAGATATTCAGGGGATTCAAGGACTGGCTCGGGTGAGTATTGGTATTTCCCTTAGCCCTAGTTTATGGGCCAGTTCCTTGTGGATGATCTTAGCCACCTGATTATGTCTCCCCAGGTAAGCGTTGGGGGCCATAGCACCACAGCCCGCCGTGATATGTTCTATCGTTTCTCCGGGACAATTACATTTTCTTTATTATTATTATTATTATTATTATTATTATTATTATTCTTTTTCTCAATGTTAGTTTTCACAGCTTTTTGTTGGTATTGCTGGTATTATTTACAGTACAGAGAAGAAATTCATCTTAACCTGTACTGTTTAGAAACTTCCGTACTATATGGCATGTTTGGAGGATGACGCTTTTCTGGATTAGTTGGTATAAATAACCTGATAGGCCCAGTTTTTCCAAGTTGAGCTTGAAATTTTTCGTCATAGCTCCCTCCACCGATATTATGATCGGAATTATGTCGATTTTATCTAGCTTCCATATATTTTTTATCTCTATAGCCAAATTCGAGTACTTGGTCTTCTTCTCCGATTCGGTTTTAGAGAGGTTGTGTGTTAGTGGGCAACCTATATCGATTATGAAAGCTTTCTTGGTGTTTTTTTCGATGAGAAGAATATCCGGACGGTTGTGGTCTACTGTTCTATCCGTTATTATTGGCCTGTCCCAGTATAAGAGATATTCAGGGGATTCAAGGACTGGCTCGGGTGAGTATTGGTAGTATGGTGGGAGGTTTTCCCTTAGCCCTAGTTTATGGGCCAGTTCCTTGTGGATGATCTTTGCCACCTGATTATGTCTCCCCAGGTAAGCGTTGGGGGCCATAGCACCACAACCCGCCGTGATATGTTCTATCGTCTCTCCGGGGCAGTTGCATTTTCTGCACACATCTTCCACATTCCTTTTCATGATGACCTTTTCATAGTTTCGAGTTCGAATGACACGGTCTTGGATAGAGATAATAAAACCTTCTGTTTCAGCGTGAAGCTGCCTTTTCTCTAACCAATTCAGTGACATTTCTCTATCTATGAGTGGATTTTGGAGTGCAGTAGGGTATTTGCCGTGTAGAGCTTTCTCTTGCCAAGTTACAAGCTGTTGACTTGGCGGCGCGCGGATGATGTTAGGTAGTCCGTTTTGCTTTAAGTTGAGGGCTGTATATCCAGCGTCTGCTGCAACCACTTTTTTAAGAATTTCCCCATTCGATTCTTGGAAGTATTTTCTCATAGAGGTCTCTTGTGACTTGCACAAGTTATATATATTAATGAGACCTCTTCCTCCCTCCTTTCGTTTTAGGTAGATTCTTTCAAGTGCAGAGCGTGGGTGGTGGAATCTGAATTTTGTTAGCAGCCTGCGCGTAAGCCTATCCAGTTCGTGCAAATCCGTGTCTGAATACTTAAGGATTCCGAATGAGTAGGTAAGTATTGGTATTGCCCAGGTGTTGATGGCAGTAGTAAGATTACCAGCATTCAGGTGAGTATTAAAAAGCTTTGTTAGTCTGCTTTTGTATTTGTTTTTAAACTCCCTTTTTAGGCTTGTGTGGTTTGTTTGTTGGTTTTGGGAGATGCCTAAGTATTTATATGTTTTGTCCTCATCTAGTATATCTATGCCTTCAAGCAGTCCACGATTTTGTTCAGTCTTTCCGCGTACGACATTCAAGATTGCGCACTTGTCTAAGCCAAACGACATTTTGATGTCATCGCTAAATGTCTTGGTTATTTGAATTAGGGACTGTAGGTGGGTTTTGCTTTCAGCGTAGAGTTTGATATCGTCCATAAATAGAAGGTGGTTTATTCTAAAATTCTCAGTTAAGTTGGGACGATATCCGTAGGATGTTGATTTTAGTAGTGAGGACAGTGGGTTCATGGCCAAAATGAACCAGAGGGGGCTTAAAGAGTCGCCTTGAAATATACCTTTTGATATATTATTATTATTATTATTATTATTATTATTATTATTATTATTATTATTATTATTATTATTATTATTATTATTATTATTATTATTATTATTATTATTATTATTATTATTATTATGTTTTCAGTGTTGTGTTTCTCAGCTTTTTGTTGGTAACGCTGGTATTATTTACAGTACAGAGAAGAAATTCATCTTAACCTGTACTGTTTAGAAACTTCCGTACTATATGGCATGTTTGGAGGATGACGCTTTTCTGAATAAGTTGGTATAAATAACCTGAAAGGCCCAGTTTGGGCTTGAAATTTTTCGTCATAGCTCCCTCCACCGATATTATGATCGGAATTATGTCGATTTTATCTAGCTTCCATATATTTTTTATCTCTAGCCAAATTCGAGTACTTGGTCTTTTTCTCCGATTCGGTTTTAGAGAGGTTGTGTGTTAGTGGGCAACCTATATCGATTATGAAAGCTTTTTTGGTGTTTTTTTTGATGAGAAGAATATCCGGACGGTTGTGGTCTACTGTTCTATCCGTTATTATTGGCCTGTCCCAGTATAAGAGATATTCAGGGGATTCAAGGACTGGCTCGGGTGAGTATTGGTAGTATGGTGGGAGGTTTTCCCTTTGCCCTAGTTTATGGGCCAGTTCCTTGTGGATGATCTTAGCCACCTGATTATGTCTCCCCAGGTAAGCGTTGGGGGCCATAGCACCACAACCCGCCGTGATATGTTCTATCGTCTCTCCGGGGCAGTTGCATTTTCTGCACACATCTTCCACATTCCTTTTCATGATGACCTTTTCATAGTTTCGAGTTCGAATGACACGGTCTTGGATAGAGATAATAAAACCTTCTGTTTCAGCGTGAAGCTGCCTTTTCTCTAACCAATTCAGTGACATTTCTCTATCTATGAGTGGATTTTGGAGTGCAGTAGGGTATTTGCCGTGTAGAGCTTTCTCTTGCCAAGTTATAAGCTTGGCGGCGCGCGGATGATGTTAGGTAGTCCGTTTCGCTTTAAGTTGAGGGCTGTATATCCAGCGTCTGCTGCAACCACTTTTTTAAGAATTTCCCCATTCGATTCTTGGAAGTATTTTCTCATAGAGGTCTCTTGTGACTTGCACAAGTTATATATATTAATGAGACCTCTTCCTCCCTCCTGTCGTTTTAGGTAGATTCTTTCAAGTGCAGAGCGTGGGTGGTGGAATCTGAATTTTGTTAGCAGCCTGCGCGTAAGCCTATCTAGTTCGTGCAAATCCGTATCTGAATACTTAAGGATTTCGAATGAGTAGGTAAGTATTGGTATTGCCCAGGTGTTGATGGCAGTAGTAAGGTTACCAGCATTCAGGTGAGTATTAAAAAGTTTGGTTAGTCTGCTTTTGTATTTGTTTTTAAACTCCCTTTTTAGGCGTGTGTGATCTATTTGTTGGGTTTGGGAGATGCCTAAGTATTTATATGTTTTGTCCTCATCTAGTATATCTATGCCTTCAAGCAGTCCACGGTTTTGTTCAGTCTTTCCGCGCACGACATTCAAGATTGCGCACTTGTCTAATCCAAACGACATTTTGATGTCATCGCTAAATGTCTTGGTTATTTGAATTAGGGACTGTAGGTGGGTTTTGCTTTCAGCGTAGAGTTTGATATCGTCCATAAATAGAAGGTGATTTATTCTAAAATTTTCAGTTAAGTTGGGGCGATATCCGTAGGATGTTGATTTTAATAGTGAGGACAGTGGGTTCATGGCCAAAATGAACCATAGGGGGCTTAATTATTATTATTATTATTATTATTATTATTATTATTATTATTATTATTATTATTATTATTATTATTATTATTATTATTATTATTATTATTATTATTATTATTATTATTCTTACCTATTAATAATATTATTACTTCCTTTAATATTCTCTATCTTACTATCATAATGTTTTTTTTTTTGTACATGCTCTGGGAATTTGCAAAGATATCCTATTTTATGTATAAGATTTTTAACTTTTTTATGTCCTTTAATTGTTTTTTTGTAATTTTTCAAAACTATCTATGGTTTTTTCCATATTGACTAACTATCAATATTCAAAGAATTCGTCCATTTTTACTCAAAGAGACCTGATATTTGATATTTTGTTAGAAAAAAAACACAAAGTCTCGGCCTCAAAATTTTTCGGTCTGTTTAATATGGTTACCTGTTTTGCCTTAAACCGGCATCATCAGACCTACTGTTGTATTTGTGTTTGCTTGTTTAGGTCTGATGTTGCCAGTTTAAGGCGAAATATGTAACCATAATAAACAGACAGGAAAATTTTAAGGCCGAGACTTTGTGTCTTTTTTCTTACAAAATAACTATCAATAATTGGAAATTTTATTTAATTTTTATTACAAAAATATCTAAGAAAGAAGAATTTATTTTGCATGCCTTGTTAAAATTTGATTAATGGATTATTAAGACTATAACTAATAAAAAATTTGTTTTATATGTTTACAGATAACCTTGGGATGACAATATAATCGACAACTCCTTTGCAATAAAAAATAAATAAATCCTACATGTCATATAATTGTTGGTTTCTTCTCTATATACTCGTCTATAATATGTATAGTTAACACCAAAAACTTGTATTATTTTCACTAATTATTTTATCTATATCTATAATATATCAAGCATTCTAAACTTACTTTTTTTTAAAGCAACGAACGTGTATGGATTGGAGTTTTATAAAATCGGTTGATGAGGCGCTTGATAAGGATTATTTCTATCACAAATATTATTGTTTTCCATTTCCTTTTCTGGCATAAGATTTATATTTGCTGTATTATTATAGTCAACTGTTATTATGCAATTATCTCTCTCACTACTAGCAGTATTTTGCTGATGTAAATTTTGTAAAGTCTTCAAAGAAACATTTAGCTCACTATGTTGCGAAATTTGATTGACGGCTAAACGTTGTGAAAGCAATGTCAGCGAACTTGTTGCATCAGAGTCATTAATTTGAATTACTGTTCCTGGTGGATTAATTAAGCATTTATGTGATTTCTGACTTAATTTATATCTAAAATTTTGGTTACAAGATGTACATCTATAAGGCATCACCCCTGTGTGAATTCTCATGTGCACGAAGTAGGAAACTCTTTGTCGAAATTTTTTACCTGAAATTAAAAAATATATTTTTATATTATCCCTCGCCATAAGAAATATTTGTTCTTTTGGACTTAATTAATTATCCACTATACAGTGTGTCCACGGATAGAGTTCGGAGGAAATTTTTTTTTTATTTGTGGGTTTAGAAGAAAAAGTTATTCTTTATAAAAACGTCTGCTTGTGTCGAAACTATCATTTCGAATATTAGATTTGCGATTACTATACAGGGTTCGTCAGAAACAACATTTTTATTTTTTTGATTTTTTTTTAATTCGTACTTCGTAATTGCATATTGTACAGGGTTGAACAGAAAAAACATTTTTAATTTTTTATAATTTTTGATTGAATAAATTAAAGAATGTATAAATAAAAATACTTCAAAAGTAGACAAAGAAAAATAGTTTTATTACAACAGAATCGTTATTCCGCCAGATATAAAATTATATTCTAAGTAGGAAAGCAACAATAATAGGGGTCTGTTCTTACGTAAATTTATTTTAAACGAAATTAAAAAAAATAAAAATGTTGTTTCTGGCTAACCCTGTATAGTAATCGTAAATTTGGTATTCGAAATTGTAGATTCAACATAAGCAGACGTTTTTATAAAGAGTGACTTTTCTTCTAAATCTACAAAAATAAAACGTTTTAAAATATGGTTAGTCCCAAACAACATTTTTAGTTTTTTGGATTTCGTTTAAATGATGAAATTAACCACTTTGAGAAAAATGTTTATTAGACTTTTTTTGCACAATTGGTGTAATAAATCACGGCTTTGAAAATATTTTCATATAATTTCAAAAAAAAAATTGAAATCAAAATCATTAAAAATGTTATTTTTGATGTACCCTGTATAGCAATCGTAAATTTGGTATTCAAAACTGTAGTTTCAGAACAAGCAGACGTTTTTATAAAGAATACCGTTTTCTTCTAAACCCACAAATAAAAAAGTTTTTCCTCTTCCGAACTCTATCCATGGACACACTGTATATAAGAAAATCAATTTAATATGAAAGCCATTTTTTTTTTCAAATATAATTATAATTAGACTTTTAAAAGAGTCATTCTAATTACAAAACAAATATAAAATTATTATAATATAATTGAAATCAAGGTATTTCTAGATCTACCAAATTAAAAAAATAATGTATGAAATGAATTTACAGAATACATAATGAAGTTGATAGCTGAGTAGTTTTATCATTTTAGACCTATTAGAAAACACCGACATAAAACTTCACTGAGACACGGCTCTGCAAACTGACAGAACCGCGATTTCCAACAGATGAATATGTGTTTTACCCACCCCACCACATTACACTATGGTCGAGTAACACAGTTCAGAAACTATAAAAATGAGAAATGTGTGAGACTTTTTTTACGTAATCATTTTATGTAAGTAGTACGTTTTTTTACAGAAGCTTTAGCGACGGCGCTGGTATCGGAATATTATGTAAAATTATGAATATATACATATATATCGTTATTTTTACCGCAAATTTCACAATCAAATGGTCGTTCTCCTGAATGTATCCTTGCGTGGTTTTGTAATGTCGAATGTTCTTTGAATGCTCGACCACATTCCTTGCATTCGTATGGTTTCTCAGATGAATGATAAAGCATATGTTTATGGTATGATTGTTGAAAAGTAAACGATTTATTGCATATTGTACAGGTGTATGGCATTTCTCCTAAAAATAAATAATATTCAATTATCAGCAAGATACCATTTGAAAATCTTGTATGTTAAATAATAAAAGTCCAGCTTGAGAACTTTAAATATCATAATTAACTAACTAAGTTTTTATATACCAATTTCATACCATCAATCAGTGATCAAAATTATTTATATATCCGTATATTAAATTTAAGCTTGATGTGCTGTCATTTTATATTATTTTTTTTTAACTGACCAATGACCATAAAGTAATTATATATGCATACCTATAGAAACCTAAATTACTAATCAGACAACCTTAATGGAAACCTAAACACCCTTTTAATTCGAATTTATTATTATTATAATGTCACTACAAACAATCATAACCATAAGATTATAAAGGGATAAAATTAAAAGCTGGCAACTGGCATTGCCTCAAAAGGGTAAAAGTTATATTTTTTTTTAAATTTAATTTTCTTATTTTTTATTTTATTTTTATATTATGTTTACTATATTGTCTACTCTTGTATTACACTCCTACGGACTGTAATGTGGAAACATATCGATTAAATTGTTAGTATAACAACTGTCAAAAAATATTTATAAATTTTTAATTTCATATTAATGTATTTCAATTATAATACGAAAACTACACCCAACAACAAAATATTTCTTTATAAATACGATTATTACACATAAAAAATGTTAAAATGACAGCTGTTAATATATAGCTAATAATACTGATATTACTCATGTCTTAAAAATTAAAAATGTCAAAATGACAAGTGCAAAATTATTAGTAGTTTGCAGAAAAAGAGTGGATATGATGTCCACATCGCACGAGGAAGTAAATTGAGCATGACTTTGTAGGCAGAGTGCTCAAATTTCCGAGGGCAATATGGACAATCCACTCGAGTTAAAGAGTATATTTTTTCTACGACCAAACTTTCGAACCTTATGCTAAAAAATGTAAAAAAAAGTTTTCAGGTTGCCTGGCTCGAACTCACGACCATTGGTTCCATAGTAAAACGCTCTACCTCTCGACTATCGAAACGTTAAACTAATTATGGGAAAACGAACTGATAAATGATGCTACATGAAATTAATTTTCTATGCACATTCAGCAGGTTGCACTATTGATAAATCTATTATAAATGCGTCTAGATTTTATTATATTGAACAAATTGTACTATATGCATTTAAATTATACAATTTAGTATCTTGAAAAAGAAGGCGGAGCCTCAGTAAAAATAATATACTGTGATTGGTCAGTACTTTTAAGAACAACAATGGCTTCTCTGTAATTGACTACTGTGATTGGTCAGTTTCATTAACTATCTAGGATTGTTATAAAATTTTGCCGCACAGTTCGTCCACTTGCATATGAAAGGGCGTATCTCAAAATTGATACTTTTGCAGGAGAGCGATTTTAAATTTTTGATACAAAAAAAACTTCTGTCACAAGAATACCATAAGGTTTTTATGGCTGTAGTTTGGGGTTTTCAGTCACAAAAAGAATACATATTCACTATATACATTCACACTAAATATGTTTTAAATAAATATCTTTGAAATTGCCAAAAAGGAGAAAAAAGGTTTAAACAAATGAGATACGCCCTTTTGTGTACTGTTAATGTTTGGATTTAAACACAATGTTTATACAATCAACAATCAGCATTTTACTCGTGGTGAAGCGATCTGTAGAAGACAACGTGGTCAAAAGATTTTACCACAGGTTCTTTTCCAGAGCACAGTGAAACCAAGTTGTCGTATTTAAGGTCTTTTCTTATTGAGCTTTCCAACAGACAAATTGAAAATATTTTCCTGGTTTCTTTTTAGGGTAATGCTTCTGTAGGTTTCATCATAATGGGATAACTTGTAGAGAATTTTATTAGCATTTTTCTTTGCAACTTTAAACTCCGAGATTTCTGTCCAGTTCACTATGTTTTTGTTAAAGTCTGCACGGATACTTAAAACTCGTAATTGTTTTGATAAATCTTTAAAATCTAAGAAGTCAGTAAGTTCCATCTTATTTACAATGTATGGTTAATTCCTTCTTGCAAGTTTGAAAATGGGCAGTAGTTGTGATTGACAGTAAAAGGGCGTAACTCAATAACAATTAATAAAATATGGCAAACAAAAGGGCGTAATTGAGATTCGCCTTTTTTTGCTTCTATATTATGCTGTATTGATTTTCGCCCAAACTACTTTTCTAAATAACTCAACAGGGAATAAAGATAAAGGTACGCCCGTTTGACAGCAATAAAATATCGCCTAAAGACATAATATAAGGGCTTATGTAAAAAAATCGATTTTTTGAGATACGCCCTTCGTATGCAAGGCGACGAGTTAACTGGAATAGCTTACTTTACCCGCCACTTTAAGCGTAAAGGAAACAGCAAATTTCCATGTGGGAGTAGAAAATAGTATATTAAAGTATAAATAGATATTAAGGTCTTTAAAACACGTTCGATTTTGCAAGCATGACGGCGCAGCCGGAGTGCTTGAAATAGAGCAAATGATTTAAAGACCAGTTATCCGCGAATACATTTTTTTTTTGGTACACTTTGAAATCATTAATAGATTGGTATTTATATTACAAAAAATGGAAATAATAACTTAGTAAGTAAGTGAAATGGTCGAATTCGTAATGTGATATACCTGTCGTTGTCATGAAAATGAGGAGAACAAAAAATAACTTCCAATCTGTCACATAAGATTCATTGTTGTCACCGTTGACATTGGTTGTGTATTACTTAAAAAAATGAGTTTTATTGATTACTTAAGTAGTAAAGCAGAATCGCGGTTAATACCGCAAAAATCGGAAGCCGCTTATAAAAATGAATACGACAAGTTCATTAAATGGATGGAAGAGCAAAATGTAACAGATACAGATGAACGGGTTGTGCTTGCGTACCTTCAGAAAATGTCGGAGCAGTACCAGGCGTCGACTATGTGGGCTATCCATTCGAAATTGCAAAGTATGTTGAGGATAAATAAAGGGGTCGATATAAAATCATTTACGAAAGTGCATGCATTTATGAAGGCAATTAGCAAGAATGACGTAGTCAAGAAGTCTTATGTATTCAAGGAAGACGATTTGCAGAAGTTTTTCATAGATGCACCGGACATTAGGTACGTAATTATTTTTGAAAGTGGTAGCCATTTGCGGTATCTTTGGCTCTTGTAGAAGATGTGAATTGTGCGATTTACGCTTACATGATATCAAGAAAGAAGGAATCGTATTGCTTATTACTATCCGACCATCTAAGCCACTAAAGGCTCGACGTTTTACTATTGCCGACAATGATGTAATTGGATATGTGCATTTGGTGAAGCAGTATATTTATCATTGCGCCCCCAAAATATAAGTACCGACAGAGTATTCTTACGGTATGATAAGGGAAAATGCACCAATCAAGTCGTTGGCATTAATACCTTTGGATCATGTCCCTTGCAAATTGCACGATACCTTAAATTAGACGATTTTGAAAAATACACGGGACATGCGTTTCGACGTACGTCCGCTATCATTATGGTGAATAGTGGCATGACAATAGATCAAATCCAACGACAAGTTGGATGGAAATCGGCAGCTGTGGAGACAGGTTACGTTGAAAAGAGTATTAGTAATAAGAAAAATAGAAAAGAAGGTTTTTTAGCGGCAGGCGGACAAAGTAGTGCATCTATCTTTTGCATTGAGTACACAGGGACGCCGAATGCAATGGGTTCCCTGGGGCACAGGTAGACAATGACAGGCTGTTTCGTTTTTATTAGAACTCATCAGAAAGCCATAACCTGTAATCGACCCCGAATGCAAAAGATAGATGCACTACTTTGTCCGCCTGCCCCTAAAAAACCTTCTTTTCTATTTATTTATATATATATAAAAACTCTACTACTTTATTTTAAGAATAAGAAGAATATTTCAAACATTATTGGGAGTGCCATTAATGGAAGTGTAACCTCATTGACTTCCGAGAATATTAGCAGGATTTCTTCTGATTTAAAAAACGAAAGTATTAATATTTCAAACAATACCAGCTGCATTTTTCACATTTATTTAAAAAATTAATATTGTTAAATATTTGAATAAGCTTTTCAAACATTTGTTAATAACAAAAATAATATTTTTAATTAAATACAAATTTGACGTTAAAAGGTAATTCTGTCAAATCAATAATTAAAAATTTGACATATTTAGACTTCACGTTTCATGGGTTGTTGATGTTACCATGGTAACTTTAAAATACGCGCGTTTTTGAAAGTGGGATTTAAATACGCTAAGGCGTTCTTTAAATAAGCGAAATAGGGTATCAATAAAAAAAATTCTCTATTTCTAATAATTTCTTTTGTTTCTTTTATTTATGAACGACAGTAGAGTTTTGGACTTGCATTGTCTTTATTTAACAAACAATGAACATACACATAAAAAATGTGAAAATGACAGCAAAAAAACTAATTTGCTTTTATCCCTTTTATTTATGTGTCACAAAATTAACACTTAATAGTTTTTTAAAATTGAAATAGTTGAACTTAAATAATGTCCAAATGATAGCTAACAAAAACATATTTTTCTTCATCATACAAATAGTTTGTTACACATAGTAGTCAGGTAACTTTGATTTTGATTAAATAATGCCAGCCAACGCCATTTTACTCACAGGTGGACAAAGCCGCGGTTACTGCGATTTCATAAAAATATTTTTTCTACAATAATTACAAACTCAGTTTACATACTTGTATCAAATGTTGTTCAGATTGGATAAGTAGTTTGCGGGGTAAATTCGTTTTAAATGCGTATGCCAAATTTAGGGTAGATCGGTTAGGTTGTTTTCGAGTTACTATAAAGAATCAATTTGTTAGGGCGGATAAGGCTACTGTTACTGATATTTCTTAACTATTTTTTCTAAAATTATAAACGCCTTTTACATAAGAAGAGTAAATTTATTTTACATGCTTTTACCAAATTTTGGGTAGATTGATTAATAAGCTTTAATTTTACGCGTATCTACTAACAAATTTTAACCCATGATTTATAACTTACTTTCTCCGTATACAGAGTTTAAAGATGCATTTTTTAGGGTCGAAACGTTGGACGCGATATGTAATAAAATCATATTAGACAACGAAATATGGCAATGGAAGGATCAAATAATTTTTTCCTCATCTTTGTGAATAAAACTTTTTCAAACATAATTTATAGAAGAAAACTCGTATCTATTGACGTTTAGGCCGCGGCGCATTGCCTGTCGAACTTTCATATTTGGTTACAGTATTACTACTACACTTAAGTGGCGAGTAAAGTAGGCTATTCCAGTTCACTGTGCGGCCAAATTTTATAACAATCCTAGATAGGTAATGAAACTGACCAATCACAGTAGTTAATTACAGAGAAGTCATTGTTGTTCTTAAAAGTACTGACCAATCACAGTATATTATTTTTACTGAGGCTCCGCCTTCTTTTTCAAGACACAAAATTATATAATTTAAAGGCATATGGTTCAATTTGTTATTAATTTGTTCAATATAATAAAATCTAGACGCATTTATAATAGATCTATCAATAATGCAACCTGCTAAATGCATGTGCATAGAAAATTACTTTCCTGTAGCATCATTTATCAGTTGGTTTTCTCATAATTAGTTTAACGTTTCGATAGTCGAGAGGTAGAGCGTTTGACTATGGAATCAATGGTCGTGAGTTCGAGCCCGGCAACCTGAAAACTTTTTTTACATTTTTTAGCATAAAGTTCGTAAGTTTGGTCGTAGAAAAAATATACTGTACAACTCGAGTGGATTGTCCATATTGCGCTCGGAAGTTTGAACACTCCGCCTACGGCGTCGTGCTCAATTTACTTCGTCGTGCGATATGGACATCATATGCAATCTTGTTGTACAAACTACTATTACTTTATATCTACAAATAAAGTCACAAGGAATAAAATCTCGTAGAAGACCTAGTTGGCAATTTTTGGCTGTTCCGAATATCTCCGATCATTAAAAATTGATAAAACTCAAGGTATGCAGACCGATTTTAAAATGGAAAATTTATTTATTAATACTATACTATATTGGAGCTATCTGTTTTATACCACTGTATTGTAGAAGTTCGAGCTATCTCTTATCCTAAATTTTAAAGCGCGAGATACTAAAATAACTAAAAAAAACTTACGATGAAATATGCCATTTTCGGCCATTTTTGATCCGTCATATTTTTAATAGTCATCCAAGACATTCTTTTCGAAAAATCATAATTCTGTTAAAATGAAATCTCCACAAATTTGCAGAGTATTTTTAACATTAAAAATTCAATAATTAATCGGACATTTGGTCCAATTAAATTGTAGAAGTCCCAAAAAACCTATAACATTTAATTTTTAACATCAAAACGTTACAACAACTTCACAATCTGTAGCCAAAAACACCCATTTTAGGCTAATTTTGATACCGGTAATTAATTCCAATATGGAATTCTGTCTTCAGACAAAGTAATTTAATGGCAATCTATTCGAAAACTATGTAATTTTGAGATTTGGCGAATTTTCCTATTCCCACTCTTAAAATATTAATTTTCTCCAATTAAAAAATATTATAAACTGATGTATTCAAGTATATATGCGCGTTCAGAAAAGATTGAGGAATAAAATAAGCCTAAAATGGAAAACCATGATCGAATATATAAAACTTTTGGTAAAAAAACGTATAAAAATTAAATTTTTTGAATCACAAATGTACCTACTACCGAAGAGCACTCTTGGTATGAAATTTAAAGTCTACTTTTACTTCTCTAAACAATGAATTAAAAAAATATATGAAAAGTTAATTACAGTGGCTCTCGGACGGGGTTGCGCGGACCAGTACCTACCTTAAAAATCAAAGTTTATTCGTTTAGGTATTGCCCCATAAATCAAACTGATTAAAATTCCAAAAAATATATTTTAAACATAAATCGGCGAGCACTCTGCGATTGGTTGTATAACATTTTAATATAAATATTATTTTTCTAGAAAAAAAGTTAAAACCGTGAAAAAATTGTATCTAAAATCGTAATTTTGAAATTCTTACAATTTTTCACAATTTCTAATCATTTGTATAGAAAGATGTATTGTAAAAAAAGGAATTTTTGGATGTCCCATGTGGCCGTTTAAACCGGAAATGTGTGCGAGTTTTCTATTTCGACATATTCGGTACCCAGTACAAACTTGCAACGGCAATTTTTTAACTTTTAAAAAATCAAAAAAATTACTTCCCAATTTCCGGTATTCTCCATCTACGAAGTTGCTCTTTATTTGATGGTTTTCTCGAACCTCCAGAAGTAAAAATCGAAAAAAAATATTTTTTCGACCTGAAGAGGATTTCAGTGAAAGTGAAATATTTTCCGATTTTGACGTTTAATAACTTTTTTCCGGCACACCCTGTATATTTGATTTTTTTTTTTTGGTAAATGTACCCTCGTTACTGGTCTATAAAACCAAATAATTAAAATTATTTCGCGAGTGACCACACAAATAGTGCCATTTATAATTTTTTTAGAAATTAATCATCAAATAAAAATGAGGGTTTCTGTTTGAAATTTAAAAGTGGAGTTGACTTCCGGAAATTAGCACACTTATTTACTTTTAAAACTTTTAAATCTTTATTTCTATTCTAGAATTACGTAAAAAAACATATAATTCTTTTTCACAGATATATTTCTAGGCTTAACGCTATAACTGCTTAGATACATTTTTTGTAAAATTATCATGAAATTTAATTTTTGAGTCCGACCCTTGAGTTCATATCAACACAGAGGCATGTCATTAATATCTAGTGATTCGTCCACAACCTTACGACACGATTAAAGCTTTAGTTATCTGTTAGTGTAAAAATATATAATATATTTACCGGTATGAAGTCTGTTATGTTTTTTTAAAAAATATTTTGTGGTAAACATTTTTGCACAAATTTCACAGCCCCATTGCTTATAGTTTTGTGGTCTACCTAAAACAAGTAAAGATGCTGTAAATAATCTGTCAAAATATTCAATCTGGAAAAAATCGTGCTCACGAAAAAACTTATTTTTATAATCTGACAATGTAAATTATAACAAGTCGTTTGTCATTAATTATTGGCAACACATGAAAAACGAAATCATTCACTTGTAATATATGTGTACTAGAAATTAATATTGTTAAGTAGAGAGTTAAAAATCTAATCAGTGGTTTATATAGGGCTTAGTTGACATACCATCGCGCCCTGAAATATGCCAACAAAGTAAGCCCCCCTTACTCATTTTCCATTTTATTGGCCAAATCGTCGATAATTTTGTATTATAAAAAAAAATTGTAAGTATTATAGTTAAAAAGAGATATTATTAGATCTCTGATGGTTAGCTCGACCTAAATCGCAGAAGGATCTTAGCAACAACTGATTCAAGCTAACAACTACTAATGCTAAAGTTGAGGAGTCGACCAAGCTGTAAATTGCTTACTTCCTATAGGCAATTAAAGAATAGTTCATCTAGGGCAGTAGTAAACCCCCTTCTTGCAAAGCCAGGACATTTACAAAAAAAAGTTGAACACTTTCTGTCTTCCCTTCATCTCTGCAATTTGTACAGAAGTCGTTAGCTGGTATTAGAATATGTGTGATACTTCTTAAGAGTGAAGTCTATTGATACATTCGCTATATATTCAAAAAGGGGCCAAATACCCGTCCTTAAGTAGCAATTACCTACAGTTTTGAACTTATGAAATTTTGTTTATTGAATTAATACAAGCAAAAAACTTTATCCATTTTTCTTCTTCTGCGTTTATTACTTCATAAGATATTTACTTTATTTTTAACCATAAAAAATCGAGCCCGGAAACCCCTGGTTAGAGTCATATTTATGTGAAAATTTCGGATTGAAACACAACATTCATATTTTTCCCAAATGTAATAATCAAGAAAAAGAACATTCACAAAACCAAATTTAATTCAACCACTAGTTAGTTAGAGGGGGTATGAGGTAATAATACAATTTTCGCAATTTGATAGCTCTTGGGTGAAATATTAGGTAATTGAAAAACCACAATCTGTTTCTCCTGATGATGAATGTTCTTACATTCGAAACATGTAGAGAACTATCCAAAATAAAAAAGTTTTTCTGAAATATACCAGTGGAGGAAGACTTAAGTGTCTCATTTTCCTTTCATTTACATTCTCACTCGACGTCAAGAAAAGAATAGATATATTTTAAAATAATTCTGGAAAATTTAACTTTGTAATAAATAATAATAATAATTATTGGCCTCCATAATATTCTATTCACCCTTCAAGTGAATCTTAGGTAATAAATGGTATCGAGAAAAAATCGAAGTTAGAATAATGAGGCTAAGCCAATATTTTACAAAAATGAACCTGTGGTGCGCGATATCTGTTAGGCCCACACCTGCAATAGAATGTCTTATACTTAGAAATGCTAGATACATTTTTAAGCGATGAACTCGAATATTTAGAATTTAATTTTTGCCAAAAAGGTTTTTTTCAACAAGATGGCTGTCTAGCACATTGCGCTTGCGAGGTAAAGAACCGCAAATTTGGTTTAAGGTGCATTGGTAGAAATGGCCCAAGGCCCAAGTAAAGCTACTTTCTAAATTTATTTTGGAAAACAACCTTTTTTCTTTGTTATTTTATCTCTTGGTAATGGTACGATTATTTTCTTCTTATAAATCCTGTTTGATAATTGATCTTATTGGATTTTTCTATTTTTCTGATGTAAAAATCCTTTATTTCTTACTATGAATCTTATTTTATTTGACAACTTTATTTCATAAATTTACAAGTCAAACTTTTAACAATAATTAACACCAGTTAATACCGGAGAGGTATAAATTTAACACTTTCCCTTGTTAATTAATGTTACGAAAGTCCCATCTGGTTTCGTAAAATTTGCAACCGGTTCTTGACTAAAGGTTTCGTCATAAGATCTGCCAGTTGTTTTTGTGTAGGAATCATTTCCACTTTTATGACTCCTTCTAAAACTTTTTCTCGAATAAAAAAGTTTTTTAAACTGATTTGTTTGGTTCTACGATGTAGCTCTGGATTATGAGCTAATCTAACAGCCGCTGAATTATCTACTTGTAAAATCGGAACTTGATCCAACGTCCAAATGTCTTTGTAAAGTCTAATTAGCCAAATTAACTCTTTGCTTGCTTCACTTGCTGCTATAAGTTCAGCTTCTGTTGTAGAAGTTGCTACAATACTTTATCGTTGACTAAACCATGAGATTACTCCACGGGCAAAAGTAAAAACTATACCAGAAGTTGATCTACCAGTATTTGTGCATCTACCGAAGTCGGCTTCACTATAATATTTAATTTTAGGATTTTCTTCTTAACTATAAGTTATGCTTAGATGTCGCGTGCACGCAAGATATCGAAAAACTCTCTTTGCTTGGACAACGTTTTCTTGGTTAGGATTTTCTTGACTTTTGACAAATCTTGACAAATAGCCAACACTGTAGGCTATGTCTGGTCTTGTTCCAACCATTAGGTACATTAAAGCGCCAACTGCTTGTCAGTATGGGAAATCAGAAGTCAAACTTTCTGTTCCTGATTTTAAAGTATCTGCTTGCTTTAAAATTGGAGTAGAAACTGGTCGACTTTCAGAAAAACCAAATTTCTGCAAAATTTTCTCTGTGTAAGTCTTTTGGCTTATTTGAATGTCTTTATTTTCACACATGTTAATTTCTAAGCCCAAATAAAATTTAGCAGCTTTTGTCGTAATCTTAAATTATTTTCCTAAATCTGTCAATATTTCATTTAAATATTTTTCTGAAGTTGATGCAAGAAGTCCATCATCTACATAAAGTGCTAGTAGCATTTTTTCATTATTTTTCTTTCGAACATATAGGCAAGGATCAGCTTCACTAATTTTAAAGCCAATATTTAAGAGAAAATCATTAAACCTTTTATTCCAACACCGGGGAGCTTGTTTAAACCATATAGGCTGCGCTTCAGCTTACAAATTGTATTTGTTCCATCGCAATACCCTTCTGGCTGGTCCATGAAAATGTTTTCTTCAAGCTCGCCATATAAAAATGCAGTCACAACATCAAATTGTTTCAAGTGCATTTTCTCGCTTGCTGCAATACTTAAAACGGACCTTATCGTGGATAATTTTGCTACAGGACTGAATGTTTGGTTATAATCAATACCTGGACGTTGAGCAAATCCTTTTATAACAACTCTTGCCGTGAATTTGTCTATACTTCCATCAGGATTTGTTTTGACACGATATACCCATTTACAAGGAAGAGTCTTACACCCTTTCGGTAGTCGAGTCAATTCCCAAGTTTGATTTTCCATTAACGAATTTATTTCACTATCCATAGCTTTCTTCCATTCAAAGCTTTCCCTGGTTTCAAGTGCTTCCTTATAAGATTGAGGAGTATCAATATTACACATAATCTGTTCAGCAATCAAAATGCATGCAAATGCAATCTTCAAAACCTTCTGGTTTTTGTAAATTTTGGCGGTTTCTTAGGTTATATGAAAAACTTCCTTCTTCACTTTCGCCTGAATATTCTTCTTGTCCTTGATCATCAACTTAATCGTCTTTTCCTGGCAAATATGAACTACTTCCTGGGTTACTTATACGTAGTCTAATCATTTCTGGCGTATTATCAGTGCGATTTTCTGCTTTGTCAAGATCTTCATTTTTCATTTGCATTTGTAAAAATAACAAGCCGAGCTAAGATGCTTTATTCTTGGCCTTTTTCCCATCCACAACTCATATGGACTAACATTTTCGACTGAAGATTTTCCTGTTCTATTTAATACGTATATGGCAGTGGCAACTAGTTCTGCCCATATCGCTGAAGAAAAATTAATTTCTGGATTTGCATACTTAAATGTTCGGGCCATTTCGACGATTGTTCGATTCTCACGTTTACTGCCACCATTTTGTTCTGGAGTATATGGTGCTGTCAGCCTGTGCGTGATTTCTTTTGCTCTGAGAAGTGATTTGACTTCTGCATTGTCAAATTCACCATTTCCATCTGTCAATAACTCCTTTATTGAATGACCTGATTTTTCTACCAATACAAGCATGTCCTTTAAAACTTCTTTGTTTCCGACTTCTCCTTTAAAATGTAACCTATTTTAAATTTTGTATAGCTGTCCCTAAAAACTAATAGGTACCTCTTCTTTTGGAATGGCATGTCAAATGGACCACATATGTCTGCTGAAAATAACTCTCCTGGAGCAGGAGTTTTTTCTCTATTTCCAAAAGGCAATCTCTGAGATTTTCCGTACATACATGGTTCACAGATTTCATTATCCATTTTGACGTTTATTCCTAACTCTCTGTATAGTTTTTCTTTAACATAACGTTTATCTTGGTGTCCCCATCTCTCATGATATAACTGTAGCATAGAATTATCTGCGCCTACAATATTACAGTAAATTTCTGTCTCAGGAACGACTGGCCTTATTTCTATTTTGTACAAACTTCCATGAGCTTTTCTAGAACCGCTTATAACTTTGGTTCCAATTACTATCTGCATTTCTGTCATGTGCAGCTAGTACTGAAAAAAGGTACCATACATCATTTAAGGTAAGCATTTCTTCAATTACCGTATTTCTGTTTTCAACAGGATACATAAATTGAATGGTACCTTTTCCGATTGCTTTCAAGACTTCTTTTCCAGCAGCTTTAATATTACAAGGAGATTTAAACTTTTGTAAACTTGAATAATATATTGGAGTGTTTGTAACGTGTTTTGTAGCTCCATTATTTATCCACCAGGTTGACGCATCTTCTTCTGTTACCAAAATTTCTTCATCTAAAGATAGCAAAGCTATATTCGCATTTTCTTTGGGTTTCTCAGCAAGTGTCGTCCTAATCTTGGGTGGTCTTCCATCGGCAATCCACTTTTTAAATGTTTTTACCCAATGTCCTTTTTCTTTACAATAATTACAGCAATATTTCCTCATACTTTTGTCATCTCCTTTATACTTTTGTTTTTCTGCGATCAGAGCTTCTTGATTTGCAATACTAGGTTCAAAATTCGTAAAATTTCTTTCATACATGCATAACTGTATTGCTAGTTCGTCTAAAGTTTTCTCTTTCTCATTTGATAGCAACATCCAACTTGATTTGAAACTGTTAAACTTTTCTGGTAAAATATTCAGAATCTTACATACCACCATTAACTCAGGAAGAGTGTTTTCATTTTTAGCTTTTAAACCATTGTTTAACTCTGAAAAGAGATTCTTTAACTTGGCTACATGCGTAGAAACATCTTGACCTATTGTCCAGTTAAAAGCAAAAACATCAGTACACAATTTAAACAACTGATCTTTCGATGATGCCTCAAACTGTAGCTTTAAGGCATTCCATGCTTCATATGCTGTGGTTTTATCTAATATTTTCTAATAAATATTATCACTAATTGTAGTGGTGATCATTGACTTAGCGTAACTCTTTGCCTTACGGTATAAATAAGCATGTTCTTTATACTTTTTCTTCTGTTCTTGTAAAGCGCCTTCATCAAGAGGATTAGGCTTTACTAGTACACCATCAATAATATCTAATGCACCTTCATGATAATCTAGCATGTCACGCATCTTGCTCTTCCACATTGGCTATTCAGCCTCGCTTGTTAACGGCTTGATATGTGTAATAAAATCCATTCTTGTAAGAGTTTCTTATTTCACCTTCTCGTAAAATTTATTTCCAACGATTCAACTTTAATTCTGAAGCAGTCCTGGGCCCATAACCTATTTGATTTTTCTATTTTTTTGATGTAAAAATCCTTTATTTCTTACTATGAATCTTATTTTATTTGACAACTTTATTTTATAAATTTACAAGGCAAACTTCTACCAATAATTAACACCAGTTAATACCGGAGAGGTATAAATTTAACAGATCTAAGGTAATATGGAAAACCCATATAAAACAATAAAGACAAGAAAGTATAAAACACTCGTATAAGAATTTTAAAATTTTGTCAGGTAAACGGGTCGGATTTTCAATTCTTTTTAAAGTTCGACCTCCGTCGATAAGTTCAATTTTCTCTTTTTGTATTATCAGAGTGCTTTACCTCAATTAGATTTGATCTCTAATGATTTGTGTAAAAACATGTAAAAAAAGATTCCAAGTGAAATTTTTAGTTTAAATTATAGTTATAATTGTATGTGAATATTGGCTAAATCAATGATGTCGAACTGAGTTAATAAATAAGTTCTCTGGGAAGTATTTTTTAACTAACCAACACCTATCTAGATGATACACCTTTATTTATTCCAATTTGTGACAATCAAAAATGACTCTTACAGATATATTATAACATACCGACGAGTAATGTACTCATTTTCTACTCTCTGAAAAAAATATATTTTTTCATGACAAACACAGAGTGTTACTCTAGATATGTTTCGCGTTATTAGGGCTTTTTCAAGAGTACCGTTACAATCATAAAAATTTGAGAGGTTCAGAACTGAAGTGGTGTGAGTAAGGTTTTCCACAATACATAAAATAGTTTTTTATTTCTGAAGATACACAAAAGTGCACAGAAATACGTAAGCCTAGAAGGAACCCTAGACAAAAGAGCAAAGTTCATAGTAAGCATAGGTAATGCCCACAACACAAAAATACAAATTTTTTTTTTATATACAAAATATTATAAAAACGAGTTTCACGAGAAGTAAGTGGCGCGGCGTCAGTTGAGATTTTTAAGATAATATCGGGACATCGTTTGTAACTTAGGTCAAAGCCTAGGTCAAACTAGTTTATCCTGATATCGGGTTTGGCCGGTAACATTTACATAGGTACTGCACCAGACTTATGCTGCGTATGTAAGTTGTGGTCTGATTATTCGTTTGAACAGGCCTAGACAAATCTAGTTTATCCCGAAATCGGGTTAGGCCAAACTAGTTTATCCTGATATCGGGTTTGGCCGGTAACATATATATCAGTTAATCAGTTTAATAGAATCCAAAAAATATAAAATAAAATGTTAAGATTTGTACTTACTATTGGCCACAAGAGCCATATCACTGAGAATACTGCACCAGGCTACAGACACCCCACCCCATATATTATACAACACGTACACCACCTATCAACAACCATTTATCAAACACAACCTAGTACTCACACAAAACATTACACATACGAGACATATCGACAACCCCTATTCCCATTTATTTTCAAAACTGAAACTTTCCTCTTTCCAGGCCTTAGCCCCGTGCTAAATAGTAACGCCCACTTTATGGGCTTCCTTTTAAGATTATACTCAAAATACTAAAGCAGGCAATCACCTCAAATCATAGTAGTTATCCCTTTAGTTTACCCAACACATTAGCAAGTTCATATAAAAAATGCAATAAAGTTCACATTAGATACGGTGTTTCCGATTATCAGGATAGTATTGTTTAACTTACTTGTGGCGGCATAGTCTAGACCTAATTGTCTTTGTTCTTCAGTATTGTTTAAATTTTTATCTCTATTAGGCAAATATGGACTTAAGTCAATGTGGTTGCTGAATCCATAATGGGCCACCTAGTAAAATAAATTGAGAACTTACTTTAGCTAGAGCTATATAGCGTGATCAGTTAAGGGTACGGAGCGGCCATATCTCGTAAACTACTGGGCAAAAAATTCAGGGG
Organism: Polydrusus cervinus; assembly: GCA_935413205.1. Lineage (NCBI taxonomy): Eukaryota > Metazoa > Arthropoda > Insecta > Coleoptera > Curculionidae > Polydrusus > Polydrusus cervinus. The sequence continues at coordinate 56,159,321 of OW284511.1, forward strand.
AAAAAAATGATAACCAAAGTGGCCATGAGAAAACCCTGGAAATAATTTTTAAGTTTCACATTTTGCCGCAAGAGGGCGTAATTAGGAAGTAAATTTTAAAAGTTTACATATCTTCGAAAATCCCACATTAAGGTATATCTTTGATAACACCATTAAAAAGCTTGGACAATTATCCATCATTTTGGTCTTATGCTCATTGGCGTACGGACTTTAATAAGAGGGGTGAGTGAAAGGTTGAAAGTGTAATCATTTAAATCGGTGTAACTTATAAACGACTTATCCGATTTTAGCAAACTAAAGACTGGTTAGAAGAGAAATGTATGCACTTTCACCAATCGTATTTAGTTGTACATAATAGTTCTCAAAAAAAATGCTAGAGGGCGCAATTTGTACCTAATAATAACACATTTTTTGATTTTACTCTAAAAAAATAAATTATATGGTATAATTATTATGATACCCTAATCAAAAAGTAGATGAAATTTTCTAGAAAAAATATTAAAACCGCAGCTCGATATCTCCGTTCGTTTCAGCGTTATCGCCAATAGAATAATTTTTAAAACTTTAAATGAAGAAGCGAGTGGGACGCCACTGATATTTTTTCATGTGGATATTATTTCTGATTAGCCTGGTCAATTCTGCATAAAAATAGTATTACGCATTTTTCTCATCAGGCACACCGTTCTTAATTAAAATAATTAAATGGGCACAAGCATGCCTATTAAATGAAGGTGGTCATTTCCAACAATTTTTATAAAACAAATTTTTTCATTATGAATGTTAATAATAATAAATAGTAGAGCTAATTAAATTTAATTATTTTAATTAAGAACAGTGTGCCTGAAGAGAAAAACGCAAGAGACCATTTTATGCAGAATTGATCAGGCAAATCAGAAATAATATCCACATGGAAAAATATCAGTGGCGTCCCACTCGCTACTTCATTTAAAGTTTTAAAAATTATTCTATTGGCGATAACGCTGAAACGAACGAAGATATCGAGCTGCGATTTTAATTTTTTTTCCAGCGAATTTCATCTACTTTTCGATTAGGGTATCATAATTATACCATATGATTCATTTTTTCAGAGTAAAATCAAAAATTGTGTTATCATTACAAATTGCGCCCTCTATCATTTTTTGAGAACTATTATGTACAACTAAATACGATTGGTGAAAGTGCATACATTTCTCTTCCAACCAGTCTTTAGTTTGCTAAAATCGGATAAGTCGTTTATAAGTTACAGCGATTTAAACGATTACACTTTAAACAGCTTCCCCCCTCCTATTAAAGTTGGTACGCCAATGAGCATAAGACCAAAATGATGGATAATTGTCCAAGCTTTTTAATGGTGCATACATATACCTTAATGTGGGATTTTCGGAGATATGTAAAATTTTAAAATTTACTTCTCAATTACGCCCTCTTACGGCAAAATGCGGAACTTAAAAATTATTTCCAGGATTTTCTCATGGCCACTTTGGTGATCATTTTTTTCCCCCCGAGTTTCTATGCCCAGTACTTTCCGAGATATGGCCGCTCCATACCCTTAACTGATCACGCTGTCTATAAAAAAATATTAGAATCTACAATGTAAATAAACATGAAAACAAAGAATACCTTTTATTTCATGAAGTAGTCTAAAGTCTTACTTGTAAGTTTTGACATTATTGATTATTTTAATTTTATACAGCTCGTTTTTTTATTTGCTTACAGTACGCCCTGATGATGGCCTTATAGGCCGAAACGCGTAGGTTGTAATTAATAAAATATTTTTTGTAAGAAGAAAGATAGGGCTTTCTGTTCCCAACCCTTCATAGTCTAAAGTCTATTCTCGCAGTGGTCAATGATTAAATTTTAGAAATAAAAGTCTGTCTACACCACAAATCTTTGATAATAAAATTGAGTGAGTTATTGACATTCAAGTGAAAGAGAATAAAAACTACATGTTTCGACCTTAGTGAAGGTCATCATCAGCAATTAACAGGGAATACAAGAAAGCTATGCTACTAAGTAAACAATAGTCGTGTATCTCATCATAAGAAGAGAAAAGATTTCTTGGAGAAATTAAAGGTCAGGTCACTAATAAACAATGAAAGTGTAAGTTTTTTCTAGATAAGAAATTTCCCTAGGGGATTTGACAAAATGTGTGAAAAAAATATTTTTTTCTCATTTTTGTTGGTTGTGTGCGAAAATATTTTTGAAAAACCTGGTTATTGAGGATTAAACTATTTAAATGATACATGTTTAATTTAATATAAAATAGTTTTGACTGCATGAAGAAGTTTAATATATTTGTGGTTGTCCGAGAAAAAATTATTTTTAAATTTAAATATAAAATATTTTATTTATTGAAAACTACACAAACTATACAGGTTGATACAGAACATATCATTTTCCCAATTATACAGGTAGTATTTATTAGGGGTGACCACTCATAGCCAATTTCTAAAAGAATAATAATTGTACTTATAAATTTGAAGAGCAGTGTTATCTTAAACTAATTATATACAATAATTGCACACATAACTTTCACGCCTAGTAGACTCGTTAATGTGACAACAAAATTTAGAAATCTACAATATCTGTTATATTTAAAATTCGCTTTTTAAGTTTGTTTACAAACATACAAACGTAGTCTTAGAATCGCCAAATATATCACAGTATTTTTGATTTTGGTTGTAATTTATAATCATATAGTTACCGGGTGATTTTTTTTTGGTAATTAGTTCTAATTGATTTAACATTAAAAGTTCTATAGCCTACTTGTCTAGTTCTATTAGGTATACAAATGTTCACCTTATTCAGTGTTGCCAACCTTTCAGACGCGGAATTCCCTAGAGGAGTGTCAAAAATTCCCTTTTACGAACCAAAATTCCCTTTTAAAATTTAAAACCACAAATATATTATTTTTGTTTATTATGATATTTATGATACATTAAAAAACTAAGAGTATTAGTACATTTTAAGTATAATGAATTAATATTTGTTTTAAACGAATACATATCTAATTTGTGTAATTTAAGATGCTTTTCATTTACATCATAGGTTCAACGTCATTGTCATTAGACTGAAGAAAGCTTCAGAGGATGCAAATTGCATTTAATGATGTTTCTCCTAGTCTGTTCCTCTCTTTTGTCTTTGTATCTATTAAAATGCTAAATATTCTGTCTGCCTCGGCATCTAAATGCGGGTTGAATTATGTTGACAAACTGCTTCTGGAGATTGGGAAAAGCTAAAGTGTCATCATAGCATTATTTTGTGCAAATAGTTGACAAGACTATCGGGAGCACAGTGAAGGCGCCTCGAAAGAAGCAGAATGAACCGACGACCGATCGAAAGAAAATCGTTTGACACTCATATTAGACGTTTGACATAACTTATTGGCGCGAAATTCATTGTGCCTCTTTTTGTTATAGTGCGACAAATACAAATAAAATAAGTATATATATACGCACAGTATATATTGTAAATCATTTTTACCATTTTTAAACAACAACATTACCGTTTCGGCAACCAGATGCATGCTTTTCAGGCGGCTGATTAATATGTAATGTTGTTGTTTAAAAATGGTAAAAATGATTTACAATATCTATCACTGTGCGTATCTCAGTAAAAATTTGAAATTTTCGGACGAAAGTGTTTACCCGATTTGCCGTTGTGAACCTACTTCCTTGATGGCGCAATTGGTTAGCGCTCTGTACTGGATATACGGAGGTTGTCGGGTTCGAATCCGGCTCGAGGAAATACTTTTTCTGAATTTCAAATTAGGTGTTTATACACAAGAACTTTCCATCTTAAATATCAATCAAATAAGGCATATATCCATGAAAAAAAAAACAAATCAAAACATATTTTATGATTTTTAACAAAAGTGCTAAATTTAATAAGATAAAAATATGTTTTTCATATTCACAATATAATGTTTCATAATGTAGAGTAGCTTTTCTCAAAATGTTTTTCGAAAAGACCGTCAAATTAATATGAAATCTTAAAATAGAAAAACACACTCTGTAGAAAAATGTACCTATACCTATTATTTGATTTGTTTTTACTTTTTTAATACGAAAAATGATTTTCATTTGATTTACTTTTTAAATTATTAAAGTTTTAATTACTACCTTTATATCAAAATAAACAATAAAAAATAGCTCAAAACTGCTAACACCCAGGGCCGATCCTAGGGTGTCAGCCGCCCGCGTGCAAAGACCAAAATAATGCAGAATTCTTCAAGCTTTTTAGCAATGTTACCAAAGATATACCTTAATGTGGAATTTTCGGAGATATGTAAAATTTAAAAATTTACTTTTCAATTACGCCCTCTTGCGGCAAAATGCGAAACTTAAAAATTATTTACAGGATTTTCTTATGGCCACTTTAGTTATCATTTTTTTTCTCCCGAGTTTCTATGCTCAGTAGTTTCCGAGATATAGCCGGCTACCTTTCTTATTGAATCACCCGGTACCTACATAAGAGTAAAAAGTTAAACATTAATAAAAATGCTAAATACAAATAAAATTTTACGGGACAAACTTTATATTTTAGTCAGCTAATATGTTCTAATAGCGACAACTTTTTTTACTTTTACTTTAACAAAATAATAAACCAACAAAAATATTACCTTTGAAACAAAAATAGACATTTTATAAATAGAAATGTAAAACAACAGTATTTACCAGAAAATATAAAATACCAAAAAGTATACTAAAGCATAAATCTCGCGAAACGAAAAGTATATAAATCAGTCCTTCTTCGAAAACTACCTAATAATTACCTAACTAAAAAATAATTTTTCTTGTTTTTTGAGAAGCAAATTTGTCAATAATTGCGAGTTGAGTCTTTCTTGTGTCATATTTTTCTCAAGTAATTTTTAATAATTTTTAATTTACTGAACTTCTTTCACCTGAAGCCACAGAAACAGGTAAGGTTAAAAAAATCCTTATTGCTAGACCAAAATTTGGAAAACAGGGAATGATATAATTTTTGACTAAAATTTCTAATATCTTAATTGGCTGTTTTTTACCTGGAAACATATCTTTGAATAAAATTATTTCATTAAAGAGTTGTATTACCGTCTATATCTTTCACAATTTTAAATCAAAATTGAATGAACATATTGTAATGCGAATGGTTTATCTCATTTTCCCTTTATATACTGGTAAAGTCCCGAAAAAATACTGATGCCGCACCCCTTTAACACTGCCGAAATGATTCAGTTCTAATCTACAAAGGAGACCGCTAAAATAAAGTTTCTTTTGTCCCATTGATCTGCAAGCCGCGTGCCGTCGGCCGACCGCGGCGATTGAAAATATTTAAAATAATTCACAAAAATATTGTTTTCTTCTTCTACGTTAATTTAAAGTTATCTTTCATGGTTTAATAAATGTAACTTTATTTTTATTTTGAGAAATTCGTAAAAATTTTTGCTTGGTTGACAGAACTATCTGAGGCCTACGGCCGCCCCTTGTTTTGGCCGCCTGATGCGTGCGGTGCACGCGCTGCACACCTGCTAGGATCGGCCCTGCTAACACTGACGAATTCTGAACTTGAGATTTTTACAAATTACATAAAGAGCCGGAAATATTCATCTTAATATCGTTTTAAAACTACACCCACATCTTATTATTGTTTTCGGACGACATGCAAACGCCCAAATCTCGGAGTTCGACTTCTTTCGGGTCGCCTCCACTGTGATCCCGATAGTTTTGTAATAGACGACCACATTTCATTAATAAACAGAAATTCCCTATTTTTGATGAAAAAGGGAAAATTCCCTCGGGTTGACTAAGTATAGTCAGCAGTTTAGCAAATTAGATAGTACTTACTTTGAGATGAACCATAAGACTACCTCTCATTATAAATTTTTTACTGCACAAATGACAGTGATAGCTACTCTTTCCAGTTTCTTTGTCTGGTGTTGTTTGATGCAATAGTTTCTGATGCATATCTAAAATACTTCTATCCGTAAAGGTAAAACTGCAAATGTCACAAGAAATAATGTCGTTGTTCTCATTGTAATTCTCTTGCTGATGCTTTGTGGAAAACTCTAAAGTTTTCTGTACGGTTTCTTGATACTAAAAAAATTAATAGTTATACAGTGATTTTTAAAAATATTTTTATTTTGTAAATACATTAAGAAAAATTTATTTCAACTTTTAAATTACCGGATAAATTTAAAAACCAAATAGTTTATGCTTTTTGAAACTTTGCGTTATTAAAAGAAGATTGCGCAAAAGTAGTCATTGGTAACATTTTTCCAGTCGACAAAATCCTGCTAATCAATTTTTCTGGAGCTAAGATCTCGGCAGTGGCTGATGACGCATGAAACAGGATTTTCGATTCGCTGGAAAGAATTATACTTGCCGTTAAATATGAAACAGGTTTTTACTAAATTGTTGTGTGGATTCAGAGAAAATCACTTTTGAAATATCGTTTAGCGTGATTTTGTTTTTGGCAAAATGTCATCATTTACTTTACAACGTAAAAAATAATATTTAACGAGATAATTAAAGCAGTCATCAGTTTTAATTTTAATTTATTTAAATCACAATTTTAAATTTAATTTCAGATTATTATTTTATTTAGTTATAAAGATACAAGATGATAAAAGGAATGATTGGCGAAATGGGCCCAACTTGTCTTGAACCAAGCAGTGGCGTAGCCGCCAGAAAATATGCTTAAGGGGGGGGGGCTGTATGGGCGTAAGTAGGACATTTTTTTTTTCTGGAGAAAGGGACAGTCGGGACTACATGTATTTCATAATATTGTACGCGGAAAGCGGATAAGCGAAAAATTTTTGGGGCCACGCCCAAAGTTCGTTTAAAATTCACCTAACTACTAACAAATTTCATCAAAATTATTAAAATTTGTTTTTGTATATTTTTTTTTTACTTTTTTTTTGACTTTCCTAGCTGGCTCTTTATTAAAAAACACATTTTTTATATTTGTGAAAAATATAAATATTGGTGTCAATCCCAAATTTTAACATAAGACATATGCCAGCGTTTTTCGGGCTAGGTTTTTCACGATTAAAAATAAAGTAAATATCGCTCACCACGCCAAAATTGATGATTTTTCAGAAATCATGTATTTTAGGAGCGTAGATCTAAGAGTAGTTTTTGGTGCAAATGCCTTAGGTTTTGAAATACTCCTTCTTAAGTGCCGTTTTGTATATTCTTAATTAAGCATTCTCGTTTCTTCCCGTACTATTTTTTTAAATTATAAATCATCATACTTCTTCAATAAAAAATGTTTTAATTAACATTTTTACTTTAATTTTTTTCTTTAAAAATAAATACCTAATTGTTTTCTGTTTTTGCTGTAAAAATATTTTATTGCATTGGGTTGTATTTTTGTTGATTTAAAATAGCTCTAAAAAAGGGAAAACGTAACAGACAAGTATATAATAGAAAATACTATAAAATATAATTCTTTTACTCGTTTTCCTATAAAATTGCATCATAAATCAATAACTAAAACGATATGTGTCCGAAACCTTAATCAGTCAAAGTCACTTAGTATTTTCTTAAAATAATGATATACTTACTTTGGTCTTCCTTAACAATATATAAATTGAAAAAAACAAATTAGGTTTTATAATTATCACATATCGCCCCTTTTAAGCGATTTGTATGTATATATCTCCTTACATTTAAAAATATTCGACCTTGTCGTCGTACCCGATTTTTGAAATATCGATTTTTCGACATTTTCGATTTTTTTTTCTCTCAAGTGGTAAACGCCGAACTGATTTTGATTATTAGGTTTTATAGAGGAATAACGGGGCACATTTTGTAAAATATTTCAAATATACAGGGTGTGCCGGAAAAAAGTTATTAAACGTCAAAGTCGGGAAATATGCGATATCCGCTGTAATGCATTTCAGGTCGCAAAAATTATTTTTTTCGATTTTTACTTCTGGAGGTTCGATAGGACCGGCAGCTTCCGAACCCTATTATTTTTGAGAAAGATTAGAAAATGAAAAGTAATTTTTTTGATTTTTTTAAAGTCGAAAAATGGCCATCGCAGGGTTCTCTTGGGTACGGAATAAGTCGAATTGGGTACGTAGGACATATTTGCAGTTTAAACGATCAGATGGGCCGTCTCAAATACAATATTTTTACAATAAATCTTTCTATACCTAAAATCATTAGAAATTGTGAAAAACTGTGAAAATTTAAAAATTACGATATTAGACCCAAAATGTTCACGGTTTTTAATTTTTTTAACGACAAATAATTTTTTTATTAAAATGTCGTATATCCTATCGGAAAGAGCTCGTCGACGTACATTTAATCATTTTAATTTACAGAGGACGAAACAAATGAATTTTGATTTTTTAAAAAATTTTTACAATTTTTTTTAATGTACTGGTCTGCTTAAACCCATCTGTGAGCCACTGTAATGAACTTTTTCAACTTTTTTTTGGACTATTGTTTAGAGGGATAAATATACTTTAAAATTCATACCGTGCGCGCTCTTCGGTAGTACGTTCAGCGGTTCAAAAAAAATAAAATTTAATTTTTTGACGTTTTTTTTACCAAAAATTTTTTATATTCGATTATAGCTTCTACTATAATATCCCTAGAGAGTTCATTTTAGGCCTATTTTATTCCTCAATATTTTCTAAACACGCCTGTATACTTCAATATACCAACTTATTGTTTTTAATTTGAGTAAAACTGATATTTTTAGAGCGGGAACAGTAAAATTCAACAAATCTCGAAATACATGGTTTTCGAAAAGAATGCCATGAAATTCAAGATAGGCTTCCATATTGGAATTAATTACCGCTGTCAAAATTGGCCTAAAATGGGTATTTTTGACTTCAGAATGTGACATTGTTTTAAGGTTTTAAGGTTAAAAATTGAATGTCATAGATTATTTGGGACTTTTACAATTTAATGAGACCAAAATTAAAGCTTCATAATATGTCCGATTAGTTATCGAATTTTCAATTTTAAAAAGACTTTGCAATTTCCGTAAAAGTTTAATTTTTAACAGAATTATGACTTTTCGAAGAGATTGCTTTGGATGCATAATGCGTCATTGTAGATATTAAAAATATTAAGTGTCAAAAATGGCCAGAAATGACCGAAAATGGCATATTTCATCGCAAGTTTTGTAAGTTATTTTAACATTCGGGATAAGAGATAGCTTAAAACTTCTACAATACAGTGTTTAAAACAGATAGTTCCAAATATAATATTTATAGATGCATTTTTCATTTTAATATCGGTCTGCTTACCTTAAGTATTCTCAATTTTCAATATCGGGGATATTCGGAACAGCCGAAAATTGCCGAGAGAGTTTTTATTCATTGTGACTATATTTAAAGAGATAAAGAAAAAATAATTTAACTTTTCCATTGCCGTATTTTGTTTCCTATCATATGATGTCATCAGATTTCGAGTAAAACGTTTCGTCATCTAGATACCATCATCAGGTTTTTATTTTTAAATATAAACTTGTAATTTTTTTTGCAGTTTCGTAAATCTTGCTTCTTCTAACGTCTTTGTGCAATATTGCTTTAACTAAATATCAATGTTTCGACTCAATAAAACATCCTCAATCTTTATATTCGGAAAAGTATGATGCTATTAATGATTTAGAAAAACGAATATATCCGAAGAAGTAAAAGCATGAATTGAAAACTACTTATCTGGTATGAACAAAATGTGGCATATGAATGAAAAATGAGTTATTGTGTGGAACAAAGATTTTGTGTGTTAAAAAAAGGTTGTTTTTTCCTAGCTATCATTTTGACAATTTCAAAGTTCAAACTATGTAATATTAAGTGTTAATTTTGTGAAGCATAAATAAAAATGATAAAAATAAAATACACGAGTTACAGTATTATTAGTTCTATACTGACAGCTGTCATTTTGACATTTTTTAATGTGTAATTAACGCGTTTATAAAAAAATATTTTGTTGTTGGGTGTAGTTCTCATATTAAGATTGAAATACATAAATATGAAATGAAATATTCGTAAATATTTTTTGACAGGTTTTATATCGACAAATTAGGCTATATGTTTTCACATCACAGTCCGCAGGAGTGTGATACAAAAGTAAATAATATAATAAAACAGAATATTTAAAAAAAAATTTAAAAAAATAAAAAAATTCAATTTTAAAAAAAATTCTTTTAGGTAATAACTTTTACCTTGAGAAGCAACGCCAGTTGCTGATCGGCGATATGCAGCTTTTCACTATGGTAACGATACTAGCGAACAACCTAAAAACTTGAAAATAATATCCTACAATTCCTTTTGGTCACTTTTCTAATAAATATTTTTCCGCGAGCAGTACTGTAAACGGCTTTTAAGGTACAACCGGCGCGGAGTCTTACCTTATTTGACAACTCAAAAAAATATTTTTGCTGTATACTTCATACTGAGAATTTAAATAACAGATATATTACATACAGGGTGGGGATTTTAAATGGAACGCTGCTTATAGCGCCCTCGGAATAAGATTTCTCTAAAATCCAAAAATACGTCCTCAAAGCTTTTTTATGGGCCTCACTTATGTCTTATAAAAATAATTGGGCGGAGGAGCCCAGTAATCAACTTTTTTTTCATATTAGACGATACCATTTGTGGCACCTTTTTGAAAAGCTTATTAATAAAATCATTTGTTCAGATTTTATACATATTTACTTTTAAAATAACTTTAAAACTGTAATGCCACTTTCTTAGCGTAACAGTTGTTGAAAATGTGCCCCATGACCCAACACATGGTAGAACTCTTTCCTTACTAGAGTGGACCAATTATTCTGTCGCCTATTATTCCAGCCCAAACATTTACTTTCCCTTTGCGTTAAGAGTGGCATTCAACAATCAAATGAGGTTTTTTGTCGGAATAATATCAGCAGTTATGTCGATTAATCTAAAATGGAACTTGGAAATTAAGCTCTTGTATTACGGTTAATTGCTTTTAACATATAAATACTTTTTTGTTTACTTTCAAACTTACTTAACCATTTAAAGTAAATGTTGCTTCATCAGAAAAAAATATTCAAGCTAAATCAATTTGTCGGTTGTCCAATAAGGCCATTATAACTTCGCAAAATTCTATCCTTCTATCTAAGTCATCCTCCAATAACCACTGGCTGCATTTTGAATGGTAATATCTCCGTAGATTTTGTGGTCTGTAACACCGTTTTATGATCGATATTGTGGTCACGAGATAATTGCCTTGCTGGTGTAATTGGGTTTTTTTGATAGGTCAATAGGATATCCAATTTAGTTTCATCTGATATCGGTTGGGGAACACGAAAACGAAGAACATGTCTTGTATGACCTCATAATCGAAATTGCTTTTCAATTTTGCTGACTGTACTTCGTTACAGAGGTGGCAAATCAGGCTGACTTTCATGAAACAACGCAGCAACTTTTTCTTTACTTCGTTTTTCTCCAAACCCGACCATCAACAATATTTTAATTTTTAGCGTTTCAGTTACAATACATTCTTAAATCAAATTGTAAAAATTTTTTAAACAACTTTAGCAAGGAAACAAAGTAATTCGCGTATGGATGGGCAACCCAATGGGGCACATTTTCAACAATTGTTACCCTAAAAAAGCGGCATTATAGTTTTAAAGTAATTTATAATGTAATTATTCGTTAAAAATTAGTTTTAATGAAATTTCTGATATATAGTTTGACAGATGTAAATAAAATGTGAACAAATCCCTTTTTTAATAAGCTTTCCAAAACGGTGCCGCAAGTGTGAAAAAAGAAAGTTAGTTAAGGCTGCGCCCCCCCCCCTCCTTTACGATCACAATTTTGTTTACATGACAAAAGTGAGGCCCATAAAAAATGTTCGAGGACGTATTTTTGGATTTTAGAGAAATCTTATTTCCAGAGCCGCTATAAACAGCGTTTCATTTAAAATGCCCACCTTGTATAATAGAAACTAGGCTAAGTTTTTATGAATGTTTTTATAAAATGTCTGTTATCCTGGGGTACTATAAGCTACTATCTTGGGTTTAAGACAAATCAGTCCTCTTCCATCTGAAGGTTACTAACCAATCAACAGCAATAATGTTGAATTGTAAATCTATTCTAATAAATATGGAAAAATGTTTACCTTTATTGTACTTATTTTTCTTTGGCATGTGTCAAATTGATCTTTTATCGCGTTGGCGTTGCTAGAGCTTGTTTCTGTGATACCATTGTCTTCTCTTTTAACACATACACCAGTTTCATTATCATTCACATGATCAAACAAATGAATCGCTAACTTATCTAACCCCTTTAATATTTCTTGGCAGACCGGACAGTTGACTGGAGCCGTAGCGACATTTATAAGTGTGATTCTCAAAGAATTCACCTCTTTAAAACACGGTTTGCAGCACAAGGGGCACGATAACAACATAATTATAATATGTAATATAAAAAATAATAAATAAATCCTATTTAATTGTTCATGCAGACACGATAACTTCCTTGTGAAATGCGGTCGCGTGTTTATTTTTCAAAGCTATTTTTAAACGCATTTATATTGAAGCGTACTGAGTGGTTAAATTTAGACAGTTGGCTCTCAAAATTTGGAACTCTATGAAAAATTATAATTATTACACGATTTCGCATTCCAGGTCTATGATAACAATACTTAAATATAATATCTAAATAATATATTTATAAAAAAAGACATATTAGATAATAATATATTCCTTGTACGTATACTTAAGTAATTATGTATAATTACCTATAATATACCTACATAACTTATAATAACTGTGTACAGCCTGCTGTATATTTAGTTTTTTTGGTATATGAGCCATCGTATTCTACTAAAAATTACACGTTATAAAGTCATTTTGGGAAGGGGAGACGTGTCGAAGATCTTTTTTTTTGTTAAGAAGTCAGCTTGGGGAGGGGAGAGGTTTCAACTCAGCGGAGACTTTTTAAAATTTATTTTAGAAGTCACTCTGGGAAGGGGAGGAGAGGTTTTAACTCTAGCGGAGACTTTTATTTATGAAGTGACTTTTAAAAGGTAGAGAGATATCAGTACGCCACAAACCTTTTTACGACCAGGACCCCCCACCAGTCCCAGGCGTAGCTAAAATTTTGGCTTGGGGCGCAGACAATATTGAAATCGCGACATGAATGCAAGACAAACAAAAAGCTTGGGTGTTACGCCCAAAAATGCCTTTGGCTTACCAAAATTTTTTTCGCGCTTTTGCCAATTTCTAATAGTTTATTTATTAATTAATTAAAATATGTATCTACTGATATCTAACATGAAAATTTTTTTACAATGTTTTTAATAAATGGATGAAGAATATATAAGATCGGAAAATTTATGTTATTTTTTCTTTTAACGCGGAAACAAAATTCAGTACCTACTTTAAAATGTATTATTTTTTATATTAAATTATTGGTTTACTAGTTAATTGCCATCCGTAATTTGAAATAATTAGTCTATGCCAATAATGTATTTTAATTTAAAATATTCTTGTTATTTCTTTAGGTAGTGTAAAATATAGAAATATTAACTGATATTTTATCATTTTTTTTTAATAGAACGAGTTATTAATTTACTTACAAGGCTGGATTTGGCTTTAAAAAATTCTTAAAATCCAAATTTTTTAAAATTTTTCATGGTACCTACCCTTTGGGATTGATTAGGTGACGTTTGGTCTTATTTAGGTTTCGTAGTTTTTGAAAAATTAATATCTCTAAATTCGGAAGATTTACATTTCTATTATTTCTAGGTCGGTACCCTGTCAAGAGCAGCGACCATTGTTTGCGAGTTGAATAGGGATTGCGATTTCAAATGCGATTGCCTCAATATTGAACCCGTGTATAAAAACTAGGTGCGACTTGGGTCGCTGTGCTCGACAGGGCACCTTGATGTTGAGTTGCAGAAAGATTTTAATTTAACAATAACAAACTAACCGGGCAACTTTGACATTGGCAGACATTATTAAGTCACAATCAAAGTTGCCTAATCAGTGGCGTAACAACGTAGCCACTGGCCTATGTTCAAAAGTGTTGTCGAGCCCCTGCACGTATTTATTAAAATATACAGAGTCATTCAACCAGGACTGAACAGTAACCTACTTTTTAAGTTTTGTCTTAAGTTCTATTAAAAGCAATATAGCCATCTTTTTTATGGGGAGAAATAATACTCTAAGTCAATCTTCACTAAGATATATTCGATCAGAAATGTTTTACTTTGTTCTACATTTTTCGAACGTTTAAACGTTCATCTTCAGGAGAAGTATAGTTATATTTATAGTATTGGAAATTGTGAGTGACACCCTCATAGAGCTTTTGAGGGAGTTAGATTATTAAAGAAAGTGATGCTTTGAAACGTTACCACCCCCCGCCAATGCGGAAGTAAAAGAAAGTAGTATTTTTATATTTATTTGTTTTTAATTAATAATAGTATTTGTTATAAATAACATTATTTAATCATTTTACTAGCCAGTTAAAATAAGATTTATTATTTTAAATAAATCAAATTTAAGGAGGACAAAAAATGTGGGTCCCCTAGAGGTCCGAGTTTAACACACGAATGTGCCACACGATTTCACGCGGAGAGTCATTAGTTTACCAATCCTTAAATTTCATACGTGTAGTTACGTTAGGTATGAGTTTACTGTCATTTACCCTGGAACGGGTGGATTACTGTTATCGAGCATATACGCATATGCAATTTAAAGAATGGCTCGGTTGACCGTCTAGTTCCGGGACCCAATTTACCGCCTATTATGACCCTACGTTGTGTTTGACCGCTACGTTGTGTTTGACCGCTACGTTGTGTTTTCCGTCGTGTAACGTGTAACCCAAATCCGCTGATCAGATCAGTATGAAGTATTACACCGAGAAAAGCGCCGAATTTTGAACAGGGAATTCCTAAAACCGCATTTTAGTAAGTGTAGGATAGTTAAGAGGTGCGAGTACTCGAAAGTGGCTGAACGCTAACCCCGGATAATTTGAAAGAGACGCGGCGCGGTTGGCGTTATCGGCTGCTCAGAGAAAGTCGGAAAATTCCAGTTTTCAAAGGTTTGCCTACCTCGTGCACAAGACGGGCTAAGGAGCTGTCGCCCACAGCAGTAGCTGATCCCTATAGGCTCCCCTCCTGCAGTTGCCGGGATGAGCTGTCGCCCCAGACAGTAGTCCTCTGCCCCACGTTGGAGAAAACGGCGGAACCATCCGTAATCCCCCCTTACAACCTCTAACGTAGGATCGTATAGAAGGTTATTAAGAAAGTGAGGTTAGACCCATCAGACACCTTTTAAATCATGTATAGAACCGGCAGTACCGGGCGGGCTAAATAGAAAGAGGCAAATCACGGCAGTGGAAAATGAGGTCACCTCAAAACACAGTAAAGATCCCCACATCTCCACGACTTTCAACGGTAGAAGAGTCGCTATATCCCCCCAGCATGAACATGAGTTCGGGATATAGGGCGAAGGGAGAGCTTGGCAACAGACATGTCTACGAATCTAAACCGTGTCCGAGACATCCCTGATATTCTCCGCCATGAACGTAATTAACTAGAGTGACGTAATAGCATTAGCCAAAACCCGTTACTTCGCGTATTTTATTGAAGATAAAAGGCTTTATGAATCCCTGTAAAAATGCGTCGCCCAGTAGATTTCCGATCCGAGAAAAAAATAGTTATCTATAAATTTCGCCGTATTTGCCTAACACCGATAAAGGCCTGCGAACAGGTAAAGCTAAATAAAAAAGGGGAACCACGCGACATATTGCCCTTTATCCTGACCTGCAATATTCGTCCCGTTATTCACATCTTCCCCATTAGGACCGACCACCTATAAATAAAACCAGCTATATTGTTGCCAATAATTATCGGGTTTTGTTAAATCATAATGAGAGGTAAACATTTAAGTAAAAGATGCACGTGTTTAAGTGCGACCTAACAGCAGGTCATGTCACCCTAAAATTTATGACCTGGGAATCGTGCCGGGTACCTCTTTGACACCCACTCGAGGGTTTGTTTACTTATGTTTGTGGTTATTTAGGAATTTTTGCGTGAGAAAGAATTTTTAATAGAAACCTCTTTTGACTTTCATTTAAAACAAAAATACACATTATTAAATATTTCTCTTTAGCAATTTTATTAAGGAAACGAAAATTGAGCCTAAGTTAGTTTTTACAATGCGTTAATCCCCGAGTTTAAAGAAAAGAGCAATATTCTGAAAAGAACCCAAATTTATACGGTGGTTTTATGACCCTGATAAATTATACCTAAAGCCCTTGTAACCTGAGAACATATCCTTTACAAAGAGAACTAATAAGTTTTTAACTTTTTTATAGTAAATGCCCGGTGCTTAGATTTTCTTTACCTTTTAATTGGTTTTATTAAGTTAAGTTAGATTTTGTCAATTTCGTATTTGCAAAGTACGCCCCCTGAGTGAAAGCTATCCCCATCATCGAATTAAATGACACGACCGACAAAGCTCCTTTTAAAAAACTTTTATTGTTACAAAAAGGGCTTAACTTAACTTATACTTAAAGTAAAAAGACTTAAAAACTACGATGAACAATTAATACGAACAGCAAGTAGCTTTGACACGAAATTAATGTTAAAGTTTAATATTCAATATTTGCTTTTATATAAACTAATTAGTCTATTCAGCAGTTATGGCTGGTCTTGGGATATTACTCCTCCACCCTGAGATCTTTCAACGTCCTCGTTGATAATCTTTTGAAGGGTTTTAATAGGGATAGCTTTCAAATACTTGTGATTTCTCCAATGATAGATAGCTATGCTCAGAATACACACAAGAACAATACAGATTGTTGAAAAGATAAAATAATGTGTTTGTTTCTGAGGGGTAAGGTTTTTAAACCTAATGGGTTCTAAAAGATCTTCCTGGATCTTAGTAGGGTCCTCTAGATGCTTGATTTGTAGGTTTAAGGTAAAATTTGTCGGCTGAAGGTTTGTTGCCTCTGGATATATAGTAGTTATGTTGTTTATGGCTAAGGAGTATTTACTTTGATTGATAATAACGTCACATTGACTTTGAATAAGGGAGCAGTCTTGAAGGGTGACCTTTTGGAATTGGAAACAGTCTTCATAAGCCATTTCAGAAGCTTTTGTACAAAATAGTAGGGCATTTTTGTAAGTTAAAGTGTGTATTTGGTAGTTGTTCTGGACAGTAGCATACTGACAGTTTTGGCTTAAGGAACAGCTGTTCATAAGTGGCTCGGAGCACATCCATTTTGTGTTGATTTCTTTGCAATTTTTGTACCATAACTCGTTACAGTAGTATTTGCTAGGGCTAATTAAAATTTTGGATTCATTGTTCGGTATAGGGTATACAATTTTAAGATTACAAACATTTCTTTCAAAAATGAGTATTTTAATTGCAAGAATTGCCATTTCGTTCAGAATTAAAAGACCGGTTTTACAAATAAGGGTGAGTTCTGATGCATGTTTAACAGACTATAGGGTGTTTTTTGGGTAGTGCATTTCCAGATATTTCCAAAGCTCATTTATCTCATTTAAGCTTAAAATTTCGAGGTCTAAAGTTTTTAAATGTGCAAAAGAGAAAATTCTTAAGAGTTTTTCTAAGTATTGATTTAAACTATTGATTTGTATGTATTGATCTTGTATCGATAACATTATATTTATTTCATTGTTTAATTTTGAAAGTTCGGTCCTGATCGTTTTTGAATTTTCATTTATAATATTTATATTTTCTCTGAATTTGTTCATAATATTGCCTGCAAGCGAACTAAAGTCGTTAATCTTATGCATTGTGTTTAGTTGATTATGCTTAAGTATTTCTAAATTCTGAGTAATTGTCTCTAGGTCATTATTGTCTAGGTTGCCGGTGACAAACTTGATACCGCTGCCTATAAAGTTCATTAGCCCTCGTTTCTTGCGATTGTTTTCATAAACATTCAACTTTGCATATGTGTCGAAAGTGCTATTTAATGTTTTAAATAAATGAAAAATTTGTGTTTTTGTAAAGTTATTGTTTTGTTTGTTCACCATAGATTCTAAAATTATAACATTGCTTAACAATTGGGATAAAGTAAACTTAATACTAGATATATTAAATGATATATATGTTGTATGATAATGATCAATAACTAAGGAAGAAGATATTTCTTCTATGTAATACCCATTATTAGGAAGTTTGTAGATTTGAAGGGCCTGGTAAGGGTTCAATTGAGCCTGCAGGATTAGGATCGGGAGGCTGAAAAGAAATAGGAGTTTTTCTAAGTCTTTTAATTTTTCGAACATGTGTAGTAGTGGGTTTTTTTCTTGAAATTCCTGTTACTGTATTTTTATTTACTGTTGTTACCTTTACAGGCATGTACTGAGGGTTCATTTTATTTCGAAGGGTATTTTTCTTATATATAGTTTGACCGTCTTGTATTGTGGGTGGTTCTTCGGTGTTTTTATTTTGTCTTTGGGTATTCTGGGACTGTTTTTGGTAGCTTGTTTTATATACATGTTCATAAAAGGGTAGTAGCTCGTTCTTTCGTTTTTCGGTATATTGTTCAAAAAGTGTTAAATCGTTGTTTAGATTTGGTTCATTGAGGTACGGGCCGTATAATATAGAAAAAGGGGAATGTCCGGTAGTTGAGTGAATACTCTGATTATAAATAAGGATGGCAGAAATCATAAGGTTCTGAGGTGTTTCATCAGGATTTTTCATTTTAAGTACCCTTAATTTTTCAAGTAAAGTGGAGTGTAGTCTTTCTACAGGGCTGTTGGAGGACGAATTACCGGGGGTAGTATAATGAATTTCTATACCAAATAATTGACAAAATTCTTTAAAGAGGTTATTTTGGAACTCCTTCCCTTGGTCTGAAACGATTTTTCTCGGGGTGTTATGATGAGCAAAATAGTGCCTTAATTTATTTAGAATAGTAACTGCATTTTTATCGGGTACAAAATATGCTTGGGCATATCTCGAAAATGAGTCTATTATTGTTAGAAATTGGCAACTTAAAAATTGAAAGATATCTAAATGAAGGGTTTTAAAGGGTTTTTCTGAAAGTAGTGGACCTTCGTAAGCAATTTTGTAGGGATGTCTTTCATATTTACTTTGTAGGCATATTTCGCATTTGTTTAAGAAATTGGTAATGGAGTCTCTAAGTTTAGGCCAATAATATTTTTGTTTGATATTATTATAGGTTTCAATTATGCCATTATGGTTAGTTTGGCTTGTGAGTGTGAGATCGCAGTCTTCATGGTACATGATTTCTTTGAACTCATGACAAAGTGGTAAAATTTTTGATTTTTCGAGGGGGGTTAGGTGGTCAAGCCGTAATAAATTTTCAGGATTAAATTTGATTGGGATATTCGGTGAGGGGTTAAGTAGCTCAAATTGATCCTGCGGGATAACTTTAACTCTTTGATGAAAGTTGATACTGACATTAGGGGTTGGATTTGGAATTTTACTTAGGCCATTATTTACGTTGATAAGAGAGTCTGGAATGGTGTGACCGTTGACCGAAAAAGAGGGCAGAATAGCAGTGCCTTTTTCATAGTTGACTGGTATTATAAGAAAATTGCTATTCAGATTTTTAACGGGTTGATTAAGTGGTTTATTATAAGCAAGAGAAAAAGGTATGGTGATATTTTTTAACGTTAACGTCTTGTTTTCGTAATTTATAAGGGCATTTAAATTTTTTAGATCTTTAGTGCCTATAAGAGCATCGAAGTCGTTATGCCAATTTAACACTCTTAATTTAAAATCTTGGTCTATACCTAGTTCTTCAAGTAGAGCAATTTTTAGATTTTTATTTTCTTTATAAACTTGTTTACAGGCAGTGACCTCAAAGGGCTCAAAAAATAGATTTTTTGGAAATAATTCTGCAATTTTTGGTGTGATAATGGAATCGGAAGCGCCTGAATCAATAAGTACTGTAATTTGCTTTTGGGGAAGATAGAAATATGGTAGTTCAATTTTTTGTGCTATGTTGTTTAGGTTAATTTTTGATTCGAGGCTAGATTCGAAAAATTTTCGTCATTATTTTCGACAGATTGTTCAAGGTCAATATTTTGGGTTGCATAGTTTTGGACAGGTATGTCGGAATCTGAAAATGACTGTTCTTCGGGATAAGAATTATATGCGGAATCTTGAGCATATTCTGAGGGTTGGAATTCCTCGTAGGGGTTGTTATATGGGGGTTGAGGTTGTTGTATTTCTACGTTATATAACTCTTGGGATACCCAATTTGCGGGTCCTGTGGACCGAAAAAAGTTTTGATATCTGGTTGAGGGTTGTTTTTGTTGTTGTATGCGGGAAGGTCCTATAGTGGAAGTGGACATCGGGACAGGTGCTTCTTGGCGAGGAGCTCTATTGTGCGGTGGTGCAAATCTAGGTTGGTTGCCAAAAACCTGAGCATTTGTTGGGTAATGTCTTTGTACAGGTCGGGGTTGTACAAAAATGGGTTGTCGAGGGAAATAAGGAGATTGTACTGTATGCGGGGGTTGTACGTTAAGAGGTCTATTTATTATTCGGTTATTCTGATTATTATTATTATGTTGTCTGTGTACTGGGGTTTGCAAAGTTGAATAGTTAGTTGCAAGGTTGATTTGTGATTCAACCATGTTATAATTAACTACGTGCGCAAGAGCGTCACTTAGCTTTTCAGGGCGGTTTATCATAAGCATCGTTTTTAAAGTTTGGGGCGAGTTTGCTGTTAAAATTAACACTGACGTGTTTTCTATTTGTTTTATTAAAATAAGTTTTGAATTATTATCTTCGACTTCGCATTGTACTTTGGAAACGACCCTTTGCACAAATGTTTTTAACCTATCGACAAATTGTAAAATATTCTCACCTTTGTTTATTTTTAAATATTGTAATTCCTGCATTAAAACTATATAAGTAATAGGATCACCGAATTTTTGTCTCAATGCCTCTCTAATGGAGGGCCAGTCTAATAAATCTGGTCTAGAAAGTAAGAAATTTCTTGCATCTTCAACTAATTTCGATTTGATGGCGGCTAAGACTACCGTCTTTTGTTCGTTTGTATTATTAAAATAAAGTGTATAAAATTCGTTTATAGAAAGAATAAAACTTTCTAAATGATCCTGCTTGCCTGAAAATGTTGGCAAGAGGGATGAATGAAATCTTAAATTTTCCATTTTGTCTTGATTTAGGTTTAAATTATCAAATAAATTTGCTAGTTCTTCCTGGGTTCCAGGAGTTAAAGTCCTATCTAATGTATTATCTACGTTACCCTGGGTTCCAGGAGTTAAAGTCCTATCTAATGTATTATCTACGTTACTATCAGAATTATTTTCAGCTTGGTTTTCTGGAATATCTAACCCTAAAGAAACCCTATTGCGTAATAAAATATTTTTTAAACGATCGGATGGAGCGGACATTAAAAAATGGCAATTTAGCAATTACTTACAATACAATCAAGGATGAATCCATTAAGCTTATATTGTAGAGGTACACAGCCAAAGGAACCCCTATAAAGGCGTGGCTAAAGGGCCTTAACGTCTGGAGCGTCGATCTGAGTCTAGGAGGACAGGAACTGGATCCACAGGTCACTAGCAACACGGCAGCCGATTTGTTTCACCAATTTCTTCCTTCAACACACTTCTGGGAATCGCACTGGGTTTAATGCTTTGTTTGAAACAAATTTGGTTTTGATGTTTTGTTTGGCACAAATACACAGTCAGTACGGCGAATCGGGAAGGTCCTTTTTTATTTAGTCCGAATAGTGCACTAAGATTTGAAAATCACTTCCGCACAACGGGAACCGATAAAGGGCGAAATTGCACTATCCTGTTCGCAGCGCCAATTAAATGACACGACCGACAAAGCTCCTTTTAAAAAACTTTTATTGTTACAAAAAGGGCTTAACTTAACTTATACTTAAAGTAAAAAGACTTAAAAACTACGATGAACAATTAATACGAACAGCAAGTAGCTTTGACACGAAATTAATGTTAAAGTTTAATATTCAATATTTGCTTTTATATAAACTAATTAGTCTATTCAGCAGTTATGGCTGGTCTTGGGATATTACTATCGTAACACGTACAAAAGAAGAGAAATTAATATTTATTTAATTGAGAATTTCCTATTATTATTATTATTATTATTATTATTATTATTATTATTATTATTATTAATATTATTATTATTATTATTTTTCGCGCACGCTAGTACCGGGTTTAACGAGAGTTATGACCGTTAGAATACCTTACTCAAAAAATATAGAAAATGAGACACAATCTTTAAACTATTATTTTAACGCAAATTAAACCGTAACCATGAATTTCAATTAACTTTGCATTTTAATATACGCGATTCCGGACGGTACTTGTAACCCGCAACGAAAGAATGGTAGGAAAATTGGGAAACCAGAGCAAGGTTGCCGTAACGTAACTACAACCCACACTCTGGCCGGAAATATCGGGAAAGCCACAGCAAGGTTGCCGTAAAATAACTACAACCCACACTTTGACTGGAAAACTCGGGAAAACCACAGCAAGGTTGCCGTAAAAGAACTACAACCCACACTCTGATTGGAAAGTCGGGAAACCCAAAGCAAGGTTGCCGTAATTAAACTACAACCCACACTTTAGCCAGGAAAATGTTAGAATATGGTTAAGGTTGGTCATGGAAAGGAAAGAGTAGTTTGTGCGCGGCTCTCGAAAATAAGAACATTAAGGTATATGAAGAAAATTTAAACTAATTTAGAAAATTAGTGTTTGCCCTCAATGAAATTAGAAAACTGTTTTAGAGATAAAATACATAAATTTAGAAAAAGTTTATAACACAAACAAGAACACAGTTTTCTAGAGAATGTTAACTTTATCACTGATTTTAATTTACTTTATCACAAAAAAAGAACTAAATGAACTAAATAAGCACCCCTTTTAGATTTGCCAGCTGAAAATAACTTATTACGAAACGATAGAATCAGTAAATTATAGAGAAAATATTGAAAGAGTGCCCCAGACTAGTTTTTAATCTTTAGAAAAGCTTTCAATGCAAGCACCCCAAAACTGATTTTATTCTTGACAAAAAATTATAATTGAGAGTCCCAAAGTCGAGAGCCCTGTTTTTGGGTCGTACCCGCGTTTTTATACCACCACGCCGAGGCGCAGTTCTTCCCGTCTCCTCTTTGTGCGATCGTTCCGAGTGTGGCCTGGTTCTTCACGGTGCCGGTGAACTTCGAGTCCCGGCGCGGCGTCTCGGCAGCATCGGCATTTGTTAGGTTAACGACATTTAGGAAGCTATTACAGCTATAACTATTATTAGGTAGTATTATTTATGTATTCTTTTACATATGATAATTAATCTATTTTTGACGTGTGCCCGAATTTTACAGAAGATATAGTGGCCTAGGTTAGTTCCGTTACAGCTTACATAAAAGTAGGGAAAAAAATACTACTAGGTTCTAAAGATAATTATGGGAGAGTGATTGTTAAATGGTATTTTGGTAATAGGTAGTTTATATGTGAGAATAATATTAAAAAATGAACAGCAACTTCAGTGGTGGAGTATATCGTTGAAAAATCTTGTTTATGTTTCTAAAATCTAAAATTGTCATTTAAAAGGCGGTTACTTATTTTTTTTTATTAACGAAATAATCATAAACAATAATTATACAATTTAACAACATTCTTCAATTATTACGTAAGAGGTCTGGCCTCGAGAATACTAAGCTATCAGTAAAAACAAACAGTGTGAGAATGTGATGCCCGGCCATATGGGCATAAGTAGACTAGACAAAATTATTTTCAAAAATAATTTAAATTAATAAAAACAAATTATAAAATTCGTGAACTAAACAAAAAGGGGTCGCGTTTTCAAAAATAAGGTCAAAGTCTGATGTTTAGAAAAATAAATAATAAATAAATGTGCTTGATATTTTGAAAAAACAAAAAGAAAGTTTTTCAAAAAAAATAAAACACAATAATATTCTTTAATCAGTTTCTCAATCTACCTTGTAGTGAGGCACCTTTGGCAGATAAGTCGAAGTGGCAAAACCATAGCACAAAGTCACAGCGCTCACTGAAGCTTACAACTACCGACTAAAAATTCTTCAAAGTCAATACTGTCCCAAAAACAAGTTGTGCAATCTTTTTAGTGTACGTGACATTCAGTGCGAATTCCAATTCCCAATTCCTTTTGGGTTTTGAACCCTGGTAACCTTCAAATACATTCTTGACATTTTTCAATAACAAAATCTTTCAACATTTTCGTAAAAAAAGTAAGAAAACCTTGAGCAAAATTCCGTTCTCACACATTCTTCACCGGTCAAGTATTTGGCCCTGACTTGTTTTCTAAGAACCCCGCGTAACATCCGCAGATTTGACCATGACTTATTTTGAAAAAAAATACTTCTAGGAAAAACCAAAGTCAAACTTTTTGCGCTGAGTTGTTTGCCGCATTCCTTAAACTAGAGTGGAAAACAAAAATTAAAGAAAGGGATTTCCTATAAATACTAGCGCCGGTGCTACGGAGCGACAATAAGTTAACAATTAGTTGAGTTGAGTTCTTCTTGAGACAGTTAATTAAGAGTTTTTGAATCCAGTATTAAATCAGAAGAAAGATACAAGCAAAAGTTAAAACACCAGGTGGCGGATAGTCGGAACCACCACCAGTAAGTTAAAACAGTTGTGTGAGAGTCAGTGCAAACGCGTAACCAGCCCAGCCTTAAATAGTTTTCGCCACGAGAAATTAAAATTTTTTTATAGAAATATGAAACTGAGTGTTTAACCTTATTTTGACATTTAATATAAAAAACCTGCATTGTAGAAAAAGTAAAAACTTTGCCTGAAAATGTTATGATATTAATTTTATAACTGTCAGTGCTCCCTTTAAGTTAAATTAAATAAGAAACAGATTATAATTTTTAAGAAATTAAATTAGCAACATTATAATATGCTCCATTTGAAGATTATGGATTTAAACCGTTCTACTTATGTTATTTTGAAGATTGAAACTTTAGAAACAGCAAATGCTCCCTTTGAATACTATGATTTAATTTAAATGACTATGAGTTTGAAAATACAATGCTCCCTTAATGAAATGAAATTTTTGAACTGTTAGAGCCAACCTTAATGATTGTTTTGAAGAAATTATTTTATACATTTTAACATTAATTTGGAAAACTGTATTTTAAAGAAGTTTAACATAGGATTTTGGATCAAGATTATATTGTTGATAAGTTTTACTATATGTATGTGCCTTTGCTTAATTTGGACTATTACATTACATTTTACATTTTAAGAGAGAACAGTACACCCTGAACCCCTCACTTTTATTAATCAAAGGTATATGTACATAAAGAAAAAACAAATATTTAAAATAAATTATACAAATTTAACAAATTTTTCTTGTAAACAGCGCCTAGGTTTAAGAAAAACCTGTATGCGCCTATTTTTATTCCTACCTAGTTGAATAATCTATCTAAATATGTATTATATATTTGATTGTTTTAAACCTCTCAGCTACACCAACAAAAATAGAAAAATAAAACTGTATATTACAATCACTTATCACAAATATTACAATTATCAAAAATATCACAATAAGGGATGAGAAGAGAGTAGCAAAATAAACAAAGTTCAAAATAGACACAATAAATTATCACGATTTTCGAAGATTATAGAATTTAGGAGCCAAATATGTCATAAAGCGCAAGTTCAAATTACATCTTGACTGAGGGATGTTCAGCTCATGAGCCGCGTTTGCCCGGGTCGTAAAGTTATGGGACACACAATTAGATTTTAGTTTTTCATTTGCATGCACAAAACCACACACTGCAAGGACATATAGTACTTTTATATTGTTGATTTCTAAAGAATACAGTTGGTTAGCAGAATATAATCTAGGTTTATTTAGAATGATCCTTACATTGTAGTTCTGCACCACTTTCAGTTGAGTGAGATTTGAGCTGTACATCCCACCCCATACAACTATGCCATACCTTAAGAGTACAAGTGCCTTGTAAATCATCATTATTAACTTCTGCGTCATAAAGTTGTGCAAAATATAAAATTTATGAATAAAAAATCTAATTTTTTTGTTTAAGTAAAGCACATGTTGATCCCATTTCAGGTGTTTGTCTAGAACAACCACTAAATATTTAATATGGGATACCTACCTCTTTCAAAGGCTGTTCCACATTGTCAAGCCCAATCTGATCAAAAACTGGTCTATTAGCCATTGTTAAAGAAAAAGCAATGTAATGAGATTTTTCTATATTTAAAGTTAATTTGAATGTCTCTAGATAGTTCTTAATTTTAGCAAAACCAGTCTTTAATTTTTCACCCACCAATTCCCATGTCCTCGCATGAAATACCACCGCAGTGTCATCAGCATAGGCAATTATCTTACCATCAACCTCACGGCTGCAGAGGTAATTAACATAAATATTAAATAGTATTGGGCCAAGTACTGTACCCTATGGTACTTCATGTTGAACCATCTTTGGTTCGCTCAAAGCCTCTGCAATCCTGACATGTTGAGTTCTATGCGTCAGGTAGTCTGCAAAAACATTTAACACAGCACCCCTAACCCCATGTCCCTTCAAAGGCTTGAAGGAACATGGGATGAGATACCGTGTCAAATGCCTTTACTAAGTCCAGAAACAAAGCAATGCATTTATCACCATTATTTAAATGACACACAATTTTACACACCAGTTCATAAACTGCATGTGAAGTACTTAATCTCTGCCTAAAACCAAACTGATTTTCAGATAAGAGCTTGTTAGAGTCCAAAAATTCCATTAATCTAACCTTGAGACACTTTTAAAATATCTTTGCCAAATTTGAGATTATACTTATTGGTCTATAGTTACCTATATCATCTCTATCTCCAGCTTTATAAATTGGTTACTACGGAGGTTTTAAACTGTGTGGGTACTTTTCCTGTTTTAAAAATCAAATTAATTATATGAACTAAGGGATTTAAGAGATGGGTATGTATTTTTTTGATAATTTTAGTAGTCAATTTATCTAGCCCCGGAGAGCAACAATTTCTTAAACTCATTATATGTTCAATAATTTCATTATGTTTTGTCGGTTTTAAATACATTGAATATAGAGAGGGCTATTTGCAAATTGAAACTTTTAATTTTTTCGGACATTTTTCTGCCTATATTAATAAAATAGTTATTCACAAAATCAGCAATTTTGTTCATCTATTATGCAAGTAATAGAATTTTTTTTTGGTTTTGATTTGTTGCCTCTTTAACCAAATTAAAAAAATTTTTAATATCATGTGAGTTCTGTTTAAATTTGTCTTAGTAATAGTCATTTTTTGTAGATTTAATGATTTTATTAAGGCGATTTCTATATTCTCTGTATTCCGAAACCTTTACTGGAGATGGGTTGACCCTAAGGGTTCTTTTTAGCCTATCCAGATTTTTAATAGATGTTATTATTGAATTTGTTATTCATCTGTAACGTTCCGTTTTCTTCCGCAATAATTAAATTTAATAAATAAGGGACTGGCTTAGATTTTATTAGTATTTCCTTACACTACCACTATGTTAATTCTAAGCTATCGCCATCGATTTGAATGAATTTTATATTGTGTTGCTTACTGAACTATCCTTATAATTAATGTGCTGTGACACAGTATTATTTCTAACTTCATCAAGATACCCGCCAATTTCTCAAGTACCGCTCTTATTTTGGTAAAGTAAGGTTGATTATCTATTTAGCAGGCTTTCGCAAGTGTTGGTTTCGCGGTAAATAGTGTTACCAGAAATATCACTAGACCGGCGCATTAGCAGGTATCGTCGCTATCGATGCTCCAGGGTCGACCAGTGGTGTCACCCATTTTGTTAAGTTTCCTATGTTCTTCTATATAAATTGGCGATTGTACAGCTCCGTTTGTCTTAAGAGGGTAAATTGTATAATTGTATTATGTTGGGCACTGTCTGGTTAAAGACCTTACGCCCAGTTTCTTAGATTAGCCAATGTGGCCTTGTAATAACTTGCATCTTGGGTCTCAAACATCGAACCGCCCCTGACTTTTTCTGATGAAGCGAGGCTGTGCAACCTAGGGAATTTTAAGTTTGACTATTCTGGAGGGGGGTCAGAAGTCATCCTTACGGGATTTGTCCAGAATACCAGTTATTTAGTTTCAGTATCGGAAAGTTGTTGTGCCCCGTATAAAGAAATTGTTCCTGCAAAGGGATAAAAAGTCTTAACGTAAGTTAACCATCATTTTCTCAAAATGGCGACCTGGTGGTAATTTCCATTTTATTTCCTTCTAGTGGCTTTAGCTCACCTTATTACCATCCATACGAGACAAAAAGCAGCATCTGCTAAAGTCCAACCAGCAGCTTACCTATTTTAAGCAAGAAAACCCTTGGAAAGAGGTGAGGTTTCTTTTCTTTTTAAGATAGACACTTAACTTCTGGATGCCATTGTCGTTTGCAAGTTCTTATGAACTTATATTTATTGCAGGTTTTTTTTCATCCTTTCTTCTTTAATAGAAGCATCTTTGTACCTACCCCAAATATACAACGTGATGCACCCTGGAGAACCTCATCCTTATCCAGGCCTGCGGAGTCGTGATTCGTCGGCTTAATCCAGCCACTACACCAGCATAAATGCAGCCAAATTGAAATAAATAGCAGATAAGCATTAATGTTTGTGGCGTCTTAACCGTTGCGTAATGACCGACCAAGTTTATGAAATACAATCTAACCTATTTTATCTGAACTATTTTTAGTAATTAATTAGGCCCTCGTAGGGTACATGAATAACCAGCGTCTCACAGAGTTTAGTTATGTAATAGAGCCCCTATCTGTAAAATATGGATCCATATTAGGTTTGGTTACGACAACCCCTTCTTTTGGTAAATTTAAATATATGATTTTCTACCGTTAAAATAACCATTAATTAACGTTCTAATATTCAATAATGTCAATACTGCTAATTTAATATTACTATTGAATTATTATTAAAACCTAATTGTTTTAAGTATTAGTTTTCTTTTATTATCATTGGGGTATAGCATCTTCTGGGTTTGATGTGGTGTAACGCCTTTTTATTTTTTAATTATAATTATTTTTAATAAAATATCTAATCTTCGAAAAAAATAATAAAGTATTACTATCTGAGTTTACTTCGCAAAATCGAGGTATATTATGCACCTGAACCTTGACGGCCGTTAGCTTTTCGACAGTGGAGAAGGGGGGGGGGGGGTTTAATATAACCAAAAAGGGCGCGTTGTTAAAAGTAGGAGCACCAATAAATCGCGAATTGGTATCACCTACACCTGCAATCAGCTTAGTAATCTCCTAAAATATCAGTCCACACCTATAGCGCATGCGCACAAATAAAACAAAATAATTTTCCCTTAAAGAGTTGGAACAATATTTATTATTTAATTCAATGTGGATAAAATCTTAGGGAAAATCTAAATGAGTTTCAGTTGAGAATAAAGATATCTTATTGGCTCGATTACGCCCAGTATCTAGTTGCTTGGTTGATTACTATTGTTGACAAAATGGCGGAAGTAAATTCGTAAATATATTTTTAAATAAATTGGTAATCACTTATCAGTATTAAGTTAGCCTCGGGCCAAATTAACCGGGCAACTAGTACGGGGTAACGGCTATCTAAAACGAACACAACTGAATAATACGAAGGTAAGTTACTTAAGGTAGTTCATAAATCAAAAGTCATAACCTTAAACCTGTACTCTTAAATATCATAAAATATAATATATACCGTCAGCGCAGGATATGATCATATACCTTTACATAAACGCTAGTAAATTATCAAAATGAAATTTCTGATATTTAGAATGCACCGTTACCAAATCAACAGCAGTTTAAGTAAGATAAAAATAAAATAAATATTATTAGAAGAATGTACTTCTTCCTCACCAATAAAAATCAAAACTAAAACATCTTGTGCTTTATAAAGCTCATTATACAGTTACTTATTTACAATTACTTACTAACATATAACATGAAACGCTAGAAAATACAATGCAAAAATAATAGCCCTCACTATCCCTCTCTTAATTCTTATGCACATCAGTGCAGCCCCTGACTTGAGTCTCAACACGGTTAATCGATGCACGGGTATCAACACGAGCAATTCACAATGAGTAATTTTCAATCAAAATATACATGGATGCAAGTAAATGTTCATACGGCTACTATTAGCAACTAGGAATACCAACACGGATAATAAACACGTGTAGGCTTCAATTAACGTATGTCTATAGGACTCTATCTAGTAGCTATTTGTGTCTGCATATTCTTATGCCTTTAATAAAATTTAAAAAAAAAATATAACATGTTCAAAAACTTGCGCTTTTCCTGAATAATATTGAAGCTAGAACGTGGAGCTCAACTGCACTGGGTCTGCGGGTTGATTCTTCCAGCGGCCAGTGTCAAGAGATAGGCTATTATGGACAGGACAGAAACAGGTGGTACCATCAAATACACCAAAACCACACAAGAACCTCTTCACATCGGCTCCTCGAGACAACAGGAAATCCAACTTGTATGTGAAGGTACAATTACAAGGTAGGACATAAATCCTACAACCTAAATCCTAAAACCTAAAACCCCTGAAAAGAAAAGAGATCGTTAGACTTATTTTCCGTCCAGTAGCACGTGTAATAGATACTATTACATCAATCGATAACTATACAATTTAATATACATTTATACAGATAAACATGAATCGAAAAATTAGCGAAACATACCTTAGTTGTTGTGCGGGGTTACTGTGTTACGATGTAGGGAAGACCTACTCCAAAGAAATAATCTCCAACCACGTGGATGCGGGGCCAATACCATAAAACAGACCATCAAGCAAAGCTTCCAAAATTGGCATAAATCCCGCTTAAATTCACTGAATAATAATCCCTTTTCTCCAAGGCGCCACACTACTTTTAGTGGCGAAATATATTCAGCAAAATACTTTGGAAAATGGAGGACTTCCTGTCCCTTGGGCTTACATCTATAAGAAGGAAGGAAGGTGTCCTTCCGAGGTACCAAGAGATCTTCTTAGGAATAAAAGCGGCGTTGCCGCATTTCGGCCAGTTTCCCCACAACTAACGATGAATCGCCGAAACTACCAACCAGAATCGACGGGTAAAACCATTATTTTGCTCAAATACACACGTCTAGGGTAGCACATAACCCTACGACCCTAAAAACTCAAAACTACCAGCAAAACCCAGGAATTCCCTCGATTCCAGTTCTTAATAAGCATGCGACGTCATGTGACGTCATAACTATCTTCGCCTAGGAATTTCAAGATCACGACCCGGCAACATTGCATCGGATGATAAAATGACCGTTCCATCTGGTAGCAAAATGACCTGGCTGCCATAGACCAGTCGATAATGTCGGATCTCTACATTATCGGCCGAACGCCAATCACAACATCCAAATCTTGAAATTCAC
The DNA here is from genome assembly GCA_935413205.1 of Polydrusus cervinus. Classification (NCBI taxonomy): domain Eukaryota; kingdom Metazoa; phylum Arthropoda; class Insecta; order Coleoptera; family Curculionidae; genus Polydrusus; species Polydrusus cervinus. Next base: position 56,190,699 of record OW284511.1, read on the forward strand.
GTACTCGTCCGGTCGAAACGTCATACTTTGACGTTATACGTCAAAGTCCGACAGATAAATCAAAATTAACCTGTAAATTTTTCGAAAAGAAATAGAAAAATTTACCACAAAATCTATCATCGATGTCTGTAGGTAAGTACTCTCTTCGATTTTCCATTACATATTACCTAAAAACAATCCCAAAACCTTGCTATCTTATATTTTCCAACCTCGAATTGTAAATAGACACTTATTGATTAGCGACTAATTAGTCATTATTTTTAGCTAGAATCGCCACACAACAGAGCAGCTCGAGGCTTGAAGGATCCACCAGACTGTCACGCCTGTATTCCAAGGGAAATTCATGCCTAGAATGCTTCAAAATCACTGCTAAACTTAGGGAAAAGAAAGTAGTCCTGTCAGTGGAAAATCAACGCCTGAGGCTCTAGAAATATGTTAGGGCGACTAAAACATGCCTGAGGTAGGTCCACATAGACAAATTATTCTATTCTATAGAAATCTAATCTATTTTTCTCTTTATTTTTAGCATAAACTTAGCCTTCGGAGGCTTATCGAGCTAATGATGCTTGAAAGTTAAAAGGGGCCCAAATAGTAGCAAGGCACAGGTCCAGTGATGCCTTCTAGAACTTTGCAATGACCTGAGAAGACAGGAGAACCAAAAATCACTACAACACCACCTTTTAATAATAAGAAAACATAAGAAGTACCATGAATTACCTAGAAAGCTGTAAGTACAATGAAAATATCATATCTAAGGGAAGGCTGTGCAACTTTTAAGCAAGAAGGTATTGTAAAACTAGACTATTATGTGAAATTCTATTTAATTAAAACTACTTCTCACAATGAATGTGTAATCTTTTAATTGCAAATCCTGTAGCTTTCTGCTAAAAGAAATATTTAAAGTATTCTTAAGCTTGGATTATTCTATTGAGAAAATGACACGTTACAGTGGTTATCATCCGGGCTGGTAGTGATGCCAGAGGATAACCAACAGGGTAAATTCTAAAACATTAATTAGTTTGGTAAAATCTAACATTTAAAATAAACTCAGTGGCGCCATTCACAATTACAATAACTTGGGCTTGGGTTTACCCTAACTTTACCTAACCGGACTGATTACCGCGCCCCAATTAGAATTAGTCACAGATTTTAATATTATTTCTTTTTCAAACTGAGCTAGCCCGAGGGCATTCTATGCCACACGCCTTATTTATTTTCCAACTTCTAAATACGACCCTGAGAGCGTGTCATAATTGGCGCCCAACGTTAAATATATTGTTTTAGGGGTAGTTTTTTTTTCGTTGTCAAGCCCCTTAGTTTATTTTGCTTTTCTTGCTTTATTGCAATAAATAGGTTGGCCGTTTATATTTCATTTAAATTTCAGTTCATTATAATGTATATTAATCAATATTAGTTTTGACAAAAAATAAACCTTGTTGATAAGGAATTCTGGTAGGCAGATATTTAATGGTTAGTCTTTTATTCACAATTTTGAACAATGCTTTACTTGACCGTCAGTTAAGTTGCATTAGTGTGATACTGTTTTGATTAAATATTTTTTTTTTAAATCGTTAATTACAATATTTTTGAATGGTATTTGGCGGTATTTTGCTTAAGTTGCAGGTGTTATTTTTTTTTGGACTTGAAGTAGGTAATTTATTTATTAATTACTGAGTGAATAATTTTTTTAAAGGTTATTTTATCTATAGTTAACTTGTTTTGATATAATTCTGGTATTTAAGAATAAAATGTAAATTATTGTGTTTTAAAACTGCATTAATTGATAACTGAAAGTTAACTTATCTAGCCCTTATCCCGAACGTAGAAAACTGCTACTGTTGTAGATAAATTTCTGCGATTTTTTTAAAAATATATGCATGAAGTTATTGGGTGCTTTTATAACTTAATTTATAACTATTAAGACACGTTTTCTTTGTTCAATTTCTTAGGACTTGATGCTGATTGTTGATAGATTTATTTAACCATGCGTTGGTCTGGAAAATAATAGTGATTTCTTATTGTGTCTTTATTTAGGCTTGGGAAATAGGGAAAAGAAACATAAGTTTTTTTTATATATATGCGGTGTATTATAAAGGAAGTAGGGCTGCAGTGCTAATTAATAATCAATATAAAATAATTTATTTTAATATTATTTGGGTATATTTGTTACATATTTACTTATTATTATTGTACTTTTTTTATGAGTTGATGGTAACTGATAACCCATATACTTATTTTCAGAATAATATTGCGGTAAAGGAAAAGTTTAATAAAGGCTTAATATTTGATTCTGTTTACGTATAAATGTTAAAAAAGTTAAATATTAATTTTTTTTTGAAAATGGATTGTTGCAAAAAAAATTGTCGGTTTTTTTGCTCGCCTAGGCCAATTTTTTTAAAAATTTAGTTAGGTTATTATTTCGTGGTTTGTTTTCTTCTTTAAGGAGGGGAGGGGACTTTATTATTTATTTACATTAGGTCAGTAAAATTAAGTTGAACATTTACTAGATTATTAAATATAAATTAATTGTCGTTTCTTTTAGATTAAATAAAGATGGATATTAATAGGTTAAGAAGTGATGAGTTGACACATAAACTTATAATACGCGGTTGTATAATTCCAGCAAAGGTTGATAATAAACGTTCAGAACTTAGAAATTCGATACGCCAAGAAAGCTTAGGGCTTTTAACTCGGCCTTCGGTGTATTTTGGGCCAATTAAGGAATTAGAGGTATGTCATACCAAACTTACTGAATTGTTATTGGAAATTGAATCATTTAGTAGTACAAATGCAAGTAACGAATTTCGTAGGATCAATTCTCGCCTCCTACATGTTGAGGGTCGCCTAGAGCGAGTTAACCCTAATTATGTCGAAACGCGAGTTAAAAGAAATGAAATATTGTTTTTATTAAGAGAAAGCTTCAAGGCCTTAAACGATGCTTTTAAAACGTCTCGAAGTGAATCTTTTCCGAATACGGAGGAATCTCTTTGGGATCTGCTGAATCCTACACTCCCTGAGCCTAGTTTAATTCTTACTAGCGGAGAACAACCTATAGCAAATGAGGTAAATTTAAATGATGGCTCAGATCGCGAGGATATTTCAGAGCAGCCACGCAATTTTTCTGAACCACAACCTTTTGTGCGTCAATAAGATATATCGGCACAATCTACGGTTAACCGCCGTGCTCCCGATCTTGCGCGAAGACTTAGTCAAATTTCCTTTCAGAATTTTAGTGCAAGTACTAGTGATCAAGTGAATCGCAATGTGACAAGTGAAAGTGCTTGGAGTGGTCGTGCAACTTATAATGATAGTCGCCGACTATCATTTCGAAATCCTAAAGTGACAAGTGTCGAGTTTTCAGATAGGTGGAGTGTACCGATTGTAAATAATACCGGTGGGGTTTATGGTTTATCTCAGAATAATACACACTTCAATCGCTGTGAGAACTCAGGAAGTTATTTTCCTATTGCCAAATGGAATGTGTTCTTTGGTGGAAGCTCAAGTGTAACGGCGTTCATTGAAGATGAGGAAGAGTTAGCCGAAGCGAGAGGTATTTCGAAACAACAAATGTTCCAGTCAGCTTCGGAGTTCTTTAAAGGCGATGCTCTTCTTTGGTTTAGGCCCAGAAAATATAACTTTGTAGATTGGGAGGACTTGAAACGAAAACTTAGAAGTGCCTTTTTGCCTCCGGATTATGAACTTAACGTATTGGATGAGATAAGAAGAAGGACTTAAGGTCCTGATGAAAAGTTGATTATATATATATATATCTAGAATGCAAAATCTTTTTAATAAGCTAACAAACAAACCCATTGACATGGAACAGGTCAACGTAATCAGAAGAAATCTCCTTCCATATCTTCATACGGCATTGGCTTTGCATGAGTTGTCCACTATTAAGGATCTTTTTCACCTTGGTCTTGTAGTTGAGGACTCACACTGGAGAGCTCAACAATATTGCCCACCACCAAAAAACCTCGATTGTTGCAGAAATCTAGTTTGGCTTACAAGCGTTTGTAGTCACAGAAGCCAGGATTCGTTCGAGCATTGCAGGTAGAACAGCCAGATCCATCCAATGGTATAAATCATTATTTTGGACGTCAGGCCACTACTCCAAGAAGACTGTCGCAACCACTGATCTGTTGGAATTGTTCACAGGAAGGACATAGGCGTTCAAATTGTCCGCAACCAGTAAAAATTCAGTGTTATAGTTGCAAAAAAAAAAAAAGAAATTGCCCAGTATGTTCGGGAAACGCACAGGGGAGTCACTCAAAAGCCGCTTAGTGACTCAGCTGGATAAGGGGTCGGCTCAAATAGGAAATAAGACTGATCATGTATATAGAATTCTTTTAGATTATATAATAGGGCATGCTGAAGGCGACCGGCGACCTTATTTAGAGGTGACGGTACTTGAGTATCCTATCTTGGGTTTATTAGATTCTGGTAGTACGACTACTGTAATGGGCCCAGATGGTTTAAAAATTTTGCTTAATTTAGAATTAAAACTGGATTCGTCTCGCCAAGGGCACCGTACTGTGGCCAATGGAGATACTTGTTTGAGTAATGGTATTGCTAGAACACCCGTATGCCTCATGGGGCGAATTAAAGTCATAGATATATTATTTGTTCCTTTGTTGACCGATACGTTGATTCTGGGTACTGATTTTTGGATGGAAATGGATATAGTACCTGATTTGAAAAGAAACGTATTGCATTTTGGAGTAGACAAAGAAATTAAAATGTGTGGAATTATAAATGAGGGCCAACTGGATGAGAAGCATAGATCTAAGTTGGATAAACTTCTTAAGGAAAAATTTCAGAAGATGGGTAGGGGGCTTGGTTAAAACAGTGACTCAGCATGAAATTGTTCTTCAGGAGAATACAACACCTATTAAACAACGTTATTATCCTGTGTCACCATTTAAACAGAAACTTATTGATGAGGAGCTTCAAAAAATGTTAGATCTGGATGTAGTTGAACCCTCAAAAAGTGCCTGGTCATCCCCAGTTCTACTAGTACCTAAAAACGATGGTAAATATCGGTGTGTGGATTACAGGGCGCTTAACGGGGAGACCAAGAAAGACGCATACCCCTTGCCGTACGTGTCAGCCATTTTAGACAGACTGAGAGGAGCTAAATACTTAAGCTCAATGAACATAAGATCTGATTATTGGCAAGTCCCCGTCAAGAAGTCTTGTAGAGAATATACGGCATTCACGATTCCATCCAGAAGGCTCTACCAATTTAAGCGGATGCCATTTGGTTTATCAAATGCCCCTGTCACATTTCAAAGGCTTATTGATAGAATACTTGGCGTTGACCTAGAGCCCTATGTTTTGGTCTATCTTGACGATATTATTATAATAAGTCCAGACTTTGAAACTCACTTAGAAAAGAAGATTTTCCTTTTCATTTCGCCAAATCCATCTCTAGACGCGTTTCGTCATATCATGACTCATCAGTAGAGCTAGGATCCGACGAAAAGAAAAGGGAACTCGAAGCTACTTAAGGCAGCACTTGGTGGGACACACCAGTAAGATATGGCACGGAGCGCCATCTGTGTCGTTGTTAGACACTCTTGAGCATACTCTTGAACATACTTAGAAAAGTTTTTGATAGATTGATCAATGCAGGATTGACTTTATCAGATGAGAAATGTAAGTTTTCTTTACCTTCATTGCGTTATTTGGGATACGTAGTGGACTCGAGAGGTCTTTATGTAGATGTTCAGAAAGTGGATGCTATTTTAAAGGTACCGGCACCAAGGGACGTATCAGAAATACGCCGTTTCGTTGGAATGGCAGGTTGGTACCGGAGATTTGTTCCAAATTTTTCCAGCATTATCTCTCCGTTGACTGAATTCACTCAAAAGTCCCATGAATTTCATTGGACAGATAAGTGTGAACAAGCATTTAGAATGATCAAGACACACTTAGTTACCGCTCCAATTCTAACATGTTCAGATTATTCTAGGCCTTTTGTATTACAGTGCGACGCATCGGCCTATGGATTGGGCGCTGTATTGACGCAAAATTTCGAAAACGAAGAGAAAGTTATATGTTTTCTGTCTAGGTCATTAACAAAACAGGAGCGAAATTATTCTACGACCAAGAGAGAATGTTTGAGTGTAATCTGGGCAGTAGAGAAACTCCGACACTATCTGGAAGGAACACACTTTACTGTTATTACCGATCATGCATCGCTAGTATTGCTAAAATTTTGGGGAAAAAATGAACATTGACCTATGAAAAAATTGTGTTTATCGCAAAATGTTAAAAAACAAAAATGAATTTATTTTTTAAGATAAAGAGTGCTGCGCCTCTATCTTTCAATGGTTAAAAAGGCAGATAAAATTTCGTAACACCTCCACTATATGTCTATGATTAAAAAAGAAATAAAATTTCGTAAAAAAAAGAAGACCGGCGCGATTATCATATGTCAATGGTTAAAAAAGAAAATAAAATTTCGTAAAAAAAGAGAAAAGCGGCGCGTCCACTATATGTCAATGGTTAAAAGAGAAAATATGGTTAAAAAAATTAAAATTTTGTGAAAAAAAAGGAGAACCGGCGATTTCTTAAAAAAAAGACCGGCAATTTCTTAAAAAAAGGACCCTCCACCATATGTCAATGGTGAAAAGAGAAAATATGGTTAAAAAAATTAAAATTTTGTGAAAAAAAAAGAGAACCGGCGTACCTCCACCATATGTCACGCCCAGATTTTAGGGTATGACGAGGGACGTAAGGTAGCGCGAGACCTTGGCGACTATCAGAAAAACAAAGCGGTTTTGAAAACAAGTTTATTGAACAAATAATTATGACCTGAAGGGTTTACAAGAAAATCAAAATTATAAATCTGGATTTAGACCTTTATAAAACAGTTGACAATAAAATTATACTTACTTAAATTTGGACTCATCGCTGAGATTCGGGACCAACAAAAATTCACATATTTCGACGTGGATGCGTCACGGACTCGAACACTAGTGCCCGCCGATCGTTTCTCTAGCAACCATGTGTCGTTTCGTCGAGTCAGCGATTTTCCCCCTTTTGTAAGACCACGGGTTTAGGTCGTATACCTTGGTTCTGCCGACTTGACGACGCCACCATAATTGCTAGATCGGGATATACATATAGCATTTCATAATTGCAACTTTTTAGATTTGTTTGATAAACTCGTCGCCGGTTTCATGTTGCCTTGAATGGCCGGCGGTAAACGCGAATAATGATTAAAATATTAAAATGGAAAATATATTGATTTATGAAATGTTATGATCTTATGATTCCCTATCGTGACACATCCCCCGGTCTTAAAAGAGCTGGCCCCCAGCGATGGCCGAAAGGAAGTAGAGGTTACATTATTTACTTTAAAAAATTGAAGTGTATGAAAAAAAAATTGTAATATTGACTCAAAAGTTGGCTCCACTTCCCTTCTTTTATGAATAAATGTATTAGATTTATAAAGAAAAAAATATCATTGAATATCAAACAACAACAAAACAAACAAACTTTATATAAAAGGAAATATCTTAGTTGTCCCTAAACACTTTTCGCTTGCACTTGGTCACTACACCAAAATGTCTGCCATGCCTGGGTACGGTCCTGTCGTGTCGTCAGTGGTTAGATGGTGGGCCAACGCGCGGTTGGGTCCATTGGCCGAATGGTTGAAGCACGCCGTAGCTGTGGGTGCTCTATCGACGGAATGCATCGTCGATGTTGGTGCCAAGGCCTACTGCGTAGACAGCCGATGCCATACTTATTTTTTGGTATCCCTTTATTTTCTGACCTGCTGCTTGGGACGCTAGTTCCATATCATAGGGTCCTTCCTCTGTGGTTGTTGTCCTATAAAGCCATTTTTTCTTCTGTGGTTGTTGTTGCTAGACGTCTCTGTTGTTGCTACAAGAGTCATTTTCGTAAGCTAACCTTAAAATTGGATATTTTCGGTTTATTTGAAATTTGCAAATGTTGCAAATTCCAGTGTTTCGATGCAAGGCTTCGGGAAACGGCGCGATTAATGGCTTTTCTTGAAGAAAATCGTCTAAATTGGCAATCACTAGTGTTTGTGAAGTGTTATAGTGATAGTTCAAGTGATGCAGTGTACATCTTCTTGATTTGCCAATTGTTTCGTTAGCAGCCTTGCTTTCTCCTCTCGGTCGTAATGCATGGTTAGTGTCGATGAATGGCGGTTTTAGTGTTTCATCTACTTGGGCATGAATTGATGGAGACTTCTATGATTGGATTGGGATAGTGTAGCTTAGTCAGCAGGCATCGATGTGTCTTGGCAGTAAAGGCTGGATACCAACAATACTGAGTCATGCTTGCTGTACAATGGCTGTTCTGTCTCTAGTGTTGGGGCCGACAGCAATACTGATTGAGGATGGAACAGGTGTCCGACCAGGTGGCTTCGTGGTAGTGCAGCAGTGTTTACATGAAAAGAAGGAAACAAAGAGTAAGTATATGCTCCTATTTTTTGCTTAATATTTTATCTAAAATCTCTGAATGTTTTCAATTATTTTTATATTTTTTATTTATTAATGCCAGAATATTGCACTTTCTAGCGCTAAAATGCTTAGATAATTAAAATCTTATTTACATTTGCATTTGGGTTTTTTGATATTTTGAATATCCTATACTTTTGTTAAAAGAAAATTCAGAATTAAAATTTATAGCATTAGTTGAATGACTTTATTATTTGAAAATTTACATTAGACTATCTTTGTTCATATTATTCATATTCATATTCAACAACTATCAATAGAAAATTAAAGAAATAGCAGGCAATGCAGAGTTTGAGGTTTATTTATTGTATTTAGATTATTAAATTAAGTATTTAAATGATAATTTGCTAATTAAATTTTTGATTGATAAATTCTTTTGTATTTTATCTCGTCTGCTACTGAATTTTTGTAGAAATAATATTATTTATTAGCATTGCATTTTGAGTTGCTGTAAAATTGAAATATCAAAGTTTTGGTACTTATACCTAAAGATTTGAGGTTAGATTGATCTACCTATAAAATTGTATCCTCGATTGTATCATTTTCTGAAATTACTATTTATAAATGCATTTATTTTTTGCATTGGTATTTTATTTTTCCCTGCGTAGGATTTTGGATAATACTTGAAAAAGCCTTCTACCGAGTTGTAAGCCCCTATCTTCCACCTACGCAATAATCTTACTTCTGCCTTTTGCAGGATTCATATTTTCTTTATATAACATAAACATACATAATAAAAGTACCTACTTATAAAAATTAGCTTATTTCAGCTTTTCACATATACTTCATAATTGCTTGCTTTATTCAGCTGCCATATTTAAAATCATTATTTCATATTCAATCTATATCCATTATCAACTTTTCATAATGTCAAAATTTCTTCTTGTGAAATTTTGATGTCCCCGAGACTAAGTCATTGTGAATTACGATGATATTTATCCAAAACCTTTACGCATAGTCTTGGCGTAAATAACAAAATGAAACACTGACTAATGTATTAAATATTTGCAATATGGGTCGGGCCTACTAACCCTTATTGGAAAAATTTAATTGAAATATCTTATATTTCGATGCACTAAATCTGTGCCATATTTATTTTCGGAAGGTAGTAGTAGAAGGTTTTATGCTCAAGTATTTCCAGTGTATATTTTTTATTACAATTTGTATTTAAATTTTAGTTTAAAGCTTGGGATGTGTGAAAGAGGAATGTAAAAATGGAAGTTTTTTTTTTAAAAAAAAATTTTTTCAAAATTTCTGTGACAGGGATGGCTAGCTCCTGACCAGAGTTTCTTATTTCTTTCGTATAATTGTCAACTCTAAATTATTAGTAACACACATCTGCTGCTAAAAAAATATTTTTGTAGGATCAATCTGCAACTGGAGTTTTAAATTATTTAAAAATTTCTGTGACAGGGATGGCTAACTCCTGACCACAGTTTTTTTTTCTTCCTTTCTTGGTTTAACCGCATTCCTAAAACTATTGGTAACACAAATCTGTTGAAGAAAATATTTTTATATGAGATAATATTGAGATTATTTGTATCTTTTCTCTGTATTTTATACCTAATTATAATGGTATTGTTTATGATGCTGCTATGATTATAATAAAAGTATTTTTATATCTTTTTAGTTTGATGATAGCCTAACGATACGTATGTCATTATTATTTTATTTGAAACTTATTGAAATCGAATTAAATCAAATCAAATCAATGTTTTAACATTAGATTGAAAAAATTGTTGTTTTAAATTATTTATTTAAGTAAACCCATTTTGAGTAATTGGAAGAACTCTTGTAACTTTAAAGCGCTTGTCTATTAATATACTGTGCATTTTATTTATACTTATATGATTTTTTTTTTGTTTTTTTTTTTGTTTTTATTTTTATATTTAATATACCTATAGCCCATTTCTATTATCTGTTTTATTTTGTATGATCATAATATTGATCTATATTTATCGATATAATATATTTTTATTACTTTTCTGTCGTATGTTTGATTGAATTTTATACCAGTGTATTTTTATTAGTAGTAACGAAAGTTTTTTTTGCAATTAAGTCAAAAATGAATTTCTGCCCTGTCTGAGTAAGCAGGACTGGTTAAATGTCTATGAGGTTGTAAGAAGTTATGTTAATGGACAATGGCGTGTATTTATGAATAATTTTAGGTATTAATATATTTCAACAGTATTTCCATCTAAAGTTCAAAAAAAAAGTTCAGGACGGTAGCAGAGAAATCAAAGTTAAAGAAAGCTGTATTGGTATACCTCAGGGGAGTATACTGGTTTTCACAAAATAAATTAATTTTAAATGATGAGAAAACTAAATTAATTCTTTTCAGGACTAAACAAAATAAATTAAGTGAACCCGGCACTGTCAGTGTATGTGACAAAATTGTAATTTGAAATAATACAAAATTCTTAGCTATTTTTTTTATTTCTTGGTAATACCCAAGAATTTTTATCATAGAGCAACCTTATAAATGGTTTGTGTTTGAAACTGGGTAGTATAGGTTATGGAATGAAATTATTGGCTAACTATATGAACTTAAACACCTTAAAAATTCTATACCATGAAAATTTTGAATCTGTCCTGCGATATGGCATACTGTTCTGGGGTAGTAAGTAGCTTTGAGCTAAAAAGGGTTTTTGTAATACAAAAGGAAAAGTAAGGTTAATAAATAAAATGAGCTTTCTAGATTCTTGCATTTAAATAAATGAATATACCTATTAACAGTATGTGGTCTTTATATTTTTGCGTATTTAATGTTTTTGTTTAGAAATAAGAAATTGAAATTTGAAACTGTAAATGTCTATAGTAATTATACAAGGACGAATTACTTATTATATTTTCGTCACCGTTTCATTGTCACAGAGAAAAAAATCCTTATTACATGTGCATCAAACTTTACAACAAATTGCCAAATAATATAAAATCAATTGCTACTGTGTCAGAGTGGAAAAAAAAAACATTTAAAAAAGTGTTAATAGACATTGAGCCCTATTCATTAGTGGACTTGTTGGTAAATCTATTCCATTCTGTGACGTCATTTTATTTTATCGTTTTTTGTAATCAGTATATAATTTGAAATAAAGAAGTATTATTATTATCACGTCATTATTACATCATCAAAATTATAAAGACCAATATAGGGAAAAGAAAAAAGAGTATGATGACCTGTTAAAATAGTCTTGAACAAAACAATATGCCAGTAGAGTAAACGCTTAACGAGTATCTAATATCAGTCATGCGTGATCTCATGAAAAATGTATCAAGTATTCCGTTTAACTGTGATAACATATATTTACATATAGGTACTACGGTATAATAACATAACATGGTTCCGGTTTTTCTGAAATTCCTACCAGCATTGTAAAATTTTCTATTAGTGTATATAAAAACATTATTTGTTACACAATATAATTAATAACTCATTTAAGTATGGTATATTCCGTGAAAATTTAAAAGTTGCACTAATAAAACCAGTAAAAAGTCTGTATCACCCTCAAATTGATAATTCTAGACCCATAAGTTCATTGACAGATTTTTCAAAATTATTTGAAATGGCAATGTGTTCAGGATTAATAAATTTTCTGACAAACAGTAATATATTTTTTAAAAATTTAAAGTTGAGGAAGTTTGAATTTATAAAGTAATAAACACACACATGCTTTTATTAATTCATTAATCAAAATTTCTTAAGTTCAAAACTGCAGGTAATGGCTGCACAAGCACGATTATTGTGTGCATCCGGCGCACAGACGTGTCCTCGAGAAAAAAAAACGATTATTTGTCCGCTCTTAAATGAAGCGAAAAGGATAAGAAATACTGAACAAAAAATGAATTGGTGAATGCATCATTAGACTTCACTCTTAAGCAAAATTTGTTTAACTAGATTTAAGTTAGCAATGTTGTCGATTCTGTAATGATTATTATTTTAATTATTTTCTTTCAAACGCTAAATTTTAAGAAAAAGATGACAGAGAACTTTTTGTTTAAAATTATATAATAAGTAATAATACAGCAATTGTTTGGAACATTCAATGGCGTAACATATTTTTGGTTAAAATTGTAATGAGGCGCGACTGTACCGACGCCACTGCTTTGAGAAAGAAAAAAATTTTTTGGATTAGAAATATGTGTTTTCATATCTATATATAATAGTTTACATATACCAAAATGTATTGTAATATCTTAGGTGGTTTTATTATTATGTGCCCTTACTTGTGATTGTGTTGATAAGTCCGTGATTGATAGTAATGAGATGTTTGACTAGTGCTCTAATTTTGCCTAATTTCAAGACCAAGGATTTTGTAATAAGACATTAAGTAATATTCAAAATGATTCCTAAATATTTTTTGGCTATCCGCATATTTATAGGTTTTATGACGCAAAAAAAAATTTCAAAATGAAAGTAAATAAGTCGGTGAATATGCAAAAAAATTATCAAAATAAATGTTTTCCTGTAAAAAAAAATCTGAACCACAAATAAATATTTCAAAGGCCTAAATCCTTGTTATGCTCTTATATTATGTTTAATAATAGTGTAAGGTCCTGGCTTATTGTATAAAAATAAATTTGCTAAAATTTTGGGGAAAAAATGAACATTGACCTATGAAAAAATTGTGTTTATCGCAAAATGTTAAAAAACAAAAATGAATTTATTTTTTAAGATAAAGAGTGCTGCGCCTCTATCTTTCAATGGTTAAAAAGGCAGATAAAATTTCGTAACACCTCCACTATATGTCTATGATTAAAAAAGAAATAAAATTTCGTAAAAAAAAGAAGACCGGCGCGATTATCATATGTCAATGGTTAAAAAAGAAAATAAAATTTCGTAAAAAAAGAGAAAAGCGGCGCGTCCACTATATGTCAATGGTTAAAAGAGAAAATATGGTTAAAAAAATTAAAATTTTGTGAAAAAAAAGGAGAACCGGCGATTTCTTAAAAAAAAGACCGGCAATTTCTTAAAAAAAGGACCCTCCACCATATGTCAATGGTGAAAAGAGAAAATATGGTTAAAAAAATTAAAATTTTGTGAAAAAAAAAGAGAACCGGCGTACCTCCACCATATGTCACGCCCAGATTTTAGGGTATGACGAGGGACGTAAGGTAGCGCGAGACCTTGGCGACTATCAGAAAAACAAAGCGGTTTTGAAAACAAGTTTATTGAACAAATAATTATGACCTGAAGGGTTTACAAGAAAATCAAAATTATAAATCTGGATTTAGACCTTTATAAAACAGTTGACAATAAAATTATACTTACTTAAATTTGGACTCATCGCTGAGATTCGGGACCAACAAAAATTCACATATTTCGACGTGGATGCGTCACGGACTCGAACACTAGTGCCCGCCGATCGTTTCTCTAGCAACCATGTGTCGTTTCGTCGAGTCAGCGATTTTCCCCCTTTTGTAAGACCACGGGTTTAGGTCGTATACCTTGGTTCTGCCGACTTGACGACGCCACCATAATTGCTAGATCGGGATATACATATAGCATTTCATAATTGCAACTTTTTAGATTTGTTTGATAAACTCGTCGCCGGTTTCATGTTGCCTTGAATGGCCGGCGGTAAACGCGAATAATGATTAAAATATTAAAATGGAAAATATATTGATTTATGAAATGTTATGATCTTATGATTCCCTATCGTGACAGTATTTATGTTCACCAAGTTACAACGTTTTCTACTTCTGCAGATAAATGGTATTTAAGGTGAAAAAGAAACCTGATAAGTACCCTCAGTGGGGGATAGAAAATGAAGTTCTTTATAAATACGTTAAGTGTGCCTTGCCAGAACTACGGAAGAATTCGGATTATTGGAAAATAGTGGTACCGAAAGACCGACGAAAAGAGATAATTAAGTTACATCACGATGAAGAGCGCGCAGGGCATGTTGGTTTCTATAAGACGTATTGGAAAATTGCTAACCGCTATACCTGGCCCTTGATGTGTGCAGATGTATTTAAGTATGTTAGAAGGTGTAACGTGTGCGCCCAGCATAAAGGAGAACAAAAAGCTCCTGCGGGATACATGGGATCAAGACCGACTATTAAAAAACCATGGCAAATAATAAGCCTTGATTACATGGGACCATTTCCTCGAAGCAGAAACGGATATACCCACCTTTTGGTAATAAGTGACTATTTTAGCAAGTTTATTCTTCTTCAACCGTTCCGTTCGGCTAAGGCGAAAACTCTTTGTCAGTTTGTAAGGACGATGTATTCAATATGTTCGGGGTCCCGAAATACCTAATTTGTGACAATGGAAAACAAATGCGAAGCATAGATTTTCAGAACCTGTGTAAAAAGTATAACACTAAAATAAGCTCTACATCAAATTATAACGCAAAGGCGGATCCTGTAGAGCGTTATAATAAAATAGTAAAGACAATGATGGCATCATACTTGAAGGGTCCGGATCATAGAGATTGGGATAAGAACATTGCTTCCATTGGTTGCGCAATAAGAACCTCAAGACGCGAAGTAACAGGTTTTACGCCCTACTTCGTACTCTTTGGACGAGAGTATGTTGGTGATGGTAAGGATTCCCAATTAGCAGTTGCTGAAGAGATTATCTCGTCACAGGAATCGGAAATGACGAAACGCCTCCTGGGGTATCAAAAGATGTTTAAGAAAATTACAGATAGGTTAGAAAGTGCCCAGGTGAGAAACCGAAAGGTGTACAATCTTCGAAGATGACCAGTTCAATTTAACATTGGCGACCTTGTCTGGCGTAAAAATAAAATCCTCTCAGACGCGACGAAACACATTACTGCCAAACTTAGTCCAAAATATATTGGTCCCTTTAGAATAATAAGAAAGGTAGGACTTGTTACCTATGAACTTCAGGATGATTCCGGAAGGTCGACAGGCATGTGGCATGCGCAGGATCTTAAACCTGTAAATGCCAGTGATGACGACGAAACAAGAAGTTAGGAAAATCATTATTCGGTTATTTTCTTTAGGAAAATCACCTCTGCCCAAGGAGGGGAGGAGTGTAACGTTCCGTTTCAGCAAGATACCCGACAATTTGTCAAGTACCGCTCTTATTTTGGTAAAGCAAGGTTGGTTATCAATTTGGCAGGCTTTCGCACGTGTTGGTTTTGCGGTAAATAGTGTTACCAGAAACATCGCTAGACCGGCGCATTAGCAGGTATCATCACTATCGATGTTCCATGGTCGACCAGTGGTGTCACCCATTTTGTTAAGTTTCCTATGTTCTTCTATATAAATTGTCGATTGTACAGCTCTGTTGGTCTTAAGAGGGTAAGTTGTATAATTGTATTATGTTAGGCACTGTCTGGTTAAAGACCTTACGCCCAGTTTCTTAGATTAGCCAATGTGGCCTTGTAATAACTTGCATCTTGGGCCTCAAACATCGAACCGCCCCTGACTTTTTCCGATAAAGCGAGGCTGTGCAACCTAGGGAATTTTAAGTTTGACTATTCTGGAAGGGGGTCAGAAGTGGGCAGGTAACTTGGCGCGAGAAAGAGGAAAGTCGCCATATTATAAAAATTCTTGTTAACTAGCCGGTGAAGGCAAAGTGTGTTCTGATTTTGTGATTGCGGATTTTGGAATATCCGATATCATCCTTACGGGATTTGTCCAGAATACCAGTTATTTAGTTTCAGTATCGGGAAGTTGTTGTGCCCCGTATAAAGAAATTGTTTCTGCAATGGGATTAAAAGTCTTCACGTAAGTTAATCATCATTTCCTCAAAATGGCGACCTGGTGGTAATTTCCATTTTATTTCCTTCTAGTGGCTCTAGTTCACCTTATTACCATCCATACGAGACAAGAAGCAGCATCTGCTAAATTCCAACCAGCAGCTTACTTATTTTAAGCAAGAAAACCCTCAGAAAGAGGTAAGGTTTCTTTTCTTTTTAAGATAGACACTTAACTTCTGGATGCTACCCTCCAGCTTATTGTCGTTTGCAAGTTCTTATGAACTTATATTTATTGCAGGGTTTTTTTCGTCCTTCCCTCTTTAATAGAAGCATCTTTGTACCTACCCCAAATATACAACGTGATGTACCCTGGAGAACCCCATCCTTATCCAGGCCTGCGGAGTCGTGATTCGTCGGCTTAATCCAGCCACTACACCAGCATAAATGCAGCCAAATTGAAATAAATAGCAGATAAGCATTAATGTTTGTGGCGTCTTAACCGTTGCGTAATGACCGACCAAGTTTATGAAATACAATCTAACCTATTTTATCTGAACTATTTTTAGTAATTAATTAGGCCCTCGTAGGGTACATGAATAACCAGCGTCTCACAGAGTTTAGTTATGTAATAGGGGCCCTATCTGTAAAATATATGTATCCATATTAGGTTTGGTTACGACACCCCCTTCTTTTGGTAAATTTTAATATATGATTTTCTACCGTTAAAATAACCATTAATTAACGTTCTAATATTCAATAATGTCAATACTGCTAATTTAATATAACTATTGAATTATTATAAAAACCTAATTGTTTTAAGTATTAGTTTTCTTTTATTATCATTGGGGTATATCATCTTCTGGGTTTGATGTGGTCATCATCCGGGCTGGTAGTAATGCCAGAGGATAACCAACAGGGTAGATTCTAAAACATTGATTAGTTTGGTAAAATCTAACATTTAAAATAAACTCAGTGGCGCCATTCAGAATTGAAGGGTGTCTGGTTCAAACAGGCTAAGTGCCATTTTATTTTATTTTTATCTTTTTGCATAAAAACAGTGCCATCGAACGTGTCCTCAAAAAATGCCAAGTGCCGCTTACCGCGTATAGTAGTGCAATCAATTTGGCAAAGTGGGGGAACCTACAAATCACATGCCTTATTTCGGTACAAACAAGCTAAGTTCCAACCGAAACAAACAGCGGCGTTTGTTTTTTAGTCAAAGCGTGCTTGTTGACCTGTAAGTTTAAAGTTTATTGACGTGATTTAAAATGGAAAACAAAAGAAAAAGAGGCAGTGGTCGACATAGAGATGAACAAAATAAATTAAAAGTTTCCGGATTAGAATATAAAACTAGAAAAAATATAATTGTGCCGAAAAAACAAGAACCTTTTTTGTTTTTGTACAAGTTTATTATTTTATAATAAGTTTGGTAAGACTATTACCCTAAGATATTACAATTAGTTTAAATCATGTTTTGCCGATAATCATATAGTAGGTACTTTAATTTTTTGTACAAGTTTATTTTAGTTCATAAGTTTGTTATTAAACAGATTTTTTTCTCTTAAAACCCCTTTGTTTATCGTGGCACTTAGCATGTTTCTTATTTTTTTTATAATACACATTTTTTTCATTAACCTTTAAAACAAGGCTAAGCTTACATGGTTTAAGCTTGTTGTAAATTCAGACTTCTCTATAATTACACTTAACTTCTCTAAAAGATAATTTGTGGCTTCTTCTGCCTGATCAAATCTTAAAATGTAGGACCAATCCACCTCAGATGCGAGATAATTTAGTTTATTCATTTAAAAGTATGTTGGCTATTTGATGCTGTGGAATTTAAATTAAAATCGTCTGAAATATGAAGCATTAGAGGTAGATGGTCAGTCAAGTCGTGTTCTATAATAAACGTATCTATTTTTCTAGAAAAGGTTTTATTTTTATCTCTTAAAAATATGTGGTCAAGGCAGGTTTTACTTACTTCTCTAGTTACTCCCTGACAGAATGGAACAAACCCATGCGAAAACATTGAGAAAAGATATTTATTTACATCAACATTGTCTCTATTGAGAAGATTTATATTAATATCACCCATTAAAATATCAATATTACTATGACTATTTACAGTAGTTTCAAAAAACACATCCAAATCATTCAGAAAATCATTTATACTCGTGGAAGGAGATCTATATATTGCAAATATCCTATAGGAGATATTTTTCACACATAATGTCATTTCCTTTACGGTAACACCTGAGTTTTGCAGTTTATAGTTAACAATACTTGGGTTTAGTTTTAGCTTCGAATAGATAACAATTCCATCAAAAGTGTTATAGTTACCATTGTTGTAATATGATACATACCCCGGTATATCAAACTGCAGGACTGATTCTAATTTATGACATTCGGTCAAACCTATAATATTACAGTAATTATTAATACTATAAGTTTCCAAAAGTATCAATAAATTATTAAAATTGGTGGTCAGACCTCTAATGTTTATGTGTAGAATATTGTTAAGTTTTTTTTTATTACGTTTATCGTATTGGCCAGATCATTCGGATTAACTCTCAAGCTAGTGTTCACAGACTCAGGTTTGCTCTCGAGAAGTTCGGTTGTAGAATCAGCCATAGTTGATTCTAGATTTAGCGTTATCTAGTCGGTATCTGTAGGTAGGGCATTTCTCATCGTTGGCCTTGTGCTCAGTGTCATAACTTGTTGAGTATCTTTTGTTTGCTTCATTACAATTGTTACACTTAGGTTTAAACGTTACATTTTTACAGTCTTTAGTTTCATGTTCTTCAGCACAATTACAACAAACTGATTTATTGTGACACTATACTTGTGGTTAAATTGTTGACACTTAAAGCACTTAAGTATATTTACATTTTCGTACACTGGGAACCTTTCCCATCCATATAAATTTTTTTCCTTTCCATAAACAAATAAAACAGCTTAGGACAACATTCTGCGAAAACAGTTTTATACTTTTTTGTTTTAAAGGACTTAATATAAGTGACTTTAAAGTATTCTTCGTCTATGAACGTGTTTTGTTTCTAAGGGGGGGATAAGGGATTCCATATCTATTTCACTACAATTTTGTAAAAATCCGGGAATTTTTATCTGAGGATTTTTTAAAGTAGTTTGTATAATTTCATAGTTTTTGCCTAAGACTTTAGTTGCTGTGTCTCTCATTTTTTCCATATCCCCTTCAGATGGGAACTTTAGAAGAATTTTACCATTCTCTAGTTTTTTTTTAGTATTAATTCTAACTCCAATTTCCAGTGGCTTTATTTTTTCCATATCTTATTTGGATTTCTGTGAGTCCTGTTTATTCTTAGGCTTAATAATTTAGTTGGGCAAATTTAGTGGTTTTACCACTGACTGTTTGTTGCAGTTTGCAACATGCGAGTACGTTGGCTTAGAGAAGAAGGATTTCTCCATACTAACTGATATGGTATTAACCTTTTCCTCGATACTTGTAAATTTTTCACAAAGGGTTTTTATCTTATTATCATGGGCCTCAAACTGCATTAGTTGCTTAAGCTGTTCCTTACATGAAGGGCACATCCATATAAGGATCTTTAAAATCTCTCCATTTATCTTTTTATATTGTTGGCTGCTAATTCCCACACAGGATATATGATACCAAGATTGGCATAACTTACAATATATTTTTAATCATCATTACAATAGTGTTTTACCGATAGTTAGTACTCTAAGACCGACCCAGTTCCCCTTCTCTGTCTGCAATGCTTCTGCCCTTGTAGAAGAGAACAAAAGAGAGAAATGAGGTTAGGAAAAGGGCAGGGCATTACAAGGATAGTTCCTTCTAGCCGTTCTGAATATTAAAAAATTCTTTTACATATTTTTTTTTGAACAATGCACACCTTTCCATTCTTTTTATATTATTTGGCAACTGATTAAATACCTTGAAGCATGCACTATAAGATTATAAAGCCCTATATTTGTTCTAGTATTTATTTGATAAATATCATTAATAATTCGTGTTCCATAATTATGTTCTTGGTTAGACAATGTGATATTAATATTAATGTTTAATCTTTGATGCCTATGATATTATAGACAAGTTTGCGTTGCTCAATCCGCAAGAGGGGTCTATACAACCTGTCAGTATGAGTAAGTCTATCGTAATTATATAATACTTTAAGAATTTTGTTTTGTAAAGTTTGCATTTTATTAAAATGTGTTTGTCAACACATTCCCCATATGGGCAGTAAATATCTAAGGTAAGATAGAAAAAAAGCATAATAGACCTAGTCTTGGTTTTGTTTGTTAGGTAATTCTTACATCATGGGTAAAATTTTGTTAGAAATGTGATTTATATTATCATTCCAACCCAGTTTATCATCTATAATTAAACCCAAATACTTAATTTTTTTACCCGATCTAATGGTACATTATTTATTTTAATTTGAATATTACCTATTTCTTTATTTTTTTGCATGAATACCATATACTTCGTTTTATCAATATTGATCTTAAGTTTATTGCAATAAAGCCAATCAACGTACCTCTCAAGGTCACTGTTGACCTCCCTGTATAATTCCTGTTCACTTGCACCCGTGAACACTAAAGCAGTATCATCTGCAAAAGTAAAATAGCGAGATCTAAGTCCCGCATATTTTAAGCTTAAAACATATAGGGAGTACAACAGTGGACCCATCACCGATCCTTGTGAGACACATATGTATTACTCGGCTCCAAAAAAAGAAAAAGACTTAATTATAAATTGAAGAAAAGAAGAGAGTCGGGTTTGTATTACGTGTAAAAATTTTTTATTTTGTTAAAATCTTAGCAGAGCGCTTTCGGCTTTTGCCATCTTCAGTGCTATTCGTCAGTATACAATGATATCCTCAAGGTGGAATGGCATTTCGTCCACACAATGTTTCAAAAACAATGGTAAAGGTAACGAACAAGTTAAGAAGAAGAACTTGTTCGTTACCTTTACCCCTTTGCCAACATGTCTTTTTAAATCAAATATGTTTTATGTTTTGTTTCGTGTTGTCTTTTTACAATTTTAATATTGTTTTTGAAACATTGTGTGGACGAAATGCCATTCCACCTTGAGGATATCATTGTATACTGACGAATAGCACTGAAGATGGCGAAAGCCGAAAGCGCTCTGCTAAGATTTTAACAAAATAAAAATTTTTTACACGTAATACAAACCCGACTCTCTTCTTTTCTTCAATTTTACCCTACGTGTACACAGCCACAACGAATTTACTTTAATTATAAATGTTTTTTTTGTTTAAGATAAACTATTCTCGTTTCCTTCTTTATTCTCGTTTTGTTTTTTTGGATATTTAAATATTTAATTCTTAAAGATTGTTGTTATGAATGAATAAAATAAAACAACAATAACATTTTCACTGCATACATACTGTTACTATTATTTTTGGGTTTTTGATCGTTTTTGTGTGTTAGTAGTCTTATTTTGAATTTCTTGTAAGGATGAAATTAAAGATTTGTCATTTGAATATCAGGTCCCTACCAGCTCATTTTATCAAATTGAAAGACTTTTTGCTGGTAAATAATTTTGATATTATTACTTTAAGTGAGACTTGGCTAAATAATAGTATTAGATCTATTGATATTCAAATTCAAGGTTATGTATTAATTCAAAGAGATAGAATGGGTAGTTTAAGGGGAGGTGGCGTAGCCATCTATTTGAGAGACCATATTAAATATTCACGGCTTGAAAACTCTGAGTACCTAGAAGATATTTTGGTCATGTTAAAGTTCAAATCAGATAATACTGCCCTTGTTTGTATATATAGACCTCCAAATTATATTGCCAATATGTTTATAGATGAGTTTGAGAGCACTCTTTTTCATTTGGTTCCTAAATTTGATAGCATTGTCTACTTTGGGGATTTTAATTTTGATCTTCTAGACGTAAATAATATTACAAACCAGGCATTCACTACTTTATTAGATAATACAAGTCTTAAGCAAATAATAAATTTTCCCACCAGAACCACTCAGCATAGTTCAACTTTGCTTGACTTAATTGTTTTATCTGAAACATGTCAGTATTCTGTATGTGATTCTGTGCATCTGCTTGATATTTCAGACCATGATTTAGTTTACATTGATCTAGTCATAATATCTCAACCTCATTCTTTAGAACCTGTTATATATAGAGATCTAAAAAACATTGATGTTGGTCAGTTATATAATGATCTACAGTCAATTCCCTGGCGTAATATGTTTGACCTGGAAAGTGCTGATAAAAAGGTTGAGTTTTTAAATGAAAACCTGAGTGCTCTACTGAACTTACATGCTCCCTTAAAATCAATGATACCTAGAAAAAAACACAAATCTTGGGTAACGGATACTATTAAACTATTAATGAAATAACGGGACAAACTTTTTTCTAGATATAAAAAATCTAAAAATCCTATAATTTTTCAAGAATATAAATCATTCAGAAATTTAACTAATAAATCTCTTGATAGGGAAAAAAAGGCTTACATTGGTCAACAGGTAAGAAATAGTGGTAATACGTTCTGGGGTACTTTGCATAAACTAAATATCTACAATAAAAAACCTAAACCTTAAATACCTGATACTCTTAGCGATGTGAATGACATTAACGATTAGGTATTTTATAAATTCAGTGCCGAAAATCTTGCCCACTGCTGATTTAAATGAATATTATAAAGATAGTATTTCTAATTTAAAGTCTCATTTAGATTTTAAAAATGTTGATGAAATAGAAATAATGTCGTATCTATCCTCAATTAAAACTAGGGCCATCGGATCTGATGGTTTAAGTATCACTTTTATCTTGCTTTGTTGACCATTTCTTATTACATACATCTGTCATATAGTTAATTCCTGTATAACTCAGTCTGTTTATCCTGCATCTTGGAAGATTTCGCATGTTGTACCCCTTCCTAAGGCTAACAAGGTTAGGGAGCACAAAGACTTGAGACCTATAAGTATTCTGCCGGTACTATCAAAAATCTTAGAAAGATGTATAAAAAAACAACTGATGGAACACATTGAGTACAATCAAGTGCTCCCCAACACTCAGTCTGGTTTTAGAGGGGGTCATAGCTGCGCTACTGCTATGTTAAATGTTACAGATCACATTTTTAGGGCCACTGATTCTGGTAAGTTAACTATCTTGATACTTTTAGATTACTCTAAGGCGTTTGATACGCTAAACCATGATTCTCTTATGCTAATTTTGAAATATATTGGGTTGTCCGGGTTGTCAGTTTCATTTTTTAAAAGTTATTTTTCTGATAGAAGCTAACGAGTAATTTTAAGTGGACAGGTTTCTGAAGCCAGGGGTATATCAAATGGCGTTCCGCAAGGTTCCATATTAGGACCTATATTATATATCATATATACAGCGTTTCTAATAAAATTTATTATTAGTTGTTCTAAACAAATTTACGCGGATGATATTCAGCTGTTCTATTCTTTTTACCCTAGTGATATAAATCAAGCTTGTGATTTAATAAATAAAGATTTAAAAGCCATTTATACTGTTTAGAAGGAACACTCATTATCCCTTAATCCGAATAAAACTGTTGCTATGCTATTTGGAAAAAACAAAGATAGGACATTGGTTCAAAATAACCTAACAATTAAAATTAACGACGTACCAATCTCCTTCTCTGAAGTGGCAAAAAGTCTCGGACTTTGGTTGGATACTGACTTAAGATTTGAAAAACATGTTTCGGAATGTGTCAGAAAATGTATATTCAAGCTTAAGCTGCTATACAGTTCTCGAACTATTTTAAATTCAAACATTAAACTTATGTTATGTGAGTCGCTAGTCCTTTCCACCTTTAATCATTGTAATGTTGTATATGGTCCTTGCTTGACCGCGGCGTCCTCTTCAAAACTTCAAAAGATTCAAAATTATTGTTTAAGATTTGCTTATGATATTAGGAAGCGTCATTCTGTCAGGCACAAGTTGAACACATATTGCTTCCTACCCTGTAAAAAAGTTTTGAATAAATTAAGCATTGCACCTGTAATCCTTAGATTTTCCAATTTTCTTGACAGTATTATCAAAACTTACTAAGTCAAACGCCTTATTTAAATCGCCATACACTACGACTATTAACAACCTATTATAAAGGGCCCTAGAAATACGATTAACGAAGTCAACTGAAGCACTTATCGTACTACTGTTTTTAAGAAAACCATACTGGTACTTATTATCATTAACATACCGCGGCATACGAACTTTAATAATTTTTTCTATAATTTTTGAAAATATACTTAACACGGAGATCGGCCTGTAGTTATTCATACATGTTTTATTTCCTGATTTGAAGATAAGGCTTATTTTACTGATTTTTAATTCCTCCGGAAAGCATCCAGTTATCAAGACATTATTTATTAGCTTAGTTATTACAGGGACAAGAGTAATTCGTACATTTTGCATATTATTAACTGTTACTGCGTCGTGGGCCGGGACCGAATTTTTTTTCAGGTCCAGTATGATTTCCAATACCTCTTTCTCGCTAGTCAATTCCAATGCTGTCTCACTATTAGACATTTCCTCACTGCATACACTTAAGCCAACAGACCCAGCTAGTTCCCAAAATGATGAGATATTGTTATTATCTGTTTAAATACATTTATAAACTTTTTATAATCAACACTCTTAACCTCATACCTATTTTTTTTGCTAAAAATTTTAATATTATCATTAACTGTAATTAACAAGGGCGTGTAAGGGGTGACGTAAAACATCAAGGTCACCCAAATGTCAACCCCACCTGCACGTGGTACACCCTGCTAGAAAACTAACGGGGCTCTGACGACCGAGTATTGGCGGTATAACCATAGCACACATAATAAACACAGAATTAAATCTCTGTAAAGAAACTCCTGACCTGAGGGGAGAACAAGGAAGCCGAAAGAGCGCCGGTATAAGCGACTCAACTCTTATGGGCCAACAGCTTCGGGTGGAGGAGCCGACAAGAGAAGGGCACTCTTTTGTCCTAGAGTTGGGAAACTGGCTCCGAAGGCGGATGAACTGCAGAATGCGGTCAACGGCAGAAGGATGTAGAAGGCAGAGGACAACCACTACATTAAAGAACCTACGGGATGGTCCTAGTTAAATCATTATGGCAATGCTCAGAACTAAATATGATTCCGGAGTAAGTCTCCCACTCGGATTTCCGGGGGAGACAGTTATGAGTGACCATAAAAGGGTAACAATTCAACCACAAAGTACAAAAATATGCACCTGGAACGTTAAAACCATGGCAAGAGGAGGAAAAATAGACAACGCTATCCAAGAAATGAAGAGAATAAACATCGACATAATGGGAATAAGCGAGATGAGATGGCCTGGAGCGGGATGTATTGACAAAGAGGATCACAAAGTATTCTACTCGGGCTCATCAGACGGAAGACTAGAGCACGGAGTCGGAGTGATATTAACGAGAAATATCAGTAGATGTGTGACTAATTTCATACCAGTATCCGACCGAGCTATTCTGCTTTAAATACAAGCTAACCCAGTGAATATAAATATAATGCAAATATATGCCCCCACTGCAGATAGTGATGACGATGAAGTGGAGAGACTCTACCAAAGCATCGAAGAGATAATACAACGCCTCCACAAACATGAAATAAATATCATCATGGGCGATTTTAATGCCAAGCTGGGCGCGGGACTGAAAACGGCCCTGATTGGACCGTTCGGATTGGGACAAAGAAATAAAAGAGGCGACCGACTAGAAACTTTCGTGGAGGATAACGAGCTAGTAGTGCTAAACACATTCTACAAACTACCGCCGAGGAGACTATATACATGGAAGTCGCCAGCGGATAAACCCGAGAACATGGTCAGAAATCAAATTGATTATATACTGGTAAACAGTAGATACAGAAACTGTTTTACATCTGTTAAAACATACCCAGGAGCAGATATTGAATCGGATCATACACCTCTAGTAGGAGTCATGAAGGTCAGACTCAAGAAAGTGAAGAAAAAAATAAGGCCTAAATACGAATTGACAGCCCTACAACACCCTATAATCAAACAAAAAGTGAGTGATTTTATCAACGAAAAAGTCAACCAGATAAAAGAAGATAATAACATACAGGAAGAAATCAACAAATTTGAGAAAATAGTAGAAGCAACCAAGAAAGAGTTCCTAAAACCAACCAAGCAGACGAAGAAGAAATCTTGGATGACCGAAGACATTTTAAGCCTCATGGAACAAAGAAGAACGCTCAAAGGCAATAAAGAGGAATACAGAAAGATGCAAGAACAGATCCGGAGAAAGATCAGAGAAGCCAAAGAGAAAGAAGCGGCAGAGATATGTGAGGAAATAGAAATGTTACAAGCCAGACACGACAGCTTTAACGTCCATAAAAAAGTGAAAGAGGCAACCGGAACTTTTAAAAAACGACAGCAGATGAGAATCACAGATACGAACGGGAAATTAATCATAGATAGACAAGATGTTAAAAACAAATGGACATCATATCTGGAGACACTTTTCCATGATCAAAGACCGGAAGTTAGTTACCCAGCCTCAGAAGTAATCACGGGCCCCGATATACTAAAACACGAGATAGAGACAGCAATACAACAAATGAAAAACAGAAAAGCTGTAGGACCAGATAACATCGAAGCTGAGTTCCTAAAACTACTAGATGAAGAAGGAATAACCTGGATCACAGGTATCTTTAACAAGATCTACAACTCAGGAAACATACCGCACAAATGGCTACAATCAGAATTTATAGCGCTCCCAAAAAAACAGGAGCAAAAAAGTGCGAAGAATATCGGACTATCAGCCTAATGAGTCACATGTTGAAGTTATTCCTTAAAGTCATCCACAAAAGAATATACAAAAAATGCGAAGAACAAATATCAGACAGTCAATTCGGGTTCATAAACGCAGTAGGTACTAGAGAAGCACTTTTTGGAGTTCAGGTTCTAATTCAAAGATGTAGAGACGTTAATTGTGACGTATACGCTTGTTTAATTGATTACAAAAAAGCTTTCGATCGAGTTCAACATCAAAAGATGATCAACATTCTTAAGGATGCCAACCTAGACGACAAAGACCTCAGAATAATTTCAAACCTCTACTGGAACCAGACTGCATGCATGAGACTGGAGGGGGAACAGACGGAGCAGGTAAAGATACTACGTGGGGGTCAGGCAA
This sequence comes from Polydrusus cervinus, assembly GCA_935413205.1. Taxonomy (NCBI): domain Eukaryota; kingdom Metazoa; phylum Arthropoda; class Insecta; order Coleoptera; family Curculionidae; genus Polydrusus; species Polydrusus cervinus. The sequence continues at coordinate 56,218,056 of OW284511.1, forward strand.
GGATGTATCCTCTCGCCGCTAATATTCAATATGTACTCGGAAAGAATTTTTAACGAAGCCCTCGACGAAGTAGAAGAAGGTATCTTATTGAACGGAGTCAGAGTAAACAATATCAGATACGCTGACGATACCATGGTGATAGCAGATAGTTTGGAAGGACTACAAACGTTAATAGATCGAATCACACACTACAGTCAACAACATGGACTCAATATCAACGTCCAAAAAACAAAGCAAATGATAATCAGCAAGGGAGATATCAACGGAGCTCACCTCTATATCAACGGAACTCGGATAGAACGCGTAAACCGATACTGTTACCTTGGAAGTGTCATAAATGAACAATGGGACAATGCACAAGAAATAAGATGCCTCATAGGAAAAGCCAGGTCAGTTTTTAACAAAATGAGAGCCATTTTCAGGAGCCACAACATATCTCTCGAAACAAAAGTGAGACACCTAAGATGCTATGTCTTCTCAACGTTACTGTACGGCGTAGAAGCCTGGACGCTGACAGAAGCCACCTCTAAAAAACTTGAAGCATTCGAGATGTGGCTGTATAGGAGAATTCTCAAGATACCATGGACAGCTCGCATAACGAACAGAGAAGTGCTAAACAGAATGCAAAAATAACTGGAAATCATGTATACCATTAGGCGCAGAAAACTCGAGTACCTGGGACATGTCATGAGAAATCAACACCGATACTCCCTACTACAATCCATAATGCAAGGGAAGGTCAAAGGAAAAAGAGGACCAGGCAGAAGAAGAGTCTCATGGCTGCGGAACCTTAGAACCTGGTTCGGAAAAACCTCATCAGAATTGTTTCGAGCCGCCACCAACAAAATTATAATTGCCAATATGATTGCCAACATTCGAAACGGATAGGCACCTGAAGAAGAAGAAGTAATTAACAACAAATTGTGATCATATAAAGAATTTCTTTCTACCTTAACTTTACAATCTAGATTATTAGTATATTTATCAGACAAAGCATGATTTATTATGGTTTTAGAGGTAGGTACTTGTAGCTCTAGTAGCGTTTTTCTTGGTTATCAGATTATGTATTCTAAAATTATTCAGAGGAATAAGATTTGTATAATTTGATACCTCATGGGATAGTTCAAGTAAATTTATATTAAAGTCTCCAGCAAGCAAGTGTTTTTTTGGGTATTTAGAAAGGTATTGTATAAAATTCTGCATTCCATTCGAAAAGAATGGGGGATTATAGAACACTTAATTTTAGGTTTACTTCACATATGCCCACACAGATCCAATTTATTCTGCTGTTACTGTCGGATTTCTCTATTTCATAAAACCTTATCGTGTCCCTAACATAAATAGAAACCCCTCCTCCTCTACCATCTTTACATTAGTGCATTATAGTTTTTTAGATTATACAGGAACGCTTCCTCTTTTCCTAACCACGTTTCAGTCAACAATAACACATCACATCCTCATTGATCACAGAACACTGGACACTATCTAACTTATTTTATTTAAACTCCGAATGTTCATATACAGAAGCTTCAGCTTTCTGCGAGGCGTGCTTAGTTTTTTAGTTGTTTCTTGTCTTCCACACATATCACTTTGGATTGCTCATCCTTCCTAATAAAGATGTTTCCGCCCGCAATCCAAAGAAACTTATATTCATTATTGTTTTTATATGCTTTTGCTTCCTTGAATAGTTCCAGATTATCTTTTGTGAGATCATGATTTATGTACACCTTATTGTTAGCAGTAAAGCCAAAATTTATGCTGTTTAGTTTGTAGCCTTTTTTTGGATTTGAGTATTAGTGACTTGGTACTGCAATCCTGAAAAGTTACCTTAGTCGGACGGCTGCTTTGCGCGTTATCCTCAGTATTTTCTCTACCTATCCTGTAGGCTCTAAATTTAGCCCCATCCATAGGTAGGTACCAGTGGCGGCGCCAGAATTTTTGGGATAGGAGGGCACAAATGGGCTCGGTGATTTTTGAGTGGGCACTACCCAAAATAAAAGTGACTTCTAAAAAAAAACAAAAAAAAAAGGTCGCGGCCTCCCGACGCTCTAGAACTTTGTTATAGGCAGCGATAAACAAAACCTTCCTCTTGTTTTGTGTCTAAAATGTCTAAAAAAAAAGGTCATCGTTCTCTTCAAAATACCATACAACCACTCATCAAAACTTTTATAGCCAAGTCCCTTACAGAACAGATCCATCAATTTTGGGGGGGCACCAGGGTGGGCACTCATGTTTCTAGGGTGGGCCGGTACCTGGCGCCGCCGCTGGTAGGTACATCCAATTTCTCTCCAATCATTCCAATGACATCATTTAGGCTTTCATTTTGTTGGTTTGGAACTCCATGAATTTTTCATTTGTCTTCAGTTGTTTTTCAAATTTCTTAAAAAGCACATTATATATTTGTTCCATATCTAATATATGTGTCATAACATCATCTACCTATTGTATAATTTTTGTTTTGCCCTGTTTTTTTATTAGGCTTATCCTAGCAATCATCACAGAACCAAGATTGTTTTGACTTACTTATTCGGTCATACGTCTTCGCGGTCATATCAGGACATTCTCGATGTTTCCATATAAGGCATTTCTCATATAGCAGGCCTTCATGACTATCCAGCACTCTTCTAGTGCAACTATCACCGGCGTCCACCTCGGGCATCTTGGCAACGTTGCGCAGCGGTACGCTGTCGCCACCAAGTCGCCACCACCTAATGTAAACAAACCAGGAATTTTGTTGCACGTTCTTTAATTTTTTAGGCCACACTTTTGATCTCCTGTAGACTTACTAACGTTTACTTCACAAGATATTAATATTCACTGGTATTAAATTGGCCAGAAAATACAAAAATGTATCAATTTTCTTCAACCAACCCATACACTGTTGCCATATCAACTATCAAAAACATTACTTATTTTTGATCTTAGTCGTTAGAAGAATTTATAAAAAAATATAAACCATTAGGTACAGCACAAAATCAATATATTAGTATGCCTTTGGATACATAGGTAGGTATCTTTTTTTACAACAAAAACAAATGACAAACAGTTCCCTTTAATGCAAGAATATTGATTATTCTTGTTAAAGACCGAATTTAAAATAAAAATTATTATTGAAAAACAGAAAAACAGCCTTTTTCTATTTTCGTATTGAAAAAGTGTAATGAGATTAAAAATTACCTTAAGGGTCCGCCGGAGCTTTAATTTTGAGCCTTTATGACCAAATTTTGATTAAACAATGTTTTTATCATATTACTAGTAATATTAGTTAATAATAGTAAATCTTTCGTGATTATTCAAAAATAACGAAGAACTGCTAAATAACACTTCTTAAATAGAATAATATGTGGAAACATTTTGATGTCGAGAATAAAGTTTTTTAAAACAAATATTTAACAATGGTGGACCCTCAAGATGTTTTAATCTCTCATTAATATAAAAGTGGAACTGTTAAATGACTTCTTTAGTACACTTATTTCCTTATAATAAACATCAAAACTCTTTAGTGATTCCAGAACATTGAAAATTCAAAGACTATATTTTTTTTTAATTTAAAACTTTTGATGGCCATGCGGCCTCTCAAGACATTTTTTGATCTCAATAATCGATAGAACTGTGTATATAGAAACCAAAAAGGAAACTTTAAAGCACTATTACTTTGGCTGTTAAGAAAACATTTTTGTTGTGTAATTTTCCCTCCATCCTAATACATATATAACAGTGGCGGATTTAGGATTTGGCCGGGGGGGAGGGGGGCGCAAAATAAAAGTGTCGCAAAAAGTAATAGCGCCGTAGGCAATGCGCCGCAGGTGAAATTTTTTTGGGTGTCACGCCCTAATTTTGCCAAGAATTAACCAAATTTAGAAGTACCTAACAGGAAAACAAAACTTTTTTGTTTTATAGCCGCACAGCCAGTCTATTTTTTGCGTTTAAAATCACGATTAAAGGTGTGTTTCAGTATTGGTAGACACAACCTTTAGGTACTATTGTGCCGATAAAAAACTGGGACAAGAGATTTACAAAAACAATGTAAGAAATACATATCCCCTAGACTATAAAAGGTGTCTAGAGCTAAAAAGGAAAAACATTCAAAATTTAAAAAGTAACCTAGGTTACATAATGGAATGTTTTGTATTTTTCGATACGGGGTGGTTAAATTTGAGAGACATCATATAATATGGATAAAGTAAATTTATTAGATTTTTTTAAAGTCAAATATTTTATAAATTATTATATTTACCATTACCACAAAATAATAAATAAAGCTAATACAGGTAATAAAATACATTTAATAAAAAGAAAAAAATTGCGAACACAAAGTTTGTCAAAACAACACAAAATTAATATTTGGTCATAGAACCATTTCTGTTTATTACTTTTTGGAGCCTTTGTGGCATACTTAAAACTAAGTTTCTACATAATTCGACAGTTATTTCATCCCGAGCTTGATTTATCCTATGACGTAATTCATCCCTGTTTCTAGGTTGAAAATCATGTTTATACATAGATTTGACCATGGCACCCCAAATGTTTTCTATCGGGTTCAAATCGGGACTCTTCGAAGCCCAGGGAAGAACTGCTATGTTATTTTCTTGGAGAAAATTTTGTACAATGCGCGCTGTGTGTATTGGAGCATTATCATGCTGAAATGTGTAATTTTGACCGTATACAGCGTTTACCGATGGTATCATCACTTCGTTTAGTATATTAACGTATACTGCTGCAGTTAGTCTTCCTTCGACGATTTGGCAAAGTCCTGGTCCTCTAGCGCTAATCCAGCCCCAAACATTTATGGAGAAACGCCCACTTTGGTTGGTTTTGTGGGTGTATCTATCATCATACCGCATGCCGGAAGGCCTATACACCCGAATTCTCCCATTATTGCATGACTGAAAAGTTTTCTCGTCAGAAAATATAACTGTTTCCTATAAATTTATTTGATTAATATATTCATGTGCAAATTCTAACCTGCCCTGTTTCTTTATTTCCGTTAAAAAATTTTTATTGGCAGCACAACGGCTTCGTATATCGGAATTTCGAACCCTGTCTCTAACGGTATTTGCAGAACCTGGAAAATTCGTCTCTTCTTTTGCCTTGATTGCAGTTTCGAAGGGATGATCCCTTAGATAATTAACCAGTCTTCTATCATGATCATCAGTAGAAATTTTAGGGGGACCAGAACCTGCATTCCTAATAATAGTCCCATGTCTTGCTATTTTTTGTTTTGCCAATAGCACGGTATTCTTGCTTACTCCCAGTTCATCTGCAATATCCCTAATAGCAACACTATCTCGCAACCGACTATAAATAATTGCCTTTTGCTGGGGGGTTAATTGTGGCATATTTACAAATAATATATGATTGTATGTTTGACGAGTCAATCATAAAGTGACAATCTTTATTGACATGCAAATTTTCATGACATTTTACTGGTACCAGGCTTGATGTAAAATTATTCTTAATAGTCTAGGAGAAAATAGAAAAATTTCCTGTCCCAGTTTTTTATCGGCGCGATGGTACATTCCTATTATTTACGGAACTTTATTGTGGAATAAAATTAAAAACGAGAGGTGGGTTTTTTCGGTATTATTTATTTAGTACAAAGAACTCTTTTGTGCCGAAGACATAATTAAAAAATAAAATACTGAAATAAGGATGCGGACAATGCGTTTTTAAGAGTAGACAAAAAATAACACACGAAAAAAAAAATGTCGTTTTATCATTTAGATAATATTTTAAAATCAAATATAAGGTTAATCAATCTTCCCTAGGGGGGGGGGGGGGGGGGGGCACGCCCCCCTCTAAATCCGCCACTGATATACAGGCTGTTACAAATTCGACATACCAGAATTCCAATCTCGAAAACCATAGGAGTTAGAGAAACGGTTAAATGAGCGCAAAGTTGTGCAATTTGGTGCTGATTATAATGCCGCTTTAAAAGTTTTTAAATTCCGAATACTTTCGATTTTATTCGAAAAACCCTACCATTTTGTAGATGAGAAAAAGTGGTAATGACAAAGTGTCATTTATTTTTAAATACTTAGCTAGTCGAATGAGCTCAGGAAAAAATAAAAACGATTTTGGTTTTTTTAGAATAATATCGGAAGTATTCGGAAAATAAATCAAGCGGTGAAATATCTTGCCAGGACCGGACTGACAAGAAGTGTAAAAAATATGAATTTAAAAAAATAATCAAGCATCATTATGAGAAAGTAATATCGCTATTATATTTTGAGGGTAGGAGGGTTTAAAAATCGGTTAAAAAAATTCAGGCCCGTATTTAAAAAAGTAAAGTTGATGATGGTCGCTCGGAGACGAAACGGCGGATCTTTAGTTTAGTAACGTCATTTTGTAGAGGAGAAAAAGTAGCAATAACTGACATTTATTTTTAAATAGCTAGTCAAATGAGCGCAGGAAAAATTAAAAACGATTTTGAAAAATTTCGGTTTTTTCGAATAAAATCGGAAGTATTCGGAATTTGAAAACTTTTAAAGCGGCATTATAATCAGCACCGAATTGCACAACTTTGTCCCCTTTAACCGTTTCTCCAACTCCTATGGTTTTCGAGATTCCAATGCTGGTATGTCGAATTTGTAGCACCCTGTATAACGAAAAACATAATATTTTTTGCAAACAACCTCAATAAAATGGAACAAAATAAATAATATAGATTAAAATAAAGTATGGTGTTTTTTGTTATAAGAAATACATAGTGTCGTTCAGGGCCGACCGCAGGCCTCAGCCCGGGTATAGGAAACTAGGCCCTGCGAACATAGAAAAAATGCATATAGCCCCACACTAAATATTGTTTTAGTTTCGGAAGCCCACAGCCATCTCGTCTGATTGTAAAATAGTTATATTTTATGGCCAAAAAAACTTTTTTGATTAGAAAATGATTTGAAATATAGTTCTATATAATATATACATTTATGTATACGGGATGCTTCACTTAAAAAAAATACATTTTTAACAAAATATCAAAAACTCAGTTGTCGTTCTCTTTTTATCATTTCAACAAGATAAAAAATGCTACTACACAACCACATATACTAATACACCTCAAGAAACAAAAAGGTCATATTTTATCGCTATACTTTAAATTTGTTACATCACATAATTATATGGGGTGGCCAAACGAAAACGATCAGCGACATGGGACTAATTACTGAGGGGGACACTGCCATTGTATCTTTAATCGTTTTTCTATAATGCCCTGCTAAGCACCTTTTAAAAGTCTTTTAATTTCCGTAATTTTCGATGACTTTTGCACCAAAATAAAAAAACTGTTAAATATAACTAATATAAGTACCCCCTCAATATTTTAGTTCCCGTGTTCGAATTTTTTTTAGTTGTAGCCTAAGTGCCTAAAAACCAAGCTCGTTTTAGTTTGGCCACCCTGAATTATACCATCTCTGTCTTGCAAGAAAGCTGTTACAATTGAAAAGTAGTATATTGTGAAAAGAAAACACTTAAAAGTTTTTGGTAAAATAAAGATTCGAATGTTTCAAAAACAAGAAAACCTTTTATGTTTTGATATTATCAGAACACTGTTTTTTCTAAGCAAACTAATGGTTTAGGTTGCATTTATACACGAATAGTTTCAAAGCGTTTATTAAATTTTTGTAACAATACTATCCTTACCACTGTTAATAATCCAATTTTTGCATAATTCCTCACCCTTATGTGGAAACCTAAACATATTCTTAATTTGCCACATCGCTGGTTGGAATTTCCACAATTTAAATAATAGTATATATTTAAAACCAATGTTTAGACAGATACTATTACTGACCGAGCGTCGATTTTAAAACGTGAGGGCAATAATAGTTGTCTACTCTAAACCGTGATAAATACATTATTTTTTCCACTACTAACACATTTACAAAATTAAATTATTAATTAACATACCTTCTTAGGGTTGCTTCTGTTTTTTAGTCAAGTTACCTTTGCTTTAAAATTTGCAGCATTATTTTTATCTTGTCAGATGGCATTCTTAGTTGTCAGTATGCAATGCAAGTCTTTTTGATAACCTGGTTGTCTAAACATGACGTTTTCATATATTTCTAAAATAAAAAAAAGTCAAGTTGCCTGTTATATATTGTTTTTGTGGAAACCTCTATTATTGACCGTTCTCAATAACGATGGTCAATAATAGAGGCTTCGGGCGAGGGGTAAAGAAAAACGATTTCTAACGTTAATAATCGGTCAATAATGAGTGATTTTAAAGTTAGTAGTGGAAAAACATATTTATCTACGACTATTTAATAATAGAAGCATAATGTGTTTGATATATATTGTGGTTCATATTACCATAATTACTCATAATATACAACCGTGGATTATGAGATTTCATAATCCACGGTGCCAAAAAAACATAGTTACCGGATTTACGGTAAAAACACACAACATCTAGTTTAAGCAAGCTTGTATGTTATTAATACCATAGCAATAGCAACCGAAGCGATTGACAAGTAAACAAATAATGTTAGCTCCGAAATTTTTTTCATTACTAATAAAAACGATATGAATATAAGTAATATTCCTGCTTCTATTCATTTTCATGATTGCTCTAATGTTACAATCAATTTCATGAAAAATTAGAAATAAGTAATTGTATTTTGTTTAATTATTGTTAATGTGAAAAATAACGGTAAACAGAACCTAAATAGTAGTTTGTACAACAAGAGTGGATATGATGTCCATATCGCACGAGGAAGTAAATTGAGCACGACGCCGAAGGCGGAGTGCTCAATCCATTCGAGTTGAACAGTATATTTTTTCTACGACCTTATGCTAAAAAATGTAAAAAAGAAGTTTGTAGGTTGCCGGGCTCGAACTCACGACCATTGGTTCCATAGTCCAACGCTCTAACGTCTGGACTATCGAAACCTTAAAATAATTATGCATTATTAATAAATCTATTATAAATGCGTCTAAATTTTATTATAATAAACAAATTAATAACAAATTGTACCATATGCATTTAAATTATATAATTTAGTGTCTTTAAAAAGAAGGCGGAGCCTCAGTAAAAATAATATACTGTGATTGGTCAGTACTTTTATGAACAACGACGGCTTTTCTGTAATTTACTACTGCGATTGGTCAGTTTCATTACTTATCTAGGATGGATATGAGATTTTCCCGCACAGTTAACTGGAATAGCCTACTTTACTCGCCACTTAAGTGTAAAGGAAACAGCAAATTTCCATGTGGGAGTAAAAAAACTATTTTAAGTGGGTGATGGACTCTTGAGAGCTTTCCCAAAAAACACATGGTACGACCGAGATAAACTTTCAGTACCGAGAAAGAACTACCCTAGAAAGCAACGTCCCAGGTACCGCGAAACGGGTCTAACGCCAATAAACGCTTTTAAAGAGTTTATTTTCATGGTTATATTAGTATAAATATGTAATTATTCATGTATGTACATATTTTTCATAGCTAGAGTATACACGAATTGTTACGAATCGAGTGGTTTATTTATAACGTAACGTCTCTTTTATACAGTTACCATTGTTGGATTGTATTTTTTAGTTAAGAAATACATAAAATATACCATTATATTACCTTCTTATGTAAAAATATCTTATTGTAATAAAATTTGTTGCTCTGAATCCTTTTTCTAATTTTTTTAATACCGAATAGTCGTAGATAAAGTATAGTATTTGACTCGCGTATAATGGCTATATTACACTCGGATTCTTAAAATCTCGTGTAATATAGCCTACATTATCCGCTCGTTAAATAATATACTGTTATTTCCTGACATTATTTTATTATTATAATTAACATTATTATTATTTTTCTCAATGTTAGTTTTCACAGCTTTTTGTTGGTATTGCTGGTGTTATTTACAGTACAGAGAAGAGATTCATCTTAACCTGTACTGTTTAGAAACTTCCGTACTATATGGCAAGTTTGGAGGATGACGCTTTTCTGAATTAGTTGGTATAAATAACCTGATAGGCCCAGTTTTTCCAAGTTGGGCTTGAAATTTTTTGTCATTGCTCCCTCCACCGATATTATGATCGGAATTATGTCAATTTTATCCAGCTTCCATATATTTTTTATCTCTATAGCCAAATTCAAGTACTTGGTCTACTTCTCCGATTCGGTTTTAGAGAGGTTGTGTGTTAGTGGGCAACCTATATCGATTATGAAAGCTTTCTTGGTGTTTTTTTCGATGAGAAGAATATCCGGACGGTTGTGGTCTACTGTTATATCCGTTATTATTGGCCTGTCCCAGTATAAGAGATATTCAGGGGATTCAAGGACTGGCTCGGGTGAGTATTGGTAGTATGGTGGGAGGTTTTCCCTTAGCCCTAGTTTATGGGCCAGTTCCTTGTGGATGATCTTTGCCACTTGATTATGTCTCCCCAGGTAAGCGTTGGGGGCCATAGCACCGCAACCCGCCGTGATATGTTCTATCGTCTCTCCGGGGCAGTTGCATTTTCTGCACACATCTTCCACATTCCTTTTCATGATGACCTTTTCATAGTTTCGAGTTCGAATGACACGGTCTTGGATAGAGATAATAAAACCTTCTGTTTCAGCGTGAAGCTGCCTTTTCTCTAACCAATTCAGTGACATTTCTCTATCTATAAGTGGATTTTGGAGTGCAGTAGGGTATTTGCCGTGTAGAGCTTTCTCTTGCCAAGTTACAAGCTGTTGACTTGGCGGCGCGCGGATGATGTTAGGTAGTCCGTTTCGCTTTAAGTTGAGGGCTGTATATCCAGCGTCTGCTGCAACCACTTTTTTAAGAATTTCCCCATTCGATTCTTGGAAGTATTTTCTCATAGAGGTCTCTTGTGACTTGCACAAGTTATATATATTAATGAGACCTCTTCCTCCCGCGTGGGTGGTGGAATCTGAATTTTGTTAGCAGCCTGCGCGTAAGCCTATCCAGTTCGTGCAAATCCGTGTCTGAATACTTAAGGATTCCGAATGAGTAGGTAAGTATTGGTATTGCCCAGGTGTTGATGGCAGTAGTAAGATTACCAGCATTCAGGTGAGTATTAAAAAGCTTTGTTAGTCTGCTTTTGTATTTGTTTTTAAACTCCCTTTTTAGGCTTGTGTGGTTTATTTGTTGGTTTTGGGAGATGCCTAAGTATTTATATGTTTTGTCCTCATCTAGTATATCTATGCCTTCAAGCAGTCCACGATTTTGTTCAGTCTTTCCGCGTACGACATTCAAGATTGCGCACTTGTCTAATCCAAACGACATTTTGATGTCATCGCTAAATGTCTTGGTTATTTGAATTAGGGACTGTAGGTGGGTTTTGCTTTCAGCGTAGAGTTTGATATCATCCATAAATAGAAGGTGGTTTATTCTAAAATTCTCAGTTAAGTTGGGACGATATCCGTAGGATGTTGATTTTAGTAGTGAGGACAGTGGGTTCATGGCCAAAATGAACCAGAGGGGGCTTAAAGAGTCGCCTTGAAATATACCTTTTGATATATTTATATTGCCAAGCTTCTCTTGTCCAATATGGAGATTGGTATTCCATTGCTCCATTAGGGTGCCTAACATGTTACGTATTAGGGGGTGTACTTTGTATATTTGCAATATCCTCTTTAGCCAGTCGTGAGGAACAGAATCGAATGCTTTACTATAATCTATGTAGCACATATTTAGATTTCGCCTTTTAACTTCTGCCTGTTTTATAATAACGGCATCGATTGTAAGCTGTTCCTTGCAACCCAAAGCTTTCCTAATACAGCCCTTTTGCTCATCAGCTACCAGGTTGTTGTTTATACAGTGTGTGTATATTTTTGAGTACATGACTGATGTTAAAAGTTTATACACCACTGACAGACAGGTGATCGGTCTGTAATTTTTTGGGTCGTTTACCTGCCCTTTTTTAAATAAAAGGAAGGTATTGCCACTGGCAAGATGAGCTGGGAAGTGTTCGGGGTTTAGGAGAGCCTTGCTAAAGCAGTTTGCGATTACAGGGTGTAGGCTGGTGAAAGTTTTGAGCCAAAAATTATGAATTTGGTCAGGTCCCGGTGATTTCCAGTTAGCCAAGTTCTTAGTGGCATCCCTTATGTCGATGGATGTTACTTGCGGCTCAGGCATTTCTTGCAAAGTTTCAGCCTCGGCTTTAACTTTTTCGAGCCAGCTTGCTTCTTCATTGAAATGGGATTATTATTATTATTATTATTATTATTATTATTATTATTATTATTATTATTATTATTATTATTATTATTATTATTATTATTATTATTATTATTATTATTATTATTATTATTATTATTATTATTATTTTTATTATTATTATTATTATTATTATTTTCAGGTTCCACAGATTGTATCTGGATATGGCTTCTATCCTGTTTCGGCATTGGTTGCAAGAAAGCAGGTAGATTGGTAGGTTTGGAAAAGTTCAAGTTTCAGTTGTCGGTGTCGTTTAGTACACGTCTGACAATTCCGCTGGTTTCTATAAGAACAACTTTTTGTAGCTGGTAGTATATTTGTTCTTTAATGTTTAGTTTTTTTAGGTTTTCGAAGAGTGTGTGTGGTATTTCTCCAGTTGCACCTATGATGATTGGTACTACCATCACTTTGTCTTGGTTCCACATTTCTTTTATTTCGTTGGCAAGAGCTAAGTATTTACTAATTTTTTCTCTGTGTTTTTTTTGTAGGTTTGCGGCAAGCGGGATAGAGAAGTCGATCAGGTAAGTATGTTTGTTTATTTTGTCAGTGAACACCATGTCTGGTCTATTGTGTTGTAAGGGAAGATCCGTTATTATTTCTCTGTTCAGGTATATCTTATAGTTTCCTGTTTCATGGATGCTTTCTGGGTTGTATTTGTAGTATGGGATTGTTTCGGTGATTGTCGGTTCGTGGATTTTTAAGAGCTCTTGGTGAATTACTTTGCCAACATTGTCGTGCCTTTTGGTATATTCTTTTGGGGCTAGTGTTTGGCATCCGCTTATGATGTGATCGATGGATTCGGTTTGTTCTTTGCACATTCTGCATCTATCTGTTGGGATACGTTCTTTCATTATAAATTTTTTATAATTGCGTGTCGCAATGACTTGGTCTTGTATTGCAATAATGAATGCTTCGGTTTCGGGAAATAGATATCCAAGTTTTAACCACATGAGGGATGCTTCCTTGTTGATGTGTGGTTGTGTCAGCAATGCTGGATATCTGCCATGTAATTCCTTTCTTTTCCACTTATCCTCGAGGTTATCTTCCTCCGGTTCGTCGTTATTTTCTTGTGCTAGGTTTAGCGGTGTTGATTTTTTGTCTAGTTTTTTTAGGATTTTATATAGCTGGTTATTAGTGGCTTCATCATTAAAGTATTTTCTGAGCGTCGTTATTTGTTTTTGGTTGTGTCTTGGTATGTGGATAATTCCTTGCCTTCCTTTTTCTCGTGAGATGTTTACTCTTTCTATTGAGCTGCGTGGGTGGTGTTTGCGGAATTTGGTGCTCATTGTACGGATGTCACGATTGAGCTCTTCGAGTTCTGTGTCTGTCCAGGAGATTACGCCAAAGCTGTAGGTTAGAATAGATATAGCGTATGTGTTTATTGCTTTTGTCATGTTTTTGGAATTTAGTTTTGTTTTTAATATTTTCCTTATTCTTTCCTTGAATTTGTTTTTTAGTGTTTCTTTGCTGTGTTTTTGATCTATTCCTCTCGCTTGTTGGTATCCTAGATATTTGTACAATTCTTTATTTTCCATGCCTTCTATTTGTCCTTTGTCTGCTCCCATATCATACCCTTCATATTGTCTCCACTTTCCCCTTTCCATTGCATTGATTCGGCATTTGTCCAGTCCAAATTCCATGCGTATGTCGTCGCTAAATGTTTTTGTAATTTGTATTAGTTTTTCGATGTTTTCTTTGTTGTCTGCATATAATTTTAGATCATCCATATAGAGGAGGTGGCTTATTGTGTTGTTTTGTATGGTTGTACCTTTGTTTGTTTTGTTTAGCATGTGTGAGAGAGGGTTCACTGCCATGCAAAACCAAAGTGCACTAAGCGCATCGCCCTGGAAAATTCCGCGTTTTATTTCTATGTTGTCTATTGTGAATTTGTTTTTGTTGTTGTTTACGCTTAGTGTTGTTTTCCATTTAGTCATTGTTTGTTTCAGGACGCTCTGAATAAACGGATCAATTTTATAAATTTTTAGCACTCTAGTAGCCACGAGTGTGGGACACTGTCGAAAGCCTTTTTGTAGTCGACGTATGCAGTGTACAGTGGTTTCTTTTCTTTCTTTTTGTGTTGTGTTATAATGGTGTCAACAATCAGTTGTTTCTTGCAGCCTTTGGTTTTTCTTCTGCATCCTTTTTGCTCTATTGCTAATAGGTTGTTTTCGGTTAGATGTGCATATATTTTGTCCGTAATAATTGATGTTAATATCTTATAAATGGTTGGGAGACATGTAATCGGTCTGTATTTATCTGGGTAACTGCTGGTCGGTGTTGTTTTTGGGAGTAAGTATGTTAGTCCTTCAGTCATGAAATCGGGCATTTCTGCTTGTCCTTTTACAATCTCAAAGAATAGTTGTGCTATATGTTCTGTTTCTCAGCTTTTTGTTGGTAAGGCTGGTGTTATTTACAGTACAGTGAGAATAAATGCATCTTAACCTGTACTGTTTAGAAACTTCCGTACTATATGGCAAGTTTGGAGGATGATGACGCTTTTTTGAATTAGTTGGTATAAATAACCTGCCAAGTTTTTCCAAGTTGGGCTTAAAAATTTTTCTCATAGCTCCCTCCGCCGATATTATGAGCGGAATGATGTCTATTTTTTCTAGCTTCCATACATTTTTTATCTCTATCGCCAAATTCGAGTACTTGGTCTTCTTTTCCGATTCGGTTTATTCGGATTATGTTAGGTAATCCGTTTTGTTTTAAGTTAAGGGCTGTATGTATATCCAGCGTCTGCTGCTACCACTTTTTGAAGAATTTCCCCATTCGATTATTGGAAGTATTTTCTCATATCAAATCAAATTCAATCAAATCAAAAAAGCTTTATTGTATAAGACAGTGTCTCTTTGACGACGCAAAAAAAGTTTAACAATAAATAATACACACCTTAATCTTATATTCTAAAATACAAAAAAAAATTAAACAGAAACTACAGTAACTTTTTGGGACGCACTACATATAAGTTCTAAAAGTCGTGTCATTAGTAAACATAGAGTCAAACGAAAAATGTAAAATTAATACCGAAAAGTACAAAGAAAAAATTTACGCTATAAAACAAATAATACTAATTGCATGCTATATCTATCCAGTACCTAAAGGAAGGAAAGTCAATAGTATTATCAAAAAAGTCGCCCAGTGTTTAGTAGGCTTTACTTATAAAAATATTCTTAAGTTTCCCCCAGAACTTTCATTTACACTGGATTTTTTAAAATCCTTCTGGGAGGTGGTTAAAGATTCTTTTATTCTGATACACAATACTCTTATATACTTGAGTAGATGTAGGTATAGGTAAATTAAGATTAAACGCTTGACGCGTATTGTATGCCGAGGCCACTCCCAATTCTTTCCTACATTTTTTAAAAACCAAACATGATGATTCTAACAAAAACAAACACATCAAAGTTAAAATTCTATTATTAATAAAAAAGGACCTACACGAGTCTCTAAATCCAATCCTGAACATCTACCTCAAAGCTCTCTTTTGTAAAATAAACATATAGGTTTCTTGCGACTTGTACAAGTTAGATATATTAAAGATACCTCTTCCTCCCTCTTTTGGTTTTAGGTAGATTCTTTCAAGTGCAGAGCGTGGGTGGTGGAATCTGAATTTTGTTAGCAGCCTGCGCGTAAGCCTATCTAGTTCGTGCAAATCCGTGTCTAAATACTTAAGGATTCCGAATGAGTAGGGAAGTATTGGTATTGCCTAGATGTTGATGGCAGTAGGTTACCAGCATTCAGGTGAGTATTAAAAAGTTTTGTAAGTCTGCTTTCATATTTGTTTTTAAACTCCCTTTTTAGGCTTGTGTGATTTATTTGTTGGCTTTGGGAGATGACTAAGTATTTATATGTTTTGTCCGCATCTAGTATATCTATGCCTTCAAGCAGTCCACGATTTTCAAGATTGCGCACTTCTCTAATCCAAACGACATTTTGATGTCATTGCTAAATGTCTTGGTTATTTGAATTAGGGACTGTAGATGGGTTTTGCTTTCGGCGTAGCATTTGATGTCGTCCATAAATAGAAGGTAATTTATTCTAAAACTTTCTGTTAAGTGGGGCCATGGCCAAAATGAACGCTTAACGAGTCGTCTTGAAATATACCTTTTGATATATTTTTATATTGTCAAGCTTCTCTTGTCCAATATGGAGGTAAGTATTCCATTGCTCCATTAGGGTTTCTAACATGTTGCGTATTAGGGGGTGTATTTTGTATATTTGCAATATTTTCTTTAGCCAGTCGTGAGGAACAGAATCAAATGCTTTACTATAATCAATGTAGTATATATTGAGATTTCGCCTTTTAACTTCTTCCTGTTTTAAAGAAAGGAAAAACGTTGTATTTCAGTGTAACTGTTTATTTACTGACGCCAAGCGCTTTTGGCCTTATTTACTTAAGACCACCCTAAAAGTAAGTATAAATTTAGAAGTTGTAAAATAACAATAAAAGAGAGTACTTATGTAGGTACTATAGTCAAAAAGAGTTTTGAAAGCAATGCTTAAAAGGTTTTTGTGGTACATAATTTATGTTCAGACAGTAACCTAAACTTGGACAAATGACATTTCAAACAATAAACACATTGACGTCGTGAACTGAACTTGAATAAATAAATAATTAAAATATAAATATTGATATTTTACAAACAAAAAGATACGAACAAAGGTCATGAAAATTAAAATAACATTTGGTGGTGATTTGGTTGATTTTCGTTAAAATGGCCGATATCCAGCCCTTGTCTGTAGTTCACAAAAACTTGCCTTTTGCTCAGGCTATTTTAAATAAAAAAATTTAAATTTGTAAGCATTTACTACTACTTAAATTAAATTACCTGGCCTTGTCAGATTTTTGATTTTAAGTCTGTTATTTTAATTTCCATGACCTTTGTTCGTATCTTTCTGTTTGTAAAATGTCATATTTATATTTTAATTATTAATTTATTCAAGTTCAGTTCACGACGTCAATGTGTTTATTGATTGAAATGTCATTTGTCCAAGTTTAGGTTACTGTCTGAACATAAATTATGTACCACAAAAACCTTTTAAGCATTGCGTTCGAAACTCTTTTTGACTAGTAAGTACTCTCTTTTATTGTTATTTTACAACTTCTAAATTTATACCCACTTTTAGGGCTAAGCCCTGATAATGGCCTTAAGTAAATACGGCCGAAAGCGCTTGGCGTCAGTAGATAAACCGTTACACTGAAATACAACGTTTTTCCTTTCTTCAGAACACAGTGTACAACCAACTCCACACTTTCTTCCTGTTTTATAATACCGGCATTGATTTTAACATATGTTCCTTGCTACCCAAAGCTTTCCTAATACAGCCCTTTTGCTTATCAGCTACCAGGTTGTTATTTATGCAGTGTGTGTATATTTTTGAGTTATGACATTGCAGCCAAATTTTCCAAATATTTTTGCAAATTTTTGTAACGTCAAAAATATTCATAAAACTATCCTATACATTTTTACTTTATTGGGTATCTCAAAATCATAATATTAAATTTTAAATCTATAAAAATAAAGACCAAAAAATAGAAATTAAAAACCTAAAATGTGT
The DNA here is from genome assembly GCA_935413205.1 of Polydrusus cervinus. Taxonomy (NCBI): domain Eukaryota; kingdom Metazoa; phylum Arthropoda; class Insecta; order Coleoptera; family Curculionidae; genus Polydrusus; species Polydrusus cervinus. Next base: position 56,235,775 of record OW284511.1, read on the forward strand.
TTTTCTTATAAACCGTCTTTACAGTTCTTGCCCGTTTCAAGTTCTCCATCGCGCGCACACACTCGACAATTGATGCACCCTATACCAAATAATTTTTACAAACACATGCACATAATTTGGTAATAGTCGTTTGGTCAAAGTTGATAATCGATTTTTATGGCTGGTGTGTTACTATCGTATACATATACTATAGATACCTAACTGAAAAATTACTTTTTAATTAGGGTTTCTATGGCAACGTTTATCAATATATTCAGTAGAATCGGCAGGTTTGCTGTCAATTCTATAAAATAACGCAACGACAATGCAGTGATTTTAATTACCGTTTACTTACTAAAATGGCTTATTTGGAAGACATACTAAAAAAACTAGGTTGGGACGATGGGTTTCAAATACCAGTGGCAAATGGGGAAAATCAAAAACTCGAAGAAGAGCTAGCAAGGCTTGTTTTTCATAAAATAAAAGCAAAAAATATCTTGGACAACTCTACAGGGCGTTTACGAAACTTAAAGGACCATCACAAATATGTTAAACAAGAAAATGAACAGACACAGGTAAGTCTATTTAAAGTTTATCCAATTTATTTTTTATTAAGACTGACGACTAGTAACGCATTCGCCATTTCGTTTCTTGATCAATACTTCGTTACTTCTATAAGCAATAAATCACACAAAGTAATTTGGTTTATTGCTTATACTAAATCAGGTCTCTTTGAGAAAATGGACAGCTTCCTCGAATTCGTTACTTCTTCCTTTTATCCAAAAATCGACCAAATACCGACATTTCAAGCATAATTACATACAATTTAAAGTAAAACACATTAATTCTATAAAGTAATAAAAGCAGAAAAGGAAAAATGGACAAATTTCACTAATTATCGTTTTTTGCTTTTATTAATTCATTAATCAAATTTTTTTAGTTCAAAAGTTTAGGTAATTGCTACCCAAGGACGAGTATTTGGCCCCTTTTTGAATAAAGCGAAAAGGAGGAGAAATATTGATCAAAAAATAAAATGGTGAATGCATCACTAGAGAGCCAATTTTATAAAGATGATTTAAATAAAATGGTCCAGTTTAAATCATAGTTTGTCAGAAATGGTAATTTTGTAATGTGGGATTGACAACAAAGTTTAATTTAAAAGTAATCAACCTGCGTGGCCCCAGGGCAAAACATTTTTGGGGCCCCCTGTTGCCACCTGGCTGGTTTTTAATACGCGGAAAAGGACGTTTTTTATTAACAAGACAAAACATGTCTGAAGCCAGTCGGTAGCTGATGTGACGATAAATTATTCGAAATCACCTAACAGCATCATGATTGTATTTCATCATGTTGCCATCTGACATCTCTGGTAGTGATTTACGGTACGCTACAATACATCTCGACTCCAATAGATGGCGGGTATCGCAGACAGGAAGTACAAATGTTGGTAATTCCCCAAGATGCATCATACAAATATTTGTGAGATTGGTTTTGCTGAACGTAGAGGTGAGATTACCGGTGACTTTTAAGTAACCGGTATACCGGTGACAGCGACTTTAAGGTCACCGGTATTTTTAACAGCGACTTCAGACCCGGTGACGTTCATAAAAATCTCTACCTTTAGATGAAAATATTTTTAAGAGGAAAAACTATAGAGATAATAATAATAATATTATTATTATCTCTATATATTATCTCTAATATTATTATTATTATTATTATTTTTTTGTAAATAATTTACAAATGGCGAAGTTGAAGCAAGCTCCCCTCACTTAACCACTAGGTATTTGGATTTTAAAATATTTTAGAGCTTGTTCTTACTGTTTGATGATTCAATCACTGCGTGTAACCCTTTTAAAATCATTTAAAATTTATATAAAAAATATATTTGCATACCTTAATATTATTTAAAAAATCTTTTAAAAAAAATAGTTTTTAACAAATCAACTTTTCACACAAGCTCTCATAAAAACTAAACATTAAATATCACTAATCTATAAACACAACTTTCAAAAATAAAAATATACGGTGACAGTGAAATAAAAACCAAAACGTAACCTAAATCCTATAATCCTCTCAAACCACGTCAATCCGTGGCATCACCCTGCAAGTTATGCAAATACTACCTTCTCGAGCTTGACCAACCACAAGCAGAAATAAATTTTATTATTTTAATATTGTTTCCGCTGTGTTCAGCAACCAGTCATACAGGTCGCTGCACAGCCCGGCGCGATGAGAATCGAAAATCCAATCGCGCTGTTATCTGTACTCGCAGGTCACTGTTTAGGTCGCTGGTCGCTGTTTAGCTCGCTGGTCGCCGTTTAGCTCGCTGGTCGCTGTTTAATATTCGCAGTTACCAGTGACTTGATCTGATCGGTCACCGGGTAAGCCCGATACTTGGAGCGGCGACCTGGGTGTGGTACGGTAGGTCGCGGTGACCTGGGCAATTTGGTCACCGCTAATACCGGTGACCAGATAGGTCGCCGGTATAAGTCACCGGTACAAAAATATCGCTCATCTCTAGCTGAACGGCAGTAGAGTTTTGGACTTGCATTGTCTTTGTTTTGAATCACAACCTTTCAACTGGTAAGTATCTCCACTCGTCTTCAGGTGAATACTAAATAAGTGCAAACCAAGAAAAACAATGCAAGTCCAAAACTATACATCCGTTCAAAAAACCTCATTGTCTCCAACCTCAAACGGACACTAACATGGTTTTATTTTATACATTTAGTAGATTAAGTATCCTGATGTTGTTTGTCCTAGAATTTCATACAAAAGTGAGATATATTGAAAATATAACTACTCGCTAGTTTTTAAAATAAGCGACGATAATGAGAAAATTCCAAAAACACCACCAAAGAAAAAAATTAAATTAAGAAACTGTCAATTTAATACTTAGAGTAGAGTGTGTGAAAATATAAATCACAAAAATAGTGATTTTTTATCAGGTCGTTTTTTTTGTTTAAAAAAGGTGACAACCCTAGGCCCTCCTCAAAAAATAATATTTATCCGTTAGTAATACAAAACTTTTATTTTTACCACGATTGGTCCAAATTTGGAAAAAAGAATAATAAAAAATAATAAATATGTTATTCTAATCTCGCGGCCGCCGGGGCCCCTTGTTATCTTGTGTTATGTTATATTAAGTTATGATCAGGTTATCACTCTTAATTCGAACTTGGCTCTCAATCCCATTATGACAAAATAACCAAATCAACTGTAAAAAAACTAAATTTATACGTGGGACAAAAGAAACAAATTGCATAAAATCGTCAAATTTATTTGGAAGTCATATTTTTAACCAGATTTTTTTATGGTTCGGGGTTTTAAGTTAAAAAAAAACATATTGATAATATGCTTATACATAATATAATAAAGTCGGGTTGCATAAGAATTTTTTACAATAATTAACTAACCTGCAACTTTGACTGTGACATAAATGACATTGAATGAAATGGTTTTCTTACAACCAAGGTGGTCCGGTTAGCTTAATTCTTGATTTTGAAGAAATAATATCTGCCAATGTCATTAATGCCACAGTCAAAGTTACTGGTTACTTACTAAAATGGCTTATTTGGTTACTGGTTAGTTAATTATCGTTAAACATCTTTATAAAACCTACTTATTAATCCACCGAATTGATTTATAGTAACAACTATCAAGGCAAGCTGAATGCAGTCATGTTAGTATAGAAGGTTTCCGGCATCAAACAGCTAGTGCCACTATGACGATCGAGATATACTGTTGTCAGTGTTGCCTGACGTAGCAATATTCGATAATAGTGAATTTTGAAAATTTGTTAAAATGTAGCGTACTGAAGCCGAATATAAAATATTAGTAAAAGGCGTAAGACGAAAAATTAGTTTGCAAATAGACAATTAGACCTGAGCTTGTCAGCTCGGGTAGGGGGTAGGGGCAGCTCCCCACCCTAAATACGCCATTGGTACCACTGTAGGAATCAACTCAATGCAAAAGATATAGCCATCAGACTTGGAAACATAAAACTAAAATAAACCATACACGGTACGCCATACATCCAGTTTATGAAACGTTTTTGCGTTTCACTACACATTTCTGCAGTTTGCAGGTTCAGACATAAGACATAAACATACACCTCGGGAGTCTAGCTATCAAAGGTTTTAAATTAATATCAAAGTTCTGTCGGGAAGAAGGGAATCTAGGTGGTTCGGCGGTTTATGTTAAAAAGAAGGTAAAGTGCAAAGTTCGGGCAAAACTAAATAAACATTCAGTAAATGGTGTGTTTGAATAAAGTTTAATAAAGTACGAATGATAATTGTATCAATATATAGGCCACCCTCAGGGAGTTTAAACATATTTATAAACAAAATGGAAGAACTCATGGTAAATATATTTAATAAAAATAAACTTATTGTTATAATAGGAGATTTCAACATTGAAATGATCAAACAAAATTAAACAATGACTGCACTTTTCTTTACAATGAACTCATTTAATTTAATTTCAACCATTTCAGAAAATACACGCATATCCAGCTACAGTGCCAGTTACATAGATAATATTTTTACAAATGCTAATTTTTTGGAAGCTTATCCAATTGAAAATTTTGTATCAGACCACACGACACAGAAAATTATTTTTAGAAGTGAAGTCAACCCCCGTAGGGAGTTAAAATATATAAAAATAATTGCAATGGAAAATAAAAACAACTTTCCATGTTCTTTGAGGGATTAAGATTGGTTAGAGGTATATGATGTCAAAAAAATGACTTTAATGGACAGTGGGTTATTTTTATGAATAATTTTATATTAACATTCCATGATAGTTTCCTTTAACATTAGTAAGTAAAAAACAAACATTTACGGCAACAGAGAACACTGACCTCATAGAATGCAAGTATACGATCAAATTTTAATTAAGTCGCGAACAAAAAACTATGAGGATAGAATTGAAAACTCCGACAATAAAACAAAATGTATGTGGTCGATTTGTAGAGAAATAAATGGCAAACCGCCATGGATACGCTTCTGATTTAAAAAAGTCCAATTTAAATTATTTCAGCCTTATGCCTTTCTATAACGAATTTATTAAGACATATCTTCTATTCTTGTTTCAGAAACTTATAACAGCTCATAAACAACAGTATGATACCGAAGAAAATCAGTATCACATTATTAAGGCCGAAAAATGTAAAGTTTTCCAAGATGCCGCCCAAGTGAATAAAAGAATTACATTTCTGGAAGAACGCAAGGAACTTCAAAAACATGATCTTCAACAAGCCGTTATTAAGGTATGAAAATTGAATAGCATTTTAAAAAATCTAAGGTCCAGTGGAGTACAAATGCAGCCACGGGCTTGAGTTCAAAAGTTTTGCTGCTCTCTCTCCCCCGCGTCCGATGGGAAGAAGCAAGGGGTGGCCTTCCTCCTCCTCCTCCCTGGCCAAAATTTATCATTTCTTACAAAAATATCGTGCGGTGTCGACATTTACAAGAACTTTAATTTTATTCCCATTTCACATGATTTTATTAAACCTAAACTTTTCTGGAATGTCATAAAAATATTATTTCTATTGCAAAGTAAAACGTTAATATAAAAGTTTTTTATTTAGAATACATTTAGTGGTGTTATATATTTTTAAATTTGCCCATTTATCTTTCAATTTTATACCCAGCTTATTCACAAGCACGAATAATTTTGAAGATAAAATAAATATATTTATTATATCAAATTATTAGGGAAAATATAAAAAGTGATCTGGAAACTCTGTTTGTGTGGTTACGAGCACATAAATTAGTACTCAATTTAGAGAAATCGTCATTCATGCATATTGCTAAACAAAAACTGGACAGAACTCCAGATCACATAACTGTCAATAATCAAATATTAAAATATTCTCAAATCACAAAATACTTGGGCCTGTATTTGGATGAGACTCTGTCCTGGGAATACCACATTGATGTAATTAGAAAAAAAATAGCTGCTCCAGTTGGCATACTTAGACGTTTAAGTTACATTGTACCAAAGAAATTGCTAAGACCCGTGTATTATTGTCTGATCCACAGCCATCTGCAATACTTAACAGCTTTGTGGTATCCCTCAGGCCAGAGAGTTAACAGATTAAAAATATTACAGAATAAAGCAATAAGAAACCTTTATTTATTGGATTATAGATATAGTACCACTTCTCTGTATAAAAATTTTAATATATTATCCATAGAACAAGTATATAAACTTCAAGTGTGTGTCTTTGTTCATCAAGTATTGTGTAAGTCTAGATTGTCAAATGTATCATTCACTTATAGATATGAAACACACTCACTTAATACTAGAAATAATTTGAATATTCCTCAGTTCAATTCGAAAATGTCAAGTGTGTCACTGTACGTAAAGGGTGCAACATTGTATAATGGTCTCCCACAAGATGTAAGAGCTTTGGATAGCAGAAGATTTAAACTATACTTAAAGCGTCATATCAGACAGATGTGATTTCTTGTAATCTCTGTTTTACAGCATTTTCATATTACGTACTACTTATTAGATGTCTATAAATTTTTTAACAATGTTCCTATCATTTAATTAACTGTAACATTTCTTACTATCTCTGTTTCTTTTTTTTTTTATCTTTTTCGTTCTTTGCATTGTGATAAGCTATTAGTTGGTCAACTGTTTACTGTTATTTGTTGTTTTTTTTTATCTAAGTATGAAAATTTGTTATTAGTGCTATGTATTTGAGAGGATGAATCTTTACAAAAATGTATTATATATTTTTTTTGATTCAATAAATGCATTTAAAGTAAAAGTATATTATAACTATTTAAAATAAACTTATTATTATAGAGTTTATTAATCTTCTTTAAAAATTTCGTTTATGATTTTACTTGATTTCTTTGAGTATTTTGAAATTAATAATGTTTGCCCCCCCTGAAAAAGTTTGTTCGTGCACCCATGATACTTACTAAAAATTCACATAATATTTAATAGTATGTAGGGTAAGGTTGCCTAAATCGTGTCACTTTTTGGTTTTAATTTTTTTTTATAAACTGATAAATGAAATATATATTTTTTCGCACACGTAGTCCTTATCAAGACGTGTCACGTTGGAACACTTTTCATGTGCGTGTGTGGTACGATTTAAGAAACTGTCAATCACAATAATAAATAATACAATTCTAACCCCAATTTAGATTTAAAATTAAATTCAATTTTTGCAAAATTACAAGAACTTCCCAGACTATGCTACTAAAAAAAATATCTGTGTAAATACTACTTACCAATGAGATAAAGCCTCGGATAAAGCCTTGCAATAAATCAACAAAATTAACATGAAAATAACCGAATATTTTTAACTTGCTTTTCCCGCTTAGCGAAACACAACCGGTGCAAAACAATTATACTATGCAACTGGCACTAGTTAGACACTACAAAAACGTCCGATAGATGTCGTATAATTTATCGTCTAATTTAAAAACTTGTGGTAGTACGATTTAGGCAACGGTACGATTTTGGCGACTTTACCCTACATTAGGGTATCCCTTATTTATAAACTATGAATTTTTTTCATTCTTACCCTCTTAAAAGTTTCCAATGGTGACAAAAATAAGCTCTGATTTTTTCAGATTTTTAGGATTTCATTACCCTGTGCCGACAGGACGGTAACTTTGATTAAAAGGCATTTTAAAGAAAAAAAAATATTATGCTTTAATTGCTTAGCATTTTGTCTTTATTTTAACTTTATCACTCCTAAGCTTGTTACCTCATTAGACAGATGTCAGTTAAGTATAAGAGATGCAGTTTATATTATGCATGGAGTTGCAGAGGCCTCAGGACATGATACAGATAATTTGGTAATCAATCGTTCATCTATTTACCAATGCCGGCGTATATTATGAGAAGAACGTGCTAATAGTTATAGTGCTATAAAGTTAAATTTGTAGAACCATCTCCAGAATACGTTCACTGGGATGGCAAGCTTCTACAACCTTTAAATGTTCGAGACGCTCCTGTTGAACGTTTACCAATAGTTGTGAGCAGTCGAAACGTTGAGCAGCTTCTTGGAGTACCCAAATTAGAAAAATCTACAGGTAAAGAGCAAGACAGAGCGGTGTTTGAAGTTTTAGACGAATAGAAACTGTTGGACAACGTCGAAGCTTTATGTTGTGATACGACAGCTTCCAATACAGGAAGATTAAATGAAGCAATGGTTCTAATTGAGCACAAATAAACAAAGATCTGCTTTACTTACCGTGCTGACATTATATTTATGAACTAATTATGCGAATTGTTTTTGAATCTAAAATACCACAGGTAACAACAAGCCCCGATATTCTACTATTCGAGAATTTTAAAAATAACTGGAACAAAATTAAAATTATGACTGACTATCTAGTAGTGATGTAAATGAAAAAAAAGTTGACGTTTTTTTTTTCAAAACTCGACGGTTTTTTTTTGAAAAAAAAACAGGGGGTATGTTTTTTTTTCTAAATTGCGTTTTTTTTCACAATAATTAAAAGTTTGTATTATCTTGTTGAGTTTTTTAAAATAAAATGCAATCAACACGAAAATATTTTTACATACCTATGTCAATAAACATATATTTAAAGAAAAAAATGAACATAAACCATCAACTTATAAAAAAAACCTTGTAGTTGCACTGTGCACTATACAAAAAATGTAAAAAGGAAAAGGGTAACCTATAACATACAGTAACAACAGTAAATACTCTTTATATTATGCTCTTTGGTTTACTGAACAGGAACATAAAATAGGACCTATCATTCTATAAAAGTTATTATAGGTCTGTTTCATGGGGGGATTTTTAAATGATTCCTTTATGAAAAAAAAACATGTTTTTTTTCACGTCTTTTTTCAGGTGGTCAAAAAAACGGTTTTTTTACATCACTAAAATCAGCTCTAATATAGGAGAAACAGTGCGCGGCCACACTGGAATTTATAAAAAAAGATATTCTTAATTTTACACAATCCAAGTTAGAAGTCACAAATATTAGATATAACTACCGTGAACTGCTCGACCTTGTCATAATTTTTCTTAACAACAATTTAAAACACACATTTAAAATTCACTCGAAAAAATATCTGTATTTTCATCATAAGATTTTATGTAAAAGCTTGGTTTAATTGTGGACCCTTTGAAATAGTTTCATCAGTATCTTCATATATTTTAAACTTTTCACAAAATCTCCATGTCAAAATTTAGATTTTCTGAAATGTTTAAAATTATATGATGAAACAATTTCAAAGACTGTCCTAAAAAATTTGTGGTCATCTTTGGTATCTGTCAAAAGAAGCAACAGCTTTGGTCTTTTTTGATGATTCGGTTCCAGTTAATATAAAAAAGCTTATGGTAAATTCTCTGCAAAATTAAGCAATGTCAATCCTTCAAAACATCTATTATGAGACAGAAATGTTGACCACCCTTTTACCGATAGATATTTGCAGATTTTCTCATGAACTATGTTTTGACTAGTTTTACAGGTACTTACAGATTTTCTCTTATATTATGTTTTCACCAATTTCTATTTTAGGCCATTCGTATCTCAAAATAGTCTAAAATTATTTACGCGATTCAAAATCAATACACAGTTTTTTAAAGAGGATCCAATAACCTGGGACACAAATATTCATTATATAAATGGAAGAGAAGTCATAAAATCTTTAAAAATAGTTAATGATATGCCGTAAGAGAGAAGTTAAATTAATAGTAGATTAAAGAGGTCTTCTCACGACAGACGAGGTACAAGAGCATAGTCGATTGTATCCCGACTGCCAAAAGTATACATTAAACCAGCCATTAATATGCATACGATTTTTCTTAAGGTTTTTAAAAAAATTTAAGTACTAATTCCAGTGGGTTTTTAGTCTATATAGTGGGTATTTATTATGATGTTTACCTTTTAACATAACTAGCTAGAATATATAGTTTATATAGTTATATATATAGTTTCGTTTTTTTGCATTTTTTAAATTAAAAAAGAATGAATGTCGGCACGGGAAAAATTAACTCAGAGAGCTGATTTTTTTTTGTTGACTATAAGTATACCAAAAATAAACTTTTAGAGGGGTAAGACTAAATAAAATCTGAAACCGAAAATCCCCCATTTAAATAAGAGACACCCTAATGTACATATTATATGATGTTTGTATTACCTACTTATTATTAAAAGTAATATTTATTTATGTTGGACATTGCGTACTAATGTTTTATGCTAAAAAAATCATCCAGTTACATTTACGATATCCTATATAACTTGTATAGCACAAATAGGTAAACATATTAAAAACTCTCCAAGGCATACGAATGAATCAGTGAGGCCAATCTTATAAACTTATCCGTAGATTTAAGAATTTTCATGCATATGCTCGTATTCTCGAATTAGCCTATATATATTATTATACAGGGTGCTAGAAATTCGTGTGCGTACAAGGGATCTCGAAAACGGTAAGAGATACGAGCATGGTTAAATTGAGGCAAAGTTAGGTATTATACGGCTTAAATTTGGTAAAAGAAAATTGTAAATATTCCAAAAACCTTTTAAGATACCCGAAACAAAAAAAAAATTAGTTTTAGTTTTTATTTTTTGGCGCCTTCATTGTTGACGTGGGAAGAAAACAAAAAATACTTTCTCATTTCGCCGTTTTTTAAGTTCTACATGATTGCATTATTAGTTTTTAAAATCGGCGTTTCTTTTTTTGTAATAATAATAATATAATAATAATAATGTTTATTTAATAGCAACGCTAACATAATATACATAAATATTATTCTTACACATTATAATTTGGATAACAAAAAAAAATTAACCAAACAAAAATAAACAAATCGCCACATCAAATCCATTGTATCCCAATATTATTTTTGCAATAGTATATACATTTTTTTCGAAAGTTCTTTATTGATTGAGAGATCTTAATATCATTATATTGAATTAGTCCGTTGTGGAAAAGATTTTTTTGGCTATATGTTGTAGACACTGTATTAACATAAAAGTTCTCCCTTGTCCGTGTTGGGTAATTATGTACATCTGACACATTTCTCATATTTTGTGATAAATGTTCAGGAAATAGTCCGTTTTTTATTTTGTGTATCACTGTCATTGTATTTATAAAAATTATTTGTCTCACACTTAGCAATCCAGTAGATGTTAACATATGGGCGACACTAGTGTAACGATCACACGAAAGTATGTAACGCATTGCCTGGTTCTGTTTTTTTTGTAACACATTTAACTCTGTCTCATTAAGCAGAAACAAAATAGACGTACAATAGTTAAAATGAGGTAAGATAATTGACTTATATATGTTTAATTTGGACCACTCACTCAGGTAAGAACTCAGTCTTCCCAGAAGGTTGACCTTCTTTGCGATTTTTTTAGTCATGTATTGGGCATGGCCGGAAAATGTTAGATGATCGTCGATTATAATACCCAGGTATTTATATTCCTTTACTTTGTCTATACTTTGTCTATTTATGGATATTTTGGTTGCTGTTTCTGTTTCAGTATTGTTTTGCTTACTTCTTATTATCATATACTTAGTTTTTTCTATATTTAGACTTAATCCGTTTTGAGTTATCCATGTATGTAGAATTTCTAGTTCTTCGTTTATTACTTTGACTACAGTCTCAACATCTTCTCCAACCAGATATATTAATGTGTCATCAGCAAATAGTTGTATATTGCATTTTGTCAGACATTTTACAATATCGTTTATGTATATAATAAACAGGTTTGGTCCTAGTACCGTTCCTTGTGGGACCCCAAACACATTTTCCTTTGAATTAGATGTACTATTCATATATCTTGTCTCTTGTGATCTATCGGAGATATAACTTTTAAACCATTTTAAAACATTTTCTTTAATGCCATACTTTCTTAATTTCTGTATTAATAGTGTCCTATCTATTGTTTCGAAAGCTCGTCGAAAGTCCAGAAATACTGCTGCAATAATTTTTTTTTCGCTTAAGGCTTCTTTCCATTTTAATAATACTGTCTGTAGTGCACTTTCACATGAATTGTTTTTCCTAAATCCTGATTGATACACACTTAAGAGTTTATTTTTTTCAAAATAGTCTTTTAACTGTTCATTTACCACTACTTCAAGTAATTTTTCATATGCCGGAACCATATTTATGGGGCGGAACTCTTCGCATTTATTTGTGTTGTTCTTTTTTTCTATTGGTATTACTGTAGATTTTTTCCAGGTTCTTGGAAATGTGCCATATTCCAAACTAGTGTTGATCAAGTGTAGAAACCTATCTCCAATTACCTCAAATGCTTTTTGTACTATTTCTGTTGTTATTCCATCAACGCTACTTTTTTTTTCTTTAAATTCTTTACAATTTTTCTCAGTTCTGCCATTGTGAGTATCTTAAAATGCTTCATTTGTACTTTACTTTCAATTTTCTGTAATACTATTTGCATGTCTGCATCACTAATTGCATGGCTGATCATTTCAATGCTAGTAATAAAATAACTATTAAAGTTTTCTGCTATCAATTTCTCTTCACTTTCAATCTTGTTACCAAAATATATTTCTGCATGTTTACTTTTCTGTTTTCCACCTACGAGCTGTTTTATAGTTTTCCACATCTCTGTTGGGTCATTCTTATTCATGTCAATCCTTGTATTGTAGTATTCTCTTTTTTGTTTTCGTATCATTTCTACCACTTTATTTCTCTGATCTTTGTATTTTTTAAAATCCTCTTTATTTTTTGTAATAGCAGCTTTACGATACAGTTAATCTCTCTGTTTCATATTAATGTCAATTTCCACTGTCCACCATTATCTTCCTGCCCATCTAATCTTTATAATCTTCTTTTTCTTTGGTGCATGCCTATCCAGTGCACTTAATAGGGATTCAATTAGGTTTTTTGCTAAAATATTTATATCTGTACAATCAGGGTCCCAATACATTGCCATTAAGTCGGTTTAAAAATCCTTTTAATTGAACATGTGATAGTCTCGATAATGTCTGATAACATCTTTTTGTTCTGTTTCTTTTATTAACTGAACGGTTATTATAGAGCGGTCTGTGATTTTGGGTGTTAAATGTACCTGAGCGGCTAAATATTTGTCATTTGTAATTAATAGATCAATTATTGTCGCACTATTTTCAGTTATTCGGGTAAAATTAACAACAATTTGATAGAGGCCATAGTCATCTATAATTTTCTTTAATTTTTGAGAGTAAAATGTGTTTTTTGAGACATCAATATTAAAATCTCCTATTAGTATAAGTGTTCCATTCTTCACTGTATATTCTTCCAAAAAACTCTCCAGATACCTTAAAACTTCACCATCACTTGCAGAAGGTGAATGGTATACATATACAGAATATCATAAACTTTTTGTTCCCTACTTTTGTTTCTACACCAGTTATCCACATATTCTTCTGTATAGACTTATTTAACAATGTTTTTGTTCGTAGTTCTTCTTTAAAATACACAATTGTTCCTCCAGTATATCTGCTCTCTGAGGGTGTACTAATTGTTTGATATCCCTCCACCTCTATTTCATGTTCCAATATATTGTCTGTTATATGAGTTTCCGATAGGCAAATAATTGCAGGCTTCCATTCACTGATTGTGAAGTTTAAATTTGTCTTATGCGCTAATAAACTTTCAATATTCAGGTACATCAATTGTTTTTTTGATTGCTATTTTTGATTTATAAAAACACTTGGATAATTCACTTTTTGTTCTAAATCTTTATACATTTTTTTATACATTATGCAGTCTCTATCATATACAGAATGTTTGTAATCAACATTTGGTACCCGTAGAACCTCTGATGCATGCCTACAGTTGGAACAAATCACTTCTATAGACCTACACTCATTAACTTTGTGTTCCCCTCCACATTTTGAACAGATAGGTTTTGACTTACACTCTTTTGCTATATGACCATATTTATAGCCATTAAAACATTGCACAACATTTATGTGGTCAAAGTACCTATATGATCTCCATTCAATAGACAACCTTTCCTTCCTATGAATTAAAGTATATGTATTAGGATCCACCTCAAGTATAACACTGTTTTTTTCTAGCTTTCCTTTCCACTTTTTTACTATCCTTATTTTTTTCTGTGCATCCTCTGTAGTTATAGCATTTTGAAATATCACCTTGTCAATAAATTCATTGTCATTTAACAGTAAATTTTCGTCCACGTTTATTATTTTAATCTTCGGGCATTTTTTTTTCTGGTATTTTTATATTGTAGTCCTCACCCATTTGCTTTTGGATATTTTCGGACATATTTTCTAGGTCTTCCTTCTTCTCACAATTGATTGCAACTCCTCCATCCTTCAGATATTTAACTCTTGAGATACCTACCTGCTTTAATTTGCATTGGATCTACATTTTTTCAATCGCTAATTTTGTTTTAGAACTTTCTTGTGTTTTTTTCGGTTTTACTACGAGCACATCATTTCCCTTTTTACTTAGTACTTCTCTATACATTAGATGGTTTTCTTCTATGGTTTCATACTTTCTCTTCTCAAATTCTTCAACTTTTTTTTTATGAAGTATTATTTGCTCTTCTAAACTTCTAATTATACGATCTTTTGCCACAACAACTTTATTTTTTTCTTCAATCACTTTATCCTTACTTTGTAGGATTTGTCGAAACATAGCTCTGGGTTCTTCTTCTCTCCACTTTGAACAATAGAATTTCATAACTCTTGAATTTAGCTCTAGCACCTTTACTTCTGATGATGTTAATTGCCCACATGTTTTACAACTTTTGCTTTTACAAAACTCACATTTAAAAAATTGCAATTTGTTTTGTTTACAAACGTCGCATTTCATTTGGAGGTTATGGTTACTTTCTCGGAAATTTTGATTTGATTTGATATTCAAATTCCAATTCTGCCTTTATTTGTAGATGAAAACCAATTTTTTTTTTATTTTACAACCAAAATTACTATTTAAATTTACACCATTTTCTTTTAATCTTCACATATAGATACAAAGTACAGTGACATTATACATATAGCGACGACACCAAGTATATAAACTCAAGTTAATTTTTTTAAATACGGACCTGGAAATTTAAAAACAGTTTTAAGGACTTCTAAGCTTTAGAAATTTAATACAATTTAAAAAATTTTAAAATTTTAAATTTTTGTCATCAAATAACACATTATAAATTAATATTTCAAATTATCCTCTCTTTACTATTACGGCACTGGCAATTATTTTTAGAATTACTTAAATATTAAAATTACATTACAGGAAGTTATGGTGTTTTTACCGTAACAATATTCTAGGAAGTAAATAAGTGTTCTAGGCATGAAAAGTAATTCTTGTAAAAACACAGAATCTCTTACTAGTCAAGTGGAAGCAAACATTTAAGAAAGCATGAAAAATGAATTTTCAAACCACCTGAAAGTGCCTTATACTAGGTGTATTTTGTCTAACACTGTTAGATAATAAAATACAAATCGGATTGTATGGTTCTACCAAGAAATGAACACTTTTACATTATTTTTCATGCTTTCTTAAATGTTTGCTTCCACTTGACTAGTAAGAGATTCTGTGTTTTTACAATTTTTGTAAATCCCTTGACGGGTATACTCAGATAGATTGCATGGGACTACCAAGAGATGGCGCTAACGTATATATACGACCGAAGAAGGTTGATATTATATGCATTAGGTTTTAAAACTTTCATTTGGTATGGTATATGGTACCCTGTACTGACGAGAACAAAAGAGTTCGAAACCGGTCTGCAGGTGGTGACATCCTACCAATGTAAAGTTTTAATTTCTTGGTAGAACCATGCAATCCGATTTGTATTTTATTATCTAACAGTGTTAGACAAAATACACCTTATAGTATAAGGCACTTTCAGGTGGTTTGAAAATTTATTTTTCATGCTTTCTTAAAAGTAATTCTATTTTTTATTAGTATTTCAGTTATTTTATTAATTAAACCTTAATTTCTATGATTTCTACCTTAGACCTCGAAACGCTAAAGTAGAAAACAATTAATGCCCCCAAGGGACAAAAAGGTAACTGGAGTGTTAGTCTAGTTATCTTACTCTTACTGTGGTGTTTATGTTTGTTTCAAAAAAAATTTCAACATTTTCTTATTGAGAAGGAAAGAAAGAAGAACACAGTCTTTCTCCGCTGTTATATTAAAGAAATATTTATAAATTTAAAAATTCTCTACATGTTTCGAATGCAATAGGGATTAGATGAACGAAAGGTATCTTTGGAATTTCTTTAATAAACTGTGATGTTTCTATATTTTTGCACCTGTCTCCGCTGTGTAACTCTACTTTAGTTTGTTATAATTAAGCTTAAATATTGTAAGCTTGTGTATAAATGGAGATTAATCCGTAAATAAATAAATAAAATCGAACTTACAAGGCATTTAAAAAAATTATAACTTGATAAAATGGTTTAAACACATTTAATAGTAGGCTTGCGTAGAATTTATTCAGAAACAAATAAAAGGGAACAAAATATGTCAACCGAGATGTCAACTTAATTTTCTTTCTTATAATAAAAAAAATATATATTAATTTGTGCTTACATGGTAAGAAAAGAATGAAATGGTACAAAAAAATTAAACATAAAACTGATAACTAAATTTCTTAAAATGTCACCCGTTTGCCCCTAAAGACTCAAGGTATTATTACATGGTCCGTTGTAGCTTTCCGTATTTATTTTCCATCTATTGCTCCTAGAGATACCTTTACTCGTTGCTCTAGATCGCTTGGTGGTAACTGGGGTTTTATAAACTTGTCTTTTATTGTACCCCATGAATAAAAATCTAATGGAGTAAGACCCGGAGATCTTGAGGGTCAATTCCATGGTCATTGTTGACCAATCCATCTATCTTCAAATATGTTGCATAATTCTATGCGGACTTCATTAGCTGCATGGGCTGGTGCTCCATCTAATTGATACCAGTAGTGTTTAAGTCTATTTATCGGTAAAATGCCATTTTATTATCCATTAGTAAATAAAAAACGTTAAAACTATAGTGATGCTGAAAATGTCTTTCTCTTACGAAGGTTTTCTCTAGACCAGAAATGGGAATTTCGTCGATTAAAAATGCCTTCCCTTAAAAACTTAATGATGATGTGATTCATGTGATGATCTCTTTTAAAAAATCAGGGTATTCTTGTGTCCGAACTAAAATCATTTCACAAAATTCTACACGTTTTAAAACATCATCTTGTTGAAGTGCCTGAAGTGTAATAAGTTTATAATCATGCATTTTATGATTATGTAATATTCGCTCTATGGATTTATACGTCAGTCCTATGTCGTTTCCTGCACTATATATAAACGCATGCGGAAATGCATGAAAATATGCCAAAACATTTATTTCATTTTCTTAGTTACCTACCTGTTATCGCTTTAACTTGAATTCTTGGTGCTTTAACATTAATATACTGCAACATATTTCTTACAGCTCGTTAAATATTCTTGATATAATTTTATTCCACTCTCCATGTATAAAGAATAAATTCAAAATTTCTGCGTTAAAATAAGAAATATTCGCCATTTTATTTGGCAATATAAAAACATAGCTTACACATAAAACCAATTAAGTTGACATTTTCCCCTTTCATTTGTTTCCGAATAAATTCGGCCAAATCCTATTTCTAAATGTATTTAAACCTTTTTATTAAGTTATTAATTTTTTTAAATGCCTTGTAAGTTTGAACCGGTTAAAGATAGGTTTAGGAACATGTTATACTTATTGGTAGGAAATGTAAAGTAGATTTTGTTAAGAAAATAAAATATAGGGTGTTCTATTTAAAAAAGATGAAAATTTTGAATTCATTTATATTACAAAGTTTACGTTTTTTGAGATGCCCTGGTAAAAATATTTTCATAAATCGTCAAAATTCCTAGATGGCTGTAAAAATTTTAACATTCTATGTGCCTTAATTACAAAAATATTTAATTTTCTGGTTTAGGCCCCAAAAAATTACTAAATAATTATTATCTCAAAAACTAAACAAAAAGTAAAATAATATACAGGGTGTCTTAATTAAAATTCCGAAGTTGCTAGGAGTTTCAAGATGATCTGTCAAATTCAAAATATTTTCAAATGCTAGAACTCTAGCTTTTATGAATACACTCAAATTTTGATAAAAACATCTTTTGTCGTTTTCTCAATATTTCTACCTAATAGGCCACTGAGTTTGGCGCACCCTGTATATGGTGGGTGAGGAATTTGGATTGATTATATTAAAGTTTATATAAGGCCGTGATTTCACGGGCCACTTTTTGAAGTTGACATCGACAACAAAACGTGGTTCATTTGTGGTCTACTGTCGCCAGCTTGCAGTTCCATTAAGGGGCAATGTAAAAGTGTAGTGCTTTTTACACGGGCGTTTTGTCGACCACAATTAAACTTCAGCCGCGGTTGAGTCGCCGATCCCATCCACTGACCACCAGTGACTAATTTTTTCACGAGCCACGTGCAAGGTGACCACTTTGTTGTTGTTAAGTCGGCAGTTCGAGATGGAACCGTTTGACACCGACACGTTTATTGCTTAAAATCAGGCGGAACCTGCAATTTGGGATTAAAAAAGTGATGTATATAGCAATAGAATTGAAAAGACGAAATCATGGGAGAACTATGTAGTCTATTTCACGAAAACTTCCAGGTATTGGACACTGACATTTCCGCGCCAATATGAACCACATCTTTGAAGTTGGCATACTTACAAAATGTGGTTGGGTCGGACCACTTCAGTGGTCGATGTCAACTTCCAAAAGTGGCCCTTGGAAACAGGGCCTAAGACTACGGACCAGTGGCAGCGCCAAAAAAGTGACCATGGGTGATCATAAGTGAGCCCGATATTTTTAGGGTGGGTACAAGATAAACTATACTACCACAATCAAAAGTAACTTCTAGAAAAAAAAACCTTTGCCTCCCCCATATAAAACTTCTCCCCGGTCTAAAGTGACTTCTAAAAAACGTGGCCTCCTCTGTGTGAAACTCCTTTCTCGGTCCAAAGTGACTTCTAAAAAAAAAAGAAACTTCCCCTGTGTGACACTCCCCAATCAATAATGACTTTTAAAAAAAAGGATCCGCCGAATTTTGGTCAGATCAGAGAATAGACAGAAAAATGGTTATTGGTGGTGCTGATTTTAAAGCTACAAAGAACATAATGCAGTCAATGGAAAGAAAACAAAAACAACTAGAGAGAATAGAAAAGAAAACGATAACAGAACAAGTGTCAACTCTTAACAGCCTTTATTAGCCACTATTAATTGTGACATATGCGACTCGAATTTCCCTTCAACAACAAATTCTCCAAAGAGCAGAATATACGCAAAAGGATTAGTTTTGAAAAATTTGGCAGACGCATGTGACAGAAGTGGTGTTTCTGATAGAACAGACCCAAAATGATCCTTCAAAGATTATTAACCGAAGCCGGATAAGAAGAGAGCGAAAGAAATATCGAACAGAACTTGATCAAAAAGCATAAAAAGAAAATATTCTTATTTCTGGAATTTATTTCGATGGAAGAGAAGACAAAACTATTATTACTGAAAAAGGGACATGGGTTATTACACAAAAACGATAACTGAAGAACATATTGTACTTATTTCCGAACCAGGTTCTAGATATTTAGAACATGTGACTCAACTCTCTAGCAATGCCCACGCCATTACGACCAGTACCTATTGTAAGCTTTCTAACCAAATCCTTGGGAAAATATTTTAGCAAGATTGACGCTATTGGTTATGATGGTACTGTAGTAAATACTGGCTCGAAAAATGGCGTTATTAAACAGATCGAATTATCGTTAAACAAACCACTTCTTGGTTCTTATACCTTCTCAGGCAAATGGATTACCACTTCGACATTTAATCCAGGAATTAGATGGGAAAACAAATGATCCAAGAGGTATTACTGGCGTTGTAGGAAAACTACTTGAAAAATGTGAATGAGATTTTATTAAATAAATTGTTTAGGTAAAGGTAACTGAGGAGCCACCTTCACGTGGTTGGCTAGGTTTTTTTAAACAAGCAGAGAGCTCCACCTATATTTATTACTTTATTATTAATTTATGAAAGTTCAAGGTCATCTAGGAACCTGAAGAACTTATTTTTTCGTTTACAGCTTTTTAAGATTACTAAGAGGCACCCGCACCCAGGCAAAAAAAAATCAAACCTTAAAAGTCACTCCTTATTTAATTGCTCCGCCCTATTATACATAATATAATAATGTCGGGTTGCATAAAGATTATTAACAATAATTAACTAACTAGCAATTTTGACTGTGGCATAAAAAAATTCTTATAACCAAGGTGGTCCGGTTAGCTTTTTTGAGAAAATAATTCCTGCCAATATCATTAATGACACAGTCAAAGTTGTTGGTTAGTTAAAAATCTTTATATTACCTACTTATTTATCCACCAAATTGACCGAATTTTATAGCACCACGTTCAAGGCAAGCTGAATGCAGTCATGTTAATATAGAATAGAAAATTTGTTTGTAAAGGTTGCCGACATCAAACAGCTTAGCCGGCATCTACCTGGCCCAAAAATGGGTTATTCTAAAGGAAATTCTGTTTTAGATTTGATATGTCGATGAAATGTTTTTGCTCTTTGTTTTTATGCGGCTTCATCAATAAAAATTAATTTTTGATTCTATACCTGTCTAATTGCATTGTTGCTGCTAGACCAATAGAATAGTGAGGAGGGACCAACCGATTTCGTGGTTAGGTTCATAAATGTTTACTGTCCCTTCACACAAAAGCTTTAAAATTCACATTTTCACTTACGGCAACTAGGATTATTTAATCATCACACAACTCATAAGCTATCTAGTAACGTGTAAACGGTAAATCTATACAAAACCGGCTAAAACAATAATTCGGCGTTCAAGCGAGGGAGTAGAAACATAGTTTTCAACAAACTAATGGTGCAACTCGAGTACGGTGCATAGCCGGCTTGGCGGACAGCTTGCGCTTAGTTGTTATTGCTACTATGACGATCGAGAAACATTTGAAAATTTGTTAAAATGTAACGAAATGTGGCCGAAAATAAAATATTAGTAAAAGGTGTAAAACGAAAAATTAGTTTGGAATCAGACTTTACAGTTCGGGGGCTCGCCACTAATTACTAGCAATACGAATTTGTTTAAATTTTTATATGTCCGATTCAATACGAATATGTTTAAATTTTTATGTGTCACATTTTTTTATATATCTTTCTTTATTGTCAATACTTTTTATTGAAATCCGCAGCCTTAATAATAATTGCGTCTAAACCCTGCTTCCAAGGGTTATATATTCACTACAAGCTTTTCTTTTTCTTTAAAAATTACACCACATAAAAGCAGCCCATTTTATTATTTAACTGAACTATATTAATCTTAAATATTTTTTAGAACTAAACAACGTACCTACCTACATTTTAGAGTCAAAGGGGTTAGAAGTAAAACAGCCTAAGTAGCAAAATGTTAATAATTAAGTAGTTTAACTCTTAAAAATTCTTAACTTTTTGATTGAATTAATTTGTATTATAGACCTACTAAAAGTGATTATAAAACTATAAATAATATTCCGCACAGGAAAAACAACTATTTTGTATTATTAATCTTTTATTGTATGGTTCTTTAAATTTATAAATAAAAAAGTATTTTAATATATACTATATTTTCTAATAGTTATCATAGTTATATTGTAACAGCTTGGTAAAAAACGATTTAATTGCATCAAATTAATAGAAAATCATCAACGGCATAGCATAATAATAGCATGGTGACAACACAACTGGGAACCTAGTGTTGGGTTGTATAAATTTTTTAATCATAATTAACTAACCAGCAAGTTCGACTGTGAAGTACATGACATTGGCAGAAATAATTTTCTCACAATGATATTGGCCCGGTTACCTTAATTTTTTATTTACTAATCAGGCACCAAAGTTAGTGGTTAGTTAATTGTGGTTAAGAATCTTTATGTAGCCCAACATATAAGATCTAAATATGTTGCTGGTCTAAATTTAAACCCCTTTAGTGAATACGGCCTTAATACATAATTTTTAATGAGAAAGGCTGGGCTATTTTGCTTCTAACCCCTTCAATTATGGCCATAATAATACATATTATGGTGACACTTGTATATTTACCGGCTTCATAATATCCGACGCGTAACTCAATTTTTAAATATCGAGCGACTTAAAAAATCGTAGCGCCTAAACCATTAAAGTCACAATAACGATAATGGTACCCAAAAACTTTTGATCTTTTGGCTACATTTTATTCACAGCATTTTGCAAATTTCTAGAAATAAAAAAGTTTATCAATTAGTGAAAATTTGCCTGTATAGTTTCACAACATCCAATGACATCGCTGTTTTTAGTATGTTTAAAAAAATTCAATTATTGTCATGCCTGAAAAGGGCGCTTAAAGTAGTAAAACACCGCCAACAAAACTATACTTTACTATTTTTAACTGTTTTTTTTTATTATAGAATAATATTGTTTTAAATTGTTATTTAAGTTAGGTAGTTACATTTTATCCTTGTAAGAAACTTGTATAGTTCGTTGGGAATATATATATATATATACACAAATTTAAGTCAAATGTTAAAGGATCACTTGTATAGATATTAATCACAATTACAAGCGTCTCCGCTCTGCAGCAATAGTAGACTGAAAATGGTAATTATTTTCTTTTGGCTAATAAAAATGTTGATAAAGTGAATATGAAAATAAAGTCTGAGAAAAGTTTTTTCTTCTATCCTAAGATCTATTCATAGATGCTTTTAGCCATATGATGGCTCATCAGTACGAGGGATGAAGAGAAACGGTCTGCTGTTAAAAGCGAAACTAAACGATAAGATGTTGCGAGTAGCTAACTTTTGATTTTTTTAATATTGTAGGTTGACAAAATAAAACAAGAAACTGGATGGGATATTGAAGCTTTAAAAGCTTGGGAAGAAGCGCTTAAAAAGCGAGATGATGATAATGAAATGATCAAGCAATTTTCAAAGGAAGATGAACGGCGTTTTAATGAACTGGAAGCAAGAAGACAATTTCTGCAAGGCGAATATGATTCCAAAACATTGGCCATTAGCAAAATCGTTTGCGATCTACATAGCTGTGAAATGATTATTGAAAGGACAGGTATAGTTTTTGTTTTTAATTTAATTCGGCAAACAACCGGGTGATATATGTAACCATCTTTTATTTGAATATTTCAAATGACGAAGCAGGGGGTCATTATTCTTGTTCATGCATTTGAGGTTACATGATCTTGAACGTGCAATGAATGAATAATAATAATAATAATAATAATAATAATAATAATAATAATAATAATAATAATAATAATAATAATAAAAGCTGTCTGGGTTCCGGTTTGCGAATCTAGGCCCAGGGTAGAACCTGCCTGCCGTAAAAGGCGGCTTAAAGGTTGGTGGTCCTTGCCTTAAAGGGGCCTATATTGGTCACCGGCTACCGCAGGTAGGCGTAGGAACTGATGTAGTGAAGAAACGGCTGACTCCATGTTAGGGGCGGTTTCTCAACAGCGTCTGTTCCCTATGTTAAGGGCGGCTGTATTAGTAACCTGGCAGAAGGTATAAATGCAAACCATTTCTGACGAAATGAGTAAATTTGGACTTTAACAAATATGATATCGAATTTAGAAGAAGATATACCCCAGGTGGGTGGAAACGAAAGTTTGCAATCCCACGCTGCGCAAGCAGTCAGCCTCACGGATTCTGGGGGAGGCACTAATTCGATTAGTACTAATGTAACTAACGGCAGGATGCTAGGACAAGCCCCTGCCGACAACCGAACTATTAGTGAACATAACACCGGCGAGGAAAACATCGTAATGGAGACTAGCTTGCAGCCCGACCCTGGAGTCGATAGAACTGCCGCTGGTCTACCCAGAAGAACAGAAACCGGTCGAAACAAGTGGAGTCGAGACATGAATAGAAGCTTTATCAAAGCATTCCTCTTGATTAACGACTGTGAAGATAACCCCCGCCCTGGCTGGAGAATAAAACTCCACCGAGAAATAACCAGACTACACCCGGAATTAAAAATGACCGAACAAAATGTAGCGAGCCGTCAAAGAGCTATATATGCTAACCACCTGCTACCCCAAGCTGAAATAGATCAAATACGGCGTGAAGTTGGCAGAACGTTGCACAATCTTCAGCATGTGGAAGAACTAACAGCACAGCAGGAAGTAATACATGAACAAGATCAAACTATACAGGCTGATACGGACAATACGAACCAAAAATATTTGGAAAATTGGTCCTTATTTGAAAATAGTGACCCGACCTTGAGACCGAGTATCCCTAAGCTAAGATTCAAGAAAGGAACCCACGAAATACTAGCAAGAGTAAACCTAGCAGCAGGGACGTCCTTAAATAGAACTGAGGACCTCGAGACATTACACAGTGGGTTATATGCAGCAGCAGTAACTGTAATTGAACTCAATGGTCAGGCGTTATATCTCAGAACTGATAAGAAAACAACCAAGAAACAAGCGGTGCCCGCTTGGAAAATGAGACTTGAAAAACAAATCAGCCAGTTACGAGCACAAAGTGATATAATTGGAGAACATCTAAATGGAAACTCTAGCAGCAAGGTTGCTAAAAAGGTTAAAGATATACTGAAAGCAGAGAGCATTCCTTTAGACAGTCCCGATGTAAAACGGTTGCTAACAATCGTAAGAGACAATACAAGACAAAAATCTAAGGCTAAAGGAGCTCGTCTAAGACGATACAACAAAGCCACAAAGAGGAAGGTTTAAAACCAACAAATCACCAGTAACCAAAAAACCTTCTATAGGACATTGAGCCAAGAAGACAACGACGTTACTCCAACTAATGACATAAATAAAGACCAATTTAATGCATTTTGGAGTAATATTTGGTCCGACGCGTCCCATTTCGACGAAAAAGCAAGCTGGCTCGAAAAAGTTGAAGCCGAGGCTGAAACTTTGCAAGAAATGTCTGAGCCGCAAGTAACATCCAGTGATATAAGGGATGCCACTAAGAACTTGGCTAACTGGAAATCACCGGGACCTGACCAAATTCATAATTTCTGGCTCAAAACTTTCACCACCCTACACCCTGTTATCGCAAACTGCTTTAGCAAGGCTCTCCTAAACCCCGAGCACTTCCCAGCTCATCTTGCCAGTGGCAATACCTTCCTTTTATTTAAAAAAGGGCAGGTAAACGACCCAAAAAATTACAGACCGATCACCTGTCTGTCAGTGGTGTATAAACTTTTAACATCAGTCATGTATTCAAAAATATACACACACTGCATAAACAACAACCTAGTAGCTGATGAGCAAAAGGGCTGTATTAGGAAAGCTTTGGGTTGCAAGGAACAGCTTACAATCGATGCCGTTATTATAAAACAGGCAGAAGTTAAAAGGCGAAATCTAAATATGTGCTACATAGATTATAGTAAAGCATTCGATTCTGTTCCTCACGACTGGCTAAAGAAGATATTGCAAATATACAAAGTACACCCCCTAATACGCAACATGTTAGGCACCCTAATGGAGCAATGGAATACCAATCTCCATATTGGACAAAAGAAGCTTGGCAATATAAATATATCAAAAGGTATATTTCAAGGCGACTCTTTAAGCCCCCTCTGGTTCATTTTGACCATGAACCCACTGTCCTCACTACTAAAATCAACATCCTACGGATATCGTCCCAACTTAACTGAGCATTTTAGAATAAACCACCTTCTATTTATGGACGATATCAAACTCTACGCTGAAAGTAAAACCCACCTACAGTCCCTAATTCAAATAACCAAGACATTTAGCGATGACATCAAAATGTCGTTTGCATTAGACAAGTGCGCAATCTTGAATGTCGTACGCGGAAAGACTGAACAAAATCGTGGACTGCTTGAAGGCATAGATATACTAGATGAGGACAAAACATATAAATACTTAGGCATCTCCCAAAACCAACAAATAAACCACACAAGCCTAAAAAGGGAGTTTAAAAACAAATACAAAAGCAGACTAACAAAGCTTTTTAATACTCACCTGAATGCTGGTAACCTTACTACTGCGATCAACACCTGGGCAATACCAATACTTACCTACTCATTCGGAATCCTTAAGTATTCAGACACGGATTTGCACGAACTAGATAGGCTTACGCGCAGGCTGCTAACAAAATTCAGATTCCACCACCCATGCTCTGCACTTGAAAGAATCTACCTAAAACGAAAGGAGGGAGGAAGAGGTCTCATTAATATATATAACTTGTGCAAGTCGCAAGAGACCTCTATGAGAAAATACTTCCAAGAATCGAATGGGGAAATTCTTAAAAAAGTGGTAGCAGCAGATGCTGGATATACAGCCCTTAACTTAAAGCAAAACGGATTACCTAACATCATCCGCGCGCCGCCAAGTCAACAGCTTGTAACTTGGCAAGAGAAAGCTCTACACGGCAAATACCCTACTGCACTCCAAAATCCACT
This sequence comes from Polydrusus cervinus, assembly GCA_935413205.1. Lineage (NCBI taxonomy): Eukaryota > Metazoa > Arthropoda > Insecta > Coleoptera > Curculionidae > Polydrusus > Polydrusus cervinus. The sequence continues at coordinate 56,262,217 of OW284511.1, forward strand.
CATAGATAGAGAAATGTCACTGAATTGGTTAGATAAAAGGCAGCTTCACGCTGAAACAGAAGGTTTTATAATCTCTATCCAAGACCGTGTCATTCGAACTCGAAACTATGAAAAAGTCATCTTGAAAAGAAATGTGGAAGATGTGTGCAGAAAATGCAATTGCCCCGGAGAAACGATAGAACATATCACGGCGGGGTATGGTGCTATGGCCCCAAACGCTTACCTGGGGAGACATAATCAGGTGGCTAAGATCATCCACAAGAAACTGGCCCATAAACTAGGGCTAAGGGAAAACGTCCCACCATACCACCAATACTCACCCGAGCCAGTCCTTGAATCCCCTGAATATCTCTTATACTGGGACAGGCAAATAATAACGGATAGAACAGTAGACCACAACCGACCGGATATTCTTCTTATCGAAAAAACCACCAAGAAAGCTTTCATAATCGATATAGGTTGCCCACTAACACACAACCTCTCTAAAACCGAATCGGAGAAGAAGACCAAGTACTCGAATTTGGCTATAGAGATTAAAAATATATGGAAGCTAGATAAAATCGACATAATTCCGATTATAATATCGGTGGAGGGAGCTATGACGAAAAATGTCAAGCCCAACTTGGAAAAACTGGGCCTTTCAGGTTATTTATACCAACTTATTCAGAAAAGCGTCATCCTCCAAACTTGCCATATAGTACGGAAGTTTCTAAACAGTACAGGTTAAAATGAATTTCTTCTCTGTACTGTAAATAACACCAGCAATACCAACAAAAAGCTGAGAAACAGAACACTGAAAACATAATAATAATAATAATAATAATACCTCATACCCCGCTGAAATAGATCAAATACGGCGTGAAGTTGGCAGAACGTTGCACAACCTTCAGCATGTGGAAGAACTAACAGCACAGCAGGAAGAACAAGATCAAAATATACAGGCTGATACGGACAATACGAACCAAAAATATTTGGAAAATTTGTCCTTATTTGAAAATAGTGACCCGACCTTGAGACCGAGTATCCCTAAGCTAAGATTCAAGAAAAAAACCCACGAAATACTAGCAAGAGTAAACCTAGCAGCAGGGACGTCCTTAAATAGAACTGAGGACCTCGAGACATTACACAGTGGGTTATATGCAGCAGCAGTAACTGTAATTGAACTCAATGGTCAGGCATTATATCTCAGAACTGATAAGAAAACAACCAAGAAACAAGCGGTGCTCGCTTGGAAAATGAGACTTGAAAAACAAATCAGCCAGTTACGAGCACAAAGTGATATAATTGGAGAACATCTAAATGGAAACTCTAGCAGCAAGGTTGCTAAAAAGGTTAAAGATATACTGAAAGCCGAGATCATTCCTTTAGACAGTCCCGACGTAAAACGGTTGCTAACAATCGTAAGAGACAATACAAGACAAAAATCTAAGGCTAAAGGAGCTCGTCTAAGACGATACAACAAAGCCACAAAGAGGAAGGTTCAAAACCAACAGTTCACCAGTAACCAAAAAACCTTCTATAGGACATTAAGCCAAGAAGAAAACGACGTTACTCCAACTAATGACATAAATAAAGGCCAATTTAATGCATTTTGGAGTAATATTTGGTCCGACGCGTCCCATTTCGACGAAAAAGCAAGCTGGCTCGAAAAAGTTGAAGCCGAGGCTGAAACTTTGCAAGAAATGTCTGAGCCGCAAGTAACATCCAGTGATATAAGGGATGCCACTAAGAACTTGGCTAACTGGAAATCACCGGGACCTGACCAAATTCATAATTTCTGGCTCAAAACTTTCACCACCCTACACCCTGTTATCGCAAACTGCTTTAGCAAGGCTCTCCTAAACCCCGAGCACTTCCCAGCTCATCTTGCCAGTGGCAATACCTTCCTTTTATTTAAAAAAGGGCAGGTAAACGACCCAAAAAATTACAGACCAATCACCTGTCTGTCAGTGGTGTATAAACTTTTAACATCAGTCATGTATTCAAAAATATACACACACTGCATAAACAACAACCTGGTAGCTGATGAGCAAAAGGGCTGTATTAGGAAAGCTTTGGGCTGCAAGGAACAGCTTACAATCGATGCCGTTATTATAAAACAGGCTGAAGTTAAAAGGCGAAATCTAAATATGTGCTACATAGATTATAGTAAAGCATTTGATTCTGTTCCTCACGACTGGCTAAAGAAGATATTGCAAATATACAAAGTACACCCCCTAATACGCAACATGTTAGGCACCCTAATGGAGCAATGGAATACCAATCTCCATATTGGACAAGAGAAGCTTGGCAATATAAATATATCAAAAGGTATATTTCAAGGCGACTCTTTAAGCCCCCTCTGGTTCATTTTGGCCATGAACCCACTATCCTCACTACTAAAATCAACATCCTACGGATATCGTCCCAAATTAACTGAAAATTTTAGAATAAACCACCTTCTATTTATGGACGATATCAAACTCTACGCTGAAAGCAAAACCCACCTACAGTCCCTAATTCAAATAACCAAGACATTTAGCGATGACATCAAAATGTCGTTTGGATTAGACAAGTGCGCAATCTTGAATGTCGTACGCGGAAAGACTGAACAAAATCGTGGACTGCTTGAAGGCATAGATATACTAGATGAGGACAAAACATATAAATACTTAGGCATCTCCCAAAACCAACAAATAAACCACACAAGTCTAAAAAGGGAGTTTAAAAACAAATACAAAAGCAGACTAACAAAGCTTTTTAATACTCACCTGAATGCTGGTAACCTTACTACTGCGATCAACACCTGGGCAATACCAATACTTACCTACTCATTCGGAATCCTTAAGTATTCAGACACGGATTTGCACGAACTAGATAGGCTTACGCGCAGGCTGCTAACAAAATTCAGATTCCACCACCCACGCTCTGCACTTGAAAGAATCTACCTAAAACGAAAGGAGGGAGGAAGAGGTCTCATTAATATATATAACTTGTGCAAGTCGCAAGAGACCTCTATGAGAAAATACTTCCAAGAATCGAATGGGGAAATTCTTAAAAAAGTGGTAGCAGCAGATGCTGGATATACAGCCCTTAACTTAAAGCAAAACGGATTACCTAACATCATCCGCGCGCCGCCAAGTCAACAGCTTGTAACTTGGCAAGAAAAAGCCCTACACGGCAAATACCCTACTGCACTCCAAAATCCACTCATAGATAGAGAAATGTCACTGAATTGGTTAGAGAAAAGGCAGCTTCACGCTGAAACAGAAAATTTTATAATCTTTATCCAAGACCGTGTCATTCGAACTCGAAACTATGAAAAAGTCATCTTGAAAAGAAATGTGGAAGATGTGTGCAGAAAATGCAATTGCCCCGGAGAAACGATAGAACATATCACGGCGGGGTGTGGTGCTATGGCCCCCAACGCTTACCTGGGGAGGCATAATCAGGTGGCTAAGATCATCCACAAGGAACTGGCCCATAAACTAGGGCTAAGGGAAAACCTCCCACCATACTACCAATACTCACCCGAGCCAGTCCTCTAATCCCCTGAATATTTCTTATACTGGGACAGGCCAATAATAACGGATAGAACAGTAGACCACAACCGACCGGATATTCTTCTTATCGAAAAAACCACCAAGAAAGCTTTCATAATCGATATAGGTTGCCCACTAACACACAACCTCTCTAAAACCGAATCGGAGAAGAAGACCAAGTACTCGAATTTGGCTATAGAGATTAAAAATATATGGAAGCTAGATAAAATCGACATAATTCCGATTATAATATCGGTGGAGGGAGCTATGACGAAAAATGTCAAGCCCAACTTGGAAAAACTGGGCCTTTCAGGTTATTTATACCAACTTATTCAGAAAAGCGTCATCCTCCAAACTTGCCATATAGTACGGAAGTTTCTAAACAGTACAGGTTAAAATGAATTTCTTCTCTGTACTGTAAATAACACCAGCAATACCAACAAAAAGCTGTGAAAACTAACATTGAGAACATAATAATAATAATAATAATAATAATAATAATAATAATAATAATAATAATAATAATAATAATAATAATAATAATAATAATAATAATAATAATAATAGAATGCACAACAAAAAACAAATGAACAATCATAACATAACAATAGACGATGTACAAAAAGCCATAAAGAAAACACACAGTTGGAAATCACCAGGAAAAGACGGGCTGCATAACTTTTGGTGGAAACGATTTACAAGCACACACGACAAAATAGCACAACTATTCTCTGAGATTGTAAAAGGACAAGCAGAAATGCCCGATTTCATGACTGAAGGACTAACATACTTACTCCCAAAAACAACACCGACCCAGATAAATACAGACCGATTACATGTCTCCCAACCATTTATAAGATATTAACATCAATTATTACAGACAAAATATATGCACATCTAACCGAAAACAACCTATTAGCAATAGAGCAAAAAGGATGCAGAAGAAAAACCAAAGGCTGTAAGGAACAACTGATTGTTGACACCATTATAACACAACACAAAAAGAAAGAAAGGAAACCATTGTACACTGCATACGTCGACTACAAAAAGGCTTTTGACAGTGTCCCACACTTGTGGCTACTAGAAGTGCTAAAAATTTATAAAATTGATCCGTTTATTCAGAGCGTCCTGAAACAAACAATGACTAAAGGGAAAACAACACTAAGCGTAAACAACAACAAAAACAAATTCACAATAGACAACATAGAAATAAAACGCGGAATTTTCCAGGGCGATGCGCTTAGTGCACTTTGGGTTTGCATGGCAGTGAACCCTCTCTCACACATGCTAAACAAAACAAACAAAGGTACAACCATAGAAAACAACACAATAAGCCACCTCCTCTATATGGATGATCTAAAATTATATGCAGACAACAAAGAAAACATCGAAAAACTAATACAAATCACAAAAACATTTAGCGACGACATACACATGGAATTTGGACTGGACAAATGCCGAATCAATGCAATGGAAAGGGGAAAGTGGAGACAATATGAAGGGTATGACATGGGAGCAGACAAAGGACAAATAGAAGGCATGGAAAATGAAGAATTGTACAAATATCTAGGATACCAACAAGCGAGAGGAATAGATCAAAAACACAGCAAAGAAACACTAAAAAACAAATTCAACGAAAGAATAAGGAAAATATTAAAAACAAAACTAAATTCCAAAAACATGACAAAAGCAATAAACACATACGCTATATCTATTCTAACCTACAGCTTTGGCGTAATCTCCTGGACAGACACAGAACTCGAAGAGCTCAATCGTGACATCCGTACAATGAGCACCAAATTCCGCAAACACCACCCACGCAGCTGAATAGAAAGAGTGAACATGGAAGAGGTCTCATTAATATATATATAACTTGTGCAAGTCGCAAGAGACCTCTATGAGAAAATACTTCCAAGAATCGAATGGGGAAATTCTTAAAAAAGTGGTAGCAGCAGATGCTGGATATACAGCCCTTAACTTAAAGCAAAACGGATTACCTAACATCATCCGCGCGCCGCCAAGTCAACAGCTTGTAACTTGGCAAGAGAAAGCTCTACACGGCAAATACCCTACTGCACTCCAAAATCCACTCATAGATAGAGAAATGTCACTGAATTGGTTAGAGAAAAGGCAGCTTCACGCTGAAACAGAAGGTTTTATAATCTCTATCCAAGACCGTGTCATTCGAACTCGAAACTATGAAAAGGTCATATTGAAGAGAAATGTGGAAGATGTGTGCAGAAAATGCAATTGCCCCGGAGAAACGATAGAACATATCACGGCGGGTTGTGGTGCTATGGCCCCCAACGCCTACCTGGGGAGACATAATCAGGTGGCTAAGATCATCCACAAGGAACTGGCCCATAAACTAGGGCTAAGGGAAAACCTCCCACCATACTACCAATACTCACCCGAGCCAGTCCTTGAATCCCCTGAATATCTCTTATACTGGGACAGGCCAATAATAACGGATAGAACAGTGGACCACAACCGTCCGGATATTCTTCTCATCGAAAAAACCACCAAGAAAGCTTTCATAATCGATATAGGTTGCCCACTAACACACAACCTCTCTAAAACCGAATCGGAGAAGAAGACCAAGTACTCGAATTTGGCTATAGAGATAAAAAATATATGGAAGCTAGATAAAATCGACATAATTCCGATCATAATATCGGTGGAGGGAGCTATGACGAAAAATTTCAAGCCCAACTTGGAAAAACTGGGCCTATCAGGTTATTTATACCAACTAATCCAGAAAAGCGTCATCCTCCAAACTTGCCATATAGTACGGAAGTTTCTAAACAGTACAGGTTAAGATGAATTTCTTCTCTGTACTGTAAATAATACCAGCAATACCAACAAAAAGCTGTGAAAACTAACATTGAGAAAAATAATAATAATAATAATAATAATAATAATAATAATAATAATAATAATAATAATAATAATAATAATAATAATAATAATAATGAACATGCTCTATAACTTAATACATAATAAATATAACTACTGTCCTAGCTCTTTTGATTTATAAAATAGGGTTGCATGTGCTGCTAAGTGAAACATGTCTAAGGAATACCTCCTTATAGAAATACCTAACTCTCTATGTCAAATAACTGGTATGTGGTATGTAAATAACTTATTTAGAAAAAGAAAGTTTCAGTAATCTGAATTTGCGGTCCTGCAACCAAGACCAAAGCGGCACCTAATGGTGTGGATTCTTTACATCATTAAAGTTTTTAACACAAGCCCTTTTTTAGGTAAAGCAATTAAGCAACAAATTAATGAGCGAGACGCTCTAATTCGACAATGGAAAGAAGCAGTAAAAATGCTACAGCAGAGAGACACTGATATAAATGCAGAACAAGAGGGCATTATAGAGGCACAAAGTATTCTGGAAACACAACAAGAGCGTCTAGATAACGAAAACGCCATGTTAAAAAATGAGCAGAAAAATAATCATGATACTGAGTTGGAGATAGAAACGTTAAGTGCTTTGCATTCAAGAATGAGACGAGAATTAGACGATTTGGAACAAAATTTATTTATGGTCATTAGTGAGGTAAATATAAATATTTAACTGTAAATACATACATATTATATGTGAATCTGCTTAGCTACGAATATTATAATATCTTGTAGAATCTTGTTCCACGCAAGTATATTTAAATTAAAATCTTTAGCAGGTTAAAACAATGGCAATTTATTGCTAAGGATTGTCGACACATAACAATTTTATCATTATACTAGTCAATATAAACTTTTAAAATCCACTTGCCACTGGACTTGGATGATCTAGGTTGAAATTTATATCACTTACGACCGAAGCTACAAAATAAAATATAGTCGAGTCATCCACAGAATTATGTACAAATTTAATTCATTTCAATACTTATCTTTATTTCAGTGTTAATCAGCTATTTTTTATAATAAAAATACATCTATTAAACGTAAACAATATTCTGACAGGGAAGAAGTATAACCTAATGGGGTATTTGTTACTCTTGGTACCAAGTTCTTAAAAGATGTATGATTAAAACTAAAAAATAATTCATCTGGCTGTATACTAGCGTGGGCCGAGAAAGGCCGAATATTTTTATTATTTAATTTCTTGAAGTGGGTAGTAAAAAAATATTTCTTAGCGGTGCAGAAAGTTATACAAAAAAACTGGACCCTATCAAAAAAAAATTAGCCTCCCCCTCCCAGTCTAAAGGTGTGAATTTTTAAAAACAACAAGAAATACTATGGTTACCATACTTAGTATTCTTCATACTACAGAAAAGACTGAACAAAATACTTTTAGTTTTAACCCCCTTTAAGCCCCTTTAGCCCTCAAGATCATAGAATACATTTTATTTAAAAACGCTTATATTAATTCGGAACCTAAAGGCGAAAACCGGCTTGCTTTTGGAAAAAATTAGTTCAGATTTCAAACTAACCTAGAATTCACATTGTGTGATACGAAACCATATTCATTCCAAATTTTTCCCTGGTCTAAAGAAGATACATGAGGTCTTTATCAGTTTATCCTAATTATTGAGGATAACTGTTTGCGATTAGTCAATCATGTCTACATAGTTGTCAGCTTGGAAGTTTAGATTATTCGTTTTAAAACACCTGATAGTTTGTAAGGGATTAAAATTTCTTCGAACTTTTTACTTAAGAGGACTCCGTACACCTCTAAAACGAGTTTTCTTTTCAAGGGTTTATTAATCGATTAAGAAAAAAATGTTGTATATAAAAGTTTTTTGAAATTTAGCAAAGAATATTGGAAAGTCCTTTTGGTTTGTCATATATGTATTATGTATATTTAAATCATTTATTTTTTAATTTAGCAACACCATATGGACTTTCCAATATTCTGTAACTAATTTTAGACAACTTTTATAAAAACATTTTTTTCAAAACGATTACGGTTTTTTTTTTAAACGAAAATTCGATTTTTAGTCTATTTCTTAGCTTATTTGTAATCCATCGCAGTCGCCCACCGATGCTCTCTCTCTTACAATATCAGTGGCGAACTTATGGAGACGCAAACCGCCTGGCCTTGCCGGTCGGTGATACCAAGAATCTGTACAATGCACCAAATGAATTGTATAGATAATTGACTCATAGTTATTTATGTCTCTTTATGTGGACAATTGGACATTAATATTCTATTATTAGAGTAAAAGAATTATATTTATTTCGTCGTGCGAACCAGTTTATTGTTTATGAGGGCGGATTTGATTTTCTGTTGAAATTATGTTGTACGGGTTTGTTGTACAGAGTGAGGATTATAACCGGAACAAATTCGCTAGATTAGGAAAATATATTTTTTTTTAAATGGAAAAACACGTCGATTGAGATTTTGTATGATCTACATTTTGGCGACAACATTTTTTTTTCCATTTGTTTTTTTTTATGATATTATTACCTGTCATTATAGTATACAGGGTCCTGCGTCTCACCTCCCGTCTTCTATAGCTCACTTATTAGTTAAGTTAGGATTTTAATATTTTGCAGACTTTACCTGTATTCCAGGGCGCATTTAAGGATACTATTTTTATTTATACAGGGTGTTCCAAAAAAGTGTGACGTCATTAGGATCTATTTTTTTAAGTTACATGTGTGTGTAAATATTTTTACTTATTTAAATGCCTGTTATAGTAGCCTTCATACCCCTAAAATTTTAATGAAATCGGTTCAGTATTATAGACGAAAAAAAAATAAAAACTATTAAATATTAGTTTTGCACCACTGGTTTTAAAAATTAATAAAAAATAAAAATAATGCCTCGTTAATCAAATTATACATAGGCACTTAATAAATAAGGTCGAACAGACTCGTTAACCAAGTTTTAATAATACGAATTGTACAGGGTGTCCAAAATTTAGTGTCAAACTTTGCAAACTTTAAATCAATTTATTTTTCTTATTTCAAATTGGAACCCCTGTATATTATTATGTCATTTGATGCAGAATTAAAAATCAAATATTTGTTCTAATTACAACCCTATCGCAATTTCTGAGGCATCAAGACCTATTTGCAGAAATCTCATTTTATCAACTATTCCACCAGTCATTATTATAAATAAATATGGAAGGTGGCTTTGAAAAACAATTTATTGGTATAAAAGTTTATTAAAACGACAAAAGCCCATTTTGACTTTAGTTTCAAATATTGTTAGATTATTTAATCTATATTATTTTTTATGATGGAATACAATCAAGAAGAGCGCGTAGATATGATTTTCATATTAGAAGCATGCGAAAATAATTATTTTTTGTCATCTTAGTAAACGTTAATTCCAATAAATTGTTTTTCAAAGTCACCTTCGATATTTATTTATGATAATGACTGGTGGAATAGTTGATAAAAGGAGTTTTCTGCAAATAAGTTTTAATGCTTTAGAAATTGCGATAGGGTTGTAATTAGAACAAATGTTTAATTTTTAATTCTGCATCGAATGACACAATAATATACAGGGGTTACAATTTGAAATAAGAAAAATAAACTGATTTAAAGTTTGCAAAGTTTGAGACTAAACTTTGGACACCCTGTACAATTCGTATTAATCAAACTTGGTTAACGAGACTGTTTGACCTTATTTATTAAGTACCTTTGTACAATTTTATTAACGAGGCATTATTTTTATTTTTTATTCATTTTTAAAACCAGTGGTGCAAAACTGATTTTTTTTAGTTTTTATTTTTTTTCGCCTATAATACTGAACCGATTTCATTAAAATTTTGGGGATATGTAGGCAACTATAAGAGGAATTCAAGTAAGTAAGAATATATATAGCATGTAATCTAAAAAAAATAGATCCTTATGACGTCACACGTTTTTGGAACACCCTGTATATACAAAAATATTTTCCTAAAATGCGCCCTAGGATACAGGTAAGGTTTTCAAAGTATCAAACTCCTAACTTAATGAATAAGTGAGCTATAGAAGACGGGAGGTGAGGTGCAGGACCCTGTATAGTAGACACACCATTTTATTTCTGTTCAAACTGGAAGTACTATTATACACAGGGCTTCGCAGAAGTCCGGAATAAAATTAATATAGCCTTCTCCTGTAAGTTTTGGAGAAACGCTCGGACACGTCAACTTAGTTTCATATATGCTTACATTTTGACGTTATTCGTTTGTCAAAGATATGACGACATCGATCTTTTTTTTAAATGGAAACATACAGCTTGTGATACATCATTTGACAGCTAATATCTCGTACCGTATGCTTATAAATTTTGGCGCGATTCTGTTAAGCTATTTCAAAATGGCGACTGTTAAAATTTTTTAAAAAATCTCTATTTAAATAAGCGGAAATGATAAATCATTGATGTTTTTTAGTTTACAATTTCACAACATGTCAGAACGTGAAACATTGAAGATTTCTTATTTGTTATCTGAATGAAGGCTGTCCCGGGTTGCCCATTTGCCGGTTTTGTTGTGACGTTTGTACTTTCTTCTGCGTGTTTTTATTAGATAGCGCACTTTGTTTAATTATTTTCTCAGTAAATAATTAAATATTTTTAAAACTGTAAGGTAGAAAATTTTATTTTTTCGTTCTCTATACGATAGGGTCAAAATGAAAATTTATTGAAAAAGCCCATTTTGTGCATATCGCGAATTTCTAACTATTTTTGCATAGTTTTACACTTTTTTTTTAAAGCATCGACTTTTTCAGGAGTAGGTACTTACCTGTTAGTTATATTAATTTTTTATTTAATCATTTGTAGACAATTTTTTAAAGTTGTTCCATTTTATTTATATATATTTATACATATTTCCTATATTTTTCAAGGCAATGAGGAATCAAAAGTGTTTAATTCCAAAAGTTCCCAAATTGACATAAAATCCTATGAAACCACTATATCTTACCATTTAATTTTTTACCAATTAGAAGCGACAATTATGATGCCAAATATATATTTTGTTAGAAGAAATTATTTATCCGTCAGCCATTTTTTCAATTTTTCACTCGCAGCAAACGTTTGTACGTTAACATAAATACATAATCAAGAATGCCAATCGTTTTGAGTAATCTTTCTTTTTAGAAGTTGGTAATAAATTATTGGTAGTTACGCCACTGGCTCCCGTAAATTGCCGGCCATCCGCGATGCCTTTCCACGTCAGCCGGCCGCTGGCTTTCGTGAAGGTATCAGCATGAAATCTGTTAAAGCAGGTAGCTACGGCGTCCACTTAAATTTATTTAATACTCGCCATGCTTAAAAGCATTAAGCGAAAATTAAGATTGCACTAAAAACAATTCGTACCTACCTAATTGCGAGAAACATAAAAAATATACTGTATATCCAGAGTTTAGTATAATCTGTTCTGTGAATTTATTACATAACAAAGTTTTAAATTATTATTTTTGTAGTCTCATGCACTTAAACGTGGAGTAGCTTCAGCAGCACAGAATTTAGAAAAATTAAGAATAAAAGGAAAACAGTTAAGTCAAGAAATCGATCAGAAAGAAAAGTAAGTAAACATTTTTTAATAACCATTAAAAAACTTTTAAAATAAATTTTATTAAGGCCCTACAATTAGAACTTTAGTACTATGAAGCTCAAGAACTTGGTTCAAACCGGTAATTCTGTTGTATAATCGATTCCCTGGGATCAATATTTAAATTACCTTGCTGGCAATGGTTACGCTGTTAAAAAACCATCAAACTTTATTTGTTGTCAAAGTTTGGGGGTATTTATAATTTGCAGCTACTTTTCCCATGTATTCTAACACAAAATTATATGTAAATTTTACTTTCAAAGAAGAATGTCTGATAATAGTTTTTCTTAAGGTATTTAAAGGTATTTTTAAAAATAAAAAAAGAGATTATTACTAATAAAGAAAAACAGAATGTTTGAAAAATATTAAAACTAAATTTAATTACGAAATTTGAATATGATCAGCTCTCGGTCTGTAGTTTTGGGGCAGTCTTCGAACGTTTTCTATAGCTAATACATTAGGGTTGCCAGATTTTAAAAATTGAAAAGCGTGAGGTGGGTAAAAATTTAGTATTATATTAGTGGGTATATTAAAATAATTATAAGGTTTGTTTTATTGGGTTATATGTCATCTCATTAATAACTTGGTTTAAGTCTAGAAAATTGACAACCCACCTGAAGAGTGAAAGCTTAGCAGAACCGAGTTCAATTTTAGGTCGAGCTTTACAAAACTCGTACCTACTTAAGCTCTTATTGTACAACCGGATCTTTGATACAAACGCAAACGAAGTTTTAGTAAACTAAGATAGTGGGCAACTCTAACTTTAAACAAGATAAGTTTGCGTGATTCTTTAATAATAACTTTTACAAATGCTGTTGGTTTAACGTTGATGTATATAATGATCGATACATTATATTGCCCTTAATATATTGTTTTATTATAGTATATTTATTTCCAACTGGCAGGATATTAAATCAAATACACGCTGACATTCGACCCGAATAGGGTCATATTTAGAAGTTTATGTTACATGCACGATTCTAAACAAAACACAATAAGACAAAAAAAAATGTAAATACTATCCTCTTCAGGTCGAGTGTCCACGTGTATTAGTTTTCCTGCCAGTTGTAAATCTGGCATCAGGTATCATGTAGGTAGAGGGATGACACCAAATATGATCCTTTACCCAATATGTATCTTCACATTTCTATTAATTGAAATGAAACTTTCGTTAGTCTTCTCGGTATTTCTGAAATTACTTTCGTAGTCTGGTTCTGTCTGTGACTATAGCTTTATTCCTACACAACCAAGAAATAGTTAGCGCGCTTCCGATTTATTTAAAATAGTTTGCAAACTAATTTAAAGCAATCAGAAGCCCGTTCACTAGTCCGTAATTGCCGTAGGAACTAAGCTTATGTTGTCGAGGAAATCTGACTTTTTTTTCGAGGTGGAAACTGCCTCTTCTTAAAGTAAAGACGGAAAGATAGTTCTGGTTTCTCGTGGCTAAACAATGTGCTCTTGTTCTTGTCACTTGACCTCTGTTGCATTACATTGTAAAGTAAGCGCCACAAATATAATATATCTCTACTTCTAGTGCATTACTTTTGAATAATAATATTATGTTATTTGTATTAATGTATTTCATGTTTCTACAACATACAACTTTTTTGGTTTATCTACTTAATATTTTCTGGACTTACATATACATACTTAAATTTTAGCACATAAAAATATATAGGCAACTTTTACTTTATTTGATTTGGAGTATTGGGGAAGTATTGGGAAATGAAAAATTTTACTTTTGCATTTTTTAATATCAGGTCTCTTACAAAAAACTATGCGGAACTTAAGGCATTTCTTTCACTTAAAAAGTATGATATCGTTGGTATCTCAGAAACATGGTTAACAAATAACATTTCTAATGATTTAGTTAAAATCAATGGTTATACTCTAATTCGTATAGATAGGCCGACCAGGGGCGGAGGGGTGGGTGTTTACTTGCGGACAGGTCTGCAGTATGAGCTTCTCAAAGAAGGTATGACGAATTATCCTGAGGAAATTTGGTTTAAAATTTCAATTAATATTAAAATATACATTTTTGGGACATTGTATAGGCCCCCTACAGGTAATTTTGCTGATTTTCTTGAATCTTTTGAAGACTCTGTCTGTCTCTGCATTTTTACCTATTTGCTCAGAGTTTATATGCGGTGGGGATACAAATATACAGGGTGATTCACGGTGGATGGTACGTTAGAAGTATATGACGAACCAGTTAACAAATCGTTTTGAAAATTTGGTTGTTTACATAAACGGACATGCTCCATTTACCTAAAATATTTTTAATGATACAGTGTTGCCACTTCTACCAAAAAATTGTAGCAACTTTGATTTTTTAAATGGAACTTCCTATAATTTATTATATTTTCGAATCCCCTATTACTTTCTGAACAACTTTGTTTAATGTTATTCTATACTTATCGCTTACCGTTTTTAAGATAATAAATAAATTGCATTTTTTTACGAAAAATGTTAACTTAAAAAAATATTGATATTTTTGAACTCTGAAATACTAGGGCCCTGAAAATTGGTGGATGGTTAAATATTACCAGGGAGCTTTTAATCCTATGTCCAAATCTTAGTTGCGATATACAGGGTGGTTTAAAAATACAGTTATTTTGGGGACTTGAATAGATGCCCATAAGTATATTTTTTTAAATGTAACACCCTGTATATTATCACTGATTTAAAAAGCTACTTAAATTGGCTCTTTATTTTTGTATAACATATCTTTACCTAACTAGTCAAGTTTTTGACTTATAAGCCATTATTTGTAAAATTTACTCAAAAATTTAATTTCCTTTAGATTTTTAGTAAGTATGCCATGACAAACTCTTGTTTGACATAAAAATTATGTCACTTTCATTATTGTTGTGGTGTTTTGTTAATTATTGTCGATTGAGACACTGAATTCCGTTAAAAATTATGAAAGAAAACTAATCAAACACAGTAGGTACTTATGAATTTATTTATTTTATTTGGACGGTGTGATAAAATTATAGCTAGAACATGTATAAAGTTTAATGAAATGTACCCAATTCTACCGCCAATAAACTTAAGGAAATGTATACTATTTCAGGATTATTTGTATGCATGATACACAGACACACCTATATTTAAATAATCAAATAATAAAAAAAAATTAAATCGACCATTTTAACGCTGGCCGTTCACATCCAAACATTTTAAGATGCGGGTGATCACTATGGAAGATTTAATCTCGTTTGGATTTAGATCTCTAAATGCTTAAGTACTCGACGTAGCAATTCTTCAAAAAAATTTCCTTAAACATGCCCCACAAGTAAAAATCCAATGGGTTAAAATCGGGTGATCTTGGAGACCAATTCCAAGGCTTCATGGCTTAAACTTTAGTAAACTTAAAATCATGCATGTTATGCTGTTCTAAAATTCTCTGGACTGATGAATATGTTAGACCTAAATTATATTCAGTACATCGTATTGAAGACTAAGGAAATGCATGAAAATATACCAAAACATTAATCTGGTCGTCTTCGTCAGAAAATACGGGTTGAGACAAGTTTCTTGGCGCTTTTAAAGTTAAACCAAACATTTGGGTACATTTCATTAAACTTTATACATGTTCTGGCGATAATTTTATCACACCGTCCAAATAAAATAAATAAATTCATAAGTACTGTGTTTGAGCAGTTTTCTTCCATAATTTTTTAACGGAATTCAGTATCTCAATCGACAATAATTAACAAAATACCACAACAATAATGAAAGTGACATAATTTTAATGTCAAACAAAAGTTTGTCATGGCATACTTACTAAAAATCTAAAGGAAATTGAATTTTTGAGTAAATTTTACAAATAATGGCTTATAAGTCAAAAACTTGACTAGTTGGAAATAGATATGTTATACAAAAATAAAGAGCCAATTAAGGTAGCTTTTAAAATCAGTGATAATATACAGGGTGTTACATTTAAAAAAATATACTTATGGGCATCTATTCAAGTCCCCAAATTAACTGTATTTTTAAACCACCCTGTATATCGCAACTAAGATTTGGACATAGGGTTAAAAGCCCCCTGGTAATATTTAACCATCCACCAATTTTCAGGGCCCTAATATTTCAGAGTTCAATAATATCAATACTTTTTTAAGTTAACATTTTTCGTAAAAAAAATGCAATTAATTTATTATCTTAAAAACGGTAAGAGATAAGTATAGAATAACATTAAACAAAGTTGTTCAGAAAGTGATAGGGGATTCGAAAATATAATAAAATACAGGGGGTTCTATTTAAAAAATCAAAGTTGCTACTATTTTTTGGTAGAAGTGGCAACACTGTATCATTAAAAATATTTTAGATAAATGGAGCATGTCCGTTTATGTAAACAACCAAAATTTCAAAACGATTCGCTAACTGGTTCGTCATATACTTCTAACGTACCATCTACCGTGAATCACCCTGTAGACTTGTTAGACCTTGAAGGTCAAAAGTCAATTAATTTTGAAAAATCTTTGGAATGCTTCAATTTAAAGCAAATTATGCCCACGAGGTTGACAAAAAATACGTCAACTTTGTTGGACATAATCATTGTCTCTAATAAAGGTGAGAATTATTTAACTGGTACGGAAAGGGTATATAATGTTTGGGATCATTTGTTGGTGTTTTGTCAATATAGTGTAAAAGGAGTAACTAAATCTTGTGATTCTTTTAGGGGTAGAAATTTAAAACAAATAGATAAAGATCATTTACATGAAATGTTAAGAATGACGCCTTTTGAAAACATTCTGTATCTGAATGATATAAATATGAAAGTCACTTGCTTCACTCGATTAATTCTGGATCTATTTGATATCATTGCACCTATGAAAGAGATTAAACTAGGGAAAGTTAACCCGTCATGGCTTACTTATACTATAAAAAAAATGATATCGCTTAAGAGCAAGGCATATAATAGGTTTAAAAGAACGCGACTGCAAACTCATTGGGATTATTATAAGCAAATAAAAAATGAGACTACGAGCTCTATTAATAAGGAAAAAAAGGCTTACATGGAGTTTTGCCTAAATAGATACAAAAATGAGGGTAAAACGTTATGGAAAACATTTTCTGAGTTGGACATATACAACACAAAACCAAAGAATCCTTTGCCTAATAATATAAACAAACCAAATGAAATAAACAATTATTTTTTATAATTTTCAAATTATACTGTACCTGATCAAAATGTATTAAATTATTATTTATCCTCTCGCAAAACCACTTTTGATAACTTGTTTTCTTTTTCTCTGGTTGATGAAAAAACGGTCTATAAATATCTACTAGAGCTTATGGTTATGATGGATTAAATGTTTATATACTTTTAATGTGTTGTCCACGTATCTTACCCTTTCTTGTGCACATATACAATACTTTTCTTCTCGAAAATTATTTTCCTGAATCTTGGAAAATTTCCAAAGTGCTTCCTCTTCCCAAAAAGAGTGATGCGACTGATTATAATGACCTACGGCCTATTTCTATTTTGTCACCGCGGTCTAAAGTAATGGAAAAAATACTATCTTTTCAAATTAGGGATCATATCAATAACTTTAATATTTTACCGGACAGACAATCAGGGTTTAGACAGGGCTGTGCTACGTGTTTACTGGATGTTGTGGATGATATTATCAGAGATATAGATTCTGGTAAGTGCTCTGCCCTATTGCTGTTAGATTACTCCAAGGCTTTTGACAAGATTAATCATGATATTTTGTTTGCAATTTTACACCACATAGGGTTTTCAGAAAATTCCGTTCAATTAATTAAAGAATATTTGCGCAATAGAGTTCAGTTTGTTGAGACCAGCAATGGGACATCAGAAATGGGATAGATATATTGCGGGGTACCCCAGGGCTCTGTTCTTGGGCCTCTGCTCTTTTGCATCTATATTTTTAATATTGTGAATTGTTTAAGGTTTTGTTCTTCGTATATATACGCTGATGACAGTCAGTTACGCTATTCTTTTTTTCCATCAGACATAAATGATACAACCGTGCGTATTAATGAAGATTTAAATAGCTTAGTAACCTTCTCTAACAAACATCAATTATCTATAAACCCTACCAAGTCACAAGTTTTAATCTTTGGTAAAAATAAATCAGAAGTCGCAAGTAGAATTAAAATATCAATTAACAATATAGATCTGCCATGTACTACTACTGCACGTAACTTAGGTTTAGAAATGGACACTGATCTGCGCTTTTCTTCACATATTAGTAAATGCATGGGAAGAGCATATGCAAGTTTAAAAATGTTGTATCCCCATCGTCATGCTTTACCCGAAAGTCTAAAAATAAAACTGACCGATTCATTAGTCCTATGCCACTTTAATTTTTGTGATGTCGTTTATGGACCCTGCTTAACTCGTATCGATGCAAATCGTATTCAAAAGGTTCAGAAATCGTGTCTGCGATATATATTTGGAATAAGAAAGTTTGATCCAGTTTCTCACAAGCTTGTAACAACAAATTGACTCAGTATGGAATCCCGAAGAAAATTTCATGCTGCAAGTCTGTATTACTCTATTATAATTTATAAACACCCTCCATACCTTTATAACAAAATTACGTTCCGTTCAGATGTTCATAACCTATTTCTAAGATTTAGGGGATTGCTTTCGCCTCCGCATCATAAAACCGCTCTATTTGAAAGGTGCTTCACTTATAATATTTATAATACATACAACGCAATCCCAAATTTATTGAAATGTTCAAATCTCATAAAATTTAAAAAACAATATAAAAGTATACTACTAACCAATTAGATCTCCACCAATTTCTGAATTTCAATTTTATCTCTGAATTTCAATTTTATCTCTTATTTTTTTTAATGCTTCCCTTCCTCCAAATATTATGTTTAGATTTGTAGTTAACTAGGAATTTAAGGTTACTTTATATGCAATTTGTAGTTAATTAAGAAGTTAAGGTGACTTTATAGTATAATTTAATATATCTCTGGGGCCAAAACAATTGTTTCAGTATTATACTGCCTTTTGGCCCCTTTTTGTAGTATTTGGTACAAAACATGCAATTATATATTACTATTTATATTATACCAAGAACTATGTTAAATATTAATACTAAAAATAAACCATTATTATTATTATTATTATTATTATTATTATTATTATTATTATTATTATTATTATTATTATTATTATTATTATTATTATTATTATTATTATTACTATTACTATTTTTTTTTTGTTATAGGCACCAGGTACTTGTTCAACCTTTCCCCGATAGTGTGAGACTCCTTATACTCACTAAAAACCACCGTTTGTGTGTCACTCAATTGCACTTCACGGAACCATCATCTTTGATATCTCCTTCGTGAAGGCAACGTGTGAACCCTTTCTCTTACTACAACTCTATGCCATTGTGCTGCATATTAGCCTTTTCTTACATTTGCCTAATTTTCGGTTTGGTTTGGTTTTGTATTCCTACCCCTTCCCAAGTTTTTTGTAGGATTCTAAGGACCATGAAAGCTTGCTTTCTTGTCCCTCTCTGTTTCAGCGGCCTGTATTCTCTGCCTCCTCATTTTGTCTACTAGTCCTTTAAAGTAGGGGCACCTAATTTGGTCCGCCCTATGTCCTTTCACTTCACATTTGGTACATCGTTCGGCATTTGCGCAGTCCCTACTTTTGTGTCCTGTTTGTCCACATTTCAGGCATTCTTCACTACGATCTATAAGTCCCTTGCATTCGTACCTTTAATGCCCGTACTCCAGACATTTAAAGCACCTTGTAATATAGATTTTTTCTCTTACCCCACATGTTATCCATCTTATCTTTATATTTCGCTCTCTTATTAAGTTTTCCGCTTGTCTTTTTGGAAGCTCTACTAACGCCGTTTGTTCTTCAAACCTTCCTTTTTTAATCCCTTTAATTTTGATATCAGAGTTTGTTAATTTTGTTTCCCTTGCGATTGCGTTTACTACTTCTTCTTCTTGGGTGGTTGGATCCATACCCATTATATACACCGTAGTTGTTCCAGTTGTTCTTGTCACAACCTGGCATCCATTCGCTTTTGTTAGTTCATGTCGTAGCGCTTGTACCGTCTGCTCTCCTCCTTCTACGGCTAGCAACATCTCCTTTTTCAGTTTTCCTGATCTTATTTATTTTGACGCCTATTTTCCCAATATCAACTTCCTGTTTTAGTGTCTTTATGACGTCTGTATAGCTCCTTCCTTCAGTTTTTACTGTCAGTGTGCTTACTTCCTTTCTCATTTTTTGCTTTTTTGGTTTGGACCCTGTTTCTTGGCCTATCAGCTTTATTTTAATTCCTTGTCCTGCAAATATATGCTCGCACATCTTTCTGACGTATGTTACTTTAAGACCTTCGCCAACTACTATACTAATAGTATTGGTGGGGTGTAGGATGGTCATTTTTTTCAGTTTTTGTAGTCTCCTATAAACTTGTTCTACGTCATTTATTCCCGTAAGATCTATCTCGACGGGGAGAAGGTATACTGCACTACTTTTATCTTCCTTGTTACCTTTCCTAGTTTTTGTACTAGCTGTTTGTATCAAAAAGTCTTCTTCACCTTCGTTGTTCTTAATTAGTTCCTCTAGCCCATCATATTTTGTTATAAGAATGTTCATCATCCTATTTCTCTCCAGGTTTTTTAATTCTACGAGGGCTGCATAGTCTGCTTGGATACCGCTTGTAGCATTTTGTTTTGCTCCTTCCATTACCGTAATCTTGTAGAGCTCCTGTGTCCATTTTTCATCTAGGATTCCTTTGAGACCCTCGAAGTCTTCGGTTCCCTCGATGATTCGTTTTATTTCCTCTTCTTTTCTTAACCTTCTTTCTTCGTATTCATTTTTGATCTCTTGTTCTCCAGCTTGTGTTGCTATAGATTTCTTCTCTATATATGTAGTTCGTGGTCTTACTCTCTTTTCTTGTTTGTCTATTTCTTTCCATACACCATTTATGTCGTTTGCCTGACGCATTAGTTTTTTAACAATTTGTTTGATTTCTATTTTTGTTTTTGAGCTTGCGTCCGTAACTAGTCCCAGGTGTTTAATGGTTTTCAGTATTTTTTCCGTCTCCTTTCTTAGTATACTCATTTCTTCCTCTCCACTATCTTCCCGTGGCTTTTTAGCTGTTTTTGTTTCTACTTTGCCTTACTTGTTCCCGCTTCTGTGTTATTTTTTAGTGTAAAAACATCGTCATCTTCTGGCTCTTTAGGCTGCTCAAGCCGTCTTTGCGATTCTTGTGGAGGAGTCCTCGCTAGTGACTCCCTCCTTCTAAAAATTTCTCTTTCGTTTATTCCCCTTTCTGTTTCTGGTTCTTTATCCATTAACGGATGTATGTATGCTTCTGTTTTTTCTTCCATTTTATTCCCACGAGTTGGGACGATAAAAACTGTCCGGCACGGCAGTGCGCCCTTACCATGCTAAGGCTGTTTTCCCTCCGGTTTGCCTAGTCCTTTGGGCATCGCTTCTAGCACACTATTTCCCCTGTGCCATGCAGCCCCTTGGCGCGATGGTACTACACCGTGGGCTTAGGGCTCTTCTTGACAGCCGCCCGTTTCGGGTCAGACGCTGTCAGTTGCCAGAATTTTGGTCCGCGCCGGTATTCTACCGGTAACTCCCATATCTAGGAGGCGTTCCCCTATCCGCCGCCCGGGGACGCGCTGGATGGGAGGTCTGGCCAACTCCACACCAGATTATTATTACTATTATTATTATTATTATTATTATTATTATTATTATTATTATTATTATTATTATTATTATTATTATTATTATGTTTTCAGTGTTCTATTTCTCAGCTTTTTGTTGGTAAGGCTGGTGTTATTTACAGTACAGAGAAATTCATCTTAACCTGTACTGTTTAGAAACTTCCGTACTATATGGCACGTTTGGAGGATGACGCTTTTCTGAATAAGTTGGTATAAATAACCTGAAAGGCCCAGTTTTTCCAAGTTGGGCTTGAAATTTTTCGTCATAGCTCCCTCCACCGATATTATAATCGGAATTATGTCAATTTTATCTAACTTCCATATATTTTTTATCTCTATAGCCAAATTCGAGTACTTGGTCTTCTTCTCTGATTCGGTTTTAGAGAGGTTGTGTGTTAGTGGGCAACCTATATCGATTATGAAAGCTTTCTTGGTGGTTTTTTCGATGAGAAGAATATCCGGACGGTTGTGGTCTACTGTTCTATCCGTTATTATTGGCCTGTCCCAGTATAAGAGATATTCAGGGGATTCAAGGAATGGCTCGGGTGAGTATTGGTAGTATGGTGGGAGGTTTTCCCTTAGCCCTAGTTTATGGGCCAGTTCCTTGTGGATGATCTTTGCTACCTGATTATGTCTCCCCAGGTAAGCGTTGGGGGCCATAGCACCACATCCCGCCGTGATATGTTCTATCGTTTCTCCGGGGCAATTGCATTTTCTGCACACATCTTCCACATTTCTTTTCAAGATGACTTTTTCATAGTTTCGAGTTCGAATGACACGGTCTTGGATAGAGATTATAAAACCTTCTGTTTCAGCGTGAAGCTGCCTTTTCTCTAACCAATTCAGTGACATTTCTCTATCTATGAGTGGATTTTGGAGTGCAGTAGGGTATTTGCCGTGTAGAGCTTTCTCTTGCCAAGTTACAAGCTGTTGACTTGGCGGCGCGCGGATGATGTTAGGTAATCCGTTTTGCTTTAAGTTAAGGGCTGTATATCCAGCATCTGCTGCTACCACTTTTTTAAGAATTTCCCCATTCGATTCTTGGAAGTATTTTCTCATAGAGGTCTCTTGCGACTTGCACAAGTTATATATATTAATGAGACCTCTTCCTCCCTCCTTTCGTTTTAGGTAGATTCTTTCAAGTGCAGAGCGTGGGTGGTGGAATCTGAATTTTGTTAGCAGCCTGCGCGTAAGCCTACTAGTTCGTGCAAATCCGTGTCTGAATACTTAAGGATCCCGAATGAGTAGGTAAGTATTGGTATTGCCCAGGTGTTGATGGCAGTAGTAAGGTTACCAGCATTCAGGTGTGTATTAAAAAGCTTTGTTAGTCTGCTTTTGTATTTGTTTTTAAACTCCCTTTTTAGGCTTGTGTAGTTTATTTGTTGGTTTTGGGAGATGCCTAAGTATTTATATGTTTTGTCCTCATCTAGTATATCTATGCCTTCAAGCAGTCCTCGATTTTGTTCAGTCTTTCCGCGTACGACATTCAAGATTGCGCACTTGTCTAAGCCAAACGACATTTTGATGTCATCGCTAAATGTCTTGGTTATTTGAATTAGGGACTGTAGGTGGGTTTTGCTTTCAGCGTAGAGTTTGATATCGTCCATAAATAGAAGGTGGTTTATTCTAAAATTCTCAGTTAAGTTGGGACGATATCCGTAGGATGTTGATTTTAGTAGTGAGGACAGTGGGTTCATGGCCAAAATGAACCAGAGGGGGCTTAAAGAGTCGCCTTGAAATATACCTTTTGATATATTTATATTGCCAAGCTTCTCTTGTCCAATATGGAGATTGGTATTCCATTGCTCCATTAGGGTGCCTAACATGTTGCGTATTAGGGGGTGTACTTTGTATATTTGCAATATCTTCTTTAGCCAGTCGTGAGGAACAGAATCGAATGCTTTACTATAATCTATGTAGCACATATTTAGATTTCGCCTTTTAACTTCTGCCTGTTTTATAATAATGGCATCGATTGTAAGCTGTTCCTTGCAACCCAAAGCTTTCCTAATACAGCCCTTTTGCTCATCAGCTACCAGGTTGTTGTTTATGCAGTGTGTGTATATTTTTGAATACATGACTGATGTTAAAAGTTTATACACCACTGACAGACAGGTGATCGGTCTGTAATTTTTTGGGTCGTTTACCTGCCCTTTTTTTAAATAAAAGGAAGGTATTGCCACTGGCAAGATGAGCTGGGAAGTGCTCGGGGTTTAGGAGAGCCTTGCTAAAGCAGTTTGCGATAACAGGGTGTAGGGTGGTGAAAGTTTTGAGCCAGAAATTATGAATTTGGTCAGGTCCCGGTGATTTCCAGTTAGCCAAGTTCTTAGTGGCATCCCTTATATCACTGGATGTTACTTGCGGCTCAGGCATTTCTTGCAAAGTTTCAGCCTCGGCTTCAACTTTTTCGAGCCAGCTTGCTTTTTCGTCGAAATGGGACGCGTCGGACCAAATATTACTCCAAAATGCATTAAATTGGTCTTTATTTATGTCATTAGTTGGAGTAACGTCGTTTTCTTCTTGGCTCAATGTCCTATAGAAAGTTTTTTGGTTACTGGTGAACTGTTGGTTTTGAACCTTCCTCTTTGTGGCTTTGTTGTATCGTCTTAGACGAGCTCCTTTAGCCTTAGATTTTTGTCTTGTATTGTCTCTTACGATTGTTAGCAACCGTTTTACATCGGGACTGTCTAAAGGAATGCTCTCTGCTTTCAGTATATCTTTAACCTTTTTAGCAACCTTGCTGCTAGAGTTTCCATTTAGATGTTCTCCAATTATATCACTTTGTGCTCGTAACTGGCTGATTTGTTTTTCAAGTCTCATTTTCCAAGCGGGCACCGCTTGTTTCTTGGTTGTTTTCTTATCAGTTCTGAGATATAATGCCTCACCATTGAGTTCAATTACAGTTACTGCTGCTGCATATAACCCACTGTGTAATGTCTCGAGGTCCTCAGTTCTATTTAAGGACGTCCCTGCTGCTAGGTTTACTCTTGCTAGTATTTCGTGGGTTCCTTTCTTGAATCTTAGCTTAGGGATACTCGGTCTCAAGGTCGGGTCACTATTTTCAAATAAGGACAAATTTTCCAAATATTTTTGGTTCGTATTGTCCGTATCAGCCTGTATAGTTTGATCTTGTTCATGTATTACTTCCTGCTGTGCTGTTAGTTCTTTCGCATGCTGAAGGTTGTGCAACGTTCTGCCAACTTCACGCCGTATTTGATCTATTTCAGCTTGGGGTAGCAGGTGGTTAGCATATATAGCTCTATGACGGCTCGCTACATTTTGTTCGGTCATTTTTAATTCCGGGTGTAGTCTGGTTATTTCTCGGTGGAGTTTTATTCTCCAGCCAGGGCGGGGGTTATCTTCACAGTCGTTAATCAAGAGGAATGCTTTGATAAAGCTTCTATTCATGTCTCGACTCCACTTGATTCGACCGGTTTCTGTTCTTCTGGGTAGACCAGCGGCAGTTCTATCGACTCCAGGGTCGGGCTGCAAGCTAGTCTCCATTACGATGCTTTCCTCGCCGGTGTTATGTTCACTAATAGTTCGGTTGTCGGTAGGGGCTTGTCCTAGCATCCTGCCGTTAGTTACATTAGTACTAATCGAATTAGTGCCTCCCCCAGAATCCGTGAGGCTGACTGCTTGCGCAGCGTGGGATTGCAAACTTTCATTTCCACCCACCTGGGGTATATCTTCTTCTAAATTCGATATCATATTTGTTAAAGTCCAAATTTACTCATTTCGTCAGAAATGGTTTGCATTTATACCTTCTGCCAGGTTACTGATACAGCCGCCCTTAACATGGAGTCAGCCGTTTCTTCACTACATCAGTTCCTACGCCTACCTGCGGTAGCCGGTGACCAATGTAGGCCCCTTTAAGGCAAGGACCACCAACCTTTTAGCCGCCTTTTACGGCAGGCAGGTTCTACCCTGGGCCTAGATTCGTATTATTATTATTATTATTATTATTATTATTATTATTATTATTATTATTATTATTATTATTATTATTATTATTATTATTACTATTATTATTGTCATTATTATTATTAATATGTTCTCAATGTTAGTTTTCACAGCTTTTTGTTGGTATTGCTGGTATTATTTACAGTACAGAGAAGAAATTCATCTTAACCTGTTTTGGGCCAGTTCCTCGTGGATGATCTTTGCCACCTGATTATGTCTCCCCAGGTAAGCGTTGGGAGCCATAGCACCACAACCCGCCGTGATAATATGTTCTATCGTTTCTCCGGGGCAATTGCATTTTCTGCACACATCTTCCACATTTCTCTTCAAGATGACCTTTTCAGAGTTTCGAGTTCGAATGACACGGTCTTGGATAGAGATTATAAAACCCTCTATTTCAGCGTGGAGCTGCCTTTTCTCTAACCAATTCAGTGACATTTCTCTATCTATGAGTGGATTCTGGAGTGCAGTAGGGTATTTGCCATGTAGAGCTTTCTCTTGCCAAGTTACAAGCTGTTGACTTGGGGCCGCGGATGATGTTAGGTAATCCGTTTTGCTTTAAGTTAAGGGCTGTATATCCAGCATCTGCTGCTACCACTTTTTTAAGAATTTCCCCATTCGATTCTTGGAAGTACTTTCTCATAGAGGTCTCTTGCGACTTGCACAAATTATATATATTAATGAGACCTCTTCCTTCCTCCTTTCGTTTTAGGTAGATTCTTTTAAGTGCAGATCGTGGGTGGTGGTATCTGAATTTTGTTAGAAGCCTGCGCGTTAGCCTATCTAGTTCGTGCAAATCCGTGTCTGAATACTTAAGGATTCCGAATGAGTAGGTAAGTATTGGTATTGCCCAGGTGTTGATGGCAGTAGTAAGGTTACCAGCATTCAGGTGAGTATTAAAAAGCTTTGTTAGTCTGCTTTTGTATTTGTTTTTAAACTCCCTTTTTAGGCTTGTGTGGTTTATTTGTTGGTTTTGGGAGATGCCTAAGTATTTATATGTTTTGTCCTCATCTAGTATATCTATGCCTTCAAGCAGTCCTCGATTTTGTTCAGTCTTTCCGCGTACGACATTCAAGATTGCGCACTTGTCTAAGCCAAACGACATTTTGATGGCATCGCTAAATGTCTTGGTTATTTAAATTGGGGATTGTAGGTGGGTTTTGCTTTCAGCGTAGAGTTTGATATCGTCCATAAATAGAAGGTGGTTTATTCTAAAATTCTCAGTTAAGTTGGGACGATATCCGTAGGATGTTGATTTAAGTAGTGAGGACAGTGGGTTCATGGCCAAAATGAACCAGAGGGGGCTTAAAGAGTCGCCTTAAAATATACCTTTTGATATATTTATATTGCCAAGCTTGTCTTGTCCAATATGGAGATTGGTATTCCATTGCTCCATTAGGGTGCCTAACATGTTGCGTATTAGGGGGTGTACTTTGTATATTTGCAATATCTTCTTTAGCCAGTCGTGAGGGACAAAATCGAATGCTTTACTATAATCTATGTAGCACATATTTAGATTTCGCCTTTTAACTTCAGCCTGTTTTATAATAACGGCATCGATTGTAAGCTGTTCCTTGCAACCCAAAGCTTTCCTAATACAGCCCTTTTGCTCATCAGCTACCAGATTGTTATTTATGCAGTGTGTGTATATTTTTGAGTACATGACTGATGTTAAAAGTTTATACACCACTGACAGACAGGTGATCGGTCTGTAACTTTTTGGGTCGTTTACCTGCCCTTTTTTAAATAAAAGGAAGGTATTGCCACTGGCAAGATGAGCTGGGAACTGTTCGGGGTTTAGGAGAGCCTTGCTAAAGCAGTTTGCGATTACAGGGTGTAGGCTGGTGAAAGTTTTGAGCCAAAAATTATGAATTTGGTCAGGTCCCGGTAATTTCCAGTTAGCCAAGTTCTTAGTGGCATCCCTTATGTTGATGGATGTTACTTGCGGCTCAGGTATTTCTTGCAAAGTTTCAGCTTCGGCTTCAACTTTTTCGAACCAGCTTGCTTCTTCATTGAAATGGGACGCGTCGGACCAAATATTACTCCAAAATGCATTAAATTGGTCTTTATTTATGTCAGTTGGAGTAACGTCATTTTCTTCTTGATTCAGTGTCCTATAGAAGGTTTTTTGGTTCGTGGTGAACTGTTCGTTTTGTACCTTCCTCTTTGTGGCTTTATTGTATCTTAGACGGGCGCCTTTAGCCTTACATTTTTGTCTAATGTTGTCTCTTACGATTGTTAGCAGCCGTTTTACATCGGGACTATCTAAAGAAATACTCTCTGCTTTCAGTATATTTTTAACCTTTTTAGCAACCTTGCTGCTAGTCCATTTAGATATTCTCCAATGATATCACTTTGTGCTCGTTAGTGGCTTATTTGTGTTTCAAGTCGCATTTTCCAAGCGGGTACCGCTTGTTTCTTGGTGATTTTGTTCTCCGTTTTCTGATATAATGCCTGACCATTAAGTTCAATTACAGTTGCTGCTGCAGCATATAACCCACTGTGTAATGTCTCGAGGTCATCAGTTCTATTTAAGGACGTCCCTGCTGCTAGGTTTACTCTTGCTAGTATTTCGTGGGTTCCTTTCTTGAATCTTAGCTTAGGGATACTCGGCCTCAAGGTCGGGTCACTATTTTCGAATAAGGACAAATTTTCCAAATATTTTTGGTTTGTATTATTCGTATCAGCCTGTATAGTTTGATCTTGTTCGTTTCTTACTTCCTGCTGTGCTGGTAGCTCTTCCCCTTGCTGAAGGTTGTGCAATGTTCTGCCAACTTCACGCCGGATTTGGTCTATTTTAGCTTGGGGTAGCAGGCGGTTAGCATAAATAGCTCTTTGACGGCACGCTACATTTTGTTCGGACAGTTTTAATTCCGGATATATTTGGCTTATTTCTCGGTGGAGTTTTATTCTTCAGCCAGGGCGGGGGTTATCTTCACAGTCGTTAATCAAGAGGAATGTTTTAATAAATGTTCTATTCATGTCACGAGTCCACTTGATTCGACCGGTTTCTGTTCTTCTGGGTAGACCAGCGGCAGTTCTATCGACTCCAGGGTCGGGCTGCAAGCTAGTCTCCATGGGATGTGTTCCTCGCCGGTGTTCGGTTAATTAATAGTGCGGTTGTCGGCAGGGGCTTGTCTTAGCATCCTGCCGTTAGAATTATTCGTACTAGTCGGATTTCCCAGAATCCGTGAGGCTGACTGCTTGCGCAGCGTGGGATTGTAAACTTTCGTTTCCACCCACCTGGGGTACATATTCTTTTAAATTCAACATCATATTGGTTTTAAACCGTTTTTACACATTTCGTTAGAAATGGTTTGCATTTATACCTTCTGCCAGGTTAGTTCAGCCGCCCTTAACATAGGGAACAGACGCTGTTGAGAAACCGCTCCTAACATGGAGACAGCCGTTCCTTCACTACATCAGTTCCTACGCCTACCTGCGTTAGCCGGTGACCAATGTAGGCCCCTTTAAGGCAAGGACCACCAACGTTTTAGCCGCCTTTTACGGCAGGCAGGTTCTACCCTGGGCCTAGATTCGCAAACCGGAACCCAGACGGCTTTTATTATTATTATTATTATTATTATTATTATTATTATTATTATTATTATTATTATTATTAATATTATTATTATTATTATTATTATTATTATTATTATTATTATTATTATTTTTATTATTATTATTATTATTATTGTTTACATTTCTGTCTTCTTTAAAAGGTTCCAGCAAAAAACATTACAAAGAAATGATAAGTTAAGAAATCATTACTCTGAATAGCAGTAGAGTTTTGGACTTGCATTGTCTTTATTTATTTTGAATCACGAACGTTTCAACTGGTAAGTATCTCCAGTCGTCTTTAGGTGAATACTAAATTAGCATGGTAACTACGCAGTTCTATTTATACTAGGTAGGTGCAGTGAGGCATAACTAGTGAGCGGAGTCATGCGTGTAACTCTTACTTGTTCTTGCTAGTTGTATAATGGATAATTGGATGAGTCATGCACATTCCCGATGACTTATGGGTTTAAATCTTACGTGATCTTATTCTAAGATTTAAGACAAAATATAAAGATCTAACCATCTATCGCTTCTTGTTCACAAAGAAGTGTCATTTTTGCTGTCGTTTTTATAGAGAATACATAAATATAAACAATAATTCTTGGCGCTTACTTTACAGACGTGAGAACACAGAAATGTCACTCCCGAGCAATTCGATTTTCTAGGGGGTTTTAAATTGGAATTATTTTTTGTTGGCTGATCAATTTTATTCTTGCCCGATTAATAATTATTCCTTTATATCCTTAATATATTTTCAAGATGGCTGTCATGTGGGTGATTCCTATTCAAAATTCGAAGCTTAGGCTTTAATTTAATATAGGACGTTTGTAAAAAAAATGGTGTTTTTGTCCGGCGTGTCAACATTTACTTAAAATATA
Source organism: Polydrusus cervinus (assembly GCA_935413205.1). Classification (NCBI taxonomy): domain Eukaryota; kingdom Metazoa; phylum Arthropoda; class Insecta; order Coleoptera; family Curculionidae; genus Polydrusus; species Polydrusus cervinus. The sequence continues at coordinate 56,292,340 of OW284511.1, forward strand.
GTGATCTGCCGAACTAATATTGTCTTGTAAACTGCTTTTCCAGTCCAGCACCGTACTTTGCATCACGACTAGTTCTGAGTTTCTATAAGCGGAATCCAATTTACCATTCTTGTACCATGTTAAGGAATTTAAAAAGTTCTAAATAATGGTCGTTTAAGATCCTAGAAAATTAATATATCACATGCATTGCGAGAAGGAAACCCTGAAAAAAAGGCAAAATTTTTGTTATTGACTACAAGACCAAATGAACTAGAATTGCAACTTTTAACACGTTGAATACCACCGGCCACTATAATGGCCACAAAATGTTGTAAAAATGTACCGCGGCCACTATAGTGGCCAGCATTTTAAAAGAGTACTGAATTTTCGCAGTACCAAATAGAAGGTTTGGTTTAGTTTTGTGGAACACAGAAAGGATTGGGGAAACGCCCGCCCACCATGGCCACTATATTGACCATGTTGTACTTACATTAGTCGTTTCTTAAAATAACGTACGAAAAAGGACCTCATACCAATGCCCCAAGTGCGATGAAAGTCCAGTTTTATAGATTCATCCTTCAGAAATATGATTTTTGTTTACCTCGCGTTTTCTTTGTATTTGTTTCAATATAATTTTTTTTCTATAACGCTTAGTGGCCATTGGTAGATCAGGCTTATATTTTTTCAAAATAGACCAGTGGCCACTATATTGGTCAGACCTGTCAACGTCATATTAAAAACTCTTATTAATCATTTCTGTCGAAGATTCATGTTATAATGTCTATCCGTTTTCAAGTTATCCACTGCGGTACAGCAGTATAGAACTGGTTAAAGCATTGTTAGTACTCAACGTGTTAAGCAATGTTCTTTGGAGGGATGATGCTACATTTAGCAACTGTGCTATTTTTAATAGAAACAATGAACATAATATATATGGGCTATAGAAATATCCGAGGAATAATAGATAAGTACGAAAGCAACTACGCTTTTCTCTGAATGTTTGGGCAGGGAGGTCCTGTATTTTTTACCATAAAGGTTAACAGGGGATGATTATCTAGTATTTATTAACTACATTTCAAGATTTTTTATCTGAAATCTCGCTTGCACGGCTGCATCAAATTTGGTTTTAGTAAGATGGCTCACCCGGTAATGGCACGAGAGATGTCACAGCTTCTAACATGCTAAATTTTCAGGTAGATGGATTGGACATTGTGGTTTTATTAAGTGGCCGGCAAGATCTTCAAACCTTACACCACTGGATGTCTTTTTTGGCAAGCAATAAAAAACAAAGTGTATAAGCAAGCCATTAACATATAATAGAATAGCTTAGAGCTCGTTATATAAATGCGTTTACATAAATTCGAAGAAGATCGGTACATAAAAGCTATTGAAAAATTTCGCGTCAAAATTCAAAAATGTATTATTCAAAAATAATTTTTTTTAGTATCTATAATTTTGAATATTGCAGTGTCTTACGGTACTGTAATTATTGTTTTATGATATTTGTTAATAATTTAGTTACAGTTTTTCTTGTGTTTACTTAATTAATGTTTTGAAAATAAATAGATAAATAAAATTACAATTGCCTGTATATATAGTTTTTTCGGCGCGGCGAAAAATATGATAATTGTGAAATATAAAAAGTCGATGCAGGGTTAGGAACAGAAAACCCTATCTTCCTTCTTACAAATAAGTATTTGTATTATATTGCATTTGTAAGAAGGAAGATAGGGCTTTCTATTCCTAACCCTACATTATAATGTCCCTTCTGGAGAGTAGATACGACTTCGTTATAAAAAGTCGAGTTTAGACCCTTTAGTGTAACAAAAACTACCAGTGCTTTTAGTATAAAACATGTGTAACTTAAATTCTTAAAACAGCTTAAAGTTAAAAAAATAACTAAATATCCATTCATTTGAATATTCCTAAATTTATTCTCAAACTAAGAAAACATCGATATGCTCGGAATTCAAATTTAGTATAGTGGATATTACCAGATGGATTTTTTTTGAATATCGGAAGGCTTTTCTATAGTGTGGAACATTTTGCCTTTAATCTTGTCCGTTGATTTAAAATGTAATTTTCCTAAATGGCGGATCGTTATGTATGTCTTTTTTGCGATCGTAATATTAAATCGAATCAACTTACAGGAGAAAGTACAACCTGCTGTTATTGGATACATAAGGGCTGCTCAGGACTTAGCACTACTGACTTTAATAGAGTATAAACACAATTTGAAAAAACGCCATCTTGGGGATTGGGAGTGCAAAACCTGTAAGGCAAGCGGAGTAAAACGAGTTTCCATGAGCCTTATAGCAACAACGACCATTCAAAATCTTTATCCTCCAATGTCACCTTAAGATCAAGTGCTAATATAAGAAATAGCGCCCGCAATACTCCTGTTACAGAGGAGTCTGTTATTTCCATTGCCGAAACTAAAAACCAGGTAACGACTCTCCAGAGCAAAAACAATGCTAATAATAAAGATGGTATTTTCTTAATTTCTAAAATGCTATCTATCATAGTGAATCAGAGATATGAAATACACGATACTCTCCAAGATCTTCGTGAACTGTCTAGAGACAAAACTAACAGAATAACCAGTTTAGAAAATGAAGTTGCTACTCTAAAATAACTCCGAAAGTCTGATGAATCCTTAAATATTGGAGTAACAGGAGAGGTAGCTTACTGTAATGTGATTGAGGAGATGTTCTTTAATATCGCTGAATCTACATCAAATGACTCCAAAGTCCTCATCGAACATGACTTTGCAAAAGTGAAGGAAGTTCTTCACAATCTTATTGATGATGATCCACTAGTTAGGATTATATGTGTTGGGAAGCGCGAAGAGAAGAGTAGGCCTACCAAAGCGATTATGACAAATAATACAGCTGAAATGAAAGTCCTAAAGAATAGATCCAAAACCACTCATGGGGAAATAAAAATCGGTCCTGATCAAACATATTTACAGAGGCAGCATCTTAAAACATTGCAGGCCCAATTACATAATCAGCTTAACCATGGTGAAAATAATTTAACCATCAAATTAATACCTTAAAGGTGTGCCGAGGATTGTCTCTTCCACTTTAGTTCAGTCAAAAGAAAAAAACTAGTTTCGACGGGCAAAACCAATTTAAACATAAGTATATTATGAAAACGTAAGAGGTATAAGAACAAAACTAAAGGAGTTACTACTGAGTAGGACCGACTGTGACTATGATATCGTAGTTTAATCGGAAAATGGTTAAATCAAGATATAGTAAGGTCCGCTAGATCCATCTCCTGGTAATTTTACCAACAAGATAATTTCCAAAGAAACCTTTGTTGAGACAATTGTTTCCATGGAAATTATCTGCCTGGTAAAGTTACCAGGAGATGGATCTAGTGGACCTAAGTGCGACAAATAAGTCCCAGCTGGTAATAAGGCCCTATAGTGGGTTTGGCGAAACGACTAAATATTGAAACTTGCTCTACTGACCCATATATCATTTTGTATTTAGTGGCTCTACCAACATACATATGGAGCTCGCTGTAAATATTATCAGTTGTGAGAAAATCACATACATTTATGCTGATTGGTGTTGTCGTTATTTGTTTATTAAATTTGTTATGTAAAACTTTAATTTTTTTTTGGTGTTTCGGAAAATTTGGTGAGGCGTTTTTTTCTTTATGAGGTAGGTATGTCATATATTTGCTAGTGACTAAAAAATTAGATCTAGAATACAAGCAATTTTTGTTTTATTTGCAACATAACCAAACTCTGCATGCCAGAAATAAAGCCCGCACTTGTAGCTGCCCGGGCCTTATATCTTGGCGCTTAATTATAACCATCGACAATTTTTTTAAAACTATTTCTAGATATTATGAGGAAAGTTTGCCACAATATTCGCGCCCAATGGGAGAGAGGCTTTGAGATATGCTGTAAAAGCCGTACAATGGGGTTTGTCACAACAAAACGCTACAACAAGATATGGAATACCCAGACGAACAATTACAAACCGCATCAAAAGCGGTAGAATTGAAAGAAAATTGGGTAATAATCAATTCTAAGTCATCAACAAGGAAAATATCTTGTAATTCAAATTCTAAGGCTAACTGAAATTGGATATCCTATCACTCCACAGATCATGCGGCATCAAGTCTTTAAATTTGCAGAGGCTAATAGAGTCAAGCACAACTTCAATTCTGATCGCGAAAGTGTTTTGACCACAGTTGTTAAAGCTTCATGTTCGAAGGAAACAGCAAGCGACTCATGGTATTGCTTATTGTGCCGGAAGGTGTCCCAAAAAGATATGATACAATGCGCTGGGTGCCAGTCATGGGTCCATGCTGAATATTTGGGCTATACTGCATCAGATGATGAAGAATATATTTGCAGTACATGTGAAAAATAACAGACCTTATAATATCCAGGTATAGAAATAAGGCCTATTTGTATTGTTGAAAGTTATACAAGCTGTTACATACCTAATGGACTTTTTTTGCATATCAAATACTATGCTTCGATGAAAAAGAGTGCACTTTATATGTTTTTTTACGTAAAACATGTTCATTTGAATTATTTTTTGAAAAATAAAAATTATTTTTCCTTAACCAGGCCTTATTTGTCGCACTTACCTTACATGATGCTGAAATATGTATAAATGGCTATGTAATATACAAAAAAGGATAGATCCCGGATGACAAGTCTTAAGTGTTGGGGTGGCGGTATGTTTATTGCAGTGCGAAGTTATTATCAATCATTTCTTATCAATGATGAATAAAAATGATCAATTATTTGTTTCTGTTTGCAATAACTAACAGTTAATCATAGGAGCAGTTTACCAGTTTATATCCTTAACTATTATCCATGGATGTTGTCCAGGCTCGTTGTTTAACTATTGATTCCATGCTGCAAAAATATCCAGCCCAAAAACTGTACTTGCTGGATGAAAATTTACCACACGTCAACTGGGTAAATAATGAGTTAGGTGTGCACCACTGGACAATAGAGAAGTTGTTAGATCGATTAGTAACTGCCTTGCCTATAAGTAGCTTTTTCAAGTGAACAAAATACCAAATGCCAATAATGTACTGTTCGACTTAGTGTTTTCACATGATAAATGTCAGAACCATTTTTTTGTAAATTTAGCAACATCGTATTTTTTATTTTCATGGCAACGCTGTACATCCAGGCCACAGAGTAATAATAGGTCGGCGTTGTTGCTAAACCGGGGAATGACAGCAGGACAATATAGTCAAGGGGGCTGAGGATATAAGAAAAATTAGTGCACTGGCGGTTTTGAACCTGTCGCTCGAAAAAATGTTGTACGGGAAACAACAATCGTTTTGGTAGCGCGTATTCTGAAATAATTAGTGCAAAAGTCGAATAAATAGCGATAAATAGTTTCATTTTCGTGTTTATTCTTTTTTCGAACCGTCACAATACGAAAACGGGTAGTTTTCGCGGCGTGACGATACAATAGGTCCGTTATCCGTATCTACATGGAAAAATATCAGTGGCGTCCCACTTTTTTTCTAAAAAATATATAACCGCTTCTTCATTTAAATTATTCTATTTGCGATAACTCTGAAACGAACGGAGATATCGAGCTGCGGTTTTAATATTTTTTCTAGCAAATTTCTACTTTTCGATTATGGTATCATACTTATACCATATGATTTATTTTTTCAGAGTAAAATAAATGTGTTATCATTACAAATTGCGCCCTCTAGCATTTTTTTTAGAACTATTATGGACAACTAAATACGATGGGTGAAAGTGCATACATTTCTCTTCCAACCAGTCTTTAGTTTGCTAAAATTGGATAAGTCGTTTATAAGTTACAGCGATTTAAAGGATTACACTTTCAACAGCTTCCCCCCTCTTATTAAAGTCGGTACGCCAATGAGCATAGGACCAAAATGATGGATAATTGTCCAAGCTTTTTAATGGTGTTATCAAAGATATACCTTAATGTGGGATTTTCGGAGATATGTAAAATTTTAAAATTTACTTCTCAATTACGCCCTCTTGCGGCAAAATGAGGAACTTAAAAATTATTTCCAGGATTTTCTCATGGCTACTTTAGCTATCATTTTTTTTCCTGAATTTCTATGCCCAGTAGTTTCCGAGATATGGCCGCTCCGTACCCTTAACTGATCACGCTGTATAAACAACGCTGAAAATAATTTAAATTATAACGTAAAATTATTTTGGAATTTTGTGAACTCAAAGAGGGGAAGCGGTGCGTGGTATCCCAAGTTGTGTACATTTGGATGGGCGGACAGGAACTGAGGCAGTCAATAGTGTCTTTGGGGACACATTTTCAAAATGTATTTAAACTTAATGTAGATTGTAATGATTTGTCCGGCATAACTAAAAACAATGTATTGTATTCAAGTTCCGTTTCAATCACACTGGGGGAGGTCTTTGAAAGATCTCAATCAAAATAAAGGACCCAGCCCAAATAGCAGAACTTCAAAATTCTTGATCACATGTGTTTATTCTCTGTCAAAGCCTGTATATTTGCTTTTTAAGGGTTCACTTGAGAGTGGTGGTTTCCTGAGCAGTGGGAAATACAGTTTTGTTACTTCTATATTTAAGTCTGGAAATCAATCAGATGCAAAAAATTACAGACCAATTTCGATTTTAAGTACAATTCCTAAGCTTTTTGAATAAATAATTTGTAACAATTAAGAGTTCAGTAATGTTTTATATCAAGCAGGAACAGCACGGCTTTTGTAGGGGTAGATCCACAGCTACAAATATGGTGATTTTTATTCAAACGATTTTAGATGTCTTGGAAAGTGAATGTCAAGTTGACGCCGCATAAACTCATCTAGCAAAGCATTTGGCACCGTGAATCATCATATTTTGGCACAGAAACTGAAGGCTTTGGCTATTCCTGATCCTTACCTAATTGGCTAACATCTAATATAAGTAATAGAAAACAATTTTTTAAGGTTAAAGGTTTTGTTTTACAGGAAATATCTATTACATCTGGTGTGCCGCAGGGCAACCATTTAGGTCCCTACTTATTTATCATCTTTATTAACGACTTAAGTTGAAAATAATTTTTTCACAGCCTTTGTTTTTTGCTGATGATCTAAAATTGTTTGCCATTATTAAGTCAGTGTATGATGCTTTGAGAATCCAATATGACTGTATAACTGGTGTGTTAGAAATAAAATTGACTTAAACATTAACAAATGTAAAATAATTACTTTTCATCGCACAATAGATCCACTTAAGTGTGCCTATACAATTAATAATTGTATTTTGGAAAGAGCTACCACTGTGTGTAACGTAGGTAGGTAATCACCTTGACGTTAAACTGAATTTTCATATTAACTATGAATACATTGTCAATAAACCTTTAAAGTTATTGGGTGTTATGTGTAGAAATACTAGAGATTTTCAGAATATTATTAGTTTAAATACGGTTTACAAGACTCTTGTCAGGTCATACTTGGAATACCTTTCTTGTGTGTGATCACCGTCTTATTTAATAACATCGAAAAAGTACAAAAACAAATTTGTTAGATATGTTTCATAGAAATTTAAATTAGTTGTTGACTCCGACGATGGTCTCAAGCTGACACTGTGTTTGGATTCACTTTCTGAACATCGAATAAATTGTGATATACAGTGTGTCCACGGATTGACTATCAAAGAGGAAAAACTTTTTTATTTGTGGATTATGAAAAAAATTTTTTTTTTATAAAAACTCCTGTTTGTTCTCAAACGACCAAAAAGCATATTATTTTTTCAATTATATATACCGGGTGTTCAGAATTTAGAAAAATATAAAAAAAGCTAAGAACAAAGTACCCTTATGTGTAAAAATAGGATAAAAAGTAATTAATAAAAGTTGTTGTGTTTGAAAACCTACGTCTCATTACCAAGTTTTGACTTATTAGCTAAATTTACAGAGACCAGGGTTGGCATGATATATATCACTGATTGATATATATATATATATCACGATATATATCAATAATATTTATAGCTCGATATATATCATGATATTTATTATTGAAAAATTTATTATTATTATTTAATTTACCGCCAAATTTTGTATGGTTTGGGTTGGTATTACGGTTGGTAAGACTATTTAGTAATTTAACTGGCTTGGTACTGGCCATAGACATATATGGTATTGGCCCTATTAGTTGAATCAACACAATTCCCCAAATATGTATTTGGATTTCAGTTTAAAAATACACTTCCTATGGTGTGGTGGAAAGGAATTGTTATTGAGGATGAGGATTGGCCAAATAAAAAATACTTCCTGACTTTATGTGAACAACTGCTTACTGCAGTTGCCTCTACCGCGTCCATTGAGAGAACCTTTTCATTATTTGGACTAGTGCAATCGAAACTACGCAATAGGCTTGGAAATGAAAAAGCTGGAAAATTAACGTTTTTATTTAAATACTCTAATCAAATAGAAACAAATTAAAAAGAAAATATTGATTGGATTTTGGCAGGAACTGTACCAGAAAAATTACCGGGATGTTCCATCGATTCTGACGATGACTTACCATTGATAAGGCTGATTTAAGATGGTTATTTATATAATTTTTCGAGATTTTTTTTGTTGTACGCATGTTGTCTAGGTGAATATCTGTTATTATTATTTTGTTAGCTTTTATGCTTGTTCCAAGGCTTGTTCTGTTTAGAAATAATATTTATGTTTTAATAAAAATATTTACTTCCTTAATTTTACTTGGCTCTACTATAAGTATGCTTTAATCTGTTTTGGCTAAAAAAAATTATTTGATATACATCGGATATATATCCGATATTTGATATTTATATAAATATCATGATATTTGCCAACCCTGACAGAGACCGGCAAAAAGTTCCAACTCATAAAATATGATTTGCTTTAAATTAACGCATTTTGCAAATTAGTTAGAATTTAGATAGTACCTATTATTCTGTAAAATCTTTATCTTTATTGTCGAAAACGGCTAAGTAACTAACCATATAACCATTCTAAAGACTAACTAATTTGCCAAATGCTTTAATTTGAAGCAAATCATATTTTATGAGTTGGAACTTTTTGCCGGTCTCTGTACATTTAGCTAATAAGTCAAAACTTGATAATGAGACGTAGATTTTCAACCACAACAACTTTTACTAATTACTTTTATGCTATCTTTACACATAGGGATATTTTGTTCTTAGCTTTTTTTATATTTTTCTAAATTCTGAACACCCGGTATATAAATTTGAAAATATAATAAGCTTTTTGGTCGTTTGAGGACAAGCAGGAGATTTTATGCAAAATAACTTTTTTTTTATAAACCCACAAATAAAAAAGTTTTTCCTCTTCGATAGTCAATCCGTGGACACACTGTATATATTTTTTTAAATTAGTGAATGAAATAATTGATTGCCCTGACCTTTTACATCGGATCAATTTTCAAGTTCCACCTAGACACACCAGAAATCTTCTTTTTGCTCTTGACCATTATAGATTCAACAATGGTAAATCGTCTCCAATATCTAGAATTAATAATAATGGTAATAGAATTGCCTATGATTTTTTTAATACTTCCCTTGCCTCTTTTAAGAGAAATGTTTATTGACTTTTACTGTGCTTACTGTCTATATTTTAATATAGGTAGAGTTAGCTTCAATTTGTTAACTGTTTAATTATTACTTTAGTTTGCTATGTAAAAATTGTAAATGGATTTTGCCCGTCAACAAATAAATAAAATATTGTAATAATTTAAAAAAATGATCTTCAATACCTAATCACAGCAATAAATAAAATATTGCTGAAGATGTTTTTTTTTGGGGTAAAAACGTTGATATTTAATTAAAGTCATTTGTAATAAGGTTACATCGGATCTCACGTTTACATAAATGCAATAAAAAAATACAGGTCGGTATTTAAAAAAAACAAATCTTACGATTGCATCTGAAAGACAAAACGTCGGACACGAAATCTAAGAACACTGCTTTATAGAAGACAAAAAGTGGTAATGAAAGTGTAAAATTTATTTTAGATTATATCGTCAAATAAAGCCAGAAAAAATTAAAAACCTCATTGGCGATATTCGATTACCTTCGGAAGTACTCGGAATTTGAGTGTAAAACTGTAGAGTTTTGATTTAAAACTTATTCGTGATTGCGTCGTTTGTTTAAAATTTGGAAGAATTTGTCCATTGTTACTTAAAGAAACGTGATATATATTTAATAATTTGTAAATTAACAAAATATATAATATAAGATATAAAAATATATTTACAAAATATTGGTTAAAAAGTCACATATAATTCTTATTTTATTTTTTAGTTAATTTAATATTTTTTATTTTTATAACTGTTAAAAAAAGTTATAGGTACATGCTTTCTTAAATACAAATGTTTTTTTTTTAACAAAACAAAAATATGGTGCTGGCGGTGTTGCGCCCTACAAAAGTTCTGTCCCCTCCCCTGCATCACAGGGTACCGCATCCACTGCAAAGAAGCTAAATAATTCTCGCAAAATTAGTTTTAAATAAAAACAAGAAATTTTATTTAATAATGGTCTATATCCTATATCTTCGGAACGGATGGACATAAATAATTACAGTTACATATTCCTCTTAAACCTAGGTTTAAAACCAAGAATATTCTAAAATCGTAGAAATGTTAGAAATGGTCGATTTATAATGTGGGATTGACGGGAAAGTTCAATTTAAGAGCAATCAACCTGATCATAGTTTCTCATGTTACGTTACAATTTATTAAGTTATGAGCAGATAAATCATTTTTAACTAGAACTTTGCTGTCAATCTTACATGTTCTTGTGCCCAATTTTATAAACTCGATTAAACCGAGGTACAGTTTAAAAGTAAATTAACTGGTCATAACTTTATATAATGTAAGTAACATAACAACAAGTTATGACCGTTGATTACCCTTAATTGACCTTTGAGGTCAATCCCACATCATAAATCGACCATTTCTGATACTTCTACGACTATAGAATTATTATTCGTTTAAAATCTAGGTTTAAACCTGGGTTTAAAATTACTTAATAAAATTGGGCCTTAAGGATAATAAAACTTCAAAATTATTCAGGGTTTTCGAAATAATTAACGAAATTTATTTGCATATTAGCAATAAGCCTGAAATTTTTCCATACCTTCTATTACAGTTTCTATTAAAATTTCGTGTATTAAGGCCGAAACATAATTAAAAAATAAGCTTTAGGGGATAAGCAATAAGCAAAAAAAATTTTTTTTTGATATGTACAAATTATCAAACGAGACACAATTAAGTTTTAAGCAACAGGAATAACATTTATATTATATTTTTATTTCCTATTACCTACCTGTTTCTTATTGCATATTGCTGATTTTTTAATTGTGTCTCGACCTTAATGGACAGCCTTAGATAATTATTATTGATTTGATTAATTTCTTTTTACGCCCTCTTATTTTTAGAAAATGTATAAAAGATCAAGAAGATGTACAAAACTTAGAAAAAAAAATTAAGGAGATGAAAGGAAGCAGCCTCTCATCTGAAGAAAGAATAAAGAAAATTCAAAAAATGATTGATACTGAAGAAAAACAATGTAAAATGTATTTAGCTGACACAGAGAAAATTAACAGTTATCTTTATCGAACTGACCAGTTGCTGAAAGACCAACAATCTATAGGAAAATCTCTAGAAATTCAAATTAATAACGCTTATTGCATTTGTAATAAACTTCGAAAGCATATCCGTGATGAAAAGAAATCACTTGAAAAATTGAAAGAAGTTGTCTACGATATGGTAAGTGCTAAATTTATTGTGTCGGCAGTATGCACTTGTGTTAATTGAACTGCAAATGGTCTGACATTGTTAACTTTAACATTACCCTAAACTGGCTTAGATCGATATAATATTAAATTGCTTTGTATTGAAAGGTAACTATAGTCTGTTACCCATCTAGAGCTACAGAAATAATATGAATTTGAAATAAAAGTATATATAATTAGTGCATTTCCCCAATCTTTTATGCAACCACCAATATTTTAAAATACATTGTATAAAATTCTATTCCTATATTAGTTTGAATATTTTTTATTGTTCTAAAATAATGTTATCTATAGCAGAAGTTAATTCTTTTGCTTTTTGGTTTCTAACAGGTTAAACCCAACCATATTTAGAAAAAGTCCTTATCCTACTAAAATTTATCGATTTCCTTTATTTATCTTTGCATATGGAAGCATCTCAACTAAATGCCTGCCATTAATAGCCTAAACTTTTTTTCTAGCTGATTTATGCTGTTCGTCCACCACAGTTTCCCTAGTAACTTTACCACTATTTTCAACGTCTTTTGCTAAGTATTCTTATTTAATATTAGATTTTATTTACGTCATTTTTTAACTTTGTTTTTCGTATCATTAATTTTATTTCCTAAACTTTCAATTTTTAATTATTTTACCACTTAATTTATTCCTTAGTTTTAATTGCATTTTTTTTTCAGCTTTAGTTTCTTTTACTGCTAATTAAAATTTCTCGCAGAAAGCTGCAATAAATACTCCCTGAAAATTTCAACAGTCTGCGCGCCGAACAGATGTAGTGAGGGTAATGAGAAATCAGCATGTGTTAGTTACTATTTTGACCACTTCGACGCGTAGAATATGGCATGTGGTCTTTTATATGTTTTAAGTCTTTTCCATATACTGCCATAATACTAATAATATGGTTTACCTAACAGGTCCTTAAGGGGTGCATAATACACGAGCGTTCATGTGTTAATACATCAGCGCGCATTCATGTACATGCACATCAATGTAAACGTAATTTTGCAGAGATGAGGAAAAGGAAGAAAGTATTCAACATTTTCTGTGTAAATGCCCTGGCCTCGCAAGAAAAAGGTTCTCTGCTCTGGGTAAACCATTTTTCGATAGCCTGGCAGAACTAAGCAACTTACAACTTGGACGACTGAGCAGGTTTCTGAACGGTAGTGGCTGGTTTGAATAAGTTGTTAAAATCCTTCTGCGGTGTACGCCGCACTAACCATCAGAGATCTAATGAAGGTGGATTCTACAGAACACGTGTGATATCACAACGGACCTAATACGTAAGACTGTTTGGTCTGAACCAAAGGTCTGCCACTCTTACCTAACCTAACCTAAACGTAATTTGGACATACACGGTGAGAGGTTCTAAGATATAAATACCAGTTTTAAATCACAAAATATTCAATATTTTGTGGTTTTATGTGGACAATGGACACACAAGTCAGTGAAGAAATGTGTTTGGTGGCAGTGGCGTGCGCTATTCTTGTTATAAAAAACTAGAAAAAAGAAGTTCCGTTCTAAATGGAGCAAAGTACGGCTGATGAAAAAATGTTCATCTTTTACAAAAATACCATTGCGGTGTCCGCATTTTCTACAGAAATTTTAATTTTATTTCCATTTATTTGATTTTATTTTAAAAAATTTATAAATTTTTCGCTCGCGCATTTTTTTAGATACCCTAGTAAATCATTTGAAAATGTTATTTTTATTACAAAGTGAAATGTTAAAATATAAAAGTTTTCAGCACTATTTTGAATAACATTTTTGCCCGCGAAGCTATTAAATTTTTTTAAATTTTTTAAATACATTTACTAACTTACCGTTCAACGAAGTGCTAATTTAAAAAAAAACACCCTGTACGCCTGACAAACCACAACTTTTTAAATTTTTAATTTAATTATTGTCCTACCTCACTGATCGTTAAAAATACACCACGTATATGGTTTATTATTATACACCGGCGGTAACATCGAAAAAAATGACGCGTCCCCTAAAAGGGACGCTGCTCGTCTGGGGTTCTAGAGGTTAATTATTTGTAATTTCAGGCTGACGCTAACTGAACTTATAGACTGCATCGAGGATGAGCCTGATGTACCCGAGTCCAATATCTATATACTTCCTCCTGTAGGAGAGGGAGATAACTTCGACGTTGACAGTGATGACTCCGATGAGGAGCACAGTGCCAATGTGAATCATTTGCCTCGTAGCATTCTATGCCAGCCTTGTGAAGTAGTTCCAATAGAAGACAATGACTACGATTTGGATGATCTTATCTCGTTATCCGAACTACGGAGAAAACTTATTCTGAAAAATAGAATGTCCACGGAGGTTAACGTCTCTGGTCCTTACAAACGTACAAAATGGATCGAAAATCCCCAAGAATTGCCGAACAATAATATAAACACGAATTGCGTTCCACTCCTACCCTCCGATGAAGCCAAGGATTCTGTTTCGCCATGTGATTTTTTTCGTCTTTTCTTTAACGATGAACTAATGAATTTGATAATTCAAGAAAGTAACAGATATGCAGGGCAACTAAATACCGAGCTAAATCTAACGATGTCAGAACTTCATGTGTTTTTGGGTATATTGTTACTATCTGGTTATGGAAAATATCCTAACAGACGAATCTACTGGTCAAGTGAAGAAGATGTTCCAAAACTAGTTCAAAATAGTATGCGGTTGAAACGATTTGAGACGATATTGAGTTTTATTCATTTCAATGATAATTTCAAACTGCCATCAGATGATAGACTACAAATTGCGACTGCTTCTTGAAATGCTTGGTAAAAATATCAGGTCACATAAAGGACTAGATGAACACCTATCAATCGATGAAAGCATGGTGCCTTATTACGGCAAGCATTATGCAAAACAGTTCATAAAGTCAAAGCCAATAAGATTTGGATATAAGAATTGGGCTCTATGTTCCAGTAATAGCTACATGTATGGGTTTGATGTATATACTGGAAAAGATAGTAACAAAAAAAAACCTTTGGTTTGGGTGGTGATGTTATTATGTTTCTACTAAAACAAGTTGGCGTGCCAGAAAATCAACGATTTAAAATATTTTTACCGGTTTGCCACTTTTGTCCCATTTATCCAACAAGAACTATTGTGCTGTAGGAACGATCCGTGAAAACAGGCTGGAGCAATGTCCACTTTTAGGAAACAAACACTGGACAAAATCCGAAAGAGGGGCAGATAGGTATTATAAAAACGAACACACCCTTTTGGCCAATGAAAGGACAGCAAGGTTGTGACTGTTGCTACTAATTTTGAAACAAATAGTACTGTAACTACTTCCAGGTGGGACCGTGTCTCTAAAACTAAAAACTATACCCCAGCCTAAAATGGTAGCAATTTATAATAAGGGCATGGGGGGAGTTGATAAGCTTGATAATTTAGTAGCTGTTTATAGAACAAGAATACGGCAAAAAAAGTGGTATTGGCCATTAGTTGCCTATTTTTTGGATGCTTCGGTGGTAAATGGCTGGTTGCTAATGAAAAAGCTTCGGCCCGATGACAGAAATGCGAAGCGCCTATTAGATTTTAGATGATATGTCGCTTTGACATTTTTAAAATCCTTCGGTGTAAAACCACACCAAGGGAGAATGTTACGTCCTCTAACAGATGTAAAATACGACAATATTGGACATTTGATTGTATACAACGAAACTGATCGCCGCTGTGTATTTTGTGGAAAAAAGAGCAACTTTATCTGCAAAAAATGTAATATGGCTTTACACCCAAAAGTGTGTTTTTACAGTTACCATACTGCATAAGTTAGTTTAATTACATTATGTTTATTTAGGATAATATATTTATTTAATTTTGTTTAGAATTATATAAATTTAGTTTTTTTTTAATTTGTCATAACGGGCAGCGTCCCCTAAAAGGGACGGGCCTAATCTTCAAAATCAGAAAGTAAAAATATATTCCACCTATTATATTGTGTTAATAAAGTCCTCTCCTTTATAAAAATAAATAATAAATGTTAAAACTGAAAAAAAAAAAACTTTGCCCACTAATGGGTTTTAACGATCTAGTGCGGAATACAAGTTAATGTAAATTATTTAGTTTTACTCTTATTTTATTATTGTTTTGTTACATATGTAGAAACTTAAATTGATTTATCATGTTAAATGTATTATGTGGATACTCCAGTGGGTATCTTTTACCTGTTTGTATCCCTGTTGGCACAAATAAATAAATAAAATAAATAAATAAATAAATGTATTAACACAGGAATGCCCGTTTATACCCCCCTATACTTACAGATTAAGTTTTCTTTTGTAATTTATCTTTTTAATTTAATTATCTTTTTGTTTAACTGTTTTTTGTTATTCTGAACTAGACATTGAACTCTTTAACTATGTTTGGATCTTTTTCATGTACAGTTTGAAGTTATTTTAGTAAATTTTCAACGTACCTAAAAAGGTACGTTTTAAAAATCTATTTTAACAACAGTGAACTGGCCTTTAGTTTCCAAAAATTTTACATTTTTAAACTTTATTTTCTCGAGTAATCTATATTTAACATTTTTAATTCATGTTTAGCAGCTTCCTACTGAATATTTTTAATTGTTTATCTTCAACATCTTTAGGATGTAATTTAGCCAAGTCGATTTTTTTGTTAATTTGTAATTAAACATTGAACAATTTTTGGTTGGTCCTTAATTAATTCAAAGTTATCTTTGCGAATAAATAAATGCATGTTTAATTATCTCTCAATATATCATATATTTTTGTTTATAATCGGGGGTAATACCACGAGTGCTTAAAAATTACCGATCATTTTCATGAAAGCTTGTTATTTATAATTCCACGAGTTCGAAGAACGAGTGGAATTAGTATAACAAGCTTGAATGAAAATTATCTGGTTAATTTTTATGCACGAGCGGTATTTAGGAAGAATATTTCTAAAATGAAATATATATAAAAAAAAATTTTTGTCATACAATTTTCAATTTCATATAACATAATTAAAACTGTAACTGAAATCCAATAACAATTTTTTTTTTATTTTATAAAAAAACTTAACAAATAGCAACAAACAATTGAAAAATATTAACTAATTATTGATTGAATAATAAAAATTGCAATTATTGTAATTGTTAATTACATTTCCCGAAGGGAACTCATAACAATAACGATCACGTTCGCAGTAAAAAGGTAAAAAAAAACTGTCTCGTCAAATAGTCTCGATTGTTGTGTGTTGGATATACAACGTTGTCTAGGCGACGTCGTATATCCGCTGATATTTTTTTATTTTTAACGTTTCTTATGGGAAAATTTATACATGAGTGAAATATTCACCTTTAATTTTTTTAAATTATCTAGCACTTCCCTAATCCTACCATGCCATAATTTTGTAAAAGCTTAAACCTTGAATTTAACATCGTCAACTTCTTTCTCAAAATTTGCAATTTATTAATATTTATCAGTTATTATAATAATGTAAAATGAATAAAATTGAATCTGCAAAAGTATCATCACAAAATCATGGATTAACTAACCTGTCCGACTTTGCAATGAAAAATAATCGCATCCTTAGTTATATAAATTTTCATATCTTCAAGACTATTTATTTAATGTTTGAAAGCTGTTTTATATTTTATGAGAAATATTCTTGATTTTTACCATTTTTTTTAGTTATTAAAGTCTTCTGTTATTATATTAATTTATATATAATTTTTTTTGCAATACTTTGCTTAATTCATAATTTTTATTTACTCTTTAAGCCTTTAAAACTTATTTTATAGTTTTAAATTTTTAACTGTATCTTTTAAAAATTCTGAATAAGGCTATTTTCAGTATATTTTATGCCTTTATAAAGTTTTCTATACACTTTCAATGAAAATTTCCCAATTCTATTCGTGATACGTGCGCCAAAATGTAAAGAACAGTACTATATTATAACAATACTGTATTCACCTGAAGACAACTGGAGATACTTACCAGTTGAAACGTTGTGATTCAAAATAAATAAAGACAATCCAAGTCTAAAACTTTACTGCCGTTCAAGAAACGTTATTGTCTCCAACCTTTAATTAAAATAATTTTTGTTTACTTTATGTCTTATTTACACTCATTCTCATAAAACGCGATCTTTGTTGTGATTTTGGAAACGCTCTTAGTATCGCTGAACGGTAATCTAATGCTGAAGACAAACTTCCTGTTTTTAATGTGGCCTTTTGCGATAAATACGGTTTATTGTTACGTATTTAATGTTAGTTATTCCTTGGATTGGATTATTAAAGTGAACATTTCACTTATATTTGCATATTTATTTTTGAACTCGAATATAGGAAATATATTAATTTATTTTATTTTTTTTGTCTGGTAATTCTTGGGTATACTATAGGTTACCCAAAACAACAACTCATTGTAAAGTTAGGACGTTTCGTACGCTTGTGTCGTACTTTTTCAGGCTTTATTCAACATCTAAAAAAATAAAATACATGCACAATTTTGGACATAACAAAAACATTTTGTAACATATTTTCTTAACCAGGGCCGATCCTAGCAGGTGTGCAGCGCGTGCACCGCGCGCGGGCAGCCAAAACAAGGGGCGGCTGCAGGCCGCAGATAGTTCTGTCAATCAAGCAAAACTTTTTACGAATTTCTCAAAATAAAAATAAAGTGACATTTTTCAAACTGTGAAAGATAACTTTAAATTAACTTAAGAAGAAAACAATATTTTTGTGAATTATTTTAAATATATTTATTTATTAAAGATTTTCAATCAAGCGGCCGCGGTCGGCCGACGGCACGCGGCTCGCTGATCAATGGGGCAAAAGAAACTTAATTTTAGCGGCCTCCTTTGTAGATTAGAACAGAATAATTTCGGCAAAGTTAAAGGGGTGCGGCATGAGCATTTTTGCCACGGCTTTACCAGTATAATATAAAGGGACAATGAGATAAACCATTTTCATTACCATATTCATTCAATTTCGTGTTCATGTAAAAGGCTTCAAAATCTTAAATTAAACATCGCGGAATGCATTGAAGGCTTAGATAATCTTTAAAAATATTTAGTTTCCCAAAGATATGACGATAATTTTAAAATATTTGTCGATTTAGCAACAACACTTGCTAGAGATTTAGGTATCGATCCCGAATTTCCCATCTGGAAGCTCAGAAAAAAGGTTCGTTTATGATAAATGATGAAGTGATGAACCAGATTCCCTTCCTGCAATTCAAGATTGCTTTCTATTTTGCAGTTCTTGATTACGCGATGTCTTCGGCAAATGAAAGATTTACCTTATTATCTGAGTGCTATTCAATATTCTGCTTTCTGAATAAGTTTTACATCATTTCTAATGATGACCTCATGAAAGCCTGCATGGACTTTTCAACTTTGGTCATAATTTACCAACAACATTATTCTTTAAAAATATGCAAGAATAAACATTTAAACTTTTTAACAAACAAATATATATTAAATAATAATATAAACCAAAAACATGTACAAAGGGCATCTCTCCCTTACCCTTGGGTGAGACGCCTCATTTAAGACATGCCGCACAAAAGGGGAGATGCCGCACATGTTACAATCAAGTTTTTGTATACTTTCTGCGCATCGCTTCTCTTGAACAGACGTTACAAATGTCGCCGTACATTGTACATGTTACATGTAGCCATTGTTGGCATTTTATACACTGTAGTCAATCAACTTTTTTTGTCGACTTCAAATATTGCTCATAACACTCGACACATTATCAACGCTTTTAAGCTTTTTTAATAAATATTCTTCGTCACTGTCACCCCAGGTATCTTTTTCTGATATCGTTGCCACTGTTGTTTTAGCCTCGTTTTTGTCTAATTTTAGTGGCTTAATTTCTACCTACGTTTTGGTTTTTATTTTCATACTGTATTTTTTGTTTTTCTTTTCGTATTTATTTCTTTTCTTCAATGTTTTGTGGATAATTCAGAACTGCCGTACATTGTTTTAGCCTTTTGCTAAAGGAGGCTGGTATAAATATTTTCTCAGCAAAATTGTAAGCTAATATTCTAGCAGCAGTTCTATCCGGAGCAAACCTCGCCGCTGATAATCGCTGTATGTGAGCAACTAATCTTTTTTAATTGGCTCTTCTCAGAACACCTGCAAAGAATAATGATTGTGTAAACAATTTAAATTATCGCCAAATTAAAAATGTTAAAAAACACAGTTTAAAAAAAACGTGCCTTCGGGTCCAAGACTTCCTTTACTCATATTCACTGATTCTATTCTACGGCTTAATGTCCGAGGTGAAATGTTATTGTCTATGCGCCTCTCTGTTGCAGATCATCCCATTCATAACTTTTTGAACAGCTTCACAAAGTTGTTCTTCTGTCCAGGTGCCCCTTTTAAGAGCAGTTGAGGATCTTTGATATTTACGGGGCGTGATTTATCTGAAAAATAAAGTAATTTCTTATGCGGCATCTATACCGATTTCTAGAGCGGCGTCTATCCTTTTTGTGGGGAGAGACGCCGCATGTCATTACTCTCGGCACTGTAAACACTGTTAAACTAATATTTGCATAATGTCTTTAAAAAGAACCCAAAATAACATCTAAACCCGCTAATATGCATTAGTTTTAATAAGCCCCTTGTAATTCCATAATCTAAAGTAACGAATAAACTTTTTTCGCTAAATTAAATACTTACGCTTGCACAATGTTTGACAAATCATAAATCGTTTTCTTAAAAGCACATGGCACAGAATAATACGTAAAGAGACGGCACTCTTTATCAAATAGTTTTTTTGTAGCGTCATCTGTTACAGGGGGGCCAAATTACACAAGATGCGGCGTCTCTCCAACCGCGGCTTCTCTCCCGCACTTACCCTACAACTCTTTAATGAAATAGTTTCATTCAAAGATATTTTTCCATGTAGAAAACAGCCAATTAAGATATTAGAAATTTTAGTCGAAAATGTTTTTTTTTCCTGTTTTCCAAATTTTGCTCTAGCAATAAGGATTTTTTTTTAACCTTACCTGTTTTTGTAGCTTCAGGCGAACGAAGTTTCAGAAAATTAAAAATTATTAAAAATTACGTCAGAAGTAATATGACACAAGAAAGACGTTCAGATTTGGCCATCATCTCTATTGAATCCGAAATCTATGAAAAAATTGATCTAACCGCAATTATTGACAAATTTGCTTCTCAGAAAACCGCCAGAAAAATTATTTTAAAGTTAATTACTAGGTAGTCTTTGAAGAAGGACTGATTTATATACTTTTCGTTTCGCGAGATTTATGTTTTAGGGGAGACCTGGGCTAGTTGGCTACAGGGGCAAGTTGACACGGTACCTATATATTTGATTGGTGTGCATGTGTAAATGCAAATACCATTGAAATAGATGATCGACAACTGGCGGCAACCATGTAAAACGTCGCCCGACAAAAGTCAGGCGTTAAACAGCTGTTAGTTGTGTTTGTTTCTTTTCAATACCGGTAAGTAAATTTTTGTCCTCTTCGAAATTTATGAATAACCTATTTAAATTAACGTAGGTATTTAATTTGATTTTTTTACCACAATTTGTTGCTAGACGGCTAGTTGACATACTATGCCAGGCAAAGGTATCGAATAATTGTTTGTTTTTTGTAAAAAATATGTTTTGTTGTAAATCCTTTGTCGGGGCAGGTTGGCATATTAGTTTCGGGGCACGTTGACACAGTGTGCCACCTAACCCCGGATTAAATATAAAGTCGAAATAAAAGCATGGATATTGGAAACGGATAATTTAAAATTAGTTTTGGAAATGTTTTAATTGATATTGTTATGAATAATATATTTTTCAAAATTTTATTATACCTATATCTTCAAAAAAACTGGGTTTATATTTATATACATATACTTAAACGTTTTTTATTTACAATTTAACTTTTAGATAATATTAACAAATATTTAAACAAGATATTTTAATATTCTCATATATTTATAATTTAAAATAGTAAGATTTGCCCCTAACAAGCACGTCTTCCGGGGATCAAAGAAGAAGTTTATTTAGGAAGATAAATAAACAAATTTATTATATTATATTATAAATATTGAAAATAAACTCATATTATTAATAATATTATTATTTTTAAAAAATCTCACAAAATTAAAACTGACTTACTAAAAATTTTAGACATGAGAAACTACAAAAAAACGAACTGGAAGGGGTGCAACACCCACTGATGTCATGGCAAGAGCTGTAAAAATGGTCAAACATAAAGGCAGGTCAATACGAAGTGTTGCCAAAGACTTCAACATAACATTTAGAACTTTAGCTAGATATTGCCAAAAAGCAAACCATGCGCCGATTGAAAATGTTGGTTACACCCGACATAGATTGGTGGAAGAAGAGCAGAATGCTTCTAAAAAGAAAAAAAAGCTGCAGCCGAAAAGGCAAAGAAGAAAGTATTTGGAAAGAAAGAAAAAATAAAGCTAAAAAGATAAGCAGGCCCGTAACACAAAATTTCAGTTCAGTGTGCAGAAGATTCAACTTCTGATGAAGAGAAGAAAACTTTCTGCTTGGTCTGCATGGACAGTTTTGCGAACATTGAACCAGGGGAAAACTGGGTTCAATGTGTGGCATGCCATATGTAGTCTCATGAGGCATGTACAAACAAAGAGCCGCGATACATATATTCGAATTGTGACTCGGATGATTCTGACTAACCATTTATTTTAATTTTTGATGTTTATATAACTCTAAGCTTTATTCTACTTTCTGTTTTAGCTTTTCGACGTTTTTTATTCATTTTTATAATATATCATTTTAGTAGCTAATAAACGTTAAAAACTATAAAACATACGTGTTTTTGTCTATATAACTTACATATGCCAACTAACCCCAAACCTGCCCTCGAGTTGGGGTCAGTTGACACACTAACACTGATGTTTTTAAAAAATTGTAACTATTTAACTTTTTTTTATATAGACACTGTAAATATCTCAAAGTGTAGGGAAATTGTGCAAATGTGTTCTGCATATTTTGTACATCAGTTTAATTGTCTGTAGTAGCAAATAAAAAATAAATTCGAAAATGTGTGCCAACTAGCCCTGGTCTCCCCTACTTAGTACTTTTTATTATTTTATATTTTCTGGTAAATACTGTTTTTTACATTTTTAATTATAAAATGTCTATTTTTGTTTCAAAGGTAATATTTTTGTTAGTATATTATTTTGTTAAAGTAAAAGTTAAAAAGTTGTCGCTATTATAACATACTTATTAGCTGGTCCAAAAATAAAGTTTTTCCCGTAAAATTTTGATTGTATTTTGCATTTTTATTAATGTTTAAGGTTCTATTCTTATGTGCATGTAGATGAGTTTATAACGTCAACGTTAAGTATTACTCAAAATAGGAAAAATTCTTTAGAGGGGCGGCATAATAGGTCTTTGCACGCGGTCGGCCGCCACTCTAGGATCGGCCTTGTTCTTAACAATATACAATAATTGTTTTAGAAAACAGATAACAATAAAATGTAAATAAAATTTGAATAAAATAAGGAAACGTACCTTGGAGTTTGTTGTATTATGTTAAACTGATGAAGTTATATTTTATGCGTTTAGCGAGGATTTTGCTCTTTTATCCTCCATACAAAAAATAAAAAACAAAATAACAAACATACGAAAAAAGATCAGATGCAGTTTAAACGTATTATTTTTTAAGATTTTCATATTGAATACAGGATGTTAATTAAGTTTTGTTTATATATACAAGATGTAAAAAAGTTTTGGGTTAGATATTTATTTTATTAAATTATGGTAAATTTGACTAAGATTCTCTATGTCGGTTTTGTAATTGACTGCATCCTTTTCTTTTTTTATTTCAATCATTTCCTTTATAGTTAGTTTTCGATAATTTGACTCTTGGGATAAAATTTTAGTTCCATTGAAATTAAACGTATGATTCGATGAAGTTGCATGTTTGTGGAGAGCAGTAGTGGCATTTTTAGTGTATTTGTGTCCTTTGAGTCGGTTGTTTAAAAGTTGTGTTGTCATACCTATATATTTCTTAGGACAATTTAAGTACGGGATGGAATATATAAGGTTGTATTTTTTATTTTTGGTATTTGACTTTTTAGTGGTGTGAAAAGTGATTTTAATGAATTTTGAGCTTGTGACATATAGTCTGACGCACGGTTCTAGAGCTACAATGCCTGATAAGGCAGGGAGATAACGACCTAACTCGAATCAAAAATTACGTCAGAAGCTGTGATGTGCATCCAGACAGTAATTGTATGGACTTTACCTTATTTTAAGGGGATATGCCTTTTTAATGCGGCCGTTATCTCCCTGCCTTATCAGGCATTGTAGCTCTAGAACCGTGCGTCAGACTATACATATTGTGTTTTGCTAGGATATGTTGAATTTTTTCCGGGAGACCGTTCATGTAGGGTATTGCAACATACTTGTTTTTATTTTTTAGAAGTTTAGTAGTTGATTTATTATAAAAGCGGTTTGTTTTTTGTTTATTAAATTTTTGATATAATTTTTTCGGGAAAATGATTATTGATTAGTGTTAGTTTAACTTTCTGTAAGATTTCTGGTCGATATTCTGCTGATGTTAAGGTAATAGCGCGGTCAGTTAGACTTGTAATGACACTGTTTATTTGATTTTTAGGGTGGCAAGAGTTAAAATTTAAATAGTGGCCGGACCAGGTTTTTTTAGTGTACCATTTAGTTCTTATATTATTATGCTTCAGGTCTCTAACTAAAGTAAGATCAAGAAAATTTATTAGATTGTTTGTTTCAATTTCTACAGTAAATTGTAATTTAGGGTGGAAACTATTAAAAGCTTTTAAAATCTCGTTGGTTTTGTCATTTGGTACTGCTGTTAAGCAATCATCTACATATCTTTTAAAAAAGGTTATATTGAAATTTAATTTAGAAATTACGTTTTCCTCTAAATGTTCCATCACTAGCTGTGCTACTGTGGAAGATATAGAGAAACCCATCGCGCAACCATCCAGTTGTTCATAGAAGTTATTTTCATATTGAAAATAATTGTTTTTTAAGGTAAGGTTAATAGCATCTATAAAATGTTCTCGTGTAAGTGTTGTGTGTTGCTTAAGTTGGTTCCACTTTTGGGTTATTATATTAGATAAAAGATCGTTGGGAATATTAGTATATAACGAAACAACGTCTAGTGATATAAGTTTGTAGTGATTGGGTATTCTAACGGTATCAATAAAATGTTTAAATTCAAAAGAATCTTTTATGTAGTAGTTATTTTTTCCTGTAATATTAGATAAGCAATTTGATAGATATTTTGATAGTTTATAGAATGGAGACTGAATAGATGAAACGATTGGTCTTAATGGTATGCCGGCTTTATGCATTTTTGGTAACCCATATATTTTGGGTGAGACTGCATTATATATTGTTAAATTTTTTGCTTCTTCATCGGTGAGAACTTTCGCGTTTACTAATTTTTTATTGAATAAATGATTATTATTTTGAAAAGATAAGGTTGCGTCTGATTTTAACTTTCTGTAGGTGATATTGTCATTTAATAGTTCTTTCATTTTTGCGTCATAGTAATTGGAATTCATGATTACTGTTTTATTGGTTTTATCAGGTTTAATAATTTTAATTTGTGGATTTTCTTTCACGAATTGTTTTTTTTTAAATTTTTTTTGGATAACTTTTTATATATATATTATATATTATCTTAGTTTGTTTATTTTTGTATGTATTCGGTTATTGGTACATGTTTTTCGTTTGTTATAGGTAAAGAAAATTTATCTCCTAAAGCTAAAACCTCTGCCACGTCCGTATTTTATTACATCTTGTATATATAAACAAAACTTAATTAATATCCTGCATTCAATATGAAAATCTTTAAAAATAGTACGTAGATATAAACTGTAACTGATCTTTTTTGGTATATTTGATATTTTGTTTTTTATTTTTTTGTATGGAGGATAAAAGAGCAAAATCCTCGCTAAACGCATAAAATATAACTTCATCAGTTCAACATAATACAACACACTCCAAGGTACGTTTCCTTATTTTATTCAAATTTTATTTACATTTTATTGTTATCGGTTTTCTAAAACAATTATTGTATATTGTTAAGAAAATATGTTACAAAATGTTTTTGTTATGTCTAAAATTGTGAATGTATTTTATATTTATGACTTTTATATTTTTAGATGTTGAATAAAGCTTGAAAAAGTACCACACAAGCGTACGAAACGTCGTAACTTTACAATGAATTGTTTTTTTTGAGTAACCTATAGTATACCCAAGAATTACCAGACAAAAAATTAATACAAAGGTTAAGAAACACCCCATCAAAAATATATTAATTTACTAACAGCTCAATAAAATAAGATGTGTAAAAGCTCATCATTCACGCCAATGAAAATACCCTTCACTTCCCTCCAAAACAATTCTGATTTATTTTTGTCAAATTTTTCAAAGATGTGACACTGCTTGGGTGCTTTGTCACATTATTTAGGTAATTTAAAATAGCAAGATAAGCAAAAATATCCAATACATTTATTAAAACTTCTCAAATCTCGGATTAAAAAAATCAATGTCAATTATTCAAAAACAAATCATAGTTAGTACAAGAGTTAAAATCCATGTCACCTTTAATGAATTAAAAAGAATAATCATTATCTTTATCCAAAAAAGTTTCTCACTTATTAAATACCAAGTATTATCAATAATTTCATAAAATGTTAGATCATTTATTAATTCTATTAAATTTTAGTTGAACATAATTTATTTCACATCAGCAAAAAAATATAGTAGAGGAAATAGGACATCTCTTTTGTATAAGTTGAGTTCCTCCGATAAAAGAAATGTATAAAATGAAATCAGGAGCATATTTTCCCTTTGCACCGCCGCAGTTCTTGATGAACCAAATAGATTTGTTTATAGGGTTCAATGATTAAAGGCTGACCCTTATTTTCTGAATTTGCAATGCCATAACAATACTCTAGCAGCTGAGATGGCGCAGCCGGTGAATGAACTAGATTCCAAACTTAGAACAAAATGCTAACCTACAGGCAGAAATCTATGCAGTGCAAAAAATTCAATTACTATTAAACCAATTTCGTTTAATTTAGATCAACATTTTTTTTAATACAATTTCTTTTAGCAATACCGAATTGACGAATTTGAGCAAAAACTCTGCAAGCTAGAAGGGTCCAGCAAGCAAGAAGAACATGCCGACGAAAAAGAAGACAAAATAAAAGAGTTGGAAAAAATATCTGCAGATCATGCAGAAGTACAACACACTCTCCAGGCACAAGTCGATAGGTTACAAGATGAAATGAGGAGGTTAACAAATTTTATAGCTACCGATAAGGAGCAATTGGAGATTTTGCAAAACAAGGTTGAAAATCATTTGCTGGTTTATGAAATAGGTAAGGCAGCCAAGGCGAACTAAGCTTTCTGAAATAGGGATGGAGGGGAGATACGTTTTTTACATATTTATTTAGGGGGAGGAGGAATTATACCAAATAAATCCTGAAGAATATCAAAAAAAATTAAGTAAACAAATTTCAGTAAAAATTATTCTATTCGTCAATATTATTTACCCAACTGAAATTCATTTTGTTCATCATCAGGAAAATTGTAGTAATTTTTATTTTCCCAAAAATCAGGTCGACATTTGATAAAAAAAGAAAATTCTTAAGTAACAATGGGGGACCTGTGGGGCGGTCCACCCAGAGTGTTGGAGAAACGGGGTGTCATCATAATTAATACCGACACTTTTATCTGTAAAGTTTAAGAGCAGCAATTTGGTTGAATACCCATTCTTAACATAAATTTAAAAATGTGTTGAAAATATTATAGAAACAAATAAAATGTCTTTTCCGGGATCTTCAACTGTAACACAGCCCCACAAAAAAAAAAGAAAAAAAGTCATGTCTCCTGGACTACACCCCCATGTTTATATATTTTCTAGGTCGCTAAATCTGACCTCCGTTTCACCCCATCAAGTCTATTCGGGGTGAAACCATCTTTTCAGGGGGTACAACCAGTTTTTCATTCGAATTAATATTCTCGTCTGTCGTGATTCTGACAGATAGCCGTCGAAAACAAAAAAGCGGGGTTTACCATTTAAAAGGGTGGTTTCACGCCCCAATTGACCTAAAGGGGTCAAATGATGGTCGTAATCGGATTCAGCGGCCTCAAAAACATATAGACATTCAGTAGATATGACTTTTTTTTCGTGGTGCTGTGTAATTAATGATGTCTTGTGACATAAAAATGATGATTTCAAGTTTAAGATGATCTCAAATTTTAGATAACTAAATTGTACGAAAATTCCGTGACTGTGATAAATAACGCGTTTACCTAACTTCAATTACACGTTTCGTTGCTCAACGGCCAAGCCCGTACCGTTGACTTCGTTTTCGATCGAGGGATAAACCGCGGTAAATATTCTTGTACACTAATGCCACTAATTCCCATGATTTGTACACCATAATTGCACCGCGGTTTATATCTCGTTTTCGAGGTTCGGAAATGCCGTTGCGGAGATAATTTTACATGGCCTGGCCAACAGTTCACCACGAACCAAAAAACCTTCTATAGGACACTGAATCAAGAAGAAAATGACGTTACTCCAACTGACATAAATAAAGACCAATTTAATGCATTTTGGAGTAATATTTGGTCTGACGCGTCCCATTTCCATGAAGAAGCAAGCTGGCTCGAAAAAGTTGAAGCCGAGGCTGAAACTTTGCAAGAAATGCCTGAGCCGCAAGTAACGTCCATCGACATAAGGGATGCCACTAAGAACTTGGCTCACTGGAAATCACCGGGACCTGACCAAATTCATAGTTTTTGGCTCAAAACTTTCAATAGCCTAGACCCTGTAAGCGCAAACTGCTTTAGCAAGGCTCTCCTAAACCCCGAACACTTCCCAGTCCCAGCTCATCTTGCCAGTGGCAATACCTTCCTTTTATTTAAAAAAGGGCAGGTAAACGACCCAAAAAATTTCAGACCGATCACCTGTCTGTCAGTGGTGTATAAACTTTTAACATCAGTCATGTACTCAAAAATATACACACACTGCATAAATAACAACTTGGTAGCTGATGAGCAAAAGGGCTGTATTAGGAAAGCTTTGGGTTGCAAGGAACAGCTTACAATCGATGCCGTTATTATCAAACAGGCTGAAGTTAAAAGGCTAAATTTAAATATGTGCTACATCGATTATAGTAAAGCATTCGATTCTGTTCCTCCCGACTGGCTAAAGAAGATATTGCAAATATACAAAGTACACCCCCTAATACGCAACATGTTAGACACCCTAATGGAGCAATGGAATACCAATCTCCATATTGGACAAGAGAAGCTTGGCAATATAAATATATCAAAAGGTATATTTCAAGGCGACTCTTTAAGCCCCCTCTGGTTCATTTTGGCCATGAACCCACTGTCCTCACTACTAAAATCAACATCCTACGGATATCGTCCCAACTTAACTGAGAATTTTAGAATAAACCACCTTCTATTTATGGACGATATCAAACTCTACGCTGAAAGTAAAACCCACCTACAGTCCCTAATTCAAATTTAGCGATGACATCAAAATGTCGTTTGGATTAGACAAGTGCGCAATCTTGAATGTCGTACGCGGAAAGACTGAATAAAATCGGGGACTGCTTGAAGGCATAGATATACTAGATGAGGACAAAACATATAAATACTTAGGCATCTTCCAAAACCAACAAATAAACCACACAAGCCTAAAAAGGGAGTTTAAAAACAAATACAAAAGCAGACTAACAAAGCTTTTTAATACTCTTCTGAATGCTGGTAACCTTACTACTGCCATCAACACCTGGGCAATACCAATACTTACCTACTCATTCGGAATCCTTAAGTATTCAGACACGGAATTGCACGAACTAGATAGGCTTACGCGCAGGCTGCTAACAAAATTCAGATTACACCACCCACGCTCTGCACTTGAAAGAATCTACCTAAAACGAAAGGAGGGAGGAAGAGTTCTCATTAATATATATAATTTGTGCAAGTCGCAAGAGACCTCTATGAGAAAGTACTTCCAAGAATCGAATGGGGAAATTCTTAAAAAAGTGGTAGCAGCAGAAGCTGGATATACAGCCCTTAACTTAAAGCAAAACGGATTACCCAACATCATCCGCTCGCCGCCAAGTCAATAACTTGTAACTTGGCAGAAGAAGCTCTACACGGCAAATACCCTACTGCACTTCAAATTCCACTCATAGATAGAGAAATGTCACTGAATTGGTTAGAGAAAAGGCAGCTTCGCGCTGAAACAGAAGGTTTTATAATCTCCATCCAAGACCGTGTCATTCGAACTCGAAACTATGAAAAAGTCATCTTGAAAAGAAATGTGGAAGATGTGTGCAGAAAATGCAATTACCCCGGAGAAACGATAGAACATATCACAGCGGGTTGTGGTGCTATGGCCCCCAACGCTTACCTGGGGAGACATAATCAGGTGGCAAAGATCATCCACAAGGAACTGGCCCATAAACTAGGGCTAAGGGAAAACCTCCCACCATACTACCAATACTCACCCGAGCCAGACCTTGAATCCCCTGAATATCTCTTATACTGGGACAGGCCAATAATAACGGATAGAACAGTAGACCACAACCGACCGGATATTCTTCTTATCGAAAAAACCACCAAGAAAGCTTTCATAATCGATATAGGTTGCCCACTAACACACAACCTCTCTAAAACCGAATCGGAGAAGAAGACCAAGTACTCGAATTTGGCTATAGAGATTATAAATATATGGAAGCTAGATAAAATCGACATAATTCCGATCATAATATCGGTGGAGGGAGCTATGACGACAAATTTCAAGCCCAACTTGGAAAAAGTGGGTCTTTCAGGTTATTTATACCAACTTATTCAGAAAAGCGTCATCCTCCAAACTTGCCATATAGTACGGAAGTTTCTTAACAGTACAGGTTAAGATGAATTTCTTCTCTGTACTGTAAATAATACCAGCCTTACCAACAAAAAGCTGAGAAACAGAACCCTGAAAACAATAATAAAAATAATGAAATAAAGCAGCAGCTTATAAAGAAGTTTAAGCAGCGCACAACAGCAATCCTCAAAACAAAACTGTCTGCACAGAACACAAGTGCAGCAATTAACACATACGCTGTTCCAGTTGTCGCCTACAGTTTTGGTTTTATTGCTTGGACTCAGACTCACCTGGATGGGCTCAACCGCCTTACACGAGTCCGTTTTACTAAGCACCGCAAACACCATCCGAAAGCGTGTACTGAGAGGTTCCATTTCCCTAGAACGATGGGTGGAAGAGGAATTACCGATATACGCCTGCGCCACAAGAGCCAGATTGAACTACTTAGGGGATACTTTTACAGCAAAGAAGCAGAATCAACATTGCACAAAGCCATAATCGCCCTGGACGCAAACTTATCACCTCTCAAACTAAGGAACAAAGATTACCGTTGTGACCCGGAATACTCCACCCCTGCACTGCGAACCAAATGGCCGATACCCCAACCTCCTTAACAATGAACACATCGACACTACAGCGAGATTTAAATGGCTAACATCAAGCAACATCTTCCCAGAGACGGAAGGTTTCCTATGTGCGATACAAGATCAAGTAATCAAAATGAAATCGTATTTAAAATATATTGTCAAAGACGAGTCCATCACCGACACTAAATGTCGAATATGTTACGAGGGACACGAAAACATAGAACACCTACTAAGCAGCTGCAAAGTCATGGCCCCACGCGAGTATACAACCAGACATAACAACGTAGAAAAAATAGTTCACTTCGAAATTTGATACAAGCTGGGCCTCATCGAAAACAGGCTACCTTACTACAAGTATACACCTCAGGCAGTCTTGGAAAATACACGTTATAAGGTTTACTGGGACAGACAAATACAAACAGATGGAGAAGTGCAACATAATAGACCAGACATAGTCATATACAATAAAGACGAAAAGCCTGTCACTTTACTGGACATCTCGGTGCCCTCTCCTATCAACATACAAAGGAAATATCAGGAGAAGGTTGAGAGATACTTACCTTTGGCACATGGACTTAGACACGATCAAGATTGCCCCCATTGTAATGGGCGCCACAGGAGAAATTCCAACAAAACTAACAAGGAATCTTAAAACCGCTGGTCTGCCAAACACTCTAACACGACACCTGCTGTTATCCTATCTACTTGCAACATAATGCGAAAAGTACTCAACGAAGCAAAATAGAAATAATAGAAATAATAATAATAATAATAATAATAATAATAATATTAATAATAATAATAATAATAATAATAATAATAATAATAATAATAATAATAATAATAATAATAATAATAATAATAATAATAAGACTAGCCTAAGCGCTAGTGATTTTAATGACCATTTTCTAAATATTGAGATAGTTCAGACACTGCCTATTAGGAAAGATTTGCAGGAAAAGCTTATTGATTCCATTCCGTTAGTTCCAAGGTCATTTGCATTTTTACCTATTTTTGAGGACGATGTTAGAACCGCGATCATGTCTCTTAAAAACTCTTCATCTAATATATATTGTATAAATAGCATAATTCTAAAGCATATTAGTGAGGAACTTATCAAGCCCCTAACTTTTCTATATAACGCTTGTGTAGAACAGGGTGTATTTCCGGATTCGCTGAAATTGGCCAGGGTAGTACCTATTTTTAAGAAGGAAAGTATAGAGTCGGCATCTGATTATGGACCGATTTCAATCATACCAATTTTTGGGAAAGTCTTTGAGGTTATAACAAAGAATAATATCAGTAGTTATTTTGAAGCCAATGGTCATCTTAGTGCTTACCAGTACGGCTTTACGAAGGGTCGATCCACTGTCCAAGCGGTTGTTTAGATTGTGCATGACATTGTCGAGGGTCTCGAAAGGGGAGAACATGTGAATTTGATGCCTTTGATTGTATTTCGTATAGGCTATTGATTAGGAAATTGTATCGATATGGAGTTAGGGGTAACCCTTTAAGCCTGCTAAAATCATATTTGTCTCAGAGAACAGTATGTTTCTCTCAATGATGATGTGTCAGATTTCGGATTGATCGAAAATGGAGTAAATGGGATCTGTTCTTGGGCCTCTTCTTTTTGTGATATATATATATATAAATGACCTGTTTTCCTTTCTCTCTCTCTCTATGGATGCTTTTGTTTTGCAGATGATACAACTCTGCGTATTGTTGTATATATGTAAGTTCATTGAATTTGTATGTTTTTAACATTTATAGATATCCTTCAAGCTGTTTTGATACTTTCTTGGAATTGCTGGAGGGTTTATTAATGGCAAAGGACACATCTAAGCAAATAGTTTTTACAGGCGATTTTAATGTGCATTTTAACATACTTGACACAAATTGTCTAAGGTTATGTGATTTGTTTGGTAGCTTTGGTTTATGTCAGACAGTTTATGAACCGACAAGGAGTCAATACTGCCTTGATAACATATTCGTTAATTCAGATGTCGAGGTAAATCATGTGGGACTTGTTGATGTTGGGGTGTCGGACCATAAGGGACAAATACTACAGTTTTTTTCTGATATAAAAAATGGACTTAAACAGAATAATAAGATCTTTAGCCCAATTACACAAAGGGGATTAAATGCATTTTATAATAAAATAGAGGAGGAATCCTGGGACTTCATTGATTTGGAAATCCTAAGTGTTGAACAAAAATTTGAAAATTTTATGAAAATTCTGGAGGGTGCCTATTCTTGTTGCTTTTCAGAAAAAAAATATATAGTAAGATCAGACCAAGGTGATAACATTGCATGGTTTAACCAGGAACTAAGGGAAATAAGGGAGCACTTAACATTCTAAAAAGATATGAGTAATAGTATTTACATAAGTACAGAAGTGTACAAAAGTTATAGTTCCCTGTATAAAAACAAAATAAAACAAGTAAAAATAAGTGCTAATGATAACCTAATACTCAACTCCAATAACTCTGTGAAAACCATGTGGAACATAATAAATACGCAAAGAGGCAAAATAAAAAATAACTCGGTTGAAACCAATTTATCTCCAGATGACTTTAATAGTTTTTTCTCTAACATTCAGTTAGTCCGCCTTCTGAGGCATTCTGTTTTTCCGAAGTGACATTTAATGAGGTACGCGTAATCATAGATAGCTTAGAAAATAAGGAAAGTCGTGATTTGTTTGGTTATAATACAAAATTGATAAAAACAATTATAAACGTTATTCTTATACCTCTAAAAAAACTTATAAATGGTTGTTTGAAAAAAAATTTCCAAAGATTCTAAAAAAGGCGATCATAATACCAGTATTCAAGAATGGTGACCCTAACTTGCCTGGAAATTACAGGCCAATCTCATTACTTCCGATTGTTTCAAAGATATTTGAAAAATGTATAGCATTGCAACTAGTGGCTTTCTTTGAAGGGAATGGTCTTTTCTCTGCCAGTTAGTTTGGATTTCGGCAGGGAAAAAATACAACTATGGCAGTTCTGGATCTGACGTCACGCATTATAGAAGCATTTCATAATAAAGAATATATATCAGTAACTTTTTGCGACCTAAGTAAAGCATTTGATTGCATAGACCACAACATTTTATTAAAAAAACTTAAATTTTATAACTTTGATGCCAGTAGTATTGAACTAATAGGTTCCTATCTTGCGGACAGATACCAGAGCGTGAGGTGTGGTGATGTGACGTCGGCGGACAGAGTAGTAAGTATAGATGTTCCACAGGGTTCGATTCTTGGACCAATCTTGTTCTTAATCTACATCAGTGACCTACCGGCAACTGATCCTAGGGCAGGACACACTATTTTTGCGGACGACACAACTTTCTCTTCTGCTGGCGACTCGTTGGAAGAGGCTTTAATGGGGTCCAGGGAATCTCTGGAATTGTCGAGTGAATGGTTCCGGGCAAATAGGCTTTTTCTCAACGAGGATAAAACCAAGCGGATGGTATTCACTATGAGAGACTTAAGTGATATTTTGGGTGATAATGTTTCGGAGGCAAAATTTCTAGGGGTCACTCTTGACGCAAAACTACAATGGGGTAGTCATATTAGTCAGGTGGCTAAAAAGCTAACAAAAGCTGTATTTGTAATAAAAGGACTCTCGAGTTGTGTTTCTTCAGCTATATTGAGAACAGCATATTTTACATTATTTCAGTCCCATGTGCTATTTTGGCTTGGGGGCACTCTGCGGAGGTTTATAGACTGTTTGCCATTCAAAGGAGAGTAGTAAGAGTAATATCCAATCTCGGTTACAGAGTCGATTGTATAAGGGCGTTTGTTGCTCTTCAAATTTTAACATTGCCAGCCCTCTATATTTTACAGAATTGACTTTTTATAAAAAAGGCAGATAATTTTAAATCACACACAGACATACATGACTATAATACACGCAAGAAAAATAATTTAGTACCCTTATGGTGGCGCTTAGGAAGGTGTCAGGATGACCCGGGCTATTGGCCAATTATATTTTATAATGTTTTGCCAGAAAGCATTATGAACTTGCCCTATAAGCAATTCTACAGCAAAATGAAGGAGATCTTAACTGATAATGCTTTTTATTCATATACAGAATTTTTAAATTTTAATGTATTTTAACCTGTGTTTCTTTTTTTGTACTAGATTTACCTATGTATGTTTTTTTGACGAAGTAAACATTATTATGTAATTTTTATTTGGTAATTCTTGGGTTTACAAGGTTACTTTTTCAAGCTTTATTCATCTAAAAATATAAAAGTGATAAATATAAAATACATGCACAATTTTTAAAATAACAAAAAACATTTTGTAACATTTTCTTATCATATACAATAATAGTCTTCGAAAATAGATAAAAATAAAATTTGAATAAAATAAGGAAACGTACCTTAGAGTTGCTTGTATTAAGTTGAACTGAAGTTTTATTTTATGCGTTTAGCGAGGCTCCATATAAAAAACAAAATAACAAACACCAAAAAAGATCAGATACCGTTTATACGTAGGTACTATTTTTTAAAGATTTTCATATTGAATACAGGATGTTAATTAAGTTTTGTTTATAAATACAAGATGTACAAAAGTTTTGGGTTAGGAATTTATTTTATAAAATTATGGTAAATTTGACTAAGGTTCTCTATGTCGGTTTTGTAGTTGACGGCATCCTTTTCTTTTTTTATTTCAATCATTTCTTTTTTGGTTAATTTTCGATAATTTGACTCTTAGGATAATATTTTGGTTTCATTAAAATTAAACGTATGATTCGATGAAGTTGCATGTTTGTGGAGAGCAGTAGTGGCATTTTTTGTGTATTTGTGTCCTTTGAGTCGGTTGTTTAAAAGTTGTGTTGTCATACCTATATATTTCTTAGGACAATTTAAGCACGGGATGGAATATATAAGGTTGGATTTTTTATTTTTGGGTATTTGACTTTTTAGTGGTGTGAACAGTGATTTTAATGAATTTTGAGCTTTGTGGCATACATTTATATTGTGTTTGGCTAGGATATGTTGAATTTTTTCCGAGAGACCGTTCGTGTAAGGTATTGCAACATATCTGTTATTTTTATTTTTTAGTGGTTTAGTTGTTGATTTATTATAAAAGCGGTGTGTTCTTTGTTTAATAATTTTTGATATGATATTTTCGGGAAAATGATTATTGATTAGTGTTAGTTTAACTTTATGTAAGATTTCTGGTCGATATTCTGCTGATGTTAAGGCAATAGCCCGGTCAGTTAGACTTGTAATGACACTGTTTTTTTGATTTTTAGGGTGGCAAGAGTTAAAATTTAAATAGCGGCCGGACCAGGTTTTTTTAGTGTACCATTTAGTTCTTATATTATTATGCTTTAGGTCTCTAATTAAAGTAAGATCAAGGAAATATATTTGATTGTTTGTTTCAATTTCTGCAGTGAACTGTAATTTAGGGTGGAAATTATTAAAAGCTTCTAGAATCTCGTTGGTTTTGTCATTTGGTACTGCTGTTAAGCAATCATCTACATATCTTTTAAAGAAAGTTATATTGAAATTTAATTTAGAAATTACGTTTTCCTCTAAATGTTCCATCACTAGCTGTGCTACTGTGGAAGATATAGAGAAACCCATCGCGCAACTATCCAGTTGTTCATAGAAGTTATTTTCATATTGAAAATAATTGTTTTTTAAGGTAAGGTTAATAGCATCTATAAAATGTTCTCGTGTAAGTGTTGTGTGTTGCTTAAGTTGGTTCCACTTTTGGGTTATTATATTAGATAAAAGATCGTTGGGAATATTAGTATATAACGAAACAACGTCTAGTAATATAAGTTTGTAGTGATTGGGTATTCTAACGGTATCAATAAAATGTTTAAATTCAAAAGAATCTTTTATGTAGTAGTTATTTTTTCCTGTAATATTAGATAAGCAATTTGATAGATATTTTGATAGTTTATAGAATGGAGACTGAATAGATGAAACGATTGGTCTTAATGGTATGCCGGCTTTATGCATTTTTGGTAACCCATATATTTTGGGTGGGACTGCATTATATATTGTTAAATTTTTTGCTTCTTCATCGGTGAGAACTTTCGCGTTTACTAATTTTTTAATGAATAAATTATTTTTATTTTGAAAAGAAAAGGTTGCGTCTGATTTTAACTTTTTGTAGGTGATATTGTTATTTAATAGTTCTTTCATTCTTGCGTCATAGTCATTGGAATTCATGATTACTGTTTTATTGGTTTTATCAGGTTTAATAATTTTAATTTGTGGATTTTGTTTTACGAATTGTTTGGGTTTTTTGAATTTTTTTTGGATATCTTTTTGAAAGTGCACCTAGTTTGTTTATTTTTGATTTTTAAATTATGATTTGTAACAATATTTACAACATTTGCGCGGATTGAATCTTTAACGTCATTAGGTTTGTCCTGTATTATACTTTCAACACATGCGATGTATTCGGTTATTGGTCATTGTTTTTCGTTTGTTATAGGTAAAGAAAATTTATCTCCCAAAGCCAAAACTTCTGCCACGTCCTTTGGTATTTCGGTGTCAGAAATGTTATGTAGCCATTGATTGGTATTTATTTTGACATCCTTTGGTAAATCCGAAATTAATTTATTAAATTTTTTTTGGTTTTTATTTTTTACATAATTAAACGTTTTTCCATATTTATTATTTTTAAAACATTTAAATTTGTTTAAAATATCTACAGGTAGCTTCGAAGAAGCAACATGTAGTTGATTTTTTATTTGATTATAAATTATATTTATATTTTTTGTTGTTTCAGTAATAATTAAACTAAGAATTTTTTGTTTTGTATTAAGAATTAAATTATCAAATTTTTCTCCAAGGTACGTACCTGTAAATTTTATATGTGACACGTTAAAATTCAAAAAGACTGGAAAACATTGGTGTGTTTGCATCTCAGTAGAAATATTCTCCTGTTTTTTTGTTTTGCCAATTTTGGGTACAATTTGGATATCAACCGTAGTTTATTTGCTGTTTGTAGTCCATAAGTGCTTTGGATCTCATTGAAGAACGTCATGGTGTTTTTATTTGCAATTCTAACCCTTGCAATTATTATTTTTAATAGTGTTTTTTAACCTTTGTAATTAATTTTTATTTGGTAATTCTTGGGTTAACAAGGTTACACAAAAAACAACTCATTTTATTGTAACGACGTTTCGTACGTTTTGTCGTACTTTTTCACGCTTTATTCATCTAAAAATAAAAGTGATAAATATAAAATACATGCACAATTTTTAAAATAACAAAAAACATTTTGTAACATTTTCTTATCATATACAATAATAGTCTTCGAAAATAGATAAAAATAAAATTTGAATAAAATAAGGAAACGTACCTTGGAGTTGCTTGTATTAAGTTGAACTGAAGTTTTATTTTATGCGTTTAGCGAGGCTCCATATAAAAAAACAAAATAACAAACACCAAAAAAGATCAGATACCGTCTATACGTAGGTACTATTTTTTAAAGATTTTCATATTGAATACAGGATGTTAATTAAGTTTTGTTTATAAATACAAGATGTACAAAAGTTTTGGGTTAGGAATTTATTTTATTAAATTATGGTAATACAAAACAAAAAATTCTTAGTTTAACTATTACTGAAACAACAAAAAATATAAATATAATTTATAATAGAATAAAAAATCAACTACATGTTGCTTCTTCGAAGCTACCTGTAGATATTTGAAACAAATTTAAATGTTTTGAAAACAATAAATATGAAAAAACGTTTAATTATGTAAAAAATAAAAACCAAAAAAAATTTAATATATTAATTTCGGATTTACCAAAGGATGTCAAAATAAATACCAATCAATGGCTACATAACATTTCTGAAACCGAAATACCAAAGGACGTGGCAGAAGTTTTGGCTTTGGGAGACAAATTTTCTTTACCTATAACAAACGAAAAACAATTACCAATAACCGAATACATCACATGTGTTGAAAGTATAATACAGGACAAACCTAATGACGTTAAAGATTCAATCCGCGCAAATGTTGTAAATATTGTTACAAATCATAATTTAAAAATCAAAAATAAACAAACTAGGTGCACTAACTTTCAAAAAGATATCCAAAAAAAATTCAAAAAAACCAAACAATTCGTAAAACAAAATCCACAAATTAAAATTATTAAACCTGATAAAACCAATAAAACAGTAATCTTGAATTCCAATGACTATGACGCAAGAATGAAAGAACTATTAAATAACAATATCACCTACAAAAAGTTAAAATCAGACGCAACCTTTTCTTTTCAAAATAAAAATAATTTATTCATTAAAAAATTAGTAAACGCGAAAGTTCTCACCGATGAAGAAGCAAAAAATTTAACAATATATAATGCAGTCTCACCCAAAATATATGGGTTACCAAAAATGCATAAAGCCGGCATACCATTAAGACCAATCGTTTCATCTATTCAGTCTCCATTCTATAAACTATCAAAATATCTATCAAATTGCTTATCTAATATTACAGGAAAAAATAACTACTACATAAAAGATTCTTTTGAATTTAAACATTTTATTGATACCGTTAGAATACCCAATCACTACAAACTTATATCACTAGACGTTGTTTCGTTATATACTAATATTCCCAACGATCTTTTATCTAATATAATAACCCAAAAGTGGAACCAACTTAAGCAACACACAACACTTACACGAGAACATTTTATAGATGCTATTAACCTTACCTTAAAAAACAATTATTTTCAATATGAAAATAACTTCTATGAACAACTGGATGGTTGCGCGTTGGGTTTCTCTATATCTTCCACAGTAGCACAGCTAGTGATGGAACATTTAGAGGAAAACGTAATTTCTAAATTAAATTTCAATATAACTTTCTTTAAAAGATATGTAGATGATTGCTTAACAGCAGTACCAAATGACAAAACCAACGAGATTCTAGAAGCTTTTAATAATTTCCACCCTAAATTACAGTTCACTGCAGAAATTGAAACAAACAATCAAATACATTTTCTTGATCTTACTTTAATTAGAGACCTAAAACATAATAATATAAGAACTAAATGGTATACTAAAAAAACCTGGTCCGTCAGCAGAATATCGACCAGAAATCTTACATAAAGTTAAACTAACACTAATCCATAATCATTTTCCCGAAAATATCATATTAAAAATGATTAAACTAAGGACACACCGCTTTTATAATAAATCAACAACTAAACCACTAAAAAATAAAAATAACAGATATGTTGCAATACCTTACACGAACGGTCTCTGGGAAAAAATTCAACATATCCTAGCCAAACACAATATAAATGTATGCCACAAAACTCAAAATTCATTAAAATCACTGTTCACACCACTAAAAAGTCAAATACCCAAAAATAAAAAATCCAACCTTATATATTCCCTCCCGTGCTTAAATTGTCCTAAGAAATATATAGGTATGACAACACAACTTTTAAACAACCGACTCAAAGGACACAAATACACAAAAAATGCCACTACTGCTCTCCACAAACATGCAACTTCATCGAATCATACGTTTAATTTTAATGAAATCAAAAATTTATCCCAAGAGTCAAATTATCGAAAATTTACCATAATTTAATAAAATAAATTCCTAACCCAAAACTTTTGTACATCTTGTATTTATAAACAAAACTTAATTAACATCCTGTATTCAATATGAAAATCTTTAAAAAATAGTACCTACGTATAAACGGTATCTGATCTTTTTTGGTGTTTGTTATTTTGTTTTTTTATATGGAGCCTCGCTAAACGCATAAAATAAAACTTCAGTTCAACTTAATACAAGCAACTCCAAGGTACGTTTCCTTATTTTATTCAAATTTTATTTTTATCTATTTTCGAAGACTATTATTGTATATGATAAAAAAATGTTACAAAATGTTTTTTGTTATTTAAAAAATTGTGCATGTATTTTATATTTATCACTTTTATATTTTTAGATGAATAAAGCTTGAAAAAGTACGACAAAACGTACGAAACGTCGTTACAATAAAATGAGTTGTTTTTTGTGTAACCTTGTAAACCCAAGAATTACCAAATAAAAATTAATTACAAAGGTTAAGAAACACTTTATCAAAAACATTATTATGTATTAACATGAATAAAGGAATTTTGAATTTTGAACTCTGTTGTGTCGTCACAAAAATATCCAAGACTTAAAATTAATTAGTTCTCTTATGGCTGAGAGGGCCGATGTGTGGTTTACACAAAACTGTCTAAAACTTAATACAAACAAAACCCAAGAAATGATAGTTTCAACAAACCGTGACGTTGTGCAGGGTCAGAGTGTGAGGGTGCTGGGTTTAATAGTCGACACAGTCTTAGTTGGACTCCTCATATCGAGTCTCTGCGAAGCAAATTGTCATCTGCAATTTTTGTAATAAGAAAATTAAGGGCACTTCTAGATCACTAGTCACTGATAAATATATATTATTCACTTTTTCACGCCCACCTTTCTTATGGAAACATTTTGTGGAGAAACTCATCCAATTCCTTACGTATTTTTAAATTACAGAAAAAATCTGTGAGCTTTTGCGGGTGTTGGTGTACTGGACCACTGCAGGCCACATTTTATTAATTTGAGAATTTTGACGCTGCCATCATTATTTATTTCGCATCAATTAATTGAAATTCATAAAAATAATTTTCAGCTTAATTCAGATATTGACCACTATGGTAACAGGTCGGCTCATTTCATTAGACCAAACAGGTATAGACTTACTAAATCTGTAAATAACTCGCTCAAAATAGAGCTTTACAATGTGCTTCCTGCAACGGTTAAAAACTACAGTGAAAAAAAAAATTTAAAATTTTGGTTAAGAAATTTCTTGACTCACATGCTTTCTACTCAGTAAAAGAATACCTTGATGTTGTTAATTCAAGAACTTCAACATTTGATTTTTAACTTGTGTTTGTTAATAATGTGTAACTACAAAATTCGTTTTTTTTTTCATTATACGAAAAACGAGAATATGTGTTTTTTAATATACACTTTTATGTATTTAGTTAGAAGCATCCCTCAACGGTGCTTTATATTTTATGTGACTTGCTACGATTTGTAATTTATAAGAATGTGGTCAAAATATGTCTATGTCTATAGATTTATGTCGGGTTGCAGTGGCGTAGCCAGAAAATATGCTTGGGGGGAGGGCTGAATGGGCATAAGTAGGACATTTTTTTTTCTGGAGAAAGGGATAGTCGGGACTACATGTATTTCATGGTATTGTAGGTACCTAGTAAAGAAAGCGGAGAAGCGCCGCAGGTGAAAAATTTTCGGGGTCATGTCTAAAGTTCGTTTAAAATTCACCTAACTACTAACAAATTTCATCAAAATTATTAAAATTTGTTTTTGTACTTTTTTTTTTGATTTTCCTAGCTGGCTCTTTATTAAAAAAAAACATTTTTTATATTATTTGTGAAAAATATGAATATTGGTGTTAATCCAAAAGTTTAACATAAGCTGGCTCGGTTTTTCATAATTAAAAATAAAGAAAATATCGCTCTTCAAGCCAAAATATTTGTTTTTTTCAGAAATCACGTATTTTAGCAGCGTAGATCTAGGAGCAGTTTTTGGTGCAAATTCTTAGGTTTTGAAATACTCATTCTTAAGTGCCGTTTCGTATATTCATAATAAACCATTCTCGTTTCTTCCCGTACTATTTTTTTTTATTATAAATCATCACACTTCTTCAATAAAAAAATGTTTCAATTAAAATTTTTACTTCAATTTTTTCCTTTAAAAATTAATATCTACCTAATTTTTTTTTGTTTTTGTTGTAAAAATATTTTATTGCAATGGGTTAATTTTTGTTGATTTAAAATAGCTCTAAAAAAGGGAAAACGGAACAGACAAGTATATAATAGAAAATACTATAAAATATTACTCTTTTCACTCGTTTTCCTATAAAATTGCATCATAAATTAATAACTAAAACGACATGCGTCCGAAACCTTAATCTCTTTTAAAACAGGACTTTAGAAGGAAACGTTTAAACACTAAACATTTCCTACAAGACTTTTGCAATCTAAGCCAAGAATACATTATCTAAAAATTTAAATTAAGAGTCTAAGCGTGAGAGGAAAAATTAGGTTGCAATTAGACTTTTAGACCCCGAGCTCCAAGGCTCGGGGGGGAGCTACAGCACGGCAGCCCCCCCTAAACACGCCACTGTCGGGTTGCACAAAGAATTTTATTGGTAATTAACTAACCAGTTTGACTGTGACATATATGACTCAACATTAGACTTTTTAAATTTCGTATTGAAAAATTTTACTTTTGTGCTTTATATTAAAAGCATAAAAAATGTTTGAATGCGTTAGGTAAACCAACCGATCTCTATACTTGGATAAGCATATTTTATTCGGTGCGCACTAAAAACTTACAATTCATGAACACAAAAATGTGTTTGTACGCAAGGGTCATCGGTCAGATTATTTTTCAGAATATTCAGCATGCGCACAACGTTCAGCTGTCATCTAGCGCTTTTTCAGCTGTTATTAACCACAGTTGTAGAGATGAAAAACTATTGATAGTGAAGATCGATATTTTTATAAAA
Source organism: Polydrusus cervinus (assembly GCA_935413205.1). Classification (NCBI taxonomy): domain Eukaryota; kingdom Metazoa; phylum Arthropoda; class Insecta; order Coleoptera; family Curculionidae; genus Polydrusus; species Polydrusus cervinus. The sequence goes on from OW284511.1 coordinate 56,336,132, forward strand.
AATATAGCTACCCAATAAACTATGGTAATTATCATACTATCGAATTACTATCTAATCGATAGTAAATTATCCTGTTTGTGTAGAATTAGTAGGTATATTAGTTTTTGGGGGGAGACGAATTTTTTTTAGAAGTAACTTTTGATCATAGTAGAGTTTTTATTCAGCAGATGTAACTTTTTCCAGTTCAGGTAAAAGTACACTATTCATGAAAGTATCGATAGTTTTTCAATTTTGCTATTGATAGTTTTTCACCTCTACATGGCAGTGGCGGCTCCTGATAGTCGATACAGATGGGGCCAAAATATCAAGTCCAAAATTCGATGCATAAACATTGCTATCTCGGTAACAATAAGAGATAGCGATTTGGTTAAATGGAGGTAAAGTTGCATAATTTAATGCTGAATTATTCGAAAAAAATCGAAGAAATAAATTTTTGTTTTAATTTTCTATATGACAAAATATTGATTATTTTGAAAAACCACCAAGAGCATTTGCTTAAGACAACTTTTTATGCTCTTCAACAAAAAATTTTTATTACGACGTTCGTTTTTTAAATGCCTATATCAACTTAATTTTTTAAAAATATATGGACCTGCATTATTTAAAATTTTTCGAATATCTCCGCAAGTCATCGAAATTTGAATATTTTTCAGGATTGAAATATGCAACTTTGCCTCTATTTAACCAACTCCCTATCTCTTATATAAATTACAGAGATATCAATGCTAATGCATCGTATTTGTAAAACCCTGTATAAAAAATCATAAAAAATTTACCGACTAATTAAATGAAGCATTTAATAAGGTATAAATAATAAATCCCACAAAGTCCCGGTCTCAAAAATTCTTTAATATAACGGTTACATGTTTCGCTCACAAATGAGCATCATCAGACCTAATTACACAAACAAAGTAACATTTAAAAATTAAAAATATATATACACCTCACCCAACTGTAAATAAAAACATCCATATGTTTTTATTTACAGTTGGGTAAGGTGTATATATATTTTTAATTTTTAAATGTTTCTTTGTTTGTGTAATTAGGTCTGATGATGCTCATTTGTGAGCGAAACATGTAACCGTTATATTAAAGAATTTTTGAGACCGGGACTTTGTGGGATTTATTATTTATACTTAAATCAGGTCTCTTGGAGAAAATGGACAGCTTTTTCGAATTTAATAAGGTATTCCAGTTGTTCTAACAAAAGATGGTCATAAAACACTAAAATTTTCTTATAAGAAAACTCCATACGTCTTTGTTTTTTATTTGAAAATGATTGAATCACTTTTGTTCTTGAAGTTGCCAATATTCTTTGCAAAATGTTTTTCGGCAGACAACATACCTAAAGTCTTTCATTTTATTCATTTTAAAACTGATACACCTAATCCCGAAATCAGGAATATAATCCACTGACGGATTAACCTAAACCTAACCTACAAGCACAGACCTACAAAAATATAATTTATGTTAAATAGTAAAAACTGTTTAAAAGAAAAATATTTTAAAATTATTATCTCCACAGGCAAAACCGTTTTAAAAACAGCTGCCATCTAGTAGCTAGTAACGGTAGCAAAGCCGAAAGCATAACTATATAGCCTAATAGTGCCCTAACCCGATTGGGACTCTTCACTCTCGATAAAATAAAACATCATATGAGGATCTGGCCAGGCCAGGTCGCTTTCTCTACGCGCCAGTAAGAGAGGGCGATATATTCATTGGTGTTAGTCTCTCTCTTTACGGGTTTAACATCGTACCAAATACAGAGTTTGCGGGAGCCCGGGAGCAGCATGGCGGCAGGGAATTTTCGCGGCGTCACCCACACATTAGGGAGTTTTTGCATAGTTAGGCGTTAATAGATATCAACGTCTTCAATTAAAAATTATTCACATTTACAAAAAGAATGAGGCGTAGGCAGACAAAGTTATAATAATTATAAATGGGAAATACAAAGCTTGGTGTACAGGTAGGTAGGGCCATGGCACTGTGGCCCTACCTACTGTATGAGCCGCCTCTGCTACATGGTTAATAGCTGATAATTTTGCCGTGCACATGCCCCCTGGTATGTTCTTTTGTTAACATGCACGTGGTCATAAATTTACCATTTCTGGTTTTAACTTTTGCGGATCCATAGTATATAGGTAACTTTGGTAAACCTCATTTTAATTACGGAATTTTAGGTTGGTGAGGAAAAATTAGAAATTTAGTTAAAAAATTATAAGTATTACTAAATGGGGTTCTAAAAATTATATTTAATAAAGATTATATTTGTCCTTCAAAAGGTATTCAGAAATAAAAAAAAATAAAATGAGAAGATTTTATCTTAGCCACATTCATTACGATTTCTTTTCCTTGAGTTTTTATGCCCAGTAGTTTCCGAGATACGGTCGGTGGCCATCCATAATGGGACACCCGGTACAGGTAACTGGACATCGAACGTGTCACATTGCCACGCCAGATCACTGATGAGCACCCAGAATCAGAAACAAGGATGACCTCACATTTTATTTTAAGGGAGGCAAGGAATGTTAATACCAAATCTAGACTCCTTAGCTCATTGTTGTCGGTGATTTATTCGACACATGAGAGGTAGGCAGCTTGGCTGCTCCTATAAGTTCTAGTAAATGCTGATTAAGCCTTCTCTTTCGATCAAACCCGGTACACGCTATTCGATCTGACAGAGGGACCTGTTGGCTGTACTTTTAAAAAAAATTTCATAATGAACATGTTGTCCCAAAAAGACAAAAAGTATTCTAAGTTGCATTTTTTTAAAGCGAATGCCCTGTATAATAATTTATTTTCAGTGTCTACGAATAAAATAAAAGTAAGATGGTTTACTAAACTTAAACCTTTTATTAACAGTTTTTGAAATATCATTATATCAAATATAACGCTTTTAATGATTAAATTCTCAACATGTATTCTCTTTTTTCAAACCAAATTTACATTAGAGTCTACTAACCGATTAAGTTTTGTGTCGCACTTATAAAAAATTCACTAACTTATACAGGGTGTCCAAAGAGTACGACTAAATAACTACAAATTTAAAATGGTAATAACGTGTTTCGTTTAAATATAATTCCATATATTTTATGTTAGCAACAGATATCAGTCTATCGAAAAGTATTACTCACGTGTTCATGAAAAATGCAAATATCCATAATGCAGACAGATTTTAACCAATTTAATATTAATTAATGCACCTATGGCATTTTGAAAGATCATAAGTGGTTGTAAAAAACCATCGATGTAAAAAACAAACGGTTTACAGTAAATGCACTACTTACTAGTTAAAGTAATGTAAAGGTAACAGAAAGGAATGATGGATATACAATATATTTCTTGTAACTATAACAAAAATGTTCAAAGTGGTGATCATCCGACTGTAAACAGAAACTTATTATTTTTTAAAACCTTCAGCAACATTTAACAATATTGCTGGGCTTTTGTTTCGGAAAGTTTCTCCAAAGCTTAAAACACGTACACTTATGCGTGGTTCGGTACGACGAAAAAAGATTAGATTCTTTGGATTTACTGCATGTGTTACAATGTAGATTCACGAACACAAGCGAAGCACGGCACCCCAACTAGCATTCGTCGAACGAACGTTGTATTTTTTAACCTGACGTTGGAAACTTACGTCGATCTGACATCGAGAAGACTCGAATTTGCACCATTTTGGTGAACAAAATAAAGGTTGTAAGGACGTCAGTATATGACTTCTGCACATTATAAGTAACTTATCCTGCACCTAAAATGTCGGGAAGTTTTAAAAATATCTTTATTTGACCTCTGCTCGGGTAAACATACTAGATCACTAACAAATATGACCAACTGATATTTTGTGGGTTCTTTCATAAAATATAAGTAATGGCTGCTATAAGAACGTACTCTTACTAGAAAGCACGCAAGGCACTTTATTGTTAAAATTTGGCAATATAGAGCCTTAAACACTAAGCGCTCCTCAATTGATGAAAAAAATAAATAATAATGGAAATATAAAAAAATATCTTGGATATGGATAAAGGAGAAAACTTACATAAATTAAATTAGCATCTAAATACTCAGATGCGTATAAAGTAGATTATTATAGGTAGATCACATAGGGGCAGTTTCCAGTATTTGGTTTTATGTTTTCGGAAATTATCTTGTGAAAAATGAAACCTTAAAATTGGCTCCCGTCAACACTGAGGAAAATCGGTTAATTAAAGTATGTTACAGGTGATTTATTAATAACTATAACTAAACCTTTAATTGGCACAGTTCTTTTTTATTACTAGCAGTAAGATGATCTATCTGCTACAAGTAAACTCATCTTTCTGGAGTATTTGTATTACTGTAAGCATATTTCTACATTATAGAACTAAAAAGGTTTAATTACTATCAGTATACGGGTTAATTACGTTTCAAAAGACTACCGTAATGTAGGTGTTTAGTTGTAATAATTCATTTGATTAGTTATGATTATTAAAGTCTGTTGACAGTGTTTCGTTTAATAACGTCTGTAAATGACATTACTACTATAACAAAACCTTGAATTATTATAATTAAAGCCTTTAATAACCATAACTAAAGTCACCGTTCAAGGTTTGTTTCTATTCAAACATCGGATATGATCGATAGTGTTCGATAGTCCGAAGAACGCATCATCGGTGTCGGTTCGGTCTTCTGGCGTCGCGTTCTCATGTTTCATCAGCTATTCTGAGAGTACGGTTCGCATTCCTGCGTCTTCGTATTTGTGTTTGTGTTGAAAACAAAATGGCGTACCTACAAATCAATTCTGTATGACTGGGGCCTAGAGGCTTTTTAAGAAGCATTAGAAGGTAAGAATTAAAAAAAATACTAAAATATTTGTTGTATTTTCTTTTTAAACCATTACCATAGAAAGATAATAAATAGTATAACTAATATTTCAGAATTTTGGTCAGGTAATGACGCTCTGTCGAGGTTATGTCCGACTAGAATTCAGCTAATAGGTAAAATATAGCAGTGATAGGGCTAAAAAGGCATCAATTTTTTTAAGTAGGAGAATAATACACACAGTCTGCTCCACTAGTTTATTGAAGGATCTCAAAGTGAGAATCCTAATGTCTTCGTACATGTTTCGAAGGTAAAAACCTTCATCATCAGCGAATAAAATTAATTCAAGGATTTTACAAGAAGAGAGACCCTCAACATTGCAAGATAAACTGGAAGAGAAAAAATAAATTAAAATAAGATTGAAATTGAGTCTTTTGAAATAATAAATTGTACTAGCATTTGAAATTCAGTCTTTTATATAAAGAGTTGTAATAGTATATATTCTTACCTGTTTGAGGAACAGAAACAGAAAAATTTCAAATATAAATTTTTTTTTTAAATTTACATGATTTTACTATAATACTTTACTTACTTACTATAGTAATTTCCCCCAGCAATCGATTGACTACATCAATGAGAAAAATGTTTGCCCAACAGGAGACACATTTCTTTGGACGCCCTTGAACGTAACTGCTGTGTGTTGCTGCATTGACCTACCATTAGATAGCCTAACCAGAATGGTCTTACTAGAAATGTTTTTTTAACCCAGGTGTTATTTTTAGTTAGGATTTATTTAGACCCTACAACGGGTCTATTTTTTAAATTAAGTAATGTGTTTTCGTTGTTGAATAATAAGTAACTATTTAATTAATAGTAAACAAAAAATAAAAATATATATTGTTTTATTTTTCCTAATGATAGGAAAATAATTTTTCATAAAAACTACTTATTTTTTTACAGCCTTAGGAAGAAAAAATATAGATGAAGCAAATAAATACTGATAATAAATGATCAAAATAGAAAAATGGATTGGGCTACAATAATCCATATTCTTGTTATGATTGTTTACTATCGGTAGTTGTTCTGTTTTTAGTTATATTACTTTTTTGTGTTTAAAATTCCCAGTATTGTAAAAAATGTAATATAACTAAAAAAAAAAGAATATGAAATATTGTAGTCCATCCAGTTTTCTATTTTAATCATTTATTATCAGTATTTATTTGCTTCATCTATATTTTTTCTTTCTAAGGCTGTAAAAAAATAAGTAGTTTTTATTAAAAATTGTTATCCTATCAATGGCGAAGGAGCCAATAAAGGCACCTTAATTAAAGTTTTTTACTGCGACAGTAATTAAAACTTAATACTACAATAACTAACGGCGTTAGTTACAGTAACATCACTACGTACCTGTACCAGGTGGCAAAAATAAGAATGAATGCCGACCATATCTCAGGAACCGTTTGTCCCAACGTGTTGAAATAAAAAAAATCATTACAAAATTGATCAAAAGAAATTTCTGAAAATTATTTTTAAGTTCCTAAATTTGCCGATAGAGGGTGTTCAATATATGAATAACAAGATGATAGAATTTTTACCGATAATATGCCAAAGTTATATCAAAAGTTAAGTGTTTTATTCGTTGGAATACACGGAATAACTTTGCTTTAAGACATATTGATCTAACTGGCAAAACAAACTGAGGGTAGGAAGGGAAACTTTTTTTTGAAAGAAATACCCATAACTCTGGATTGCCTTAACCAAATTTAACAAATTTGATCTCATTTTAAAGAGCTTATCCTATAGTAACATTTAAAATTTAGTTTTACTATAATTTGCTATATCAGTCGCCGCTAGAGGGCGCTATTTGCTTAATCACCAGGTTTTTCAAATTTTTCTTAAAAATTTTAAACGGAACCATATATTAATAATATAAAATAAATAAAATAAAATTAATAAATAACAATTAAACAAAAAATTGAATTAAACCGAAGAAAACTGGTGAAACCCGCATGTCGATATTTAAATTTAAGCCGAAGATACAAGAAATCATAGTATGAAACCGGCTATATGGAACCGATATTTTCATAAAATGTGTATGATAGGTTAAGGAACAGCAATGTCATTTAAAAAAATTTAAATAGGGTAATTTATAGTTATTTTTAATATCTAAACTTACCACTAGGAAGAATTTTGCCGCAAAAATAAAATCAACCTTCTTGCCTTCCAGGAAACCTGATTTTATAGGTTCTGTCAGCAATTGTTGCATTTTGGAAGCGTTCAAAATATACTGGCAGCATTTCAAATGCTTCGCCATTAAGATTTAGCATTTTTGAGTTATATTATCATAAAAAACTAGATTAATATATCATATAGTTTGTCCAACTCATTCTATGAATAAAGGATTTCATTTGTTCTCTTCTGGGCTTTTTATGTTTTTGTTTCATAGCTTATTTTTTTATTTATTAATTTTTTCTTGGGTAATTATTACCAGTTCTAATTCCCACTATTGATACTTGATCAGGAGTTAAATAAGTTAGAATTAGGATGTTTATTTTATTTAATAAAATTCTTCCTAGCGGTCAATTTAGGTATTAATAATAACTATAAATTATTTTATTTAAACCTTTTTTAATCATATTTGTGTCCCTAAACCAACGATGCCTATTTGATGAAACAATCGGTTCGGTGCATCCGATTTCATTATATTTTTTCTTGTAACTCGGGCTTAAATTAAGATATCGACAGGCGGTTTCGACCAGCTTCCTTTGTTTTTATTCTATTTTTTATTTAAATAAATATTTATATATAAAATTTTCGACTATATAAATAACGTAAATAACCCTGTATATGATAAAGAAACGGATCAGCCTTTTATATAGAATATCGCCCACTTAATCAAGAATCGCTCGGCCTGCCTCGTCAAATTAATTTTTTTGAACTGATTTTTTTTAAAAGATATTATACAGGGTGGATAATCAAAATGCTATGTGTATCCACTTAAAAATTTTTAATGAAACATATTGTTATATATTTTTACATTCTCAAATCAATTCTAGACATTTGTCATTAATTATGTTTCTCGACAACGTTCTGAACTTAAGTTACAATCATTAAGGCATAACAATGACAATTTGGTATTTAAGTTTGAGATTTAGCTTTATGAGGATTCCTCATAAAGCTTATGAGAAATGGCTTTCGGCTAATTTTTCTAAATATTTAGTATTTTGTTGATGTTGATAACCTGATTAAAAGTGTCGATTGCCGTAATCCAATCCTAGGACTAGTTTTTGAGTTATGGCCTTTTAAAGTTGGCAACTTCTTACTTTGAGATTTTCTGCATTTTCTGGAGTTTTCACTTGTTTCGTAAAAAATTATAACTTTTTTATTTTTCTTTATTTTTTGACTAAGGTAAGTTGGATTAGATCGTCATATTTACGCCTCAGGAGCTTGTGGTAGCTTTTTTTCAGCACCTTTTAGAGACACGTATATTAATGAATGTTATAATTAAATTATATAATTGCCCAATTTCTTAATTTTTTTTACAATATCTATTTTTTAACACCTTCTAATTTTAGATACACAGGGTGATCCAGTTATAATAATTTACACAAGTAAAAACTTTTAAAATTATAAAAGTTTTTTCATCAAATGACAAAATATTATTGTTAAATAAAAAATAAATACTTTTTTCGGTAGAATTTTAACCTTGGCTTTTGTAAATGCATTTGAACTACCTGACTATTTTTGCCTGTTTGTAAAATAAAAAATTATTTACCAGACATTAAGACTTTTTAAATGCTTTTAGAAAAAGAGCCAGTGTAAACTTGACAGTAAATAAAAAAATATATTCATTAAATTAAAATAAAAAAAAAAATACTGGTATGTTACCTTAACTTTAGAACTATAAACTACGAAAAAAAAATATTTTAGGCTCTGAGGTAGTTTCAGTTAATACCAAAAAATATTTTATAGTTTAATAATATCTAATATTTTTTGTCATTTGATAAAAAAAAACTTTTTTAATTTTACTCTTTTTAAAAGTTTTCATCACTTGTGTAAATTATTATAACTAATATATTAAATCATTCTGTATATTTATGATTAGATTTTGTTAAAAACTAATTTTTGCAGATTAGATAATAAACAAATGAGTCAATTATAACATAGAAGTTAAAGTTGTTTATTAGGTTTCCAGGTGAATTTGAATTTTTTTTGAGAAATAATATATCATTCAATATACTCTACATAAATCTATATCTATTTTTTTTTATAGCTTGGTAGTACAAGATATTAAAATATGAACAAAATCTAGCTGTTTGTTTTCAAAATTCAAAAAATGAGTAATACTTTTTTGTGGATTTTCACCATTTTTAATAATATAAATTATTTAATCCGTTTATTAATTATTCAACATCTTGTACATATTTTATTTCTATATAAGTAAAAGAAAACTTAAGGCCTACTTTTCCACCAATAAAAAAAAATAAAAAAGTTAATAGTTTTTAAGAAACAAGTGACAATGCAGAAAATCTCAAAGTAAGAAGTTGCCAACTTTAATAGGCCATAACTCAAACACTATTTATAGGATTGTATTACGGCTTTCGATACTTTTAATCGGGATATCAATATCTACAAAATACTTAAAATTCAGAAAATGTAGCCGAAAGCCATTTCCCATTAGCTTTGTGAGGGGTCTTTTGAATTTGGCTCTGCTAATATTACATCGAAAATGCGCCTCGCTGATAAATGCATAGAAATTTTTTATTATGTTGGGCTGTGGAGATTAAAGTAGAAATCATTATATAGTGTTATGTTGAATGAAAAATACTCAAATCGTCGTATACCCGAGCTAAGGAGAAAAAATAAGTACACTACAGAAAGATTTTCATAGCTCAAGCACAAAACTTGGGCGTGACTTCGATACTTACCAAATCACCGTATCTACTTTTTATTAAAAAGTGAAGTGTCATCCCTACAAACCAGTAATTGTACAAGAGTTATTGGACGATGATCCTGATAGGCGAGATCAATTTTCTGAAATAATGATTGAGCTAACAGATAATCATGCACGAATTGTCTAAAGAAATCTCTTTTTTAGATAAAGCCACGTTTTTTTAAAATGGTCAGCTTAATAAACAAAACTACACATACTAGATACAGGAAAATTATATAAATAAATACCTTATTAATTTACTAAATCATACTAACTAATTAAATTTGTAATATACTGTAGTTGAGTTCAATACAGGGTAATTCCTAAGTGGTATTTCTTTTTTAGCTGTGTAAACGGCATTAAAATGAACAAAATTTTCAAATACCTTTTATCAAAAAACTAAAAAATAAGGTACTTCATTTATTTTATTATGAATCAAATACGGTCCTGCCTAACTTAAACATAATCTCGAAGCAGCAGCCGCACTTTGACAACATTTACCGTAAATTAGCACTATATCTACTAGTTCATGGTTTTCCAATTTTACCATTTTCACGTTTCACCAGTTTAAAATAAACTTGCTTCAGAAAAACATATCGCAGCGAATTGCCAAATAGTTGACCACTGACCTGTAAATTGCATGACTAATAAGACAAACAACATAAAGTATAGCAGGCTACGTTTTGATGACCAGGCCCGCACTTAGATTTTTTAATTCTGTATCTCGCCTATTTTTAGGTTTTTTGAAAAAGGTATTTGAAAATGTTGTTTATTTTATTGCCTTCTATACACAGCTAAAAAAGATGCATCAACTTAGGAATCACCCTGTATAAAATTCTGATCCGTTTCTTAAACATATCCCGGTACATACATTTATTTTTAATCAAGGAAGAAAACAAATTGCGGCGGCGAAAAAGTCCACCCAAGAAAAGCAAGTAGAAGAAAACATTATGCGTTTACGAATAAATCATATTGAAGCAGATATGGAGAAAGAAGAACAAAGAATTTTTAATTTGCAAAAACTACGACTTACTTTGGATCAGGTAGGTAATCATTTAAGTTTAAAATTATCGATATCAATTACTTGTACGGGTATCTTATTCTACTATCACTTTTTAAATGATCCTGATTAATAAGGATTAGTATTTCCATTTTCATTTTTTTTTGGAACGCGAAAGGTAGACATTAAATGCACTAATCTAGGGTAGAACTTTGCTTACTCATTTTCAGAAATGTTAGTTAGGTAGGTACTAAGTTTACAGTAGTCCGAGGACGGAGTTTAAAAGAGGACAATTTGGACCTGGATATAAAGATTTAACCATTAATATCGTCATTGATAGCCAAGGATTTATTATAAATACAATAAAATTGCGAAACTTAGGTATTTATTAATTTATAAAAATAAAGTAAATTCAATGCAAAAGAACTTGCAGTATCTATGATGGATATCGTTATTGTCATTAAATTTTTAAACAATCAGTCGCAATCATCCTACTGCTATCAAAATCATAACAAGTATTATTGTTGGGAGTACAAAATCGTCATCCACGGAATACATGTTTTATACTTCTATTTTCTAATAATAAAATCGTTAATAACCAACGACGCGACGGTTTGGTGTATGGTGCAAGCATCAGTTACAATTACAAATTAGTAAATAAAATTAAATTTTCATTCATCTTCACAAAAAAGATAAATTCTCATTTTTTGTCCACAGTAAGCAAAATTTATAATATAGGTATAACAACTTTTCCTAATACTTTTTTGAAATAAAATAAGGATAAACTCCAGACTGGCTTAATGTCCGCCACAGTTCCTAACGTAATTTTTGATTCAGGTCATGTCGTTGATTAAACCGTAGATTTTTCTATTCTGTCTGGATTTAGTTAAACTCCAAGGTACCTAGGCATTTTTTCTTTTGCTGAATAATGAGACATATTTTCAGAACATGTTCTGTTATAATTACTTTTTCGTTTTCAAATTACTTTAAATACTTAAAATTTAAGTTTTTGTTTCCGTTATGACTATTTATTTGCCAGTTGTGACGTGCACCCAGCCAGTAATTGGATAAACTATACTTTACTTGTTTTTGATTTTTTTATTTTCTCGTATATGTTACCTATTCTTTCACCGGATATGAGGTGTATTATTTTGTTTTGAAGATAATATGCAAAACGATTTCAAAGCAAAATAAATTTATTAAAATTCGAAAGAACCATGTTTTCCATATGCTTCACACTTTCTGGTGGTCGCGGAAAATTTTCCTTTTTTACTTATTAAGTTCTTAAACCAACCTATGTTTCTATTTTAATGCTAGGAAAATGCCCAAGACGCCAAGATGGTGGCCATTTCTTTAAATTGCATTTAGGTATACTTAGTATGTTTGAGTTTATTCAATGTACATACCGTTTCGACGGTTATCTCTTCGGCTATAATCATAACCAAAATTTAGATTCCTCGAATTTTTGTAGGTTATGAAAGAACGGCAGCTAGAAATCGATACAAGTAAATCAGTGGTTTTGGCTAAAAGACGGAATCTAGAAGAAGAAAAAGGTCGCCTTAAGTGTGATATATCGATACGAAAAGTAAAACTTGATCAGTTACAAAAAAAGTATCATATTGAACTTATGTCTTTAGGTAAGTACATACCTAATACGGACTAGAATACCACTGATGAAATCCCACAGATAATTGTGAACAAATTCATTTACTAAAGCTAGTTTCCGAGTCAACAATTCACATCATTTTGAACAAACACAGTTGGTTGTTCTTTGGTTTAAATATTTTATTTGGGTAGTACGCATTTTAGAAACATCAGCACCGAAATAGGCCAAACGGAAACATAAAAACAGAACCTCAAAATGGCAAATTTTTGCTTTTTCCGGTATGTCAAAAAATTAAAGAAATATTGGGTTTATTTTCTTCAGATTTTAAAATAAATCGCTTTGGAGATAAATAACTCTTTAAGTTTAAAAATATATGAAAATCACAAAAATGTGTAATTTGATTATCCCTATACCTCTTTTTTTCCACAATGTGAACATCAATACCTATGTAAATACATATTATAGTAGACAGTCTTACGAACATACGAACTGGTGGAGCCGGAATTTTTCTTCAGGGAGGAATAATGGTTACCCGAAAAGCTTTTTTTTCGAGTGAAAGGATTGGGTGGGGGTATAACAATTTTTTAAATCATTTAATACCGAAGAGAACGATAATATTTTTTGAGACAAGGAGTGAGTAAGTTTTATTACAACTAAATGTTATGAGTTAAAGAAATACTAGGCCGCAGACAAAAAAGGCTATATTCACTAAATTTTGATATAAACCCTACCTAGTTTTTTAAATTTTTGAATTATTTACTGAGAAAATATGCTTTCTGATGAAACACGTGCGACCTCTTACCTAGGTTACAACAATTCCAAGCAATCGACCGGCAGCCAGCGAGCGCGCTCTTTAGAAGACCCTAAAATTCGATTATAATGCAAATAAGTATATAATTTTTGGAAGGTCCAGAAGTAAATAGACTAAGTAAAAATAAGTGTTTTTATCATCGAATTAAAAAAAAAACATGGGTCCGGTATTTCTATTTGCTTTGTACATGTCAGCTTGTCGCCTGTTATTAACGAAAATAAACATAACAAACTTCTACATGTAGAATCTTTATTTCTTTTTATTTTTAGTCTGTTTCTGTTATTATTCTAACAGCTGATAGATTTTATGTTTCGTTTGGGAAAAATTACTAAAAAGTCCAAAGTCCACAGATGAAATTTAGGAAAGAAAACCGTTCCGTGATCCTCTAAAAATCACCCCCCCCCCCTTAGCAAGTTCACTGCCCCTCTGGAAAAGGCCTTTGAAATTTTGACTGTAATCCAGCTAAACCCTGACTGTGTCTTTCCGACTAGATATATACAGGAAAAAACATCCAATTGAAATAAGCTCCCCCCCCTTAGAAAAATCCCAAGCTTCGCCCAGGATTATCGTTGTACAAGACTCACACTCTGCAGATATCCTCTTCGCCAAACCTGATCATCGTGATGGTACCTAAATTAAAAGAGATAGTGTTTTAACATCTTATGAAGCCAAAAGCAGATATAATCATTGGCACGTTATTAAATGCTCCTTGCAATAAATTTCTCAGAACATGTTCTTTTTATTTGTAAGCTTCATAATGGAACCTATAACCTGCTACCATGTGTAATGCCGTTTTTATAATTTAGATTTATGTGCCCTAACCATATTAGATTTCCTTTAATAGTCGAACTTTTTGAAACAGCAGCGATATTTTTCTTTTTAGAAGTCACTTTTTGTTTGTTTTATTAACAATTTCGTGATCGGCAGCAGAGTTTTGGACTTACATTGTGTGTACATATAACACTTATTTAGTATTTACCTGAAGACGACTGGAGATGCTTGTCAGTTGAAACTTAGTGATTCAAAGCAAATAAAGACAATGCAAGTCCAAAACTCTACTGCCGTTCAAGAAACGTCATCGGTGACATTTTGCAAACCAACAAAATACCTCTAACGCTATTTCAAACGTGATTTTCTCGAAATCCACACAAATAATTTTATCAAAACTTGTTTCATATTCAGCGGCAAATATAATTATTTCTAGCGAATCGGGTTTCAGGTATCAGCCAGTGCGGAGATTTTCGGGCCTGAAAAATCGATTAGCGGGATTTTGTTGGTTGGCAAAATGTCACAAATGTCTCCAACCTTTTAACAAAATTTCGTGCTTGGCTCGCCCTTATTAAGAAGTCGGCTCATTCCTATGTTGAACCCTTATCTTTGTTTTCTATGATTTTTACAAGAAAGCTTCTATATTCCAGCCTTTATAAGCAGTTTGAGGGTCTCCTTATTACTCTCTCTGAAGGTCCTTTCTTCTTCAAAAAAAGAAATACTGAGGTATTTTCAAATTATCTTATTTGTAACCAATATAAAAAAATTTATTTACTTTAAAAACTTACTCGGTGGTTGTTATATAAATATTAACATACGTAAAAAAAAACTTGTTTTCAATAAATTGGATATGTATTTTTAGGCAAAGATGAAGATGGACAGCCCTTATCAGTAACTCATTTTAAAATAAAACACGCACAAGAAAAGTTTATGATGCAACAAGAAGGAGATGAACTGGACCAGAAAATAAAGGTAGCCGAAAAAGAAATAGTTGCAGTGGAAAATACATTAAAGATGGTTAACTTAACCAATGTAGCATTTAGAAATAATTTAGCTCCCTTAAAGGAACATGGTACGTTTGTTAATGACAAAAATTAACAAAACTTATTTTACTATCGTATAGCACGTCCTGACGTCCTATTCTCTTTTTTATTATAAGTAGAAGAGAAATTCGAAAGAAATATGTAAATTACATGGGCCTCCGAAGAAACTTCGATTGCTTAAGGAAGGGGGGGGGGGGGCAACGCGATGTTGTTACAAAGAGTAAAAAATATGTAATAGTTATTTTTATACTACAAGGGATGTAAGTAACCTTTACTAGTCGAGAACGATTTTGCGCCCGAGCGATAGCGATGGCTGAAAATAAAGTTCGAGACTAGTAATAGTATATTACGTACCGAGGTGGAAAGTGTTTCATTACTGTCGAGAGATTAGATAGTTTACCTCTCGAGGCGTCGAGGTAAATTATATCTCGGAGACAGTAATGAAACTTTTCACCGAGGTTTGTATAGTATTTTATTTACAACTACATCCTACATCCACTTCTTATAATTTTTAACTAAAAATATTTTATAAAAGAAAAATGCCATTTTGACGTAGTACCTATCATAGAAAATATATATTAAAAAAATCAAATAAATTTACAAGTAGGCATATTTTCAAATTAGACGACGGTTGTCAAGGAAACGTTTGTTTGAAATTAAAACAATAAACGTCAGTTGAAGTCTGATCTTTTGCGATCAATACAATAAAGTTTAAAAATTAACGGGAAAAGAATCAATGGAGTGTACCCCGCCGGAAATAAGGGAAATTAAGATTTTTTCTTATTAAGTGCTAAACCCGAATTATTAACTTTTTCTAAAACATTTTTTAAAATTTTGGTTATGTTCGTCCAAATTCGACCCAAAAACTAAAATGTCATCAAAGTAGACAATCGTACCTGGAATACCATCAAGTATTCCAAATACAATTCTTTGGAAAACCTCAGGGGTATTGGAAATACCAAAAGGCATTCTGAAATATCGATATCTACTGAACGACGTAGTTATCGTACGTAATTTTGAACTGTTATTGTCTAAAGGGACTTATAAAATTACAGATGAATCATATAACAATAAATACAATTTTAAATTATGTAATTTTGAAAATAAATTTTCGAAATTTGGTATTTGAAAATATTCTCTTTTTATAAATTTACACAGATCCTAACATCACCGTTCGGTTTAATGGCAACTACTATTGGGTGAACCCAGCAGTTGGTTCTGGCATTATTTTAATGGTTCCCTGAGATTCCATTTGAAGTTTCCACTTTTCCTAACCCGATAAATAGATTTTCATATTCCCATAAAGTTTCTGTTACAGACTTAACTGTGCTGTCAATATGATGAATTGTTTTATTTTTAATAAAACCCAGATCACAAGCTCCTGATAAGCTTGAAATGAATTGAGACATATTTGAATTCAGAATGTAAAATAAAAATGTTTTCTTAATACAATTAAATTTAAAATTTAGATTGACAAAACCAACGATTGATATCTTATGCCCAAAATAAGAGGTTGATAGAGTTGAGTATAATCAATATTTTTAAAATCAGTATTATTTAAAATATTTACTTCATTCCCTGTATCAGTTTAAAGTTTAGTATATATTTCATTAATTTTTATATTTTCATTCCAGTCAACACTTCTCATCTTTTTATTAAATACAAATCAAACAAAGTGTTCAGTGATGGGATTATTATCATGTAAGCAACTTGTATCAACCCTCTCCCCCTCACTAGCATTAGTCATTTCTCATATTTCATTTACACCCTTTGTTGTATTACAAAATTTAAAATAATGACCCTTGTGACCACATTTATTGCACCTCCTATAACCTCCTAGACAACGAATCGGTTTGTGAATTATTCCACAATTCAAACAACTTATAGTTTTAACTTGATGACTTTTGAAAACTTTAAAATTTGAATTATATTGCCGGTATCTGTTATCATATTTACGCGATATAGAATTTACATCGGTAGTAATATTTGTATTTATTATTCTTTGTGTATTTACATTGGTGTCCATACTTCTACAAATAGCGATAGCCTCTTGCAATGTAGTAAAATTCCTTGCTTTTTTTTTGACAAAAATTTCCAAAATTATTCGGTCCCTTAATAAAACTTCTTTATCTTTAAATTCACAAGGTAAGATTAATGGTTTTAAACTGGTAAAAAAATTATTAAAACTTTCAGAAGAAGCTTGATTTCTATTTAAAAACTTAAAATTTCGATTTTTTGATTTAAGTGTCTTAAAAGAAAATCAAATTGGCAAACAAAAAAAAGGTAGTCCAAGAAGTTGTGTTGAATTTTACGTAAAAAATACATCCCATTTGAGGCGTACAAAGGACATCCGATATGTCCCATAAGAAAATAACAGGACTGTCAGTAATATTGTCAGTAATACTGTCAATAATGCCGATAATGTAGGGTCGCATAGAGAGCTACACCACTATCTATTCATTTATTTAACAATAAAAATACACAAATAACGATATAAATACAAAGTTCAGCGATAAGATTAGTATCAGGTATTTCCTTTACGAACATTGATATGATTTTTGTTGTTATTGTTGTCTAAATTACTAATGGCCCTTTGTCGTCTCCAACATTCAGCCAGCATTCAGATAACTTCTTGACACTGTTGTGGCATGCTTAAAGTTAAATTTCTAAAAAAATTATGGTCAATATTCTGCTATATTCGATTCAGCGCTAATTTTAATTGTAAAAGGGGTTGCGGTTGGTTGACAAGCCATGCCACGCCAGGTAGAGGTATTCTCTCACCACGTTTTTCCAAAGACAATTTACTTTAATTACCTATAGCTTGTTAGTTAATACACTTACTTTAAAATTATTTTTATAGATTATTTTTTTGTAGTGGTTTGTTGAGGAACACTAATGTAGGGTTGTATAAAGATGTTCAACCATAATTAACCAACCAGCAAGTTTGACTGTGACA
This sequence comes from Polydrusus cervinus, assembly GCA_935413205.1. Taxonomy (NCBI): domain Eukaryota; kingdom Metazoa; phylum Arthropoda; class Insecta; order Coleoptera; family Curculionidae; genus Polydrusus; species Polydrusus cervinus. Next base: position 56,354,049 of record OW284511.1, read on the forward strand.
TACAGAAATAATTTTCTCACGATCATACTGGCCCGGTTACCTTAATTTTTAATTAACTAATCAGGCACCTGTGATTGTGATTAAATAATGCCTGTCAATGTCATATATGTCACAGTCAAACGTGCTGGTTAGTTAATTGTGGTTAAAAATCTTTATGCAACCCATCGACTTAAAAGAAACATGGACCCGGTATTTCTATTTGCTTTGTATATGTCAGCTTGACGCCTGTTATTCACGAAAATAAACATAGCAAACCTCTACATGTAGCATCTCTATTTCTTTTTATTTTCAGTCTGTTCCTGTAATCATTCTAACATCTGATTTCATGTTTCGTTTGGGAAAAATATACAAACGACGGACTTGAGTAAAAAGTCCACAGACGAAATTTAGAAAAGCGAAACGTTCCGTGATCCTCTAAAAATCAGATTCCTTTATTAGGCGATTTTCATTTAAAATATGGAGTTAATTGGAAGTTACTTTATATACTAATGTGGGAAATAAAATGTTAGGCAGTTTTGAGGCCCTAAAAGATGTTTCAAATGTTCTTGTTATTTCCAAACGAAATAAAAAGGTTAATAGAGGGATGGATATTACTTCTAATGTGATAACAATTATTAACAAGATTCGTGGTCATATTACCAATTATGCTTAGTCAACAAATATTTTTAACTTACCATTTACAGAATACTAATAATAATTACACAATCTGACAAAAAAAAGTTTGTTGTAACATTAAGCTGATAAGCATATTGTAGTAGAACACTGGCGCCCAGAGAAACAAAAATAAGTGTTGGATGACCGCAGAGGTGTTGGCTGGACAGGAATGGAAGATACTTGGAGAGGCCTATGTCCAGGAGTGAACCGGATAAGGCTGTCGAAGAGAGAGAGAGAGAGTAGAACGAACCAATCTAAATATGAAAATGGCCATAAGGAGTTGTTACACCCAAGTTTTTCTTGTTACATTAAACAGACCACATGTAGAACGGCGACTTTTAATATTTATTGAAAAAACAATTTTACAACTTTTTTAACCCTGTACTGTATATCGACTATATTTATAATTTATATCTGAGAAAAAAGCAAACATCAAAAATATTTATTTGAAACAAATTAATTTTATGCATTCCTTTTCACATCTTCTCCCTTTCAAAACCAACAGTAATAATCACCCATCATGACTGGATCCATCGTGCTTGGTACCGAATTTCCATTGTATTGTATATCCATATATCTTGATGAAACTTTTCACCCTGCTCGTCACTGACAGTGCCAAATTCTTACGCTATCAGACCTTAATAGAAAATACGTTTTGAACTGGTATGTGTAAAATAGTTGCCCAAGAATTTTAACCATTTTTCAGTCAACTTTCACTACTTATATGTAACACAGTATAACCTTAAAGTGTTCAGATATCAGATAACACAAACACATTTCACAGAGAAAACGCTCATTTTCCTTCTTGAAACTAGGATTTTCCACATCCAAACTACTTTTTGACAGCGAGCGATGCTAAATGGGTCAACGATGTTAGGGTTAGTTTTAGATTTTTGTTGACATTATTTGTTGCGAAATATAAATAAATCGTAGTTTTCCTTCTGTTATTTTTAAATGATGCTCCCCCATTTCTATCTGTAAGTTTGGACTTTTTAGAAGTTTATTATTTTTTGATAGATTAATTTTATCCAATTTATTATATTGGCAAATGACTAGCTATTTATCATTAAAATTGAATTTAACCCAAATTAAAGAAGGAAAGCGCCTAAATTAATGAAGGAGAGCACGCCAGTTTTTTGTATCGTTAAAAACCGAAAGATTGAAAAATTTACCGTGCCCACTACAGTTAATTTAAATTTAAATAATTTCGCAGCAAATAATACCCACAAAAATGAAATGTACCCTAACCTCGTTGACCAATCAGCGTTGTTCGCTGTCAAAAAGTAGTTTGGATGTGAAAATAGTGAAAAACCACAGATTCAAAATGTGTTTGTTTTCGCTGATATCTGAACACTTTAAATTGGTATATGTCCTGTGTTAAATAAAAATTAGTGCTGAAAATGGTAAAAATCCTTAGCCAACGCGATGTAAACAATCCCGTGAAAATCGTAACTTAAATATCGAAATATCTCGAAAACTAAGCTTTTCCGACAAATTTCGTTTTCGAATTTGTAATCTACACATCAAAAAACGTATTTCCTGAAAAATCATCAATATCGGCGTGGTGTTCGTACAATAGATATTTACCTTTTTCTTTATTTTTTCGACATAAGCGCACTTACTCTTGAACGATTTTGATATTTTTTTTTGTAGAAATAGTCCATTGTAGAAATAGTCCATACTTAAAGTGAAGTTGATATTTAGAAGCAAAGAAATAAGAACTCAAAGTATTCCTCCACTGTCTTAAATAATAAATTATAAATAATAACAGTGGAGGAAGACTTTGAGTTCTTATTTCTGTCCTACTGATTCTTTAATTGTTTGCCCTGCCCTGTATACCTGATTTAACTTGAATCCATTCTAAGTGCACCTGAAATGGTTGTTATTGGGCATGCAATAACTTTTGTCCTAGGTGAAGAATCAGGTCATGCTTATCATAAAAATGCATTGTCATCGAAACTGAGTCAATATGTAAAATGTCAATTTCGTAGGATAAGAGAAAGTGATTCTAATTCAATTTGAAAGACTTGACCTAAACAAACTAACATACCCACATTGCAAGTCAAATAAAAGCTTTTAAAAAACAAATAAATTTTAGACATGGAAGTTCAAGAAATGAAGATTCTAGAAAGCATGTTGAAAGATGCCATGACAAAATTAAGAAATGCGAAGCAAGATCTAGCACAATGTCAATCGAATTTTAAAGGTAAATTTAAATGTATACCTTTCAAAATTGTAGAGGCTGAAGAGAAGCCCAAAGTAGTTTATTCAATTTAACATTTTATTATTTAAACTTGTTTTTAAAATTACTACAACCAACAATAGTATTTTATGTTACAAAAGGCCGGTAGGTGACTTTACAGTACGAGTTGGTTTACGGACGAGGCGACGTAGGAGCCGAGTCTGGAATATAAACGCGTGCTGTAATAACACCTAATGGACGTGTATCGTATGATATTTTATTTCATTTTGTAATTATAATCCTTTTTAAAAAGATTTAATAGAAATGTTTATTACAAATTTGAAAATATTATTGACAATGTTAAATCACATGACCTTAAATTGTAACTGTCTTTTGCTTGTCACTGTCAAATAGATAAAGTTATAATATTTGAGTAAAGAATATAAATATAGTTTAAATAAAATAAAAATTACTAACTTTAGTTAAGCAAAATATTTAAAAAATTATAAAAGAGAGTCTATTCTATAGTTGCGTAATATTTTTCATTTACTAAAGTTGGTAGAAAAAAAAAATGTTTACAAGTTAAAGCATCTAAACAGAGTTACTTGGTATCGATAGATATATAGCCAAAACAAAATAAGAATTACTAACTTTAGTTAAGCAAAATATTTAAAAAATTGTAAAAGAGAGTCTATTCTGTAGTTGCGTAATATTTTTCATTTACTTACGTTGGTAGAAAAAATACTTTTACAAGTTAAAGCATCTACACAAAGTTATTTGGTATCGATAGATATATATTGAAAACAAAATAAAAATTACTAACTTTAGTTAAGTAAACTATTTAAAAAATTGTAAAAGAGAGCCTATTCTGTAGTTGCGTAACATTTTTCATTTACTAAAGTTGGTAGTTGATACAATATGTGTACTTGAACATTTTGTTTCCTATAATTTTAAGTGACAACTTGTAAAAAATCCAAAATAAAAAGTCATTATTTCTAAAAACAAAAGATGGTTGCTCGGCAATACATTACAGTACCTGACGCTGTAATGTTTCACTTAGTGGCCGCAAATGAGTACATGGTAAGTTGATTTACTGGATAAAATAAAATAAAAGTCTCATACTGTACGTGTGTTAATGTTACATTTAATTTTGAACCTAATCCGACCATTATATTATACATTACTAACAGTTAAGTGCTATTTGTTTCTAAATTGTTGTATTGCAAGAGGTCATTGAAAATATCTAAACTGAATTGAACTGTCACGTCTTATTAATTTTGAAGGCATAGAACTATCGGGCTTACTTTTATCTTCTTTCATACTATTAACAGCTGTTTACAATTTTATTATTATATGGGTGAAAAAAAAGTATGTTTAATCCTAGAACCTTAAGGTAAATATTCGTTTAAGTTAGTTTCTAGATTTCTTATTTTAGGTCTGATGGGGCCTGTGAGGGCGAAAACTGTGTAACTGTTTTTATAACGCTTATTTGAGATCGAGGCTTTGTATTTTTTTTTAACGCCTTTTCTCTTTCAGAAACGGGTCACCGTAATTTATCTTATTTTTAGGTTTGTAATATCAATTTAATCATTCAAATTATAACTGTCATGGTTGTAATGTTTTGCCCTCTTCCTAACCTTATTTCTGTATTTTATGCTCTCTAAGGCAAGGACAGAAGCATTGCAGGCTTAGAAGGGGTACGGGGTCGGTCTTAGATAGAAGTAAAAAAAAATTATTTTTAAAATTATTATTGTTATTATTATTATTATTATTATTCTCAATGTTAGTTTTCACAGCTTTTTGTTGGTGTTGCTGGTATTATTTACAGTACAGAGAAGAAATTCATCTTAACCTGTACTGTTTAGAAACTTCCGTACTATATGGCATGTTTGGAGGATGACGCTTTTCTGAATTAGTTGGTATAAATAACCTGATAGGCCAAGCTTTTCCAAGTTGGGCTTGAAATTTTTCGTCATAGCTCCTTCCACCGATATTATGATCGGAATTATGTCTATTTTATCTAGCTTCCATATATTTTTAATCTCTATAGCCAAATTCGAGTACTTGGGCTTCTTCTCCGATTCGGTTTTAGAGAGGTTGTGTGTTAGTGGGCAACCTATATCGATTATGAAAGCTTTCTTGGTGTTTTTTTCGATAAGAAGAATATCCGGACGGTTGCATGTGGTCTACTGTTCTATCCGTTATTATTGGCCTGTCCCAGTATAAGAGATATTCAGGGGATTCAAGGACTGGCTCGGGTGAGTATTGGTAGTATGGTGGGAGGTTTTCCCTTAGCCCTAGTTCATGGGCCAGTTCCTTGTGGATGATCTTTGCCACCCGATTATGTCTCCCCAGGTAAGCGTTGGGGGTCATAACACCACAACCCGCCGTGATATGTTCTATCGTTTCTCCGGGGCAATTGCATTTTCTGCACACATCTTCCACATTTCTCTTCAAGATGACGTTTTCATAGTTTGTTTCGAGTTCGAATGACACGGTCTTGGATAGAGATTATAAAACCTTCTGTTTCAGCGTGGAGCTGCCTTTTCTCTAACCAATTGAGTGACATTTCTTTATCTATGAGTGGATTTTGGAGTGCAGTAGGGTATTTGCCGTGTAGAGCTTTCTCTTGCCAAGTTACAAGCTGTTGACTTGGCGGCGCGCGGATGATGTTAGGTAATCCGTTTTGCTTTAAGTTAAGGGCTGTATATCGAGCATCTGCTGCTACCACTTTTTTTAGAATTTCCCCATTCGATTTTTAGAAGTATTTTCTCATAGAGGTCTCTTGCGACTTGCACAAATTATATATATTAATGAGACCTCTTCCTTCCTCCTTTCGTTTTAGGTAGATTCTTTCAAGTGCAGAGCGTGGGTGGTGGAATCTGAATTTTGTTAGCAGCCTGCGCGTAAGCCTATCTAGTTCGTGCAAATCCGTGTCTGAATACTTAAGGATTCCGAATGAGTAGGTAAGTATTGGTATTGCCCAGGTGTTGATGGCAGTAGTAAGGTTACGAGCATTCAGGTGAGTATTAAAAAGCTTTGTTAGTCTGCTTTTGTATTTGTTTTTAAACTCCCTTTTTAGGCTTGTGTGGTTTATTTGTTGGTTTTGGGAGATGCCTAAATATTTATATGTTTTGTCCTCATCTAGTATATCTATGCTTTCAAGCAGTCCACGATTTTGTTCAGTCTTTCCGCGTACGGCATTCAAGATTGCGCACTTGTCTAATCCAAACGACATTTTGATGTCATCGCTAAATGTCTTGGTTATTTGAATTAGGGACTGTAGGTGGGTTTTGCTTTCAGCGTAGTTTGATATCGTGATTTATTCTAATATTCTCAGTTAAGTTGGGACGATATCCGTAGGATGTTAATTTTAGTAGTGAGGACAGTGGGTTCATGGCCAAAATGAGGGGGCTTAAAGAGTCGCCTTGAAATATACCTTTTGATATATTTATATTGCCAAGCTTCTCTTGTCCAATATGGAGATTGGTATTCGATTGCTCCATTAGGGTGCCTAACATGTTGCGTATTAGGGGGTGTACTTTGTATATTTGCAATATTTTTTTTAGCCAGTCGTGAGGAACAGAATCGAATGCTTTACTATAATCAATGTAGCACATATTTAGATTTCGCCTTTTAACTTCAGCCTGTTTTATAATAACGGCATCGATTGTAAGTTGTTCCTTACCTAAAGCTCTCCTTATAGAGCCCTTTTGCTCATCAGCTACCAGGTTGTTATTTATGCAGTGTGTGTATATTTTTGAGTACATGACTTAAAAGTTTATACACCACTGACAGACAGAGGTGATCGGTCTTTAATTTTTTGGGTCGTTTACCTGCCCTTTTTTAAATAAAAGAAAGGTATTGCCACTGGCAAGATAAGCTGGAACTGGGAAGTGTTCGGGGTTTAGGAGAGCCTTGCTAAAGCAGTTTGCGATTACAGGGTATAGGCTGGGTGAAAGTTTTGAGCCAAAAATTATGAATTTGGTCAGGTCCCAGTGATTTCTAGTTAGCCAATTTCTTAGTGGCATCCCTTATGTCGATGGATGTTACTTACGGCTCAGGCATTTCTTGCAAAGTTTCAGCCTCGGCTTCAACTTTTTCGAGCCAGCTTCCTTCTTCATTGAAATGGGACGCGTCAGACCAAATATTACTTCAAAATGCATTAAATTGGTCTTTATTTATGTCAGTTGGAGTAACGTTATTTTCTTCTTGATTCACTGTCCTATAGAAGGTTTTTTGGTTCGTGGTGAACTGTTGGCCAGGCCATGTAAAATTATCTCCGCAACGGCATTTCCGAGCCTCGAAAACGAGATATAAACCGCGGTGCAATTATGGTGTACAAATCATGGGAATTAGTGGCATTAGTGTACAAGAATATTGACCGCGGTTTATCCCTCGATCGAAAACGAAGTCAACGGTACGGGCTTGGCAGTTGAGCAACGAAACGTGTAATTGAGTAGTGAGTCCACTTGATTCGACCGGTTTCTGTTCTTTTGGGTAGACCAGCGGCAGTTCTATCGACTCCAGGGTCGGGCTGTAAGCTAGTCTCCATTAGGATGTGTTCCTCGCCGGTGTTCTGTTGACTAATAGTGCGGTTGTCGGCAGGGGCTTGTCTTAACATCCTGCCGTTAGAATTATTAGTAGGTACTAGTCGGATTTATGCCTCCCCCAGAATCCGTGAGGCTGACTGCTTGCGCAGCGTGGGATTGTAAACTTTCGTTTCCACCCACCTGGGGTACATATTCTTTTAAATTCGATATCATATTGGTTTTAAACAGTTTTTACACATTTCGTTAGAAATGGTTTGCGTTTATACCTTCTGCTAGGTTAGTTCAGCCGCCCTTAACATAGGGAACAGACGCTGTTGAGAAACCGCTCCTAACATGGAGACAGCCGTTCCTTCACTACATCAGTTCCTACGCCTACCTGCGGTAGCAGGTGACCAATGTAGGCCCCTTTAAGGCAAGGACCACCAACCTTTTAGCCGCCTTTTACAGCAGGCAGGTTTTACCCTGGGCCTATATTCGTAAGCCGGAACCCAGACGGCTTATTAATATTATTGTTATTATTATTATTATTATTATTATTATTATTATTATTATTATTATTATTATTATTATTATTATTATTATTATTATTATTATTATTATTATTATTAACATTATTAATATTTTTGTAGAACTGTATAATAAAATGAAGGAACTAGATAATGAAAAATTACAGAAAAAAGAAGTAGTTAGAGGACTCGAGGAACAAAATTTGTTTGTTGAAAAACAAGAGCAAAGTAAAGAAGAAAAATTAAAAAGAACGGAGCACCAGTTAAGAAAAGTACTAAAGAAGCTTCAAGGAAAGAATATTTCCATTTATGAAGTGAGTTTGGCATTTTTTCAGTTTCAAAATCCTTCTTTGTTTATTGATACCAAAAAAAATACTTAATCAAATGCGTTTCTAGATGATAACGAATCAGTGGCGGCGCCAGGAAGGGGGCCCGAAGGTTTGGGGTAGTGCCTAAGCGGGCGCTACCCAAGTAAAAAGTTACTTATAAAAAAAAGTCGCCGCCTCCCCACGCTGTATAACGCCACGGGCAGCGCTAAACAAAACTTCCCTCTTGTTCAAAGTGACGTCTAAAAAAAACAAAAGGTCATTGTTTTCTTCAAAATAACATATACAACAGCACTCTTTTCTCGTCAAAGCTTTCATGGCCAAGTCCCCCCCCCCCCCCCCCCCCCATTCCATAAACCTAATCCATCAATTTTTGGGGGGGCACCAGGGTGGGCACTCATGTTTCTACTGCCCCGCCCCTTCCTGGCGCCGCCGCTGGAACAAGTACTGTTTATGTATATTATTTCTACTGAGTGTATTGTTAATAGTACCTAATACAATGTACAAAATACTCGAAAGCACACAATCAGGTCATACAAATATCAATCACCAATAAATAAAATAAACAAAGTATTTCTTGGACTATTTTACTGTTGAAGTCATTATTCTTTAACACAAGTCACAACTGCAAGTCACAAGTAGGTACATTTCACAAAGTACACAACACATATACAACAACGCAAATATCAAACAATATCCAAAACCATATTATTTATTTATTTATTGGTGTCAACGGGGATATAAACAGGTAAAAGATACCCACTGGCCACTGGAGTATCCACATAATACATTTAACATTATAAATCAATTTATGTGCCTATATATGTAACAAAACAATACTAAAATAAAAGCAGATCTAAATAATTTACATTAACTTGTATTCCGCATTAGATCGTTAATAATAAAATTACTCATATAATAATAACCATCAGAAAGAATTTTTGGAAAAAATAAAAATTAATAACCAATTCCTTTTAGCCTTACATATTTTATAAAATGTTCTTTACTTGTCGCACGGACTTTGAGAAAAAGTCAATATTAACAGACATACCTATTGCTATTTCTCACAATCCTACACAATGGCGAGTTTTGAGCCGAATAAGTATATCTAAATCTAAATGGTATGAAAAATAGTTCAGTTATCCTAAGAGACCTCTGGGGATATTAATATGGACTTGTTCCAAGAATATTTTGACTTTGTACCAAGTCATTAAAGAGTTTACAGTACATTTTCTTCGATTAGAGAGGGATGGTAAACGGAAGAGATTCCGAGCCAAAGTAATATCGTTGTTAGGAATATTAAGGTTTTGTTTTCTTAATAGGTATTTAATAAATTTATTCTGAATGTTTTCTAACCTGTCAACATAGTTTTTTTGCTTGGGGCTCCAAACAAGACTGGCAAAGTTTAGTTTGCTTGCAACAAAGGAATTGAATAGACAAATTACTGCTTTAATATTATGAAAAGTTTAGGTACATTTTCTTAAGATGTAACCTAACAGTTTGGGAGCAGCGTTGATATGTTCGCCAAAAAGTAATTTGGAATCAAACACCTAAATCTTTTATTTATTTTTATTTGCTAACTTTTTTTAAAGATGTGTTGTTTATGAAATAAGTGGTTGTTAGTTGATTTTGGTTTATAGAGAAAGTAGTTGGCACACACAATCGGACAGGTTGAGAAAAATACCATTTTCATCGCAGTATACCTTCCCAAACGATCCAAATCACTTTGAAGCTTATGCATCAATGTTCATAATATATGTCCATTTTTAAATCATCTGCGTAAAGCAGAAAATTGCAGTAATGAAAACAGGAGCAAATTTTAATTGTGTATATAATACCCTTGAGGTACTCCGGAAGTAGTAACAAATGTTTTAGAGCAAAAACCTTGAATGGAAACATATTGTGAGCGATTTTTTATGTACGACTCGACCCATCTAAGATGGCTTCCGCCTACACCGACCTCGGCCCAGCGGCTCAGCAAGCCGTTTTAACTAATCTTGTCAAAAGCTTTACTAAAGTGGGTATAGACGGCATCCACTTGAACACGGCTATCCATTTGTTGGTGCACGCAACATTAACAAGTTGGTGTCCAGTGAGCTCCCCCGAAAAAAACCATGTTGTTGCTATATACTCGTACAATTAGTTTGGGTATAATAGAAATTTTACTAATTGGTCGGTAATATGAGACATCTGTCTTCTTACCACTTTTAAAAATTGGAACTACAATACCTAGCAGTCTTCCATCGTTCGCCCATTTTTAAAGAATAAATAAAAATTAACGTAAGAGGTATGTAAAGAGAATTGGCACATTTTTTAATGAAAACCGAAGGCAATTTATCTGGTCCTGTCCCCTTTTTAGAATCCAGTGACTGTAGCCTACAAGACCTCATTCTCATTAAAAGCAAGGCCGTGGAGACCTGAGTTGTTAGAAACAGAACTTGGATTAAACTAATATCTTTCTGGAATGAAAACAGACAAATAATGTCTTGTTAACATCTAACTTGACACTTATTCACAAATCTTCAGCATTGCTTTCAAACTCCGGCACCAAAACAGCATTATATTTATTTTTACGGCGATAAATACGCCACCCCTATCGGATTTGGCACCGGCGATAGTTTGACGATCTCGTCGAAACACACTGGCTTTGCTTAAAGTCAAATAGTTTTGTTCTTAAACCTCGGGTGTTCTGGTACAGAATATGCAAAGCCATGATCCCAAGCAAATGACTAAAATTATTTAAGAAAAATATGTTTTACATTCTACAGCTTATTTAGATCTTCTGGCTTCGCTATGAGTACTATTCTTGTATTTTCTGCTTGTCTGACAAGCACAACATTACCATTCTGAACCCAGACAAACTTAAAATTCTTAATCTTGGCTTTTTCCTTGGCCTAGCTGTTTCAAAACTAATTTTGTTTGCGGTGACAAATGCTCATTAATGAAAAATCTGTTTAAAATTCGCTTAAATCCTCGTGCATTTGCTGGATTCTTTCTAGCGATCTTAGCGGCTGACAAAAACCTGTCTCGCTCAAGCTTGGACTTTATAGCAATGTTTTTAAATTTGTTTTCTATTTCAATTCAATCAATGAGATTTCCAATTTATAGTTAAACACAGCAGCAATCTGTGTTGTAACAGAAATCAAGTTTTCATTTGATTTTTCAGGTATGTCCGGCAATTCGATATTTATATGAGCGATTAAGCTACTCCCGATTGTGCAGCCGATCTGTCATATAAGAAACTTCCTTCCTCAATAGAACATTCTCAGTTTTCAGCAATTCCGTGGTGTTGAAGAGTTCATGGAACTTAAACAGTTTTTTTCAAAATCCGTTATTTTATTCGAACACAAATCAACCGATTCACGTAGAAGCTGCATCTCCTGCTTAATGGTAATCATCAATTCTTGCATGATTTGCGCGGGTGCCGAGTCTTCCGCGGAAAACTCGTCGATCATGAGTTGAGCGCTTAATTTGGTGCGATTCCTATGTAACTTTCGGCAGGATTCGACTTAAAAGAAACATGAACCCGGTATTGCTATTTGCTTTGTACATGTTAGCTTGACGCCTGTTATGCACGAAAATGAACATAACAAACTTCTGCAGGTAGAATATCTATTTCTTTTTATTTTCAGTCTATTTCTGTTATTATTAATTATTCCTATTTCGTTAGCTCGTCAAGGCTATTGACGGGCTGGGTGGCCTGAGCTGCTGGGGCTATACGGCCAGTTACTGTTACCCTGGAGCTCTTCCAGGGGGTGGATCTTTCTTTGCTATAATACAAGAAACTGTGATTTATCTTATCCTTATCCTACAACTAGACTTTAATTAAGCTTGCGTGTAAATATTATTAATTATATATTATATAAAACATTAATTACATTCGGCAACCAAGTTGTTCGTAGTAGTAAAAATTTTGAAATCCCGCTTGAAAATCACTCCTTTCCGTCCAAATGTTCGTCACATAATATTCATTTACTGCACGACTATCCTACCAACAAAGCAATGGGAAAGAATGGGCAACCGGTAGGGGAACGTGGGGTGGAACGGGGTAGCGGGGTGGAACGGGGTACCTTATCTAAAACTACTCTTACAAAAGATGGCCCAGTCCTATTATGGTCGATTGGGAGATGTTGTTTCCCCCAATCTGTTTTCAAACTCCGACGGCATTGTGGCCGCGATTAACACGACAGTCTTGGTTTGACCTGCAGATAGTGAGGTTCACGTGGGTTAAATACAATATTGCGCTATTTTTAAGCTGCGGTAAGTACTAAATAATATATGTCACGTAACAGATCTGTTTACTTATTAAAAACAATGGTCTTTACCTACATTTTGGCACTATATAAACAGATGTTTTTTATTATAAATGGTTTCAACTAAAATAAAACTAACTTGTCTCTTGGGGTGGAATGGGGTATCGATATCTGGGGTACCCCGTTGCACCCTATATGTTCAGCTCAATAGTTTTTTTTTTAATTTTTTTTTGTAGATGCCGCGAGTTTATAAAAGGAAAACTACTCGACAAAGTTCGTCATATGAAAGTATGGGGGAAGCCGTTGAAGCGGTCATCAATCAACAAATGGGTTACAAAAAGGCTGCGACACAGTTCAACGTTCCACAGACAACTTTGAAAAGGTGTGTGGCTAAGAAAAGGAGAGATGAGGAAAATTTTAAAATTGATAAGAGTGCCGGAAAATATAAACGAGTCTTTAGACTCCACTAAAGAGAAAGGAAATACACTTTGCCTATATTGCAGCGATAAATAAATACAGTAATTCAAATTCAAGGGAAGGTTGGATTTCGTGCGGTGTTTGCCGTAACTGGGCCCACAATGGATGTGCTGGAATCGATAGCGATGATGACGATGTTATCTTTCAACGTGATTGATATATGTATGTTAACGTTTTTATAATAAATATTCTGTTTATTTTTTCTTAAAAAGTAAGTTTTATTTTAATAAATGTGTAATAAACAGTACAAAATGTAATAAAGGATCACCTTATATTCAAATAAGTGCTTGAAATTTGTATGACCCCATTCCACCCCATAGAATGGGGCAAAGGGATTTTTTTCATAAAATCATAAATTTAACGAAAATTTATAACAAAAAACAAAGAATTTAATAAGCATTACATAATAGAGGAATTAGTCAGTCGAGAATATGTAAAGGAAAAAATATAAACCTTTTGGCATGGTATGCAATTGATGTCAAATATTAAATACCCCGTTCCACCCCACCTTCCCCTATAGATGGTTTTAAATTTCCATTATGTAATAACAAAGCTTTAAAACTTTATTTCGACGAGCCTATGAAAAAGCGCAAATTCACAAGGATAATGCTCGATATTGAGTAGGCATTAAACCATCGATATTAGTAGATACACATAACGAATTTTCCACATTGTAAAATGTAGCATTTATTTTTCTAAAAGTCTTAATTTTTGTTTCTTTAAGGCTAGTAACTTTCACTCCTTAAGACAGAAAACAATAAGTTCTGACTGTTCCCAAGCAGCATTTTGGCAACGTCCGACTAATTTTGTACTACTTGCGACGTCGCATTAAGTACAAATAATACACACCTCCTGACCGTTACTAGACGACGTTGAGTCGTCCTTTGTTTTTACAATATTTGATAACGTTGTATCGAGGTACAACATCCAACGTCAGATCAGCGCCGGATTTTGTCATATAAAGAATAGCCGTGTTTGGGTCATGGAGCCAACGACGTGATTACGTCAGTCAGGGACTCAAATAAAACTCTTCCATTTAGGGGTTCTATATAATGTTGCAACAACGTCGGTATATACAACTAAACTACTAACTTCTCGTTTTAAAGGTTTGTGCCATGAAATTGAAAAGTTGGCAATGTTAAAAATCTAACCTTGCTTCTTAAATGTCATTTCATTGTATTATTTTGATTTTGTTTTTTACCAGAAAAATAGATAAAATGAAACTGCGTTTTAAATATTCTGCCACGTATTATAGGCAAAAAAGAATTATTGAACTGCAACGACTTCAAGAAAGTGGCCCGAGCACAAATGGGGACTCAACTTTATGCCTAGTTGTAGGTAACTCTGATCAGACTGAAATCCCCATGCTAGGTTATGGATCGATTATCGGGTGAGATTACTGTTATGTCCGTAGGGATGCTAACATATCCGAGGGAATTTTAGTTGCTGCTATTTTACCGCTAATGTTAAGCCATCCACAGAGAATGTTTTAATTTAATCGATAAAAGAATTAAGGAAACCTTAAATATTGATTGTTATAGCTAGCGTTAGTTCGGATAATTTTTAATACGTTATCGGAAAGGTAGCCACGGCCCAACAAAGATAAATTAGATAAGTAATCAGTTGATCTCGCCCGATAATACAGATTCCTGTTGTTTTGGGTCGTGAATAGGTCGTAATTAGTAAACTTTCCGACCAAAAGTTGTGTTTGGTAAAACTTTAGTAGTTTGTACGACTACGCCATTTTAGCCATTTGCAATAATGCATCTTTGGCGGCCATTGTTGTTCAACTTTAATTATTTTTTTATATATATCAATATGATACGTTTTAAAACACATTGAAACTTCGTAATAAAGTAACAGAAATATAATAACTTTAAAGTTGAGAGCAAAAAAAACTTTTAAAAATTTTTTTTTGCAAAAATATTTTTTTACAAAAACTGCGAATTTGCATGGCGCGCTTTTTATTTCCTATATATCTTAACCATAATTATCAGTAAAGTAGCTTCCGTTTACGTTTTTACTATGTCAGTAACTCGAACGAAATTATTTAAAATTATCATTATGCTAAACGTTTCTACCATCTAATTTAAATATAACAATGCGACATGATTATTTTACAAGTTACTATTGTCTTGTTATATTTTATAGGTTAGCGAAGTTGTGATAATATAACCAATTAGTAGGATATGCCGACTATAACTATCATAAATCTAAAATTTTGCAATACATGGTCTAATTTCTTGTACTTCAAAATATAGTCGCCACTAATAACAACTTTAAGTTGGTTTCCGATCTCGAAACGACCCAAAAATAATTGACCATATTGGTTCAAACAGGAGTTGTAACAAGGTCGTACTGACGTAGTATGCCGACGTCGGGTCCCGTAGGACAACGTCGGCGCGACGTAAAATTGCTGCTTGGGATTGCTTTGACACTCTTTAATATCTATAATTATTTAACTCACTGTAAACAATTAAATGTGGCTCACCGGAACTGGGACCTGGAATAAAACTGGGGTCGGTACTGTTCTTCGAAGCTACCTGCTGAAGTGTTATTATCTCCATTGTTCCCCAAAATAATATATTGCCAATCTAAAGGCGCAGTCGGTACTGGTAGGTCTGTATCGTGAAGAATATATCTTATGGCGGAAGACAAATTTGAATAATCGGTCTTAAGGTTTTTTTTTGGAATAACCTTCAGTCTTTGTCATGCAAAAATAGCAATCGTCAAAATGATTTGTGGGTTTTCGCCATAGCATTGGAACTGCAAACGGCCTACTTTTCTCTTTTCATTCATTTCTAATTTACACACACTAGGTCGAGTTGCTTTTTCCACTCAACAATACTTTAATTTAACACTGAAAACGAACAAATATGTGACAGTTGTAATCAGGTACTGAACGTCAAACATGTATTAAAGACGTGCGACCAAAAGAAGGTTTAATAGAAAATACGTTCTGAATGTTCGAACGCAAACTTGACATCCTTGTCTAATTAACACAAAACGACAAAGGTAAATTTTTATACTAATTTTCAGAATATTTTTCTGAAAAGTTGTTTACGGCGGACCTAATAATGGGAATTATTTATGTGTTAAAAACACCCAAATTCGTATCCCCCTTTGCTTTAAAATCCATATCCATATTTCACCGGCCACGGAGCAAGAAACAACCCGAGATCAGGGCGAAGCAGCGCGACGGTCATACCCAAGGTTCTTAGATAGATAGGTTGCCTGGTAACTTTGGACCGATCAGATGTTCGCATTTAATGCGCGGGAATACGTCATCCAGACGACAGTTTTAAAATCTCTTGATATATGAATGCAAGCTAAGGAGTATTAAAATGTAATTTAAAACGTGTTTTTTTTTAAATATCATTTGTCGACCAATTTTGTGTAGGTGTGCCATAAATCTCTCAGCCAATATCGAGATATTTTGACTCTTTTACCTAGTTAAAAAATAAAAGTTTAAAAAATAACACCTCTGGCACATGATCACGGATCACGTAGTTACCGCAAATTATAAGAGACAAGTGTAAGTCATACATATAGAAATGAAGAAATATAGTCCCGATGGATGAACCCTATTTAAGAGGGGAAGTAAACTGAATTTAGCCCTTAAAATCTTTTTTTTAAATCATTACTATTATTGGAACAAAATATGTTTCTGTTTAATTTTCTTTGATCTTATAAATATATACCTATTATGATTGTTTTATTATATACAATTTTTTTTAATTAAGACCTTATTAATATTGTTATTAAATAGGTCGATCAGAAAATAGCCCCAGAGGTACTATAGGCCTAAGTGCTAAAATTATTTAAAAAATTTGAAAGGATCGTGTCAAAAAAGTATATTTAAAAAAAACATGTTTATCATTAAACAAATAAGAATTGTGGAGATTGCGAGAAATAAAACTACACTTATACCATAAATTTAAAAATACTTTCAGTGATGTCCACAACTTCATTTTAAATAGAAAGTGTAACTGTAATCAAATATACATAGGTATAAATAAGTAGTAAGTAAACTAACCTTAAAATTCACAAAATGAACACTTTGATGAAAATTCAATATTTTTCCATTAAATATTATTATCCGTTTAAAAAAAATATATTGACACCTAAAGAATTTAACGGTAAATACACAAATAATACTCAAAGCCGCTGTCTTGTACTGTATCTAGCTTAAAACCCATGCAAATCAGATGTCAACAAACGTATTCTGTCGTCTCGATGACACAGACACCCTGCTCATCGTCCCTTCCGCCGATATGTTACCAGGCAACCTATCTATCTAAAAATCTTGGGTCATACCCACATTAAAAGCGATATCATTGTCGGGTTGTCGACAATGTTGTCATATTTTTGTTTTATTCCTTCTTAAGTGCCGTTCTGTATAAAGATTAGATTTGAGACTATTTTTTATCGTAAACTATCAAAAGTCTTTAATAAAAAACAGTTATTTTTCTGTTTTTTCAATTAAAATTTTGACCTTATTTTGTATCTTAATAAAAAAAAAATAACTGACTGATAGGTGTCAATTGTTTTTGTTGTATAAATATTTTATTGCATTTGGTCATATTTTTGCTGATTTAAAACAGCTCTAAAACAGGGGAAACAGGGCAGGAAAGTATTTAACAGAGAAATTCTATAAGATATATTATTATTTTTTATTGTTTTTCTTTAAAATTGCATTACAAACCGGTTATTGGTAAGACGATATGCGTCCGAAACCTTAAACTTTATACATAACAGGGCTTTTAGAAGGAAAATTAACCCGTAAGTAGTATGCTACAAAAATAGTACCTTTGTACTATGCCAGGGTCCCCGGGACCCATTTTTTTTTTCATAAATAATTATAAATAATTTATTTTTATTAAAGTATTTATTATAAACATACAAAATACATATTATTATACAAAATTTGTAAAAACTTATTGGTCCATACATCTAGGACATATTTTTTTGGCACATTGTAAACAAATAGGCTGTTTACAGCTTACGCAGTGCACGCTTGTCTTCCTGTCGCTCCCACTGGGACAAAAAGTGCATCTCTTCCTCTTTGACCTAGAAACGGTCTCTCGGGGTGTTTCTTCAACTGGCAAAAAAGTTCCAATCATTTTCGCCATAGATTCACGAAACTGACGACCAATGCTTTTGTTGGATATTCTCTCTTGAATATATGGTTCACACAGGGAGCGTACAAGTTTTTTTAGGAAAGCATGACGCGATATCTCGTGCCCGTTGCTTGAACACTGATATAGTATTCTACTGTTAACTCCAGCAATGTTTAGTATACAGTGGAAAATTGTCATTGGCCAGCGACGAGTTCTCCTGGAAGTAGAATATACTGCACATTTTTCATCTAGAGCATCAACGCCCGCTTTAGTACTATTATAAAACTCATTAATTTCAGGTTTTTTTGTTTCATCATTTATATTGTTGCTATGGTGCATAGTAGATATTAACAGGACTGCTTTTCCTTTTTTTGGCACATGACTGACAATAGTTGTTTTTCCCTGAAATCCGAAAAGGGAAGAGCTTACTGCTCGTTGACGACTAGCCTGAAATTCTAGTGGTATTAGCCTTTTATTTTTTTTCAGTGTACCAACGTACGTAAAGTTTAGCTTTAATAATTCATTTGTCGTTTCTATAGAAGAATACCAGTTGTCCGCGGTTATATTTCTATTGGATCTAATGGGTAGATAATTAACTAAGCGAAGTACCACCTGGGTAGGATTTGGTAATGGACTGGTCCTATTTCCTTGATCGTTTCTAGCGCCCAAATATACTTCTGCGTTACACATGTAATGTGTTTTAGCATCGGCTAATATTTGTATCTTTATGCCGTACTTAGCAGGTTTGTTCGGAATGTACATGCGAAATGCACACCTGCCTCGAAAAGGCACTAACATTTCATCTATAGTTAGGTAGGCACCTGGTGTATAGTTAGCCTGTGATCGCAAAACAAATTTTTGAAACAAGTCCGAAATAGGGGCTAATTTATTTACTGAAGCTCTTTCTTTCCTAGTATCAGCATTATCAAACCTTAAACCGCTCAGCAAAAAAGTGAATCGCGCCAAAGTCATAGTAAATCTAAAAATATCCCGTCCAGTGCCATCAGTACTCCACATAGACCTGAGATCTTCATGGTTAGACTTAAAAATACCTTGAAGATATAATAAGCCAATAAAGGCTTTAATTTCGTTAAGACTTGTGTCGTTAATGTATGAAAGACGATATCTTTGGCGTGACTGAAAGCGACATTTAAATGCTGCATAATTGGTTCTTACTTTGGCAATTCTTTGATTGGTATAGACAACAATTTGTTCTAACATTTCGTCACTTACCAAAGGACTCCAGGATTTAAATGGATCTCTTGGCTGTTTATCATTAGCTGGACCACAAAGTCCTGGCAAAAAAGATATGATATTTTCTGCTGGAGTTCTACGCTCAACAGGTGCTTTTTTGGCCCATTTTGTTTAATCTTTTCCATACCAATATCCCTTTTCAATTTCTTCATCTTCTTCTTCTGTATCGCTGTTAACGGTTTGTTTTGTTTTAAGCTTTGTATGCCTATTTTCCTCACTAGGCTTCCATTCGTCACCTGAATCTTCCGAAAATTCACTGGCAGTGTCATGGTCGCTAAAAATTTCTTGATCCACCTCTTCTTGGTCACTCTGATCTGCATGATCTAAAACTTGCCCTACAATGTCCTCTCTGTTGTCTACTGTTAGTACCGAAGCATTTGATGGTTCATCGGCAACATCCTGATCGGGCAATTCATTCCAAAATTCATCGTCGTTATATATAGCTGCCAATTCCTCATCTGAGAGACCTCTGCGAGACATATCGCTAAAAAAAAATTAAATAAATGACGCCATTATTTTTTTGGTTATCATGAAAATTCAACATAAAACAGTTAAAAACGCCTCTGTGTATAGTAAATTATAAATAATCTTCTATTTTTACTATATAATATGTATATTTATTGTTAAAATATATTATACACATAATAAAAGACTACTCACATTTTTGTCAAAAGAGTGACACTTAAACTATGAATGGGTCCCAGGGACCCAATAAACGTTCTTTGGGATAAACACGTGTAAGCAGTAACACGTCAAGTACAACACTAAAACAACTACGCGCCAACTAGAAAATACACGAAGAGTTAGAGCCATATCTCATAAGATGGCGCTGTATGTCAATTAAGAAAAGTGCTCTGGGTCCCTAGGACCCGTGCATAGTACTTACGGGTTAAGCGTTATACATCGTTCCTTAATCAGGCAAATAAATGGAAAACATACCAGATACAATACTTTAACTTTTTTTTTAATTCTAATACTTTCAAATTACATTTGACAAATCACAGGTTAACAAGTCCAATCACTGTTGGTGTCCGCAGTATCACCCATATTCCAATAAAAAACCAACCGCAATCCTATTCAAATAAGTGAAGATCGGGTTGTCCAAAATTTTTTAAACACCGCATGTGCACTCACCACACGAAAACCCAAAACAAGTATGCGTCTCCCTACAACCCCGCTCTAAAGTCAACAGGAGACCAAATATTTGGACAGTCTACAACTTGCATGGGATTTCCTATGTTCTTAACTACGATGCACCACCCGGTGGGTATACATATACAACATACATGTACAAATATGAATTAATAAATATACAGGGTGATGGAAAAAATTACCGAAAATTTTCGTGAGGCTAGAAAAGAAAAAAAGTCATGTTCACTGGATTAGATCCCCATGTTTATATGTTTGCTGAATCCGAATTTGACCTCGTTTTGCCCAATCAGAGAACATTCCTCTCCTGTTCCTGACTATAACCCATCACCCAATCAGTAATACCTATTTGAAACACCAAGAAATACGAAAAACCACGAAAGGTATTTCCCGTAAGTTGTGTTAGGTGTGGAAAATACGATAACAGCCGAATGAATTATGTGGATTTTTAAAGAATCCGAATAAGGATCATCCCAATGTACAACTTTCGGTACGCAGATGTACCAAAGTCGCCGTCCGTTTACTATTATGTTATTAAATAAAACAGTATTTTTTATTACAAATTTGTCTTTTATTAATCTATTTAGTACAAATTAATGCGACATGTTAAACTGTATAAAATACATACATAATATCCCAAGATACAAGTAACTTGGGAATGGAATGAAGTGAATTATTAAAATTCAATATGTCCTAAACAGCGGCGGCGCCAGGGGGGGGGGGGCCAGGGTGGGCATCGGCCCACCCTAGAAACATGAGTGCCCACCCTGGTGCCCCCCCAAAATTGATGAATCCGTTCTGTAAGGGACTTTTTTTTAGACATCACTTAGAAAACAAGAGGAAGGTTTTGTTTGTCGCTGCCTATAGCGTTCTAGAGCGTCGGGAGGCCGCGTCTTTTTTTTTTTAGAAGTCACTTTTATTTTGAGTAGTGCCCACTCAAAAATCACCGAGCCCATTTGTGCCCTCCCATTCCAAAAATCCTGGCGCCGCCACTGGTCCTAAATCAGTGGCATATTTACAAATTTGTCTGAGGGGGTCCCAGAGGTACGGAGCTCAAGTAACATTTTTTAGTAATTCCCCGACTTGCAACTAATTTTTTTTAAATTTAACGTTGTTCTGCCGCCAAAAATGGTTGCCCAAAAGTTCCTTCACTACCCGACGTTGTATAAACGTCATATATTTACATTAATATATTTTAGTTTAGCTCCATGACGTTAAATATCGGCAATTTAATTAAGTTTTCGCCTAAAAAGTCTCCCAAGAAAAACCATTCGCGACGTTAAAATTACTCAGATTTGTAAACGTTGTTCACTTCAACGTTACCAAACGTCGCCTGTTGCGACGTCCAACGTACAAAGACGCTGTTTAACGTTGTAGAGACCAACTAAATCACCTTTCGTTGGAGGCCAATACAGTATGACATACATGACATTATACAGGGTGCGCCAAATTCAGTGGCCTATTCGAAATATTTAGAAAACGACAGAAGATATTCTTATGAAAATTTGAGTGTGTTCATAAGAGCTAGTGTTCTAGCGTTTAAAAATATTTTGAATGGGGCGGTGTTGCCTTTTTATTAGTTATTAGTTTTTTTAAACCCCTTGTAAGTTTGAATTGGTTAGAGATAGGTATAGGAACATACTTATTGATAGAAAATATAAACTAGATTTTGTTAAGAACATAAAATACAGGGTGTTCTATTTAAAAAAGTTGAGAATTTTGTATTTATTTATATTACGAAGATTACGTTTTTTTGTGACGCCCTGTGTAAAAATATTTTCATATATCATCAAAATTCCTAGATGGCCATGCAATAAGAACCGTCTGTCAAAGTTGTAACTTTCTAAGTGTCTTAATCACAAAAATATTTGATTTTCTGGTTAGCATGTTTTGGCCCCAAAAAATGACTAATTAATTAATATCTCAAAAACTATAAAAGATAGGCATAGAATATTTTATACAAAAAATGTTTGTGTTATTAAGTAGAAACAAAAAGTAAAATAATATACAGGGTGTCTCATTTAAAATTCCAAAGTTGCTAGGAGTTTCAAGATGATCTGGCAACACCGCCCCTTTCAAAATATTTTTAAACACTAGAACACTAGCTCTCATGAACACATTCAAATTTTCATAAGAATATCTTTTGTGGTTTTCTAAATATTTCTAATAGGCCACTGAGTTTGGCGCACCCTGTATAGATAAACTATTTTAAAGTTTGACAGATTTAATTTTAAACAAACTAACAGGTAAAAACATAACAACAGTTATGCCCAAGGTTTCTAAAGGAAAGGTTGCCTGGTCACTTTAAGAGAGGGGAGAGACGCGAGAGGAGCGCGCCACGTCACATGTTTGCCAAAGAATCAGATATGTTCATGGCGGCTCTTATCAGATCGTTTGGCATCGTTTTTAATTGCTTTGTTTTCGTTGTTTACATTTAAGGACAATATCAAAATGTCGGAATATTTGACTACTTTGAAATTTATCAAATTTTCGTGATTCAAAATGTGTTTTAATAACTTCAACTGAATTTAAATCGAGAAGTATGATGTAGATTCACTATAATTTGATATAAAATGTATTTATTATTATTCTTTACATTTTTATTAAAAATGTTGTTAAAAAATAATTATTTTGAAGGCCATTCTTAAATTTTAGAAATATTATATTAATATTTAACAGTAAAATCGCCGTTGTTGCCATTTTTAGTATATTCCTTAGGCAATTTACTTGATTTAAGTAAAGGCTGTAAGTGCAGATCATAATACATAAAATAAAAATACTTTACTCTTCAAAATTCAAACACTCATTTGCTAAACTAATTCCGATGTATAGTTTAATTAAATAAACCTAAAGTTAAAAAAAAAACGTGTTTTACATTTACGTCAACAGTGGTTACCAAAATAACACGAAATAAATTTCAAGACGCGGGGCAACGTCGTAACAACCCGAATATTTTTTCCCCAAACTTATGTAACTAAAGGTCGCTAGGACGTCGTGTTAACGTTGTGCGGTAACGTTAAGTCGACGGCACCGACATTGACCCAACGTTAAAATGGTGCTTGGTACTGGTTATGGAAAACGTGAAGGCTGAAAAGCGCCGCGGGCGAAAAATACTTTACTGGTGTAAATAATAAGTAAAATACTTACTTTTGAAAAAAACATAACCCAACCTAATATTTTTAAATGAGAAGATACTACTTTTAAAAGATAATTTAAATTAAAAACAATAGGATATTCAATTTTATCTTTAAAATAACTTTCCAAAAAGGAATCATAAGTGGTATCTTCCCATTTAAAAAAATTAAGTTGGGTTATATTTCACCATGTGAAATGTTACGGCATAAGCTCGTCCGAAAACTCGCTCTATTTCCCAATCTATTGCAGGTACACTGTGCGCCTGTCAGTCGAATAACCTGATGGCGGGATGTTTAAAATATATGAAGAAATGGGTTTAATTATTTTTTATTGTTTTATTACGTCACGGAGTGAGTCATAGTTTAGGTTCTAGTCTCTAATACATTTTTTTGCAAGAATATTGTTGTTATTTGAAAGTAAAAATCTAACCTCCAATTTTTTAACTGTTAAAAAATGTATGTGTGCACAGACTGTGGCTGCCAGCAGGCTAGGATACACACGCGAGTGGTGTGACTGTTGAACCCATAACTGAGGTCATTTAGAGATGACAGAGATGCTTTTCTACGTACATACCTTGAAAGGTAATGCAGAAAGAAGAAAAGCCAGTTCCTTAGCTTTTACATACTAAGAGTTGTTTAAAATGGTAAATTTATACGACGAACACACCCCAGATCCAGAAAAATAAACTATTTCAAGTAATGTCATATAAGTTAGCATTTCGAGAGAACGAGGCTTCATAATGTTCGGTGGAATATTTAAAAGAATATAAGATTAATGATTGAACCCGATTTTTTCAAAAATCTACCAGGGCGGAAATCGCAAACTGACTAAGAGCAAATGGTTGATTAAAAACATAACAACTGAGGACATCCGGCTAGTACGGTAGGTGTTTCTTTTTATTGTAGATTGTATAAAAAACTAGTCTCCAAGAGAAGCAACAACATTACCACAAATCGTTTGTTCCTCACTCCAAATCCTTAGTGGAAACATTCCAGGGCAAATGGTACAAAAATATTCCAGTTGGGAGAAACGATGCATCAAAGCTGACCTGGATGTAAAGTAACCTAAAATGTACTAACCACTCACATAGAGTTGCAACAGTGACAAAATTGGCAAAACCAGGAGTGGATGAAAAACAGCTAACAAAATTAACCGGACATAATAACGTAAATTTAATTAAATCATATTTACAATTGAATCAGCAGTTTCATCAAAATCTTTTTGCAGAATGGTGAGGACAAAGAAGTAATCGCTTCCCAGTTTTCTGCAACTAGGAGTAGCAGCCGTATAGTTTCCGGACCGAGCGGAAGAAGGCCTATCATTAATTATAATAATTGTGTTTTAAATTAATTAAAACAAAAAATATGTATTTTTTATAAATTTTGGCAAATAAAAATAACGTTTGCTTTAAAGTTTTGTTGAAAATTTTCAAAAAAGGTACAAAAGAGCTGCCTCCGTAATTAAGTCATTTTTGGCATAATCGATAATCAAGTTGGCGCAATCTTGCTCTTATTGTTTTAAACCAACATTTAAAATTTCTCATTTTATTGTTGAAATTTTTCAATTTTTAACAGATGAACGAAATTCTCAACGCATAACGCATGGAAAACCTCTTTCTGTGGCATTAAATTCCCTGTTATTCCTCATTATTGCTTAGACCATCATCTAAATTTTCGAACAATGTAGAAGAAAACTTAAAGCTATCTCGGAGTTTTAAATTTTTCCTTTTTTTATACATACTTACTTGAAGTGGACTGATAAGATAAACGGAAATAAATAAATCACTGTAGGTCTTCCTCCACTGATAAATTAAACAGTACTTAAGTAGTTATATAAGAGATTCCTCATATGTTTCGGATGTATAAACATCCATTATCAGGAGAAACAGAAAAGTTTTAATAAAAGTTAGGAAAAAATGTATTTTACCTGTTACCTTATTAACATGCTTTAAAGTTATATTAAGAAGTATTCATGTTAATTAGCATTGACATAAAAAACATACTACCAGAAACAATGGAGAATAAAAAGGGTGGGTGAAGGAACTTTATATTCTTCTCTTCAGACTATAAGCATTGTAGACTATAATAAGGAAATGTACGTGAAATGGTAATTTATTAAGAAGTACGTGTTTTAAAAAAAGAAATTCATAGGGAAAGAGATATAAGTATCCCAAGCAACACACATAGTAGCAGGTACGTTCCTGGGACCACAAAAGCGACCATCAAGTAGGCAGCTACTATCGGCGGCTACGTTGCCGCTACCCAGCGGTCACGTAGCTGCCACTAAAATGGGGAAGAATTTAGGGTAACTGGGTAGTATTCCGCGTGGTCCCAGGGACCAACGTTGTTACTATATTTTGTTACTATAAAGTGACAAGGTAGTAGCAACCACTACCCTGCTACGTAGCGGCTTAGTAACTTCTACGTGGCCGCCTGGTAACTGCTACTAAACGTTCCTCTAGTGACATCTGCGTTGTAAAAAACTTTTAAAATTAAATAATAAAGTGACATGACAGTCTCGGAGTCATGGCCATGTTAAAGATAATAATGGCTTCCAAGTTTATAACGAAAATGATGATTTTTAATCGCGTATTTCGTGTACTTCCTGAACGAATATTAAAACGCACCCCACTTTACTGTGAAATATAACCGATTCAGATGAAAATATTTTAACGCGCCCTCGAATTTACTTAATTTTGTTGATATTTACGGAAAAAAAATAATATCAAAAATTCCAAATATGATATTTTATAATGTACAATACTGTGTTTCAATTCTATTTTGAAAAATAAATGCTTAAAGTATTGTAAAAATTCGGAAAATAAAGAAAAAAGGAGAATATATCCAGAAAAAAAATCCATTAAAAGTATCGTGACCGTAAAAAATGGCTGATTAACACTTCGCTACTATAGAGTTAGTCCCTTCACTATAAAGTAGCAGGGACCACCCATTTATTACTTTAAAAAATCTGCCACTATAGTGACTAAATTGTTACTACCCTAAAGGGACTTTATAGTATCGGTTACCACTTTGGAACTTTTTTCTTTTTAAAGATTTTTTAAATTTCTATAGTATGGTAACTACTGGAACTAAAAAGCTACTTTGAACACCCAAAAAGTCTGACAGTTAGGCATTTCGGACAGTATAGTTCCATATGTTACTATGAAGTTCCGTATACCACCATGCGTCTCAGCGTCTCGGAGCAATACTTAACCTCAAATTTTAAATATATTTTGTTTGGAGAGTTTGATTGCTGCTCTGGTTAAATTTGAAAGTATTTAGGAGAAAAATTGTGTCTGGATTTGTGTTACCTAAGTAAAAGGTAAGTAGATACATTAAATAGGTATCTATATTTTTATTGTTAATATACACGGCTATTTCTCAGCGTTAAAAATCTAATTCGTTTTCACTAAATTTCGCCTTTTTGGCACTGTAAAATACTCGTATGCCGACTTAAAATTATTAAATTATTCATTCTCTAAGATATACAGTGACCGGCAAAGAGTTCGCAACATATGGGAAAAATTTTTATTAGGGGAATATCGAAAAATCTTTTCCGGTGGATCGGATTTGCACGTCTCATAACCTTAAAATCGATATTGACATACAGCACGTGACCACTGGTATGGCGGGAAAGCTAAAGAAACGAATATGAAATCATCAGAAATCAGATTAGTTGATGAGATATCGAAAAATTTTCAAGAATAAAAAGTGTTTAAAATTCCATTAGAACCTTAAATACAATGTTTGGGATATTAAGGTTATTA
This sequence comes from Polydrusus cervinus, assembly GCA_935413205.1. NCBI lineage: Eukaryota > Metazoa > Arthropoda > Insecta > Coleoptera > Curculionidae > Polydrusus > Polydrusus cervinus. Next base: position 56,381,424 of record OW284511.1, read on the forward strand.
GAAATAGGCTATTGCAACAGCTGGCATCCAAGTGTAAACGAATTTTTTGAATTATTGCTCCTTATTGTCAGAAAAACAAAAGAATATTTCCAGTTGTGTTCAACAGAAGTCAGTTTTACTTTAATAAAGCTATTAGAAAAAAAAAAATTTTAGTTCGGTAAAAAATATTTACAAAAAAATGCGATTTTATGCTTTGTCAAGTAGATATTCCAAACATTGTGTTTAAGGTTCTAATGGAATTCTAAACACTTTTTTTTCTTGAAATTTTTTCGATATCTCATCAACTAATCTGATTTCTGATGATTTCATATTCGTTTCTTCAGCTTTCCCGCCATACCAGTGGTCACGTGATGTATGTCAAAATCGATTTTAAGGTTATGAGACATTCACATCCGATCCACCGTTTTGTTTTCGTTTGGATTTCGCCCCGGATTTCGCTTAGAACGAATCAGTATCGTTCGACAAAGCAGAAAAATAATATGAAGCCCATAAGAAAAATAATTCTTTTGATGGTGGCCGAAAGACGAAACATCAGATGAGAAATCTGAAAATGTATTTTTGGTGTTGACCTTTTTAAACAAGGCCGAAAATAAATAAAAACGAATACGCAACATTTCGGTTTTACTTGGATATCTCCGGAAGTACTCGGAATTTTCAAACCTTCTAAATAAACTGAGCACATAAATGCGCATTTTTGTTCTAATTTAACTGTCTTCGTATCTCTTATATCTTCCGAGATCGCAATACATGCACCTCCAATTTGGGACACACTGTATATTATGCCAACAAAGTTATTCATCTTTCATTTTATTTTTAGGAACAAATTAAGATGGATACATTTAAAATTGTAGCAACAAAAGAAAAAAAGGGGGTATATTTCACGGCAGTACCTCATAAATGGGAAAAAAACAAAACATTGTTTTGGCCAGAACATATTTTAAAATCACAACGAGAGATGTTGCGAAGCAATGCAGCTTCTGCTCCAGACGCTAAATGGACCCGATACCCATGCATCTTAAAGTATCAAAACATAGTCCAGTTCGCAGAGGCCTTGGACTTCGAAAAAAAATTCGAAAATTGTGTAGATACTGATGCCGAAGAGGAAATGTTTGCCAAGCTTCAAAAGACATCTCACTCTATTGACCGAAATCACTTGTTTACGGCAGTAGGCGCAGGTTTGGACAATGATACATTTGAAGAGGAAATAAGTGTTGCCGCAAGAGACCATACTAAATCTCCTTCTGTTTCTCATCAGTCTTCTGAGCCAGAGAATTTGATGCCATCCACTTCATTATTACCTAATCTCCAAGGCACCGCACTCGGTAACGAAGTGATTACGATCAATGAAGTGGCAACTACCAACGTTTCTGAGGAACCGCAAATCGTATATGAATGGAAAAGTCTAACACAAGAAAACGATGTACTAAAAGAATTATCAGAACTAAAAAGTGAAATTAAGGAAATAAAAAATGAGATTATAAGTCTAAGAACCGAATTTGACGGCTTAAAAGGTGAATTAAAAAATGATTACAAAAAGGCCTCAATTTTGTTTGAGGAAATTTCTAAGAAGTTAGACAATTTGACTGGCAATGAAAACTTTTCACGGAAAGAACCATCACTTGAGGAAGATCTTATGAGTAAGCAGTTCTCCTTTCCTCTCCAGACAATAACAGAAATAAATAGGCTTGACGAAGAGATTAACAGCAACCTAGCTTTTAAAAGTCAATTAATTGACTTTCTGAGTAAAGTTGGTGGATGTTCTGGGCAAAATAATGCTACAAAAGTGGCATACAAAATTTCTGACATGCTTTTTTCGTCAGAAATTTTAACAAATTATAGCTGGACCGGAATTTCCAAACGGAAAGATAATGTTGAAAAGCAATCTTTTGTTGTCTTAAAGAAAATCATCGAAGTATTCTTTGAAGTCTTGTCAAAATCAGATGATCGACATACAAAAGAAAAAAATGAAAAAATTATTAGAGACGGCATTTTGAAACATGCAAAAAAAAGAAACCACCGAAAACGTCAACAAATTCGGACAACAACAGACTTGGTTACGGCAGAAGACGAGGTACAAAATCATTCAAATGAAGAAAATAAAGAGAAGGGACAGGCAGAAGATCACAATCATTCTGATTATAACAATTCCGATTCAGAGATCATAAACTAGTAAAACGTGTTGTGTCTAATATTAATGCATTTAGAGAAACATTTTCTTAATTGTCTTATTTAAATCAAGAAAGAATACTCGTTGTTACCTATCTTTCTGATTGATATTGGGCTATTTTAAAAGTAAGTTTTAGGTAAAATTCTAAAACGTTTGTTTTTTCTTCTTTTATCTATCATCTGTAATTACGACTGTAAATGAGCGTCAAAGTATGGTAACTGATCCTGTACAGTTTAAAATTTACGTGGGATGATTCATACGTCCTAGGCCAATGCATCACCTGGTATACATTTATGTTTATTGTGTTTTTTAAAGAATATTATGTCTTAGGTTTAAATATGTTTATTGTTAAGTAGTATATAATGTAGGTATCCTATGTGCATATATTTGCTACTATTTTTCACAATTGTTGACTAATAATTAAAATTAAATGAAAACATATCTAAAGTATGAAGTAAAGGTAAAAAGACTACAGTTTCTTTGTATTCTAAAGAAAAAAGTTTGCATTTTATATTATTTAAAGAATAAAGTTTTGGTTTATCATAATCATTTTTGGTTTTATATTGGGACTGATAAATGTTTAAATGAGATGACCTAATTGGTAATTGGAAAAAGTCTTCTGTTTTCTTTAAAGCTTCACCATAAATATATATTTTTTCGTGAAAGTATGTTACGTTTATTACCTTTACTATAGTATTGTCTTTACTCAAAAACCACATGTTTTTAGCATTATTTGAAAGAAAAAGGTTTTCGAAAATATACACGGTGTTATAAACTTTATCACAACTAGGCAATTGGTGTTTCTGATTTTGTTTTTCGTGCTTAACATAGGGTGTAGATATGTGTGTTTTTCTGGAACCAATTTCTATGCTGGCATTTTGAAGTTCTGCGACTCTTTTTGCAATTTGTGCTAAAGGTCGATTTCCTGTACGAACTAAAGGTTTTAAACGTGAAAGAAAATTTTCAAAAGGATATGCGCTGATTTCACTTAAAGGTCCAAATTTTTTAACGTCGTTAACAACGTGACAGAGATTGTGTACGTTGCTACTGATGGCATCGAAACCATATAAGTTCCCAAAAGTTTTAATAAAATCTAGTATAAGTGTCTCTGCAGCATTAATAAATTTCAAATGGACTTTAGATGACAATATAGTAGCAGCACAAAATAAGAGCAAATAGTTTTGGTAAACAGAGCTGGGTAAGTAGTCCTTTAATACTACTGGTCCCAAATATAGTAATACAGTTCTCCACTCAGTACCTTTCCAGTTTTTAAGATGTTTTAATGGTCTTATAGCTCTGTGAATGTCAGTTGGTTTGGTGCTGTTACATTGCTTGAGCTTTTCGGAAATCAAATTTATATCTCTTGCTGACAATTTTGTTTTAAAGTTGTAATTTCCGTAAACCCATCCATATAGACATTTTCTCATAACTCCTAAAAAAACATTTTATTTTAGGGGTTTGACATGGTAGGTAATACCTAAATACCTAAATCAAATAGGTGTAAGGAATCTGCTATGATTATATCTTCAACCATATCTATTGGCAGTTTTATTAATGGAGATTCTACTTTATGATGATCTTCATCTAAAGCCCTACGAAAACTTTCATCCGTTCTTAAAGGGCAGTCAACTTTTGGAAAACTCATATGCCTTCCATTTTTATCATATTCTCCAGTAACGGTGCATTTGATACAACCATGAATCGCATTAAAGCCTACAGTTCCTACAATAACCGCCAAAATTAGAAAATTAAGAAATTAAAATGCAATGTGGACCATAAATGTTCGAAGAATTAAATTTTACATGCTTAATTAAAACATTAAATTAATTTGAGGTAGTATTTACCTTTAATAAAGCTTCGTGCTGGAGTGTCGCACACAAAATACCGAATTTTTACCTTTACCCTCATTTGAATAACTTGAATTCCTGTCTCCAAAATCTCATTTAGTTCCGTTATAAATTCATGCAAAAATTCTTGTAATGGAGGTTTAGACTCGCCGCAATAAATAGCCACTACCATGGGTTGATCACAAGGACATTCATGAATTTTTAGGAGTATTGGCCAAAATTCTAACGGTGAACTATTAAATGGAGGCATGCCATCAATATTAAAAATTAGAGATACCGATTCTAGGTTATTCTCTTTGCATAAACGAAATTCCAAAATCCTTCTTATTCCGTTGTACCAAAATTCTCCATTTCCCATTGGAACAATGGCACAAGATCTCGGTGTACTCAACAAAGTCCTACTATTTCCTGGCAATGATGTTAAGCCTTTATTTTTCAGTAAACATAGTAAGTCAGTTAAAGCAACGTGGCTAATTTGATGTTTTAAGGCCCAATGCCTTAGCTCCTGAGTGATATTGCTTTCTTCTTTCAGCTCTGGGGTTTCTCCAAATTCAGAACGAACCGACTCGACATTTCTAGAATATATAATAGAGCTTATTATTAATGGAGAATACGGTATTTTTACATTAATTTCGGAACACCCTTTATAAGAACCTTTAACAAATATACGAAAAAGAACTAAATTTTCGAAAATAGATTTAGAAGTTTTCATTGTTACATTAAATTGCATTCATACTTCTCTAAATTTAATCCAGTTTGCCCCTCATTATGATCAGCTTCTCTAGGAAGCTCCATAGAAAAGCTATTATCGTCAGCACTGCTGGTACTAGGTCCAACACTGGTTAATGATAAGCGCTGTACTTTCCTATAGAAAGTACTTGAGTGTTTAAATTTTTTTTTCTGTACTTTAGGCATATTATCAAAACAACGACGTGAACAAAACAAAAAACACTTTCACTTATTGGGAAGTATACCCGTGTAAAAAAAATGTAACGGACAGGTTGGGTACATATATGATCTGCCACTATACAGAAAAATTTTTTAGTTTCTACAACTTTATAGTAGCAAAACGTCAATACAGTATAGTACCTATAACTTTATAGTAACAAACCATAGTTGCAGCTATTATTTCGGAACCAACAATATTACCAAAATGCCTTGTACTTTAAAGGCTCAAAATATAGGTTACTGGAACTATTCTGTGACTATACATGGGACCATATAGTAACCAATACTTAATACACCCATTTTAGTAGCGCAAGTTGGTAGCCGTTACTTATCTGCCGCCACTATGTAGTATTCGCCACTTAGTGGTACCAATGAAAGGATATGCCTAGTTCCAATTACTAGACGTAACAACCCGATTGCTACCCAAATTTTTGGAGTTCAAATTCCAAATTACTAGTAGCAGAGTGGTAACAGATACTATAAAAAAATCTCTTAGAGTGGCATTACCGGATATGGTGACAAATTAGGTAACAGGGTGTACCCAGGAACTAGGTTTTAGTGGCCAGTCTGAAAACGTAAGGATCTGGAACTATGTGTGTTACTTGGGATTATAGTGGGAGAGACATGTTTTTATAAAAATATGAAATATCCTTACTGTTTAGAAAATGGTGTAACTATCCCTTTGAAAAAGAAGATAAATACCCTCTTAATTTAAATTAAAATGGAATAACATTTTTTATTTAGAATTAAAAAACTATCAATTTGTCCTGACCGTTAATAGAAAATGGTTGTGTTTTCCGGTCACAAACAATTTAAAAATAAGTCAGAAAGTAACAAGCTAAAAATGTATTTTTCTACAAAAGTTTTAGAACATATTGTTTTAAATGCAGCTAACAGTTTTATTTTATAGAAAAGTGGTAGGTATAGTATGATTAAAACAATTTTACACATAATTTTTTTTGAAAAATCATAAAAATAACATTTAACTCTGCATCTTACTATAATAAACAAACAATTACAATCAATTTACTTTTTTGTCAATAGCAGTAACTGTCTGTCACTAAAACGTTAATGGAAGAAAGAAATTTGTTAATATAACCTCGAAATAGCAACATTGGGTTTGGCCCTTATTATTCCATCATTTTTCACCTCCTCCAATAAAGGGGTGGAGGCAAGACAACACTTTTTTTGGAAGAGTTAAGCAGCTTCGCTTAGGGACAACGAAAAGATCAAACGTGCTATCGCGTGAACGATATTCAATTATTGTATTATCATTTGCATTATGAATATAAGTATTTTTTTTTGTTTTTGCGGTGATTGCTAGAGGACGGGTTTTTTATATATAGGAAATTTGCAGATTTTGTTAAAAATTGTAAACGAAAACTTACGTATGATTTATTATGGTTAAAAGGTCAACTAACTTTTGATCTGCTAACATGGTCTGCAATAATAAGGTAGGCTTTATTGAAACAAAAATTGGAAAAGAGACAAGTAGGCTTTGGAACAATAACGATATTTTAAAAATTACTTATAATATGTCAAAACAATATTTCGAATAATATTTATGCCCTTTTCGAAATGCCACTTTTAAACGAAGAAGCTTTTTGATATGCCAATAGTTTTGTTGACTTTGATTGTACATGCAGAATTCAGCCCTAGCTGCAAGGAGTACCTACTGTGTCCATGCTCTTTTAAAATATTAACAATGGTTGTGCATATTTTGCTAAATTTTGTTTATTTTAGTGCTGAGATAAGAATTGACCTTAATTGTTAATCATTCTATGCAACCCTTTTTGCCACTTAAAAAAATATGCTATTGCAGCAATGTGAGCGATGGTTGCTTTCTGCATATACGCAAAGTAAGCAGCTAGCATATCAAAAAAGGACATTTGAAATTATATTTTTTTCATAGGATGTAAAAATCGTTTTGTAAAATTATGTTTTAGCAAGACTTAGAAATCAGGCAATTAAAGGAAGCAAACACCTCAGTTTTGAAAAAACTTTACAATATGTCCACAGAATACGTGGATGTTGCACCCAAGATCAACAAATATTCCGAAGAGCATAATATAAATTTAAAATCTCAAACTAGCCTAAGTTCAAATTCCTTTTCAACGGCCTCTACAGAACGCAGTAGCTGCAGCAGTAGTGATAGCTCCAGGAGTCTTACGTCTCAAATAATGGCACCCATTACTATAAAAAAAGTAGATATAGCTTTTAAATAACAAACTATTACATATTGTTTTAATGTATGATTATATTAAATATATTTTAAAATATATTCAAAACTTCTCCTATATTTGTGTTGATATTATTTTAAAATACCCTTTAGCACATTATTTTAACTTTACAAAGGCTAAACTTACCAGACTCACCCAGTTTTAAAATCAAGTCACAATAAATTGCATCAAACTGAAATAAACATGAAATATAATAACACATACAAAAGGAAGCTAAAATAATTTATCGTCCATAGCCTGTGATTCCACCCTTTAAATAAAGAAAAAGTTTAATAGTTAGGAGATTCCTTAAATTTTTATCGTTTCTTTTAATGTTCTGAAAAATGTAAAGATATTTTATTTAGAATAGATCCCATAATTCATTCTTCTGTTAATATAAATAAGGTGACAACATTGGTCATCATCTCTCTCTTTATCTCTTGTAATATCTCTTATATAATAATACTCATTTCTCATCAAAAGTTCCGTAGTCAAATCCCCTTTCCCCCACGGAAATTCCATTACAAAACCGAATCCTTTATTTTTGGGTGGACACCCATGTTTTCAGACGCCGGCCCACCCTGTTGTCCCCCCCCCCCCCCTGGCGCCGCCATTCCTTTGGAGAGGTTGCACAGTTCTATAGGAAGAGGTAAGGTTCTTTTACTTGCGTTGGTAATGAAACTGTTTTAACATTATTTGTAATTTTAAACAGGCGCTGTAATACTGTAATGACAGTTTAGGGTTAATGAGCTCTAAGGTACGGTAGCATTCTGTTCTCACGGTCACACTACCGAGACTCCATGGCACTTGCTTCGTAGTACGCCGCAATTATAGTATCATTTCTACGTCTAGATCTAGCAAATGGTATTTTCTTGGATTTTTGACAAGAGTCTCTGGATCAACGATGAGCTCCCCCCGAAAGAAGCCGAACTCCGATGCCGATTTTGTGCGTTTACATGTCGTCCGAAAACAATAATAAGATGTAGGTGTATTTACAAGTTTACATGTTGTTTTAAAATGATATTAGGTATTAAATAAATTATATAAAATTACTTTATATTTATGAATATTTCCGGCTTTAATAAAATCTGGGCACATTATAATAATTTAGCAACTCCGTAGGTACGATGGTAAACTTTAATTATTTTACAAAAAATACTGAATGGTATAATATAATTAATTTTTAAAAAATGTAATATATTTCTTGACAAAATGGTGAAGCTAAATAACAATTTTTTACAAACACTGAATCGTATCAAATTAATAATGGGTAGATACCATACAATGACATAATAATATACAGAGGTTCCAATTTCAAATAAGAAAAATAAATTGCTTTAAAGTTTGCAAAGTTTGACACTTAACTTTGGACACCCTGTACAATTCGTATGAATTACTTGGTTAACAAGAATGTTCGACATTAATTATTAAGTACCGTTCTAATTCTATTATTTAGGCATTGTCATTATTAGTTTTTATTAATTTTTAAAACTAGTGATGCAAAACTGATTTTTCTTAGAATTTTTTTTTCACCTATAATACTGAACCGATTTTATTCAAATTCTAGGGGTATGAAGGCAACTATAAGAGGAATCCAATTAAGTAAGAATATATATATATAGCATATGTTATCTAAAAAAATAGATCCTTAAGACGTCACACTTTTTTTTAACACCCCTGTATAAAAATATTTTCCTGAAATGCCCCCTAGGCTGGGATACAGGTAAAGTTTGCAAAATATCAAAATCCTAACTTAATTAATAAGTGAGCACCCTCCCGCTCGAGAGGTGTGAGGTGCAGGACCCTGTAGAATACATTGGTTTTCAAAAATGATAGACTGATATAAACATTATTCTAACCAATGCACCAGTCAAATTAAAGAAAAAACTTAACACGCAGCTTTGAGTATCAATATCAATATATATTGATACTCAAAGCACGCGGATACATTAGAAAAAGGGCAACACCAAATCTTAATTGAAGTACGCTGTCGATAGATACGCTCTTATTGTTTCGTACACAAATAATAATTTTGAAAATACATTTTGGTGGAAGTTAGTAGTGGCTTTTAATCCCCCCTTGTATATATATAGTCCTACATAATTCAAAATATATAATTAAATATAATGTACATACCTTTTAAAATACCTTTTTTTTGAAAATATTGCTTTATTGTTTTCTCACATATAATGGTAACAATACATACATTTAAATTACTAAAGCAGTTCCTAAGCAGCACATATAAGTACTGGTATCGTAGAATAAAAATCTCTTAAGTCAAGTATCACATTTTCAACTGCAATTTGTTTACAACATAGATAATATAATAGATACGCTATATTAAAATATATTTACACAAAATCAAACACTATTAATTCAACGTTTCATGTAGGATTTCAACTCTTTTATAAATTTTCCGTAATTTGGGTGAGTTTTAATATATATTGGGTATTTGATTAAATGGTTTTGTAGCTCTACGAATTGGATTGTTAAGTGCTAATGAAGAAGACACGTTTGGAAGATACAAATTACCTTCCCGTCTCGTCGAATAATCATGGATATGAATTATCTGACTTAAGTAATTATTGCATTTAAGTATATATTGGTCAAAATTTTATATATTTGTTTACCTTAAAATATCAGATATGGGACACAGAGATGTTATTTCATGAAGTTGTATTGATGATGTTCTCCACCCTATTTTAAAAAGTATTTTTATAGACTTTCTTTGTAAAACGTCTACTTTGTTAAAAAGTCCCCTACCACATACGCCCCAGATGTCTATCAGATACCTTATATTAGAAAGATTATATGCATTATACACCTAGTAACGATTCTCATTATTTAGATAATCTCGGCACCTGTATAGTGCTCCCAACATTATTGGTATAACTTTTTTGTGTATTTGTTCAATGTGTTTATGCCAGCTTAACCTTTCATCTACCCAGAATTCAAGGTACTTTGCACACTCCACTCTCTTAATTTCATTAGTTCCTATCCTAATGCTTAATTCGCGTGATTCTAGATTTGAATGACGAAACAACGTAGTGTAGTCTTTTTTGAATTTAGCTTACCTGTTATGTAACAGCCATTCTTCATAGAGTTTATGGTCTTTATTTATCATATTTTGTAATGATTTAAGATCATAGTGACTATAAACAATAACTGTGTCATCGGCATATATGTGAAATATCGTCCCGACAGATTAGCATGTCTAAGATTTCGGATATAGATTAAGTAAGGAAGTGACCCCAGGACAGAACCCTGGAGCACACCACTCCTGGCATATCACTCGTATTGTTCCTTATAGGGGAGGAGGGGGGAACTGCGCCCACCTAAGCAAAAAAAAATTTTTTGTGACTAATTTCATTTTGAGGACCTTGAAAATTAATTTGAGTAAAGAATATTTATTTTTCTAGCATTTAGTTGGGATATCTTGAATAAAATATATTCTATTTTTTGGTTATAACAAAAAATGTAATAAGTGCTCTGAGCGCAATTACCCACACCGGTGGGGTAATAGCGAATAGAAATATTCAGGGACTTAATAATAGAAATTAAAATTATACAACTACCAATACTGACATATTTACTGAACAAATTAACAAAACAACAAACTCAACTCGATACAATGCGAGATAGCGAAAGCCTACATAGTATCAGATGATGGATACAAACAGCTCAACCAGCGCAGAAAATAAAAACGCAAAATAAGCCTTTTACTGACAGTTGTCACATACATAATTCTTAGCTTTATTAACCCCGCTACATTCTGCGTAAACCCAGCCTTCGCAAATAACACAACGGAACCACAATTCTCGGTCTCGACCGAATTCGCCACAAAGCATACCCAGACATTATTTTCTGTGTCTTGCATATCTCCTATGTCGTCAGGTTCATTGTCATCAGTAATTCCAGTCATGCTGACATCTGAATCTTCACTAGAACTGTCATCAAATGTAACCTTTTTTGCCACTTTGCGTACTTTTTCCTCTTGGATCTTATTGCCTTTCGATTTTTCAAGTTTTTCTTCCTTTTTCTTATGTTTTTCTTCTAAAATATCTTTCATCGGTGTTGACGTTATTATTTCAGATTTTTGTTTCTTTCTAACAACATGTCTTTTATTTGCTTTAAAATTGGTTGCAGAAGCTGATGGGAGAGGTGATATATCTTGTAGCGATGTTTCAAGTTCTTGAAGTCTACCCGTAGCAGTATTTTTGCCATCAGTAGTTTCATAATTAGTAGGACCCTTGATTACTTTATTTATAGAATGGGATAGTGTTCCTATTCTACTAGTGGAACGTTGTTGTTCATTCACAATTTTCGCGGTATTATCCATAGTTTGGTCATTTTTAGAATCAAAATATAGAAAGTCGTCGTTAAATGTGGCGGGGTTTAGAGGATATATCCCGGCAGAAGTAAATCCCTTAATAATTGTGTTTTCAATCGCCGCAACTTTTCCGTAGGCCATCATTTCTTCTGGCGACCATTGTGCTTTAGTTGTGGTCCTTTTTCTATTACGAACCATCTAAAACTAAAATAATTATGAATTATTATTCATAAATATTAACGATTACCTGAGCGGTATTGCCCCAAACCTAAATTTTTAACAAAAATGGCGACACACTTATTTTAGGTTGAAATAAATAAACAGTTTTACACCAAACTACGTCCAAGACACACTACATCGATTTAATAAATGATACAATACCCTAAAATAACGGTGTTACAACTTACCTTTAGATATTCGAGACACAAATATTAGATTAAAATCGCTAATTACATGTTTTCTGTCTGATACGCCGATCGATGCTAAACATCGACACAAAAATGGCTGCGACTGATTCGGAGGGCTACTAAGAAGGAACGACGTCATGGGGGACATAGTAAACTCGACTGGGTTAGGTAGAATTGCAGTGAGCGTCATTCCCCACTGAGCGCCATTCCCACCCACTCCCCTATCGATACAAATTGCTTTCTGTCTGTTAGGAAAGATTGTAGCAACGAGTGTAATTTTCCTCTTATACCCATGTGGTAGAGTTTGTCCAGAAGCATTCTATGTTCTACTACATCGAATGCCTTTTATAACACAGCAACTACATATTTCTTTTTGTCTAATTCTGTCACGAGATGATTTACAAAATCAGAAGTATAGCAATAAGTGTCGAGAAAACCATATTGATATATACCTATCGTAGGATACATTTCGTTTAATAAAACTTGTTAATCTCTTCTTTATTACAGTTTCGAATATCTTGATACCTATCGTAGGAGACAACATCTCGTTTAATAAAACTTGTTAATCTCTTCTTTATTACAGTTTCGAATATCTTTGAGAAAACACGCTGTCCACTGAGATTCGCCGGTATATAGTTTTCTACCGCATGTATTGGGGTCACTTTACAGGTAGGTACGAAGAACCTGTGAAAATATCCCGTTATGTAATACGTCATTAATTAGTCAACCAATACAGGAATAAGTGTATCTTTAATTAAAATTATATTTTTGGTTGATATTTCGTCGTAGCCTACGGCTGAGTTAATATTTAATTCTGATAAAATTTGACCAATTTCATTTATGTCTACGTCTTTAAAATATATTGTATTATTACATGTTATTTCAGTAAATTTTTTATATTAGGTTTGTTTTGCCTTTGTAGATTTATATGTATTATTATTGCGTACACAATAAATAGGCCCGGATTTACTAAAATAATCTTTATTACGTTATAAGGCTGAGCCGAACACTTTTACAGATACACGATCGTCAACAATGATTATTGTTTATATAGTAACAAACTATTTATTTTTATATGTTTATGATTTGTTAATTTTGGGAACAGATAATAATGAAAAAATTTTAAAACATATTTTTAGTGAAAACTTTTGTATGAAAGATTTGGGAATCATTTCTGAGTATTTAAGAATCGAGATCAAACAAAATTTAAAGGGAGGCTATACTGAATTAAGTCAGGCAAATTATTTAAAAATGTATTAAAAAGATTTAATATGCAAGACTGTAACGATATAAAAACACCGTTAGAATGTAATGTAGATTTAAAGTTTTTAAAAAATGATGAAAGTGATCTAAAGATGCAAAAAGTATGTAGAAAATTATTGGAAGTTTAATGTATGCAGCTTTAGGATCAAGACCAGACTTATGTGAGAGTGTGTCTCTTAAGTAGATTTCAAGATAAGGCAAATGAAAATTTGTATAAAGCTTTGAAACCAGTTTTTAGATATATTAAAGGTACTTTAAATTTATTTTTGTTGTTAAAAATTGATGAGAAAAGTAATATTTTGAGTGGTTATGTTGCCTCAGATTGGGGTGGAGATACTAATGACCGTAAATCCACTACGGGTTTTATTTTTAAATTGTTCAATTGTTCTATTTCGTGGGCAAGCACGAAACAACAAAATGTTGCTATTTTCTCCACTGAATCTGAGTATGTAGCCTTAAGTCTCGCCATTACTGAGGCTTGTTGGCTAAGAAAAATGGTAATTGATTTTAATGTTAAAATGAATAAGTCTGTTATTTTATACTATACGAAGATAATAAGGTCGGCTATTTGCATAGCCAACAATCACGAAAATAATAAGAGACTGAAACACATTGATATTAAGTATTTCTTTTTATAAAAGAAATATTTTAATTAGGAATTGTAAATATTATTCATGTGAAAACCGACGACCAAGTGGCAGATATTCTAATAAAGCCATTAGCCAGAATAAAATTTGAGAAATTTAGAGGAGATTTAGGTTTAAAAAATAACTTTATTGAGTAGGTGTGTTGAAGTTATGAGCAATGCTAATAAAGTTATTTTTCTTAGATTGGTAACATTGAGTCATCTAGGAAGTTTTACAATTAGGATTATTTAAGGTTAGTACCACCCCGGTGAAACTTGAAATGAGAGATTTTGCATCACAAGGACAATCACAAGGAGAAATTGGCGCTATCGGCGCATTCAGTATCTTCATTTGGCAGAGTGAGAGTAGGTTTTTGTAGCATATCGCATACTCTTGACGCATAGAACAGAAGGACAGTAATATTCCAAACTACTTTATGAAACCATAAACTATACCCGTTGCTAATCAGATCAACTCGCCGTGTTAAGCTGTCAACAGAGTCAATTTATTTTTTCCACGTGTTTTTTGCAAGTTTATTAAAATTTTCTAAAATTCTAATGATTTTTGACCATAAAAATGTCTAACACATTTATAATTTCCTAAAATATTAATCCAGCCTACCATACAGGTAATTAAAATTGTGTATCATATAGTTAGGTTTGTTTATTAACTTTATTTGCATTATTATGCACACTTTTTATATTATATAAATTTACAATTTAAAATAAGCATATAGAGATGAAACTTTGTTGTAGTTCTCTGACTTTATACATATTATGTTATCGATTAGAAATGTATTTTATACTTAAGACTTATTTGTTTTAAGGGATTTTTTTAACATTGACCAATGTTAAAGGAATGGACATGAGGACAAGGACAACGAGCTAACTGAGTGAGTATTTTTATATATTATAATAAACTTTCACCACTTTGTTATCAACATGGCATAGTGTTAATCGCAGTGTTGGAGGCAGAAAATATATTCTTGTATTTCTCCAGGTTGCACTAATTCTTACTTAGTCCCTGTCACAGATGAGGACTCTAAAAACAAACACTTCAATTTCCTTTAAAAGATGCCCAACGTGTGCATACGTGGAAAGATCATTGCAACATTAATGCTAATACCGAGTGTACAAATTTACGAATCTGCGAGGATCTAACATAGAAAAAAACACATATTCAAATAGTCTTAATGTAGAGTTGTACCCTAACTCTGAGAGTGCTCTCCCCGAGATTGTATGTATTGCGTTTAATTATCAAAATCGAGTAATCTCACTACATGGCTATGACAGATTTCGGGCAGATCTATGACGTCTCTTAGCACTCTCGGAGTACTGGTAATTGAAAACGCGATTAGTTTCGAGCCGATACTGCTTCTTTTTCTTTTGTTTCAGAGACTTCTCTAGAAATTCCCCATGGATTTAGAGACATTATTATTAGTGAGACCTGATAGACTGAAGAACATTACTTTATTTTCGTTAAAGTTGTTATTTTATTTTACACTGTTTTGTGGTCCAAGAAATTGTACAAATAGTTCTATTATGCATAGGAGAAAAGGCATTGTAGCTTAGACTGTGTACTACTTATACGATTTTCTTTTGAAATTTTTTTTTTAAAATAAACATAATTTACTTTGTTAATATAAAAATGTTTTGATTTATTTCATAAAATAAAAACTTTTATGCGACTTTTTATTGAGTTAACTCGTGATACATTACTTTTGAATCACGATTTAAATCAATAAAAACTAAAAAAATTAATAAATCCAAAATCATAAAACCGCCGTTTAAATTTCCCGCCATTGCGCCTCTGATAGCGCCGTGGCAAATTAAAGGTATTTCTCTGTCTCTTCTTTCTCTCTCTTTTATGTTGCGTTTGTTTAACAAGGAGTTAACATTTCTAACCCTATAAATTTTCTTTGGTCAGTACCTACCTAGTAGTTTTTGATTGATCGTAAAATGAAAGACGGTTGTTAGCTCGTAAATTGAAATGTATTAGTGTTTTGTACTTAAATATTAACAATAAATTGTTATAAACAGTGATCTCGAGTAAGTTAATATCCCAAAGCAAGCCCCTTTAACAACAGGAAGGCTAATATAATAATAATAAATAATAAATACTATTTTGTTTCTTAAAATAATGAATATTTTACAATCTTTTATTGGTAAACAAATGGATGTCAACATTTTGTCAGTTTGATTTCTAAGAATGTCCAACGTCGCTCATCCCCTCAACTCCACCGTTAATCCTTTGCAACGGTCTGATTTCTGTCTCTTTTTACACTTTAAACATCAAGAAAGTCATAGTAAATCCACGGCCTTCTAGAATTTACGGAGAGTGAGTGAGAAACTATACAGGCCAGTTCATTAAAGAATAGTAGGAAAATTTTGATGTTTACCACGTAGATGACGTAAGTCGTGGTCTGCTGCTACACATTCTTAAGTAAACAAAGCTATTAGGGAATCCAAACCACGTGATTCAATATGGCAAAAAAGCATTGAGTCACCCGTTAAATACTACCAGAAACATTATCTTTATGGTCACGTGTACCAATAATAATTACAAAGCAGTATTTGCCATCCAGCAGTCATTTTGACACATCGTTGAATTGCCCAATGTCAACGTCTTATGAATTAACAAACAAACCTAACCTCAAAATACATTTAATGTGTCAACGTCTTGGCGTCTGGTCCTAATTTGATAATCCAAACTAAAAAATACATTTTTGTCATGTTGATTGCTTGTTCAACTAACCTCAAATTATTTAGTTCTTGCCACCGACATAGAGGTCTTCACTCAATGTTAGGCTCCTCAAAGACGCCCTTGCACCGAGATCACTCAAAATTCTCAAATAAATTGGCTAGAGATTGTGTTTCACTTACTCTTCTTACAGATGATTAGTAACATATTCATTTAGAATTAAGCCCAAACCGTAAGCAGTAAGGAAATGGTTTATTTTCATTTATTACGGCTTCGGCCGGGATCGGTCATACTCGAACATAACCGTTATGAACTGTCAGGTATTTTCTTTTGATTTATAGTTGTTTTAAGTTTTAAAATTTAATTTTCTCGTACGAAACTTTGTAAAAAAGAACGACTTTGAGAAAGAACAGCTGCTATTTTAAAACAGAGTTTTTAACCAAAAGCAAAACATTAAATTATAACCTAACTATTTGTTCTCTTACTTCTTAGCTAATTTGATCTATATAAATGGGTTTCTCGTTGCGGCTTAATTCTTACGTCTTACGGACTACTGCTTAAGTCTTACGGCTTACGTTACGGCGACTATATTTATTTATTTATTTATTTAATCTTTATTTCAAAATTACATTGACAAATACAAAGTAAATAACAAAGTTAAAAGAAATGTCGTCAAAAAAACAGAAACAAAGCAACAATAGTTACAATAATTCACAAAATCTTAAGTGTCTAAATAATCGCTTAACTTGTAGGGTTCTAAATCAATTAGAAAATTTTTGAGTTTCTTCTTAAATAGGCGTTCGTTTGGTGCGTCCTTAATTCTAACATTCAATTTATTAAACATTCTGATACACATATGTAATATGGATTTTTTTCGGACAATGTTAATCTGTGTATTGGATAACTTATATCTCTAGTTCTTGTATAATAGTTCTGATTGTATTAAACCTATCTTTGTTTTTATAAAAAAATTAAACGGCTTCGTAAATGTACCAATGCATAAATAGTTAACATTTTTTTTTACCTAAAAATGCCTCTACATGACTGTAGATAGGACATTTTATATAATATTCTTAAAACGTACGTTTCTGAATAACAAAAATTTTTTCTAAGTTTGAATTACTTCCCCAAAAAATAATTCCAAACCTTGCAGTGGCTTCAAAATTTGCAAAATAGAGAGTTCTTTTTGCCATATCATTCAAATATTTTGTTATGATACGTAAGCTGTAGCATACCTTATTTAATTTGTTACTTAGATAGTCAATATGGTGTGGCCAATCCAAAAATTCATCAATGTAAATGCCAAAGAATTTGGTATTATTTTCTGTTGGTGGTTGATTCTGACCAAGTTCTACCATATCTGGTCGTTCTTTTTTACTTAATTTAGTTTTAAAAATGACAATACTTGTTTTATCTTTATTCAAAAGCAATTTGTTCCCCTGAAACCAAACCTCGGTGTCCTGGAAATTTTTTGTTGCATTAGCTACTATTTTTAAAACATCCTTACCACCCACCAAAATGTTAGAATCAGCAGCATACTCTGTGAAACTGTAAAATGGAATTACATTTTTTTTTTCAAAATTTAAATCATTTATAAATATAATAAATAATATTGGCCCTAATATGCTCCCTTGTGGTATTTCTATTGTATTTTGCGAAATTGTTGATTTATACAAAAACTTTTCTTTTTCCAGAATAACTCTCTGGGTTCGGTTTTCTTAATATGATGAAATCCATTTCAGGGGGCCGCACAACCCCTAATGCCATATAATTCAAGTTTATTTAAAAGAATGTTTCTATCTAAACAATCAAAAGCTTTTGACAGATCCAGAAATATATCCATAGCCATCCTACCATTCTCAAGATATTCCAAAATCAAACGGGTAAATTGAAAAATGGCGGTTTGCGTTGATCTTCCGTTGAGGTAACCATGCTGGTTTTCCGAGAAAAGATTACATTCATTCATAAAATTGATTATTCGATTACACATAACCAACTCGAACAACTTTGAAAAGCTTGGAAGAAGCAGGCTTATAGGTTCCATGCTATCCATGCTAGGCTATCCATGCTTTCTGAATCTCCCTTATTTTTATAAAGTGGTTTAATTAATGCCAATTTAAGCTGGTCTGGAAAAACACCCGCCTTAAGTGAATTATTTATGAAATAACACAATACCTGACAAATTGAAGAAATGCTCAGTTTCATAATGCTTGCAGGTATCTCATCATCTCCACTGCTATGCTTGCTTTTTATTTTTTTTTTGATAATTCCAAAATTTCTAAACAAGTAACTGGTTTTAAATACATTGATTTAAAAAAATTTTCTATGTTACATTTCCAATCCACTTTTTCAATATTTTTAATCAAATCCGGAACAATCTGAAGTAGAAATTCATTATAATTATTTGATATTTTTTCCGGATCCCCAGAAAATATGTCATTCTTTTTGTGTCGTCCAGAGATTTCTTCATAAATAGTCCACATACATTTATTTTTATTGTCTGATTGCTTAATCCTATTTTCGTAATGCTTAGATCTAACATTTACTAAAACCTTATCGTACTCTTTCTTTATACCTCTTTACCTGTTTATACCTTTCACTAAACTTCTCACTAAGGTAAGGTGGGGTAAGTGTGTTTGCGGGGTAAGTGTGTAAACTAAAAATATTTCTTAAGTGGTATTAATACTGGTCCCGCCATCTATGAATTTTTGAAGACACATATATAAACTGTCGAATTAAGATATAAAGCAAAAATAGATCTCTGCGGTTAGGATAAAAATGCGTGTTTTCGGTTATCATGTTTGTGTGGTAAAGATACCTAGTTCGTTGCTCTTTTTTCAATCTATAATCATCGGCAGAAGTACATTGATTTTAACCCATTTTTTTTTACTTATAAGGTAAGAAATACTGTAGTTTTGACCTATTACTGTTATTTTGTTTCCAGATAGTTTTTTGGTATTTTTTTTGGGCTAGTACACACTTGCCCTCTAAAAATATGTCACCGGGGAAGTGTGTACTATTTTGAGAGGGTAAGTGTGTATGTAGTACACACTTCACCCAAATAAGAACTGCTTGTAAGGAATATTTCTATTTTAGGATTTCTGAAGTGTCTTATCAAATAAAATGGTTCGAAACTACGTCCAAAACCCGACGTTACTAAACGAGGTTTACATCGTTTCGGGATTTCGTTTACCAAATATAATATTCAGTAATCTCTTACCTTTTTTTTTCTTTTTGTGTCAAGAATATAATTTTTTAGTTTTTATCTTAAAGACTGTTAAAACACTTTTAATTTGAAAGTTGTGTCAAAAATAATATTTTTTGGTTTTTATTTTAAAGAATGTTAAAACACTTTTAAGTAACTTAAAAGTTTGTAGCTCATTTCGTTTTCAACTTAAATCAACCGTTCAACCAGCAATCGATAGCTATGATTCTATACTTTTACACACTTGCCCCAAAAATTGCAATTACTGAATGTATTTAAACAATGTTGGCCGCCTACAAACTTACCCCGTTCTACGGGGAAAGTGTGTATTATGAACATAGATTTAAAAAAAATATAATATTTTCGGAACCAATTACTATAAAAACTTTTAATGCAAGTCACCTAAAGCTATTGGCTATAGATATAGGTGGATAAAATTTTAATTTAAAATAACTAATACTTTTTTTTTATATCCACCTAAACATAAACTATTCAAATTTTGCTACACACTTACCCCACCTTACCTTATGTGTTTTTAAATGCAAAAGTATATCTAGTCTATCTTTTACCTCCTTTATCTGCCTATCGTTTCTATAAAGAGATCGCCTAAATTCTTTTTTGTTCACTATAGCTTCTTAGGAAAACATCTATTAAAAATTGGTAAAAAATTCATAAAAACTGACCATTGTTTATTTACATTGGATTTATCTATTTGATATACATCTAACCAATTTTCTTGTCCTAACATATTTACAAAATTGTTTTTATTCGCTGACGAAAAAAATCTTTTATAATGGGCCTTAAAAATTTCTTTATTTCTGCATTTAAAAACTACTTTTTGTGCAAAATGATCGGATATTGAAGTATGTAAAATAGAACTCTGCAACTCGGAATGGGAAATATTTGAAAAATATTTTCTATGCACTTTTTAGATGTGCTTGTAATTCTAGTGTTCTCTAAGATTAAAGGACTTATATTAAAGGAGTTCATTACTGATAGAAAGTCCGTTCTGAAAATGATATAAACTCAAAATCCACTTTTGCTAACCATATTATCAATTCCAACAATTCTTTCGACCTGGATACTGGTACCAAGGTTCTTCATGTTTGCAGCAAGGATATAACTCTTAATTTTCTTGAAATTTTAGAAATACAAAAAGCTTTAAAAAACCCCAATTTAACTTGCATTAACGATCAAATAAATTTTTCCTGCATACCCTTTTTCAATTCTCTTAATTTTTTAAATAAGTAAATAACAAATTTTCTATAAAATCTTTTCTTAAATCATACAATCTTTAATAATTTATCAATATTCTTTAATTGTCGTTACTACTTATATAAATCTCCTGTCATTACTACTCTCACGTAACCACTATAGTGGCACCACCTATCTATTTAATTCCATACTTTTACATCAGTTCAAATACTGTCAACTTCAAATAAAATCATTCCTTTCAATATTACAGTTTTCTTTTTTACCTACTTTGCAAAACCGAACGACCCGAACGTTCGAATTTCTCCTGACTTCGTTACCTGTCACATCGTATATAAAATATTCACTGATTTCTTTGTCTAATACACTACCACAACATTTTTCTCACTTCATAATGTTAGTCCTGGTTAGTCTGTTAGCTTTTAACATTGCATTCACTTTTCTTTTTTAAATTTAAACCAACCATTTTGTGCTTTGGTCACAGTCAGATAGCGCGATTTCGAATTAGTTGAATTTTTGATATTTTGACTTTAATATGTTTTCCAAAAATAAAGTCAAACTCCAAATGTATCCGAAGTATTGTATATATATATATATATATATAGTAAAAATTTTTTAAAATTTTAATTTTCAAGTTTAATTACATCATGCAAAGTATTTAAAAAACTTTTCTTTCTTCTTTTTCTGCTTCTCAGGTAAGAAAAACAGATTTCTCTACATCTCTTAATCTCTTGCTTTCTTTATAAAAAGTTTTAAAAATCAAAATGTTTAATACAACTTAATTATTATTCCAATTCTTTCTCTTTTAGTTGAAATATGCAATGTCGAGAGTCTTTGTTCATGTAAAATATTATTTTGATTTCGCTGATGATGAGGGTTTATGCCTTCGAAACATGTTCGATATGACAATGAGGTTTTTCTGAATAGAAAACCTTGTAATAAACTAGTGGAACAGACTGTGTGTATTTTTTCCCTCACAAAGAACTACTTAGCTGAATGCTGAAAAGCAAGAGGTTATTGAAAGCATAGGACAACTCCTTGTTCCTCTATTGAACGAAACAAGGTTCTTATCTAGCCGAGTTCTCAGAGCTGCGTTCTGTCGCTGGCGACACGTGTTGTGACTAATAGAAAGTGAGTATTTTGACATGTGACTCCAATTATTAAGGTTCTTTTTAGATAGATATAGGTTGCCTGGTCGCGTGGTAACTTTGGGTCTATCAGATGTTCGCATTTAATGCGCGGGAATGCGTTATCCAGACGAGAGTTTTAAAATCTCTTGATATATGAATGCAAGCTAAGGAGTTATGAAATGTAATTTAAAACGTGTTTTTCTAAAGATCATGTGTCGACAAATTGTGTGTCGGTGTGCCATAAATCTCTCAGCCAATATCAAGATATTGTGACTCTTTTACATTGCTTAAAAATAAAAATTTTAAAAAATAAAACCTCTCTGGCACATGATACAACTACAAGAAGATATGATACCGCGCAGGTTTTCGTGACGTCACTTGTGCGCAAAAACCGCCATATTGCGATATTCTCCGTTGTTTTTAAGTTAGAGTTTAAATTATATGTAAAATTTTGGTCGAAACGAATTCCCAAATACTTTAATTTTCCTTCCAACATAATCACATCCACAAGTTTGAGTTAAAAGGAAGGTGTATATGTATATTAAGTTTTAAATCTTGACAATAATCAATCTATCTATAAAATGTATGTTTCAAGATTTAAGTCACAGTAGAAATTCTAAGGCTAATATGATTTGAAATAAATTTATTAAAAATTTCTTATAAAATTGCCTTTTAACTACGCTTTGCCGTATAATTCGGCGCATTCAATTCAAAAATTCCACACAAGGTGACGTCACGATCCACCGCGCACCCTGTTAATATCATACCTAGAATAGTTGTATCATGCTGTGGCAGTGTTTATCCAAGGTTCTTAGATAAGAACCTTGGTGTTTCTGTTTACCGTTGTAATTGTAACAAATCTGTTACGTTTTTAAACCATGTTACGTTCTAAAGCAATATCCTTTACTTTTTGTGAGCCGTGATTTTTTTAGAAGTAAATTTTAATCGGGGAAGAAGTTTTGGATAGTGAGGGCAATTTTATTTAAAGAAATGCTATGATTTCTATGTCAATTTGGATTTTGTTGATAGTATTGGTAACAATTTTTTGAATGCTGTTATTAGGGAGTTATTGGAAGTTTCAAAATACTGGCAGCAGTAATAACAACAGCTGTATATTAATAGTGCGGGATCGTTTACGCGGCCGGAAAAAAAAGAGTTATTGGAAATGCTTTTTGGCTGCTGAATTTGGTTCCAGCCTTCAGGATTTGTTATTGGCTTTACATTCAAAAATTCCCGCAGCAGAAGCAGGTCGTCATCATATGTAAACCTCAGTCGGACTTTTTTGGCACTCATTTTTTTTAACTCACACATACTTGTTCAAAACTCAAAATCAAAAAGCAAAGACCTAAACAAGCCATACAACAATGCAAAACGGTTGGTTATAAAAAGTTATTTAGGTTATAAACAAAAACAAATCTTTTAAAAACGACAGATCAGGCTGACAAATGTCAAAAGTGTCAAAATACGGGAAAATTCTACTAATAGTGCACTATCCTTATTTGTTCAGTAATAAAGTCTAGCACTATCACAATTACTGGCAGCAGTATTTAGTGGGCCACAGCGCATGCGTATATGTCAAAATATTGCTATCAGTATTACTGCTACATTTTCTTACGCTTCCAATAACTCCCTATTATTTAAAATTGGATTATTTTAATAATCGCGAGAGTCCTCGGTACTCCAGTAATTTCAATAATCGAGTAATCATTCCGGTGATTTTTCACTAGAATTACCGACTGATTTTCAGTGATTATTTTGAATGACTATTCCAAATGATGATTCTGAGTGACGATTTCGAGCGGCGCGACTGTTGCGAGTAATATTAGAAACTATAGGAATTTATAAATTTTATTTAGTAACAATTAGTAGAAAATTAGAGCAAAAATTTATGCCGACTATAAAATAAGTGGTCGATTTTTCACTCATATTTATAATTCTAGTAGGCTTATGTCAATAATCAAGTGAAGAGCTATAGGTATAGCGCGGGTAATTAAACAAACATTGACTAAAAACCCGTGTAACAAAACGTTCTCGATCTTATCCTCATCTGTCCAACGACTGAATGGAGTTTCCAACAAATTACAAACTATGTCATTAATATTGGGTTCATTTTTAAAACACAATACTAAGTAGATACGTACACTACTGAATTACCTGAAAAATAAAAACAAAACTTTTTAATTACACAGTAAATTACGTAAAAACGATATCTATAACCGTAAGTTTTGCGAAGCCTGATCTAGTTTTAAATTGCCCTGCATCATAATACAAATTGTTACATGCTGTTTGCGTGACTGACGTCACGTAACCATAACAACGGTGGATATCAAAGCCATGTTAGGCTTTGGGTATTCACTTGCTTTGAGAACGGACACGGTCGGCTGGGGCGCGCCAAAATGCACGAGTTAGAGAGAGTTATTATTGTCCATCGGAGTTAACCGTGGCCCTGTAATATGCATAGCTACATTCGGATTTAATTAGTATATTATTATTTCGAACATAATTATTTTTTAAGGGCTAAAATGGTAGCTGTCTGTATTTGGTACATTAATATTTAATATTGTCGAAAAACCGTCGGGTTTTGAGATTGAGGTACCATGGCCAGCCTGTCATTTAATTTGATGTTAACATTCCTTGCCTCACTTAAAATGAAATGTGAGTTCATCCTTGTTTCTGATTCTGGGTGCTCATCAGTGATCTGGCTTGGCAATGTGACACGTTCGATGTCCCGTTACCTGTGACAGACTGTTATACACTCATACCTGTTATTAAGTACCTGTTATGAATATTTTGTATCAACTCTAGTCCTAAACATGGTCCTAACCTAAGAAGTAAAAAGCTAAAAACAGTTTTGTTAAAAAGATATTCAACACTTGTTATTACTAGTTTTTATACCCGGAGAATAGTATTATTTAATTTGACGGTAAATGTAAGATTTAACAAACGTAGCTTATAAAACAGGACCTTTTAATAACCCTTACCCCAAGCTAAACGGAAGGTCGGAGCAGTTACTCTAGTCAAGATAAAAACCCAATTAAAAACTTAAATATATGTGTTCTTAAGTTCCTCTCGTGGTTGTTTTAAAAGTGTATATTCCTCGATTGTATTTTTGTTCTCTTTAGTTTCATAATTATGTTCGTAACCAAGACCTTGAATGAATGTTTTTCCATGGAGGTAAGTAGACTTTGTTTTATAAAATGTTTGCTAGAATTGGTTCTTTTCATAGTATTTAAATGTACATATCTACTTGGCATTGTTAATTTAGCACAAAGTTTTGAAACTTATGAGTTAGAGTTTTAATTAAGAATTATTTTGTATTCTTTTATATCTACAGTAGTGTACCTATTAGAGTATGAAAACAATTTTTCAAATATGAGTTTTGTAATAGATTGATTTTTTTTTTGGGAAGTCCCCACATGGCTGCCTATTTTTGTAACAGGAAATCACCATGTTAAGTTGGTGACTCGGTCGGTGAGCAACTTATGCTAACAAAAGAATGGAAACATTTTCTAGTTTTGGTCTAGATAATACATCATATTATAATTTTATAGTTACATATATTCCGAGTCTTCTCGGTGTTCAGGAAAGATATACACAAGGTTCAAAGTTAAATATTCAAATTACTCAAAGGCCATAATAGTAAGGCAGTATGAAAATGGCGAAAAGCAAGGTGATATAGCCAAGTCATTAAACTTCTACTGAGCCACAGTAAGCAATTTAAAAGAGGGACCACGCAGCCTGCTTTTAAGAGTGTCCGACCGAAAAAAAACAGTGAGAAGATCGATCTATTTATTAAAAGGGCATCCGCTAGTGATTGAGAGAGTGCTGTTCAGATTACTAAAGAAATTTGGAGGAGCTTTATTGGCAATGTTCTGTATGTAACAGTTAGACGTCGCCTCATCGAACAAGACCTAGGAAGGCTTTTAGTAAAAAACCACTGCTTTTACAAAATGGCCCAAATAAAATTTGCTAGGGAGCATAGGCATAGCACATCCTAACAGTGGAGTAATGTGGTTTTTAGTGATAAGAGGAAATTTACTGGGGAGAAGCGACGAAATAAATTAGATAAGACGCCCCAAAGGCCACAGATAAGATCTAAAATATTTCTTGCCCACAATTAAACATGGTGGTGGGCGCCTGATTGGGTATGCTTCAGGAGAGTAGGAACTAGATCTATTGCCCTCATTAAAGGTATAATGAACAGCCAAAAATATGTCAGTATTCTAGAGCATTGCCTGCTTCCTTATGAGGAAGAGGAATTTCCACTAAAATGTCAGTTCCAGCAGGATAATGACCCCAACCTCCATGATCCAAGCCAAGCAAATTGATCTCATTGAGTGGTCACAAAGCCTGGATCTCAACCCCATTGAGAACCTGTAGGACCATCTTAATAAAAAAATTAGAAAACCTAATATTTCAAATAAGCACCAGTTAAGTATGGCAAATAATACAAGAAAAGAGAAAGCAAATATAGTACTGTTAAAAAATTTACATACAATTTTTACCTCTTCAATAGAAATTTTACTACCTACCTACCGAGCTATCCTCCTATATAAAATAAAAATTTGACTGGTGTAGTTTGTACATAAGTCCCTCGTGCAAGTATTCCTATTTTTTTTTACATTCCTAATTTTAGTCATTTTGGACCATTCTACAGGTAAAATTTGGACATCAGACAACTTTTTTTTTTAAACAATATACCTACCTACTGATTAAAATTGTTATAAAATTTGGGAGAACATGACTAGGTACAGGCTGAAAATTTAATTAAAACTGAGAGTTCATAAACTTCTGAACACTAAAGAAAATTCTACCTATCAACAATTTTTTTATTGCAGTTTTAAATTTCTCTCTTGTTAGCTCATGGTAATTAGCAGGAAGTTAATTGTAAAATTTAATTGCATAGTATCCTGGGCCATCCTGACGCCTTTGCGGCCCCAGGTAGGAAAGTATGTTCTTATTTCTAGTATTATGGCTGTGGACCTCCACATGTTTCCTGTATTCACCTACTCTCTACTCTACCACCTCGTGGTAAAAGCTACAAGTTTTTCTACAAAATATAAATGTTAGTGTCTGTTTGAAGGTTGGAGACAATGATGTTTCTTGAATGATAGAATAGTTTTGGACTTGCATTGTCTTTAATTTGTTTTACATCACAACGTTTCAACTGGTAAGTATCTCCAGTCGTCTTCAGGTGAATACTAAATAAGTTTCAAGTGGCCTTAGAGTCTCACCAATGTAGGATCTGCCACATTCGCAGGGAATCTGATTAACACATTTTTTCCTATCTTTTTGACTTGATGGTTTCGTCTTTGTCAGGTGGCTTCTTAAAGTGTCTTTTGAGCTGAATACCGTATTAATGTTTTATCGTTGTCCTAGTCTTCTAATTCTCTCAGATACTCCTTTGACATACGGAATGTTGAGTGTTGATTGTGACTCTACTGGCTTCTTTTGTGTATTTGGCCGGTTCTTGCGATTTTCCAATAGTTTATCAACTAGATGCCCGGGGTAGCCATTTTTGTTGAGGTCGGTCTTGATGTAGTTAGTTTCCTGTTTGAGGGCTTCATTTGAATTACAGAACGTAATTGCTCTATCCACAAGCGTTCTTACCTCGGTTCTTACTATGCCATGTTTTGTGCTGTTTGAGTGATTTGAAGTGTAATTCAGATATTGACCTGTATGCGTGGGTTTTCTGTACACTGAAGTATGGATGGTGTTGCCATTTTTCTTTACGTTCACTTCCAGGAAAGGTAATTGACTGTTTTCTTCTCTCGCCATGGTAAATTTGATTGTCGGCGTCAGGCTGTTAATGTGGTGTAGGAATTCCTTGAGTTCGTCATCGTTTCCATTCCAAATAATGAAGGTGTCGTCCACATATCTTAGCCACGTTTTTGGTTTCTTTTTTGCTTGTTTTATTGCTTCGGATTCAAACCGTCCATGTAAATGTTGGCGATTATTGGTGAGAGAGATGAGTCCATCGGTAGTCCGACCACTTGGCTGAAAAACCTATCTTTTTCCTGGAAGTAAGAATTATCCAGGCAACATTCTAATAGTTCCATGATGGCGTTGATAGGTAGCGGTGTTCTTTCCTGTAGTGTCTGGTCTTCCTCAAATCTGCTTTTAATAACCTTTAGTGCATCTTTTACAGGGACGTTTTTTACATTCCGTATGTCAAAGGAGTATCTGAGAGAATTAGAAGACTAGGACAACGATACAACATTAATACGGTATTCAGCTCAAAAGACACTTTAAGAAGCCACCTGACAAAGACGAAACCATCAAGTCAAAAAGATAGGAAAAACTGTGTTAATCAGATTCCCTGCGAATGTGGCAGATCCTACATTGGTGAGACTCTAAGGCCACTTGAAACTAGGGTCAAGGAACACAGAAACAACACGCTTAAAGGAGAAACCGAAAAATCAGGGGCAGCTGACCATGCCTGGACACACGGTCATCACATTAAGTGGACAGAAGCTCGAATCCTGCACAAAGAACACCATTGGAGGAAGAGGAAGTTCAAGGAAGCTGCTACCATATACCAGAACCCAGATTGTTTTAGTAAGCCCTCACTAGATATAAGAAATATCTGGAAACCTTTGTTAAGTAGATGTAAACTTAAAATACCGCACAAGAATTAAACGCATGACTGCACCCATCTTAGTCATGCTCCAGTACATCTAGCTAGTATAAATAGGGCTGTAGTTACTTTACTTATTTAGTATTCACCTTAAGACGACTGGAGATACTTACCAGTTGAAACGTTGTGATGTAAAACAAATTAAAGACAATGCGAGTCCAAAACTATTCTATCATTCATATAAATGTTACTTATACTACTTTAGTATTAGTATTTTGCTGTATCTTTCTTGTTTAATGTATTTTAAATATTTACTCTCGTTTGTTCATAAACCCATATGTTTCCATACTTTTGTTATCATGTTACCCAGGTTTTGTGTTATTTTTGTACCTAACCTACTGTTTTAATTTAAAAACATATAAGTATTATAAAAAATGTGAGAAAACCTACCCAACTTGTTTTATTCATTTGTGCTTTATTATTAAAAAAGAACATGTTTCCATACTTTTGTGCACTACTGTACTTAACGTATTAATATATTTTTTCATTAATATAACCATGGTCACAACCGACTTTACTAAATTCTAATATGATTAAAAGTTGCAGAAAAAATCGTAAACAGGCTACTTGACAATCCCTATTTGGCGTTTTCTTTCCTTTTAAAAAATGTTTCTACTTAGTTAAAAAATATAAATGTTTCGTTTTCTAAAACTGCGGAAGATAAGAATCGTAACGTATTGGTGAAGTGAGAAGTCACATTTAAATCAATCCTAAGAGATTTGTGAAATTCAGTGGTCTCTTTCGCGGTTTATAAGTTTTAATTTACTGCATATTGTACTACAGACAACCAGCTTTCTGGTAATGCAATTTTGAATTCAGATAGTTTGATAACAAGCATGCTATTGTATTTAAACGGTTTCAAATAAGCATTATTCACGTATAAATAACTCGGGCATTTAGTAAAAAAAAGCAGTGTTAATAGAAGGTCGACTGAATAAACAGACCCGGACTTGTGACCTCGCTGTGAAATGAAACCTAAAGGAAAGAAAATTTTAAAATGCAGCAAGTATGAAAGGCCCATAGCCAAAACTCATGAAAGAATTCAATGTGCCGGAGAATGCAAGGGTTGGTATCATAAAAACTGCAGTGGTTTAACAAATCAGGACTATCTGAGTTATGAAAAAAAAGTTAGAGAAAAATGGATCTGTAATGGCTGCTTGGAGTGTGAGAGTGAATATGAATGTGTAAGTAGTTCAGAAGAGGAGGAAGTCCATATAAGAAATAGTCCGCCACGAAGGACGTCCGAAAATTTCAATTACGACAATATTTTTGATAATCCTAAGCCTTCCAACAAGCAACTATTGGATGCGATGAAAAACTTATTTACTGAAATTAGAAAGTCGGTCTCTTTTAACGGATCAATGATTGAAGATCTAAGAAAAGACATTAAAAGTACAATTGAGGAAAATAAAAAGTTAAAAAGAGAGCAACTGGCTTTAAAAAACAGGGTAGCAGATTTGGATAGGGAAATCATCGAAATAAAAAGTACAGCGACTAAGGAGGATGACGAAGGAAGATCCAAAAACATTTTAATGGTAGGATTAAAGAACGATCAAAATATTAAACAGAATGTTTATAAAGTCTTCACCCACCTAAAAGTTGAACTGTCAGAAGACCAGTATAAAGTTAAAATTCTGCCAAGCCAGGCAGCCATGAAACCAGTGCTGATCAGCTTTGCAGAAAAATCTAATAGAGATAAAGTGCTGCTGGCACGGAAGACTTAATACTACCACATGTGGAATAACCACAGATCACCCATCCAAAATATTTCTGAATGAGGACCTGTCTAAACATACACGTGAGCTATTTAAGAAAGCGAGAGAATTGCGAGAACATGGGTATAAGTACGTATGGAGCAGGGTGGATGGCTATATTTTTGTGAGAAAAACTGATAATGGACCTATCCAAAAAATTTTAACCTTCGGTCAAATTAACAGTCTTATTAACTCTGGGTAGATATTCCTGTAAATTGTTAAGATGTTTTTTTTAATGTTTAAATTTTTATTTCTATTCAATGGCTAATAAGATAACTATAGCGCATATTAATATAAGATCATTATTACCTAAGTTTGATGTATTTAAAATGTACGTAGTTAATAATCAGCTAGATATTGTAGGTGTAACTGAGACATGGTTGACAGATTGTATACCGAACGAGGCAATTCAAATTAATGGCTACAACTGCATTAGAAAAGATCGGGTGCATAGCCGAGGAGGAGGGGTGATTTTATATACAGGGTGACAATTTGAAAACGAACAGCATTTAATATTGCCTCTACCAATGAGAGTATGAAAATTTGGCGAAACACGTCAATTGATATATCGAGGGGGACATTTTTTAAGACATTTGTTGTCGTGTTACTTTCAACCCCCTAACACCCAGGGCACCTACCCCTAAAATTTGAAATAACAACCCCTATTTATTTTGCCATTTTTGTGTTCCTTATAAAATTCTACATAAACTGTATAATTTTTTTTTCAAAAAATGTAATTATTTTATTTTTTCTAGTGGCGATATCGAAGACGAAATGTAAATAAATGAAGGAATTTGGAATGTATGTATTGGTAGGTACAATATTAAAGTACGATATTAAATACATTTCATTAATTTGTGAGGTTTATAATCACAATTTTGAAAAAAAAAAATGATACAGCTTATGTAGAATTTTATAAGGAACACAAAAATGGCAAAATAAATAGGGGTTGCCTTTTAAAATTTTAGGGTAGGTGCCCTGGGGGTCAGGGGGTTGAACGTAACACGACAACAAATGTCTTAAAAAATGTCCAACTCGATATATCAATTGACGTGTTTCGCCAAATTTTCATACTATCATTGGTAGAGGCAATATTAAATACTATTCGTTTTCAAATTGTCACCCTGTATAAAAAATAATATCCAATTTATTGAGGTAAATAATCTTAGTACCGACAGAGCAGAACAAGTATGGGTGTACCGGTGACTTTAATATTAATTTAATGGATATTAAAAGTAAATACGTTGATCGTTTTTTATCAATTCTATCTGCATATGATTTAAAACAGCTGGTGGTCGAGCCCACTAGGCATGTATTAGGCGATTCAACACTTCTAGACCTCATTCTATGCTCCAACAATAATTATATAACTTCTTCCCGTGTCGATCATACCTTAAATGTATCCGATCACTCTCTTGTAAGGTGCGACCTTAAATTAAATATTAATAAACCTGGACCTTTTTATCATACGTACAGGGACTTTCAAGATTTTGACAAGGATATCTTCAATGCAGATCTTAGAAATGTTCCATTTTATAGGATTTATCGACTGCATGATATTAATGAAAAAGTAAAGCTTTTTAATGATCTCATTCTAAATATTTTTAATGTTCATGCTCCCATACGAACTGCGCGTATTACCGAAAGAAAAACACCTTGGATTACACAAAATGTAAAATACCTTATATCCCTTAGAAATAAAGCTCTCTCAAAGTATAAAATAATATAAAAACAATAAAAATAATCCAAATTGGGAATCTTACAGACAGTTGCGTAATTTTGTTACTGCGTCGGCGGACAGAGAAAAGAAGGCATTTCTGGAAAACAGGATTCGTCAAAACGACTCCAGAGATAACTGGAAACTACTAAAAGAGCTTAAAGTGTGCGGTAAGGAAAGGTCAGCGGTTCCTGACACTTTGGGGACTGCTGATGAAATTAATGATTATTTCGTCAACCATTCCACAGAGTGACCCCGACCCGGACGAGTTGAATTTTTACTTAAATGGTCAATTAGAAAATGTTGTGGGATTTGACTTTAAGATGGCAACTATTCAGGAAATAAATGAGGCATTATTTTCAATTAAATCTAGGGCTGTGGGTCCGGATGGGATAGGTATTAAAATGTTATTGTACTGTTTTCCATTTGTTGTTCCAGTCATAACACATCTTGTAAATTATTGTATAGAGACATCTACCTTTCCAGATGCCGGGAGAGAGTCATTTGTAATTCCTTATCCAAAAGTTAATGCACCTAGTGAGTTGAAGGATTTGCGGCCAGTTAGCATTTTACCAGCGTTGTCTAAGGTAATTGAAAAGATACTAAATGGACAAATTAAAAATTACGTAGACCAGTGCAATATTTTGCCGTCGGTGCAATCTGGCTAACCTTAAATTAATTTACGGGCAAAAAAGTATATTAAATGAGAGTCTTAGAAAAAAACTTTGCGATTCTATTGTGCTGTCACATTTTAATTTTGCTGATTCAGTCTATGGGCCTTGTCTAACGGCTGCCGATTCATATCGAATTCAGCTCATCCAAAATTGTTGTGTTCGTCTGATTGGAGGCATAAGGGGAAGAAAGAGAGGTGTGTCTTATGGATGGCTTAGAATGGATGAAAGGCGAATATTGCACTCAATTGATTTATTTAATAAAATTCTACTTAACCAGCGCCCACAATACTTATATCACAAAATTAAATTTCGGAATGAGGCGCATAGTCTGGATATTCGATATAAATATACTATTACTATGCCCATACATTCTACAGCCCATTACGAACGTTCCTTCAGTTTTAGTCTTGCGAAATATTATAATAAGGTTCCTGACAGCATACAATTTTTAACAGGTACAAGGTTTAAAGGGGCTATTAAGAAAATTATCGGCAACTTTTTATAGTCCAAAGACCATAATACATAGGTACTGTATATCTATATGCATATATCGAGCTGATTATTATTGTGTTTGACATGTATTTGTTTTATTCTAAAATATGTTTAATTATATTTTTAATCCCTTGTAGAGGGTATAATTTGAAAATTTAATAAAATTTTGTTTATATACTTAGTGGGTAAGTGAGGAAGCTTGCTTCAACTTCGCCTTTTGTAAATTATTTACAATAAAGTCATTATTATTATTATTATTATTATTATTATTATTATTATTATTATTATTATTATTATTATTATTATTATTATTATTATTATTATTATTATTTTCAGGTTCCACAGATTGTATCTGGATATGGCTTCTATCCTGTTTCGGCATTGGTTGCAAGAAAGCAGGTAGATTGGTAGGTTTGGAAAAGTTCAAGTTTCAGTTGTCGGTGTCGTTTAGTACACGTCTGACAATTCCGCTGGTTTCTATAAGAACAACTTTTTGTAGCTGGTAGTATATTTGTTCTTTAATGTTTAGTTTTTTTAGGTTTTCGAAAAGTGTGTGTGGTATTTCTCCAGTTGCACCTATGATGATTGGTACTACCATCACTTTTTCTTGGTTCCACATTTCTTTTATTTCGTTGGCAAGAGGTAAGTATTTACTAATTTTTTCTCTGTGTTTTTTTTTTGTAGGTTTGCGGCAAGCAGGATAGAGAAGTCGATCAGGTAAGTATGTTTGTTTATTTTGTCAGTGAACACCATGTCTGGTCTATTGTGTTGTAAGGGAAGATCCGTTATTATTTCTCTGTTCCAGTATATCTTATAGTTTCCTGTTTCATGGATGCTTTCTGGGTTGTGTTTGTAGTATGGGATTGTTTCGGTGATTGTCGGTTCGTGAATTTTTAAGAGCTCTTGGTGGATTACTTTGCCAACATTGTCGTGTCTTTTGGTATATTCTTTTGGGGCTAGTGTTTGGCATCCGCTTATGATGTGATCGATGGATTCGGTTTGTTCTTTGCACATTCTGCATCTATCTGTTGGGATACGTTCTTTCATTATACATTTTTTATAATTGCGTGTCGCAATCACTTAGTCTTGTATTGCAATAATGAATGCTTCGGTTTCGGGAAATAGATATCCAAGTTTTAACCACATGAGGGATGCTTCCTTGTTGATGTGTGGTTGTGTCAGCGATGCTGGATATCTGCCATGCAATTCTTTTCTTTTCCACTTATCCTCGAGGTTATCTTCCTCTGGTTCGTCGTTATTTTCTTGTGCTAGGTTTAGCGGTGTTGATTTTCTGTCTAGTTTTTTTAGGATTTTATATAGCTGGTTATTAGTGGCTTCATCATTAAAGTATTTTCTGAGCGTCGTTATTTGTTTTTGGTTGTGTCTTGGTATGTGGATAATTCCTTGCCCTCCTTTTTCTCGTGAGATGTTTACTCTTTCTATTGAGCTGCGTGGGTGGTGTTTGCGGAATTTGGTGCTCATTGTACGGATGTCACGATTGAGCTCTTCGAGTTCTGTGTCTGTCCAGGAGATTACGCCAAAGCTGTAGGTTAGAATAGATATAGCGTATGTGTTTATTGCCTTTGTAATGTTTTTGGAATTGAGTTTTGTTTTTAATATTTTCCTTATTCTTTCCTTGAATTTGTTTTTTAGTGTTTCTTTGCTGTGTTTTTGATCTATTCCTCTCGCTTGTTGGTATCCTAGATATTTGTACAATTCTTCATTTTCCATGCCTTCTATTTGTCCTTTGTCTGCTCCCATGTCATAGCCTTCATATTGTCTCCACTTTCCCCTTTCCATTGCATTGATTCGGCATTTGCCCAGTCCAAATTCCATGTGTATGTCGTCGCTAAATGTGTTTGTGATTTGTATCAGTTTTTCGATGTTTTCTTTGTTGTCTGCATATAATTTTAGATCATCCATATAGAGGAGGTGGCTTATTGTGTTGTTTTGTATGGTTGTACCTTTGTTTGTTTTGTTTAGCATGTGTGAGAGAGGGTTCACTGCCATGCAAAACCAAAGTGCACTAAGCTCATCGCCCTGGAAAATTCCGCGTTTTATTTCTATGTTGTCTATTGTGAATTTGTTTTTGTTGTTGTTTACGCTTAGTGTTGTTTTCCATTTAGTCATTGTTTGTTTCAGGACGCTCTGAATAAACGGATCAATTTTATAAATTTTTAGCACTTCTAGTAGCCACGAGTGTGGGACACTGTCGAAAGCCTTTTTGTAGTCGACGTATGCAGTGTACAGTGGTTTCCTTTCTTTCTTTTTGTGTTGTGTTATAATGCTGTCAACAATCAGTTGTTCCTTGCAGCCTTTGGTTTTTCTTCTGCACCCTTTTATTATTATTATTATTATTATTATTATTATTATTATTATTATTATTATTATTATTATTATTATTATTATTATTATTATTATTACTCAATGTTAGTTTTCACAGCTTTTTGTTGGTATTGCTGGTATTATTTACAGTACAGAGAAGAAATTCATCTTAACCTGTACTGTTTAGAAACTTCCGTACTATATGGCATGTTTGGAGGATGACGCTTTTCTGGATTAGTTGGTATAAATAACCTGATAGGCCCAGTTTTTCCAAGTTGGGCTTGAAATTTTTCGTCATAGCTCCCTCCACCGATATTATGATCGGAATTATGTCGATTTTATCTAGCTTCCATATATTTTTTTATCTCTATAGCCAAATTCGAGTACTTGGTCTTCTTCTCCGATTCGGTTTTAGAGAGGTTGTGTGTTAGTGGGCAACCTATATCGATTATGAAAGCTTTCTTGGTGGTTTTTTCGATGAGAAGAAATTCAAGGACTGGCTCGGGTGAGTATTGGTAGTATGGTGGAAGGTTTTCCCTTAGCCCTAGTTTATGGGCCAGTTCCTTGTGGATGATCTTAGCCACCTGATTATGTCTCCCCAGGTAATCGTTGGGGGCCATAGCACCACAGCCCGCCGTGATATGTTCTATCGTTTCTCCGGGACAATTACATTTTCTGCACACATCTTCCACATTTCTCTTCAAGATGACCTTTTCATAGTTTCGAGTTCTAATGACACGGTCTTGGATAGATATTATAAAACCTTCTGTTTCAGCGTGGAGCTGCCTTTTCTCTAACCAATTCAATGACATTTCTCTATCTATGAGTGGATTTTGGAATGCAGTAGGGTATTTGCCGTGTAGGGCTTTTTCTTGCCAAGTTACAAGCTGTTGACTTGGCGGCGCGCGGATGATGTTAGGTAATCCGTTTTGCTTTAAGTTAAGGGCTGTATATCCAGTGTCTGCTGCTACCACTTTTTTAAGAATTTCCCCATTGGATTTTTGGAAGTATTTTCTCATAGAGGTCTCTTGCGACTTGCACAAGTTATATATATTAATGAGACCTCTTCCTCCCTCCTTTCGTTTTAGGTAGATTCTTTCAAGTGCAGAGCGTGGGTGGTGGAATCTGAATTTTGTTAGCAGCCTGCGCGTAAGCCTATCTAGTTCGTGCAAATCCGTGTCTGAATACTTAAGGATTCCGAATGAGTAGGTAAGTATGGGTATTGCCCAGGTGTTGATGGCAGTAGTAAGGTTACCAGCATTCAGGTGAGTATTAAAAAGCTTTGTTAGTCTGCTTTTGTATTTGTTTTTAAACTCCCTTTTTAGGCTTGTGTGGTTTATTTGTTGGTTTTGGGAGATGCCTAAGTATTTATATGTTTTGTCCTCATCTAGTATATCTATTTCTTCAAGCAGTCCACGATTTTGTTCAGTCTTTCCGCGTACGACATTCAAGATTGCGCACTTGTCTAATCCAAACGACATTTTGATGTCATCGCTAAATGTCTTGGTTATTTGAATTAGGGACTGTAGGTGGGTTTTGCTTTCAGCGTAGAGTTTGATATCATCCATAAATAGAAGGTGGTTTATTCTAAAATTCTCAGTTAAGTTGGGACGATATCCGTAGGATGTTGATTTTAGTAGTGAGGACAGTGGGTTCATGGCCAAAATGAACCAGAGGGGGCTTAAAGAGTCGCCTTGAAATATACCTTTTGATATATTTATATTGCCAAGCTTCTCTTGTCCAATATGGAGATTGGTATTCCATTGCTCCATTAGGGTGCCTAACATGTTGCGTATTAGGGGGTGTACTTTGTATATTTGCAATATTTTCTTTATCCAGTCGTGAGGAACAGAATCGAATGCTTTACTATAATCAATGTAGCACATATTTAGATTTCGCCTTTTAACTTCAGCCTGTTTTATAATAACGGCATCGATTGTAAGCTGTTCCTTGCAACCCAAAGCTTTCCCAAAACAGCCCTTTTGTTCATCAGCTACCAGGTTGTTGCTAATGCAGTGTGTGTATATTTTTGAGTACATGACTGATGTTAAAAGTTTATACACCACTGACAGACATGTGATCGGTCTGTAGTTTTTTGGATCGTTTACCTGCCCTTTTTTAAATAAAAGGAAGGTATTGCCACTGGCAAGATGAGCTGGGAAGTGTTCGGGGTTTAGGAGAGCCTTGCTAAAGCAGTTTGCGATAGCAGGGTGTAGGGTGGTGAAAGTTTTGAGCCAGAAATTATGAATTTGGTCAGGTCCCGGTGATTTCCAGTTAGCCAAGTTCTTAGTGGCATCCCTTATGTCGATCGATGTTACTTGCGGCTCAGGCATTTCTTGCAAAGTTTCAGCCTCGGCTTCAACTTTTTCGAGCCAGCTTGCTTCTTCATTGAAATGGGACGCGTCAGACCATATATTACTCCAAAATGCATTAAATTGGTCTTTATTTATGTCATTAGTTAGAGTAACGTCGTTTTCTTCTTGGCTCAATGTCCTATAGAAGGTTTTTTGGTTCGTGGTGAACTGTTGGTTTTGTACCTTCCTCTTTGTGGCTTTATTGTATCGCCTTAGACGGGCACCTTTAGCCTTACATTTTTGTCTAATAGTGTCTCTTACGACAGTTAGCAACCGTTTTACAGCGGGACTATCTAAAGGAATATTCTCTGCTTTCAGTATATCTCTAACCTTTTTAGCAACCTTGCTGCTAAAGTTTCCATTTAGATATTCTCCAATGATATCACTTTGTGCTCGTAACTGGCTTATTTGTTTTTCAAGTCTCATTTTTCAAGCGGGTACCGCTTGTTTCTTGGTTGTTTTCTTATCAGTTCTGAGAAATAATGCCTGACCATTGAGTTCAATTACAGTTACTGCTGCTGCATATAACCCACTGTGTAATGTCTCGAGGTCCTCAGTTGTATTTAAGGACGTCCCTGCTGCTAGGTTTACTCTCGCTAGTATTTCGTGGGTTCCTTTCTTGAATCTTAGCTTAGGGATACTCGGTCTCAAGGTCGGGTCACTATTTTCAAATAAGGACAAATTTTCCAAATATTTTTGGTTCGTATTGTCCGTATCAGCCTGTATAGTTTGATCTTGTTCATGTATTACTTCCTGCTGTGCTGTTAGCTCTTCCAAATGCTGAAGGTTGTGCAACGTTCTGCCAACTTCACGCCGTATTTGATCTATTTCAGCTTGGGGTAGCAGGTGGTTAGCATAAATAGCTCTTTGACGGCACGCTACATTTTGTTCCGTGAGTTTTAATTCCGGATATATCTGGCTTATTTCTCGGTGGAGTTTTATTCTCCAGCCAGGGCGGGGGTTATCTTCACAGTCGTTAATCAAGAGGAATGAATGAAAATGTTCTATTCATGTCACGAGTCCACTTGATTCGACCGGTTTATGTTCTTCTGGGTAGACCAGCGGCAGTTCTATCGACTCCAGGGTCGGGCTGCAAGCTAGTCTCCATTATGATGTGTTCCTCGCCGGTGTTCGGTTAAATAAATAAATAAAATGCCTTTATATTACGTAAAAAAGAATAACACAATGAAAGTTGAAAGGGTGGCGGTATTCAACTATGTTGCTCATACAACCACCCAACTAATAAATAATATTATATACTAAAAATAATTACATTAAAACGCTAGAGTATACATATGTAGTGGTTTTAAGCTATTAGGGGATCTCTCTTATGTTTAATAAATAGTTTTAAGAGTCTGCTAAAAGACTCAAGGGTGGGGGCTCCCTTGACATTAGCAGGTAACGAGATATATAATTTGCTCGCATTGTAGGTAAATGAACGTTGGAAGAGGGCAGTGCGGTGTTTGGGGATATTAAACAGATGCATGTGACGAGTCTGACGATCGTGTACATCGGCACCCGTCGTCAGCCTCTCGAATAGGTAAAGTGGCTCGTGCGTCTGGAGTACCTTATAAATGCATTTGCATAATTGAATTTTAAATCTTTCGTCACAATTAAACCAACCGGACATCTGGAGGTATTGAGAAATGTGATCAAATTTGCGGAGATTATACGAAAATCTAAGACATGAGTTTTGAATTTTTTGTAAGCTGTACTTATCCTTCTGAGTCAAGCAAGGCCAGAATACTATGTTGCAATAAGCAGAGTGTGATAGAACCAAGGAATCAGTCAGTCTTAACTTAATACTCAGATCGAGAATGTCTTTATGAACATATAGGAGTTTTAATTTGAAAATGGACTTCTGAATAATTGAAGATACATGATTGCCAAAACGCAGTTCATTATCCAGGAAAACGCCTAGATTTTTACAGACTACTTTAAGTTTAATATTGAGGTCATTTAAATTTTTCCCTCTGTCAAAGACCACCAACTGCGTTTTGCTAGCGTTTAAAATAAGACCATGAGCATTTGAGATTTCAGAGATAGTATTAAGGTCATCATTAATTCTTCCTACAGCTATGTCCATTTCAGTAGAATTAAAAGAAAAGATAAGCTGAGTATCATCAGCATATTGATGGTTGCTACAGTACTTAAGGTACCTGGAAAAATCAGCTGTATAAATTGAGAATATTAAAGGTCCCAAGATACTTCCCTGTGCCACACCCCTAGACACTCCCAAGGACGTAGAACAAGTTCCTCTAAATATTGTTTTTTGCTGTCGGTCAGTAAAATAGTTTTTAAAAAATGTGAGCACACCGTCTCCAAGACCAAAATATTTGAGTTTAGCATTTAAAGTCTCATGGTTTAACGTGTCGAACGCTTTACTATAATCCAAGAGCACCAGAACGGAGCTTTTATTGCTATCGTAAGCCCTACATCAGTCATCCGTGACAGAAAGTAGGGCCGTTGTTGTACTATGTCCCTTACGAAATCCAGATTGGGTAACTGGTAGGATATTATTTAATTTAAGAAAATGGTTTAGTTGATCAGCTACCACCTTTTCCAGAACCTTAGATAACGTAGGCAGAATACTTATTGGTCTGAAATGAGAGTAATCTGTAGGGTTGGCGATCTTTGGAATGGGCAGAATGCTAGCGGCTTTCCATATTTGAGGATATTCATGGGAGGTTAAACATTTATTTATAATAAAAGTTAAATGAGGCAGTAGATGCGGCACAGCAAAGAGTAACATTTTAATATTAATACCGTCGACTCCCGTTGCTCCACTTTTAATATTATGCAAAATAGTATTAACGGTATCCTCCGTGACTTCCTGAAACTCAAAGCTTGGCACTTCGGGTTGTAACATTGTTTTATTTAAGTAATTTTGATTTATAAAATCGGTGGGATCATGAGCAGAGACCGGGATACTATTTATAAAAAATGTATTGAACCCATCCGCAGTGATGTCTTCGCCAACACCCTGTAAAGAATTGTTTGGGTCTCCAGAGCAAAGATTTAGATATTTTAAGGTTTTCCAGAAATTCTTGGGGTCAGTACGGAATGCATGCTGCAAATACGCTTTTTTCTCAGCTTTTACCGCCACGTTGACAGTATTTCTTAGTTGTTTATAGTAATTCCAGGCAGCCTCAGTCCTTGTTTTTTTGTATTTAGATAAAGCTTGATTGCGTAACTTCATCATAAGTTTCAAATTTTCAGTTAGCCACGGAGCTGGAGGTTTTGTTATTTTGGAGGTTTTGAAAGGTGCATGTATGTCATAAATGTCAGTAAGTTTATTGTTGAAGAAGTTAACTATTTCATTAATATCATTAAAAGAAAATAAAGGAGTCCAGTCAATATTATTTAAATCCACAGTAAAGTTTTCATAATTAAACCTTGAAAAATCCCTATAAGTTTTAAAAACAGGCTTTGGTTTTATCTTACAAAAATTAACTAAATCACAACTTACCAAACGATGGTCAGAGATGTCGTCCATTCTAAGAACCTTAGAATCATCGACTATATTAGGCAAAGAGATAACAATCAAATCAATTAAACTCTGAGACGTGTCAGTAACGCGCGTGGCTTCGGTGATGCATTGGGTTAGCCCATATTTATTTAAAAGAGTATTGAAGGAAGTAAAACCTGGATTAGTGTTTGTAACTAAAAAATCTACATTAAAATCTCCACCAAAAATGAGAATATCAAATTCTGGCAATAAAGCAATTAAACTAGACTCTAGTGTTTCCAGACATTGAAGCAAATTAGCAGATGGCGGTCTATAAAGAGAACCAAAACACAACTTCCTACCACCAATCTTTGTACCAATCCATAGTTGTTCCAACGCGACAGAGTCTACGCCAATATCTAAAACAGAATATTTAATATTTTCCTTTATATAAAAACCTACTCCCCCGCCTCTGTCCCTTATATATATATATAGTTATATAGTAAAAAAGAACGACACTATTTTAGTACAAACCAACCAAAAAACAAAAATGCAGTTAGCAAAACCAGCAGTCATATACTTCTTAAAAATACCTTACTACTAAGTACTCACTCTAGGCTAAATGAAAAAAGTGGAAAACAATTTCTGAATCTGG
Source organism: Polydrusus cervinus (assembly GCA_935413205.1). Classification (NCBI taxonomy): domain Eukaryota; kingdom Metazoa; phylum Arthropoda; class Insecta; order Coleoptera; family Curculionidae; genus Polydrusus; species Polydrusus cervinus. The sequence continues at coordinate 56,423,534 of OW284511.1, forward strand.
CATCATTCACTAAAAAACATATTTTTGCCCATGGGAGTCCCCTCAATGCTGCTCATGGGCAACCCACTCAGTCCTACTCTTGCGTGCTATGTAATGAATGACCTTATAGAAACTTGTCTTCAGAGGATACCATTTGACGTGATATTTCTTGGTGTATATGTAGATGACACATGCCTTGTGTTGTCTATGGAATTCCTTGACACCCTTTTATCTTATTTTAATGCGTATCATCAGAGGCTCAAGTTCACAGTGGAAAAGGAAACCAATATGTCACTACCGTTTCTTGACATAATGGTGAACAGAAACCTTGAAGGTACTTTGAGTACTAGTTGGTACCAAAAACCGACTAGTTCAGGTAGATTATTGAATTTCTATTCTTATAGCCCTTCAATTCATAAAATTGCTACCATAAAAAATCTTTATCATCGGGCGATGTCTTTAAGTAGCCAAGACTATTATTCTGAAAATAAAAACAAGTTAAAAATAATTTTACAAAAAAACCATTACCCATTGCACTTTATCAATAAAGTTTTTCAAAAAATTGAAACTAATAATCATACTTTCACAGACAGACAAATGACAAACAATCACAACAACAAAGAGTCTGTAAAATTACCTTTTATTCCTGGCCTTTCAGAGAAAATCAATAGACGTCTCAATGACGAACATAGTCAAGTTGCATTTTACAATACTAAAACAACAAGTAAATTATTTACCAAATTAAAGGATAAAACTGAAAAAACACAAAGGAGTAACATTGTATACCATATACCGTGCTCAGAATGCAACATGTCATATATAGGTCAGACTAAACAACTTCTAGGCACTAGAATAAAACAACATCAGTATAGTTGTCAAACAAAAAATATTACCATAACAGAAAGACTGCACTGGCTAATCATCAATTCGACACTGATCATACCTTCGACTTTATTAATACAACAATTTTAGACTGAAAAACATTATTCCAAACGGTCAACAAGCGAAATGATTTGGATTGAGTTAACGGAAAACACAGAGTATGTATAATTTTATCGTTTATTTTTACACCAGAATTATTTCGATTAAGTGTTGTAACATATATGCAGGTTGTTTGGTTTTAATAACATTGACAGATTAGCAAAATGTAAATAATAAATAGCTCTGTCACAACCCTTAGGCTGCTATATTATGCTATAAGCTGATTTAATAAAATATAAATTAATTAACACATAGTATCATATATGGTTGTTGGGTATAGAACCCACTTTTACAGAGGCACTGTTGCCCGATCAAACAGTTTGTAGTAATACAGTGATGTAAACATTTGGTTATTTTTAAAGATCATAATTTGAGATTTTATCAGGAATTTTAGGAAACAAATCTGACATCTCAGCAATCGAATAATTTTGTACGGCGTTTTCCCACGCGATATGCATGCTTTAATACAGTAGTAAAATATGATTGACTATCAATTTGTTCTGGGTTTTTTAAGAAAAAATAATAACAAAATAAAAAATAAATATGTTACTTAATATGTTTTTTAGTGAATGATGCCAGATTCAGAAATTGTTTTCCACTTTTTACATTTAGCCTAGAGTGAGTACTTAGTAGTAAGGTATTTTTAAGAAGTATGACTGCTGGTTTTGCTAACTGCATTTTTGTTTTTTGTTTGGTTTGTACTAAAATAGTGTCGTTTTCTTTTCTTTTAGCCCTTGATAAAGGTTTTAATAAAAACCGAAATGTTGGGAATTAGTAAACAGTAGAAAGTGTTTTATTAAAGTCCTCTTCCCCACAATATAACATTAAAAAAAAAATATTATTATTATTATTATTATTATCATTATTATTATTATTATTATTATTATTATTATTATTATTATTATTATTATTATTATTATTTTTGTTGGTGATTTCGGGTTGGGCACAAGGAACGAAAGGGGGGATAGAATGACACAGTTCTGCCAAGAACAAGACATGGTGGTTACAAACACATACTTTAAACTGCCTGATAGGAGGCTGTATACTTGGAAATCACCCGCCGATAACAACAATCACATAGTTAGGAATCAAATTGATTATGTCTTAATTAATAAACGATATCGAAACTCCATAATGTCGGCTAAGACCTATCCTGGAGCAGATGCAGCAACAGATCATAACCCAGATCCAAACATAATATGGGATGCTATCAAAACTACGCTAACGACTTCAACAAAAGAGTTACTGCAAACAAAGAATAATAATCCCCAGGACCCGACGAAATACCAGCAGAAATAATTAAACTAATCACAGAAGATCAGATAGGCATATCGGTGGAACTATATAACATAATATACAACACAGGAATCATTCCCCGTGAATGGCTTAGATGGACCTTCATTACATTCCAAAAAAGATTAACGCAAAAGAATGTAACCACCATCGGACTATCAGTCTAATGAGTCACGCTCTCAAAATATTCCTAAAGATAGACATCAGAGAATTTTTAGGAAAGTAGAACAAGACATTAGCGAAACCCAATTTGGCTTTAGAAATGCAATGGGAACAAGAGAGCCTTGTTTGCCTTTAATGTGTTGACTCAAAGATGCATGGACATCAATCAACCGATGTATGTCTGTTTTCTCGACTACAACAAAGCATTCGATAAAGTTCGCCATAACCACCTTATTTAATTACTTAAAAGTAAAAATATAGACATGAAGGATATTAGAATAATAAATAACCTATACTACAATCAGACGGCTAATATCAAAGTGGATAATGAACTCTCAAAAGAAGTAAAAATACAACGTGGTGTAAGGCAAGGATGTGTACTATCGCCACTACTGTTTAATCTTTATTCGGAAGAAATCATTCAGAGAGCACTGGAAGAAACAACAACGGGAGTAAAGGTTAATGGAATACCCATTAACAATATGCGGTATGCAGACGACACCATACTTATTGCCGAAACAATAGAAGATTTATAGGGCTTGGTTGATCAAGTAGCGACAAGCAGCGAGGAGAGCGGACTTACCCTAAATATCAAAAAGACAAAATTTATGACCATTACAAAATCAGTTCAACAGCAGAAAAGCCTATGGATTAACGGAAAGCTGGTGGAGAAAGTCAGTAAGTACAAATACCTATAAACAACTGTCAATGAGGGTAATGAGTACACCGAAGAAATTAAATCAAGAATTGGACAAGCCAGAACCATATTTAACAAAATCAGAAATGCGATCTTAACTTAAACCTCAGAGTCAGAATATTGAGATGCTATGTTTTTTTGGTGTTGCTGTATGGGATGGAGTCCTGGACATTAAAGAAAGATATAAGCGATCGACTGGAAGCATTTGAGATGTGGTCATATAGAAGGATCTTGAGAATAAGTTGGGTAGACATGGTGACAAATGAAGAGGTACTGGGAAGAATGAAAAAGGAAAAGGAAATATTGAACACAATTAAAATAAGGAAGCTGCAATACCTAGGTCACGTTATGAGGGAAGAGAAATACGTACTGTTACAGAATATTATGCAGTGAAAGATCCAGGGAAAAAGAAGTAGAGGAAGAAGACGCATCTCCTGGTTAAATAACTTGAGAAAATGGTATAACTGTAGTTCCGTTGAGTTGTTTAGAGCTGCAGCATCGAAAGTGAGAATAGCTATGATGATAGCCAACCTTCTAAGAGGAGATGGCACCTGAAGAAGAAGAAAAAGAAGCCGTACGGGCTGTACCACGTTTAGATTGGAACTCTCCGTCCTCGTATCTCACTGGCGTGCTGCGCACTCGTGCTGTGAGTCGATTGATGTTGTGCGATAAAATTATTAATTTTAAACCTTACCGAAAACAATAAATGAGGATAGAAAAAGCTATATTTAAATAATAATGGTAATAATTAGTTTAATTTTAAACTCTAAAGATAATTTAAATTAATCAAAAAAAGTAAATAAATTCCATGACAAAATAAGATAATTTTGTGGAACTTTGAACAATAACCAAGGCCCTTTACAAGATCACAATTACATCATCATAGAAACATTAGCCATCGACAGACAATTTTTCTTTAAATTTATGTTTTAAACGATCTCCGAATATAATCATTTTTGGATACATGATTGTTTAATTATCTATGTTAAACAAATAAGGCTGTCATGTCATTTTCATTTAGTCTAAAGAACTTCGTATCTTCACATTTTTTCAATGTGACAACTTGGAAACTCCGCCTTTGCGGTGTTAATTATCCATTCACAAATAATTCCCTCCTCCTCTTCGTCGAGATAGGATTTCGGACCCATTTTCGAATTTATGGAATATTTTCCATTGATTTTCTAAAGTAACGTAATTCTGGGTACACCATGTTTTTTTGCCGATGCAGATACTGATAATCTTTTTCCACAATCTTTCAATGCTGCGAGCATACTCTCGTTGGTGTAATTTTAAAGTGTTTTTTATTTGGAGTAGCCATTTTTCCCACTTGTATGCTCAGACCTGAAAGGATCAAAAGTTGACATGTCAAGAACCAAAAGTTGACAGGGGGTGTGGTGGTGTCAACGATTGGATATCGGCACTTTAAAACTGCGAAAGTCTTCTCTATAGATAACGTATTTCAAGACTAGTAAAAATAGATAAAAAACAAATTCAAGTTATATAAACCGCCTCGGAACCAAAAGTTGACACCCCTATCAGGTTTTGGAGCGACACTATATTTTGTAACCAATACTTGACATCCACTGAAAAACCCAACCTCATGCAAATTAAAGAAGAATAAATACAGTAAAGAGCCAATTATACTTTCTAATACATTATCATTTTTTGACTTAATATTAAAATACCCACATGTGAATATTTAAATATATCCATTTCTCTTTGATGCCATTAGCTGACACTCTTAGACCCATTAGTTGACACCTTGGATTTTGGATGAAGAAATGAGAGAACATTTAGAATATTAATTAATTGATACTTATATTACCACACAAATATAATTTAGTTAATAATCTAACTTTTTTATAGAACACAGTACCATACAAATATTTAAAATAAAACTTAACTCTTCTGTAAAATGTTGATAAACAAATACTTAAGTAAGTACAAAATCGTAAATCACTAAGATAACTGATTTGAACAAACGGAACCACTTATGACCAAAGTAAATCTAATTTTTTGTAAACTAACTTAAAGTCTGGATCCAAAATAATTGTCAGTGACGTAGCAATTGAAACCATAGGAACTCCTGGTAAGTATACCGAGTCATGATGGGCGGTTTGCATTAGTTTCCCCTGTTACGTCACTGACAATTACTTTGGAACCAGACTTTAGAAAAATATTTCTAACTTATATTATATAACCGTCTATGAATATTATTACTGGCAATTCGATTTGTTTTTCTATAAGCCATGGGTGAAAAATATTTGCTATAAACTCCTTGAAGGCAACGTCTTTGCGAATTCGTTCGTATCTGAATAAAATCATAGGTAGGGGCACATCTCCAGCATCAGTTTCGGCGACAAGAACTGTGAGACACTCTTTCCTTATTTTTAACGACTTGGTACACGTTTTTCTCGCCTTTTTTTGCCAACACTTTGTCCTCCTTGGGATTAAGGAAAAATACTGATTCATCGCAGTTAAAAACTAGTTCAGGGTAGTTGAAAATGGGGTTCGTTTAAAAAGTAACGTGTATGTACGACTATTTAAATTTCCGATACCTTTACAGCACTACCAGTGTTGCCAGATTTGAAGGAATTCCTTCAATATGAAATAGTTTTGCCTAAAATGAAGGATTTTGGGCATTTCAAGAAATTTTGGGGAAGCAGGGACGTTTTTATTTTTTTAGAAGTCACTTTAGATTTGAGGAGGGATTTTGGGGAGACACCTCGGGAGACACGTATTTTTTTAGAAGTCACTTTTGATTTAAGGAGTGATTTTGGGGGAGACACGTTCGTAATTATTTAGTGCTCTAATCTCTAAACTCAAATACAATTTTAAAACAAAATTCCGTTTTTTGGCTAAAAGTTATACTTTTAAATATTATTATCATTTAACATCATTATTTAATTATTATTGAATTATTTTTTTTTAAATAATCCGAATTTATTTTAATTTATGTTTCAGGGTGTACAAATTAAAGAAACTGATGTTGGCCAACCTTGCACCGAATGTAGTGAATGCAGAGAAGGTTTTAAACCACATAGCTGGAGGTAAGACAAAATATTTGGAGCTTGGTGTAATATTCTTTTGTTAAACCTACAATTAAAACTTTTTACTTGGTTGCATTTTTCTGTCTTCTATAATTAATAATGTCAAATATATTTATAGGTGAAATTATTCATAGAACAAAAAAATTTAACTTACTTTTTATGGTTGATCTTTATAGATGTTAAAAAAAGGAAAAACGGGGAGGTGAAAACAATTTTTCTCAAAGATGTGCCGTTCCAATGGTACAGCCGATCAAAGTCTGAAAATGCCATATGTTAAACGTCAATATCCCAAAAACAATTGAATTTACAGATATGGCATTTTATACAAAGTATACGTGGGATTTTATAGGAACTAAAAAAATAATATATTAGATAGGGTGTTCCGAGGGGTGTTCTATTCAAAAACAAATATTTTGAATATGCCCTAACTATTTGGGACACCCTGTATAATTTAAAATAATATTAAATTGTACATCTTATGTTTCCTTATAACTCTGTGTTTAAGAAATATTAAAAAGTTAAGTAATTTAGATGCTATCGAATCCTGCGTTGTAAGCGGGCCACCATAGATTTTTTTCTACTACTAGTTTAACCGTTTCGATTTTACATAGCGCCAAAGTTGAAGAAAGTCAATATATTAAAAACGATTCAATGGTCAATTGTGCTTTATACGAAAAATGATTTGAATTTTGAGGAAAATTCAAAAATTATACAGACTGTTTCATTTAAAATAAAAAAGATAGTATTTATTTCGGGTACAACCGGAAGTGCCGCCATCTTGAAAATATTTTTGTTGGATGTACCATCGCGTTAAATAAAATCTAGGACATGAAAATTTACACATACGTTTTAATAATCCACCGAATTTTCCGAGATTTCATATATACGTTTCGTTATATATCGATAGTGGTCCATCGAGGTAGGACACTCTATTTTGCTCTAAAAATAATGCTGCATGCATACTTATAAAAATAACAGCAGAAAGTTGTGAAACTATATGGGGCTATAGAAATATTCACGAGAGAACTCGTTTCGCGACATTTGACATCCAAATATATGACTTCGGCCGGCTGATTAGGACTTTTAAAATTTCCCCAGATTTTGACAGAGACGTATTCAGCCTATGTCAGTTTGTGGTGCGTTTTAAGCTTAGTTTTAAACTGTGTTTAGATCGTTTTTATAGCAAATCTTGTAATTTTGGACATTAATTGAACGTTTTATTTAAGATATTATATTTGATTGTGGGAGTTATCATTAAATTCGCGGTAAGTAAAATTAATTTGTCCCAAAATGTTCATTCATAAACATATAAAACTTTTTAAATTTTTATCTTTTTTAAATTTTTCAGTAAGTATTTTTTTTCTTTAAATCGATTTCAACTAAAAAATATGCAAGACAATTATTAACCTTAAGAGGACTTCGTACACCTCTAAAACGAGTTTTCTTTTCAAGGGTTTCTTAATCGATTAAGAAAAAAATGTTGTATATAAAAGTTTTTTGAAATTTAGCAAAGAATATTGGAAAGTCCTTTTGGTTTGTCATGTATGTATTATGTATATTTAAATCATTTATTTTTTAATTTAGCAACACCATATGGACTTTCCAATATTCTGTAACTAATTTTAGACAACTTTTATAAGAACATTTTTTTTAAAACGATTACGGTTTTTTTTTTAAACGAAAATTCGATTTTTAGTCTATTTCTTAGCATATTTATAATCCATCACAGTCGCCCACCGATGCTCTCTCTCTTACAATATCAGTGGCGAACTTATGGAGACGCAAACCTCCTCGCCTTGCCGGTCGGTGATACCAAGAATATGTACAACGCACCAAATGAATTGTATAGATAATTGACTCATAGTTATTTATGTCTCTTTATGTGGACGATTGGACTTTAATATTCTATGATTAGAGTAAAAGAATTATATTTATTTCGTCGTGCGAACCAGTTTATTGTTTATGAGGGCGGATTTGATTTTCTGTTGAAATTATGTTGTACGGGTTTGTTGTACAGAGTAAGGATTATAACCGGAACAAATTCGCTAGATTAGGAAAATATATTTTTTTTAAATGGAAAAACACGTCGATTGAGATTTTTTATGATCTACATTTTGGCGACAACATTTTTTTTTTCATTTGTTTTTTTTATGATATTATTATCTGTCATTATAGTATACAGGGTCCTGCGTCTCACTTCCCGTCTTCTATAGCTCACTTATTAATTAAGTTAGGATTTTAATATTTTGCAGACTTTACCTGTATCCCAGGGCGCATTTCAGGATTATATTTTTATTTATACAGGGTGTTCCAAAAAAGTGTGGCGTCATTAGTATCTATTTTTTTAAATTACATGTCATAAATATTTTTACTTATTTAAATGCCTGTTATAGTAAGCCTTCATACCCCTAAAATTTTAATGAAATCGGTTCAGTATTATAGACGAAAAAAAAATAAAAACTATTAAATATTAGTTTTGCACCACTGGTTTTAAAAATTAATAAAAAATAAAAATAATGCCTCGATAATAAAATTATACATAGGCACTTAATAAATAAGGTCGAACAGACTCGTTAACCAAATTTTATTAATACGAATTGTACAGGGTGTCCAAAATTTAGTGTCAAACTTTGCAAAAAATAAATCAATTTATTTTTCTTATTTCAAATTGGAACCCCTGTATATTATTATGTCATTCGATGTAGAATTAAAAATCAAATATTTGTTCTAATTACAACCCTATTGCAATTTCTGAGGCATCAAGACTTATTTGCAGAAAACTTATTTTATCAACTATTCCACCGGTCATTATTATAAATAAATATGGAAGGTGGCTTTGAAAAACAATTTATTGGTATTAAAGTTTATTAAAACGACAAAAGCCCATTTTGACTTTAGTTTCAAATATTGTTTAATTATTTAATCTATATTATTTTTTATGATGGAATACAACCAAGAAGAGCGCGTAGATATAATTTTCATATTAGAAGCATGCGAAAATACCTAATTATTTTTTGTCACCTTTGTAAACGTTAATTCCAAAAAATTGTTTTTCAAAGTCACCTTCGATATTTATTTATGATAATGACTCGTGGAATAGTTGATAAAAGGAGTTTTCTGCAAATAAGTTTGGATGCTTTAGAAATTACGATAGGGTTCTAATTAGAACAAATGTTTAATTTTTAATTCTGCATCGAATGACATAATAATATAAAGGGGTTCCAATTTGAAATAAGAAAAATAAATTAATTTAAAGTTTGCAAAGTTTGAGACTAAACTTTGGACACCCTGTACAATTCGTATTAATCAAACTTGGTTAACGAGACTGTTCGACCTTATTCATTAAGTACCTTTGTACAATTTTATTAACGAGGCATTATTTTTATTTTTTATTAATTTTTAAAACCAGTGGTGCAAAACTGATTTTTTTTAGTTTTTATTTTATTTTCGCCTATAATACTAAACCAATTTCATTAAAATTTTGGGGATAAGTCGGCAACTATAAGAGGAATTCAAGTAAGTAAGAATATATATAGCATGTAATCTAAAAAAATAGATCCTTATGACGTCACACGTTTTTGGAACACCCTGTATATACAAAAATATTTTCCTAAAATACGCCCTAGGAAACAGGTAAGGTTTGCAAAGTATCAAACTCCTAACTTAATGAATAAGTGAGCTATAGAAGACGGGAGGTGAGGTGCAGGACCCTGTATAGTGGACACACCATTTTATTTCTGTTCAAACTGGAAGTACTATATACAGGGCTTCCCAGAAGTCCGGAATAAAATTAATATAGCCTTCTCCTGTAACTTTTGGGGAAAACGCTCGGACAAGTCAACTTAGTTTTATATATGCTCACATTTTGACGTTATTCGTTTGTTTTTTTTTGTAGACATTTGTCAAGGATATGACGACATCGATCTTTTTTTTTAATGGAAACATACAGCTTGTGATACATCATTTGAAAGCTAATATCTCGTACCGTATGCTTATAAATGTTGGCGCGATTCTGTTAAGCTATTTCAAAATGGCGACTGTTAAAACTTTTTAAAAAATCTCTATTTAAATAAGCGGAAATGATAAATCATTGATGTTTTTTAGTTTACAATTTCACAACATGTCAGAACGTGAAACACTGAAGATTTCTTATTTGTTATCTGAATGAAGGCTGTCCCGGGTTGCCCATTTGCCGGTTTTGTTGTGACGTTTGTACTTTCTTCTGCGTGTTTTTATTAGATAGTGCCCTTTGTTTAATTATTTTCTCAGTAAATAATTAAATATTTTTAAAACTGTAAGGTAGAAAATTTTATTTTTTCGTTCTCTATACGATAGGGTCAAAATGAAAATTTATTGAAAAAGCCCATTTTGTGCATATCGCGAATTTCTAACTATTTTTGCATAGTTTTACACTTTTTTTTAAAGCATCGATTTTTCTAGGAGTAGGTACTTACCTGTTAGTTATATTAATTTTTTATTTAATTATTTGTAGACCATTTTTTAAAGTTGTTCCATTTTATTTATATATATTTAGCTGCGAGGGTAAAAACAAATAAAATAATTTCTCGATCACATATTTCCTATATTTTTCAAGGCAATGAGGAATCAAAAGTGTTTAATTCAAAAAGTTCCCAAATTGACATAAAATCCTATGAAACCACTATATCTTACCATTTAATTTTTACCAATTAGAAGCGACAATTATGATGCCAAATATATATTTTGTTAGAAGAAATTATTTATCAGTCAGCCATTTATTCAATTTTTCACTCGCAGCAAATGTTTGTACGTTAACATAAATAGATAATCAAGAATGCCAATCGATTTGAGTAATCTTTGTTTTTAGAAGTTGGTAATAAATTATTGGTAGTTACGCCACTGGCTCCCGTAAATTGCCGGCCATCCGCGATGCCTTTCCACGTCAGCCGGCCGCTGGCTTTCGTGAAGGTATCAGCATGAAATCTGTTAAAGCGGGTAGCTACGGCGTCCACTTAAATTTTTAAAATAAAAAAATATTTCGCCATTATTATGAATGTCCCACTTATAATGGAAACAAGCTTATATTTTCGGTATTTCTGAATTGATTGTTCTAAATTTTAGTGTGGTTTCGTGTGATCTTAAGGAGCATTTTTAATTGCTAAAAATTTTAGTTAACTCATCGGCGTACGGATTTATAGGGGTTGTAAAATAATAATCCACCTTTAGCGAATATTAGTTTTCATTTTCGTACAACTAAAAGTTTCTGAAGTTCCTATCTTATTATTGTGGTTTTTTAAAATTAACATTTCAACCTTTTTCTTGTCAATAGATAATGTTTTTCTGAGGGTGCTAGATTTAGGGGATTAGCACCACAAAGTATCCCCCGAACTACGCCTATGTCAGTATTAGATTTATTATATAACAACACATTAGTTAATTATTTTTATATAAATAAAATAATTAAACATTTCTATTGTATGTTTTACTCGCTATTCTAATTGCATTTAGTTTTAAAGAAAAGCGGTTAAACCTGAAAATTATTGTTATTAATTTTAATATTGGTATTATTATAATTAATAATATTATAATTATTTGTTATTACTAAACGACATTACAAATTTAATTTTTAAGGTTTAAAAAGTATTTGCCTCTATAACTAAGCACTTTTAGACAAATATTTAAAAAGCTACTTTAATAAGCAACTTTGTGTATCTTTTTAGGGTAGGGTAATTTCCTGAAAAACAAGCGTTCGTGTGACCGCACCTATGTATGTCAGTGGTTGTGGTGTGGCATTTGTGGGCTGATTAAAAATAGCCGTTCGATTCTTAGGGTTTGTCAAATAAATCTAGGTTTGAGGCGTTGTTTACAAGAATTTATTTACTTTACTTTTTAATTTTGAGGAATAAAGGAGCCATCTATATATTCTATTGAAATTAACACCGCGCGAAAAAAGTTAGAGCATTCAACTTTTATATTACCCAAAATTAGGAGTCATTTTGCCGTCACACGGAAAAAATAATAAACCTATATATTTCTTTGGATTAATCTTCAACAAGTAGTCATTAGAGACCTTTACACGAGCTTCTAGGTCGTTATTGAGTTTGTTAGCTATTTGTAGCTATATTTGTGTATCGCCTTTAGAGACATGTAGATAGTACGTAACTTTAAAATATAGCAAAATACATAGTGATTCCTAAGTTGATACTTTTTTTTAGCTGTGTATAGAAGGCAAATAATCAACATTTTCAAATACCTTGGCAATCCGCTGCGGTTTGTTTTTATGAAGCAAGTTAATTTTAAATTAATGACACGTGAAAATGGTAAAATTTGAAAACAATGAACTAGTAGATATGGTGCTAATTTACGGTGAGTGTCGTCAAAGTGCGGCTGCTGCTTCGAAATTATACGCAGAACGCTTTTTCTTGCGGGCTCATCCTACACCCAGAAGTTAGGCAGGGCCATATTTGATCCATAGTGTAATAAATGAATGCAAGTACCTTATTTTTGAGTTTTTTGAAAAAGGATAAAACTAATTAATATCATCAGCATATAACACACGTTTAGGAGGATTCATAATATATTGACATAAATCGTTAATGTAAATAATAAAAAGTAAGTGTCCCGGTATAGAGTCCTGGGGTACACCACGGTCCAAGGTTACACTTTTTTAATCATTTTGATTTACAGAGGACTAAACGAATACATTTTAATTTTTTTAAGGTACTGGTCCGCTCAAACTTGTCCCTGAGCTACTGTCATTAACTTTTCATATTAGTTTTATCCATTGTTGAGGGATAAATAGGCTTTAAAATTCATATTCTACTGAAGTACGAATACTTGATAGAAATTCATTATTATAATATTAATAAGTACTTTTTAATTAATTATTGTATTAATAATAAGTACTTTTTAATTAATTATTGTATTAATAATAAGTACTTTTTAATTAATTATTATAATATTAATAAGTACCTACACAACGGTTACAATTTCCGCTATATGTTTTTATTTGAAATTGCCATAACAATTGTTTCGACACACACAGTCTTCGTCAGATGGTCTAATGTAACTAAAATTAACAGATTTTTCATACAATTTACAAAATTATTAGAACTAATATAAAATAATTACTTAATGCCAGTAAACAAATCAAATATCTAAACAAACTAAATAAATTTATTACTTAAAGAAACAATAAGAAGGAAAAAGACCGACAAGGGTTAACAATAGATGGAGCAATTAACTAAACGAATACAGGGTGTTACCTATAAGTTTAATAATGGGGAACTATTCAATTCAAATTAATGATTTAATAAAACATTTAATTTTTTATATTTGTCAATTTCCATTGATTAGATTTAACTTTATGGATTTATTTTCTTGATATAATATTTGGAAATTTTCGTCAAAATTATGTTTTTCTCTATTTTAGTGTAATGCATAATGAGAATTAGAGAATTTGTACTATTTTTGTTATAACTGTATTTATGTTCTTTAATACGTTTATTAAAACATCTACCTGTTTGTTCTTTTAGGACAACTTCCACATTTTAGTTTATATACTCCACATTTAGCCTCTTTGTTATTTTTAGTGTTATTATTTTTTATGAATTTCCCTAACTTATTATTTGTTTTATATGTAATTCTTATATTACGTTTGGATAAGTGTTGTGCCATATATTAGTAATCCTCCCGTTGTATGTTAAAGTTTTGTTGTAATTGCAATGCAATGATGAGATAGGAAGCTAAGCTTCAACTCCGCCAATTGTATTTTTTTTATTTTCTCTCTTAAAATTACAATAAAGACCTATTTATTTATTAGATTAACATACCCGGCTGCTGAACACACCAACAATATCCCGGAGATTTATATGGCTCAAATGTGCTTATTGCTCATTTTATTTTTCCTTTGTCACCACCTTTTTGGCAATCTGCCAGTTTCCCCCGCAAGCCCTGTTGGACGCCCTATTTTCCTCCCTTAGCTTCCAAGTCTGCTGTGGTTCGTCTAGGATTCTGAAATTGTGAAAGTGTACCCGAAAGAGTTCAGACATTGTTTCTTTCCTAGATTTAGTATACTCTCCCGTAGCAGTTTTTAGGTAGTCAATGGAGTTTTGTGGATCCTTAGAAAGTACTTTCCTGAGTGGCATATTCTAAGGCGCTTTCAATGGCCTCACAGTGCTTTCTCCAGGATATTCTCTTAGTCTTCCTTATTTCTCTTTTAAAATCAGTCAGAGATGCCTTGTATGCATCCGAGTTTCCTGATATTTTAACCGTGTTAAATTTTTTTCTTACTTGTCCTATTTTTGCTTCTAGATCTTTACTCCACCAGAGCACGTTCCTAGTAGATATAGTTACAGTAGGAGGACAGTTTGTTACGAAAGCCGAGTGCATCGCGTCAGTCAGTTGGTCCGCGATTAACTCTACTTCTAATGTGTTGGTCCGCTATTACCTCTACTTCTAATGTATTAGTTAACGTATCTTTAACCCTAGCAAGATTCGCATCTAGGTCTAACTTATAGTTTTCCCAGTTCGTCTTGCGAGGGTTACGATAAATATTACTTGTTCGCTTAACGCATGTTAGTTCAAAATGAATGTATCTGTGATCCGAGCAACTAACTTCATCAGATACATGCCAGTCTTTAACAAAATTACTAACGTAGTTTGTACCTATTGTTAAATCTAATACTTCCCGCCTTTGACTTGTTACAAAGGTAGGCTCATTACCCCTATTCATAATGTCTAAGTTATTTGCCCTTAAGAATTTAAATATTGATTCTGGGTTGGTGTTAGAGCTTCCCCAGATGTTGTGGTGAGCGTTAGCATCCCACCCAATGATCAACTGCAATCTGCTTCCTCTGCAGTCTCTCACCAGGTCTTCTGCCGCTCTGTGTGGAGAGCTTCAGGATTGTCGTGAGAAAAGTACCCTAATCCGATAACTAGATCCCTCAGCCCTCTTTCCTTCGTGTTCACCTTTGCATCGCCCTACACAGTGCAGCGAACGCCGTCTTGCTATGGTGGAGGTTAACCTGCATCACCTTTACGATTACGTTAGTTGCTTGTTGTTAACTTCAGCTGACTTTTCAATGTGACTTACACCCGATCTACTAGCGTCTGTGTTTGTTGCGATGACAGAGTCTTCTTTTAAGTAAATATTCACCCCTGTTAAAGTTTTAGGAGAAGAGTCGCTCACTTCTGAGTTCGCTTCTAGAAGTTTTGTTTTTACTTTTGTGTCCATTTGTTCCCACGAGTAAGGGAGAAGGGTTGGTCGACATCGGCAGCGCTCCCGTTACCGATGCAAGGCAGAATATTTCAGAAGGTTTCTCGGTCAACTGAAAGCTCCGTTTGCGATGCCTTATTTCGACCTGGCGCCATTCATCCCTTAGGCACGGGTCACCTAACACCGTAGGATTGGGCCGTTTGTGTATTTTGTTTGCGTTTTCATGTGTAGGTGATGTGATGTGCTCGCCACTGCGCCCGGCTGAGGCCGTTTTCGCAGCCGCTACCGAGAACTCCTCCCTCCCTTCCTCTTGGTCTGGTTTCCACCTGTCAGGAAACCGCTGGTTTTCTATTTGGTTTATATAATTAATATTATTTAGTCACAGCGGCAACGTAGCGTGCCTGCTGGTTTTGTTTTGAGTATTGTTGGATTCTTATTGTTGCTAGGTTTTGTAATATTGTTAATGTCACTAATGACAGTTTATCTTCAGAATTCAAAGAGAAAACGCGTCAATAGTGTTTTAGAAATTTATAATCATTATATTGTAGCAAATCTATCGGTTTTAATTAAACTGTCTCTTTTGAGAATAAGCTAAATGTTTATTTCTCTCCGAACCGTCGGTGCCGGAGCGACGGGTAGTTGACTCAACGGTACGACACAAAATTTGGCGACCTTGGCAGGACCTAGACAGTTTTTGCATGCAGATTTGTTATGATAGGAATCGCAGACTGTTAAATAATTTTTGTGCCGCGTTTTTGTTCATTAAGCAATTAACTTTTTTTCAGTTCAATAGTGTAGCAAACTTTTTCCACATTCCTGTCCTATTTTTCGGAACGTAGGAGGTTTTGAACCGAGTTTGCAAATATGAGTGACGCCGAAAGAAAGAAGAAGAACCGAAAAGTATTGTGCATTGAGAGTCAGTGACGGCGAAATTTATGACTGTCTTTTAGAAAGTGCTACCGAAGAGAAGCTTGTAGCTGATATAGATAGCTGTTATACTTATATCAAAAAATTCACTGGACTGCGGATTAAATCTGAGAAAGTACTTCAGTCAATGGTGTTAGATGAGGAAAGGTTACAGAGATCTAGAGCATCGGAGGAGAGCACTAATATGGAAGAAGTCACAGGTACACGTAAATTTAAGCTTCCCAATATTGCATTTAAGCACTACAATGGTAATATATAAGATTGGTTACCATTCTGGGCCCAATTTAAAAAATACACGAAGACTCAGAAATAGACCACACTGATAAAATTGAATATTTACTGCAAGCGACTATTCCGGGTAGTAGGGCGCGCCAGGTAGTGGAAAGTTTTCCAGTTATGTCTGACAATTACCAGAAAATAGTAGATTGCATGCACGCACGATGTGGCAGGGAAGACCTACAGATAGAGGAGTACATTCGGGAGTTACTTAAGTTAATTTTAAGCAATGATATTTCTGATCAACATTTTGATATTTCTACATTATATGATCGCATTAAAACTCAACTAAGAGCTCTTGAAACGCTAGGTATCACATCAGATAAGTATTCAGCCATGCTCTTTCCCCTTATTGAGTCTTGTTTACCTGAAAGTATTTTAAGAATATGGCAACGATCCTCCTTTAATACATGTATAACTAATGTGTCAGGTTCTCATCAATCTTTATATACCGATTCTCTTGAAATTAGGATGAAGCATCGTATGGATTTTCTACGAGTTGAAGTAGAGGATGAACAAAGAATTAGCTTAGCAAATGAAGGGTTCGGTTTGCGAGAAAATTACAATTTAGTTTAAGGGAAAAATAAAGAAAAATCGTTAAAAGGCAGTGCATGCCTTTCTCCAACAGCAGCGGGGTTATTAAATGCAGAAGTTGCCCAGTGTATTTTTTGTTCCGGCTTACATACAAGTGAGGCTTGTTTCAAAGCACAAAACATGTCTTTGGTTGAGAAGAAAAATATTCTTACCGAGAAAAAAGCTTGCTTTCGTTGTTTAAGAATTGGTCATCAAACAAGAAAGTGTCGTAGTAAACTTAAGTGTGTTATATGTGGTCAGTCGCACTTACCTTGGATGTGTCTAGATTTGGCGAAAATAAAACAGCAATCTGACAGCTTAGACACACGCAAAGTTGACAATGCTAACAAAGATCAGGTTCTTGCAAATCAGACAAACACACATATATTTTTACAAACTCTACGAGTAGCTGTAAAAGGCAAATCTGGGATCTGTATTGTTAGGGCATTAGTAGATACAGGGTCGCAGGGCTTCTATATTTTAAAATCCACTGTGAATGCTTTAGATTTACAACCAAAACGTGTCGAGAAAATTATACATTGTCTTTTTGGTGGCACTGAGACTATAAATAACCACTATTGTTATGATGTCACTGTTACGAGTGGTAATTATACACATACTTTTAAGGTGCTTGATCAGTTTTATATATGCAATGATATATCTCCTGTTTTTTACGGACCATGGATGAATGAACTACAAAGACTGAAAATTGATATTTCAGATATAAATAACTCTGGACCCATAGAACTTCTTTTAGGTGCTGATGTTGCAGAAATGTTATATACTGGTAGAAGTCATAACCTAGAATGTGGCTTAGTTGCTATTGAAACATGCATTGGATGGACCATAATAGGTAAAGTTTCAAGCTCGCAGTCAAATAAAAGTGAAACAATGACAGCGTTATCTTTGTTTGTCAATTCATCAATTACCGAATAATGGCAGTTGGATGTTTTGGGAATACAAGATCACACTGATAAAAAGATGAGATTGCGTTAGCAGCCAAAAAACTATTTTTGCAGACGGTCAGTGTGAATGCTGAGGGAAAGTATGAAATGCATTTACCATAAATTGATGGGCATCCACCCCTTCCTACGAACTACACTTTGGCAAAAAAGCGACTCAGTTCTACTGCACAGAAACTAGAAAAGACAGATCTTTTTCAAAGATATGACGAAATTTTCAAGGAATGGGAAAACATGAATATTATTGAGATAGTCTCTGAGCATGACATTTCTGGTCATTTTTTGCCTCCTAGACCCGTAACACTACCGCTGTTAGGCCTGTGTTCGATGCGTCTGCCGGAGAGAAAAACAAGCCTGCACTAAATCAATGTATCGAGAAGGGATTGAACCTGATAGAATTTATTCTAGCTTTACTTACAAGATTTCGAGAAAATAAAATAGGCGTTATATCTAATATAAAAAAGGCTTTTCTTCAAATCAGTGTCCATGAAAATGATCGAAATTATTTGAAATTTCTTTGGATTGATGAAAATGGGCAAGAAATCATTTTTCGACATAGACGTGTAGTTTTTGGTGTAAACTGCAGCCCATTTTTACTAGGAGCGACTATTGAGTATCATCTCTCCAATTGTCTGGAGAACTGTTCACTTCCAGGTGCTGTTCTCAAGAAACCGTAGAAAGGCTATCCAACAGTTTTTATGTGGACAATTGCGTTACTAGTCTCCCCAGTCATGAAGTTGTAAATACATTTATTGGAGAAGCAGTTCAGGTTATGGCTGAGGGTAAATTCGACCTTCGAGGGTGGGAGTTTACGAGAAACCTTGACTCTGAAAATTTTAAGGTGCCTGTCCTTGGATTAACCTAGTATCCTAAGCAAGATTTTCTGACTATAAACCAGGATTTGCTCGAAAATAACCCTGAAGAGATTGAAGTAACAAAGCGAAGATTATTATCAATGGCTCAAAAGGTTTTCGACCCCATAGGTTTCACAGCTCCTACTACCCTAATTTCAAAACTTTTATTACAGTGCTTGTGGGACAAACAAATAACATGGGATATGCCGGTGGAAGAAGAAATCTCAGTACGTTTTAAGAATTGGTTAGCTGAGTTGCTATATCTTCTAAAAATCCAAATTCCCCGTTGGACGTCCATTGACAGTTTAGACGTACAAAACCTAAGTATTCATACCTTTTGTGATGCCTCACAAAATGCCTTTGCTGCTGTAGTATTTTTGAGAGTTGAGGAAAGAGACACTGTATCGGTTCATTTATTAGCTGCTAAGTCAAGGGTAGCACCCCTCAAAAGGATGATCATTCCGCGACTTGAGCTATTAGCGGCTATGATTGGAGCCAGACTATATAATCAAGTAAAAGAAAACCTAAACAGCGAAGTCAATGATTGTTACTTTTTGAGCGATTCGTCGACCGTCATCTCTTGGGTGCAGCGAAATGAAGAATGGGGCACATTTGTGTTTAATCGATTAAAAGAAATTCGAAGTTTGACTCCAATAGAAAAGTGGCGGCATATTCCAGGATCGCTTAATATTGCGGACCTCCCTTCACGTGGATGCGTGGATGGTGGGAGGGACCAAATTGGTTATACGAAAATATGCAAGACTGGCCTTGTGGAATATTAAATGTCGATGAAGACGAAGTTCTCAAAGAACGTAAGAAGCAACTGGTATCATCACTTGCCAATGTAGATGCAGACAAATGGCGTCTTACCTACTTCAGTAAGTTTTGTAAAATTGTCAGGATGATAGCCTGGGTTTTCCGATTCATTCACAATTCCAGGAAACCTAATATCAAGTTTAAAGGTGAACTAACAGTTAATGAGGTGAATAAAGCAGAATCCTTTGTTTTCAAACAAATCCAACAACAAAATTTCACTGGTATCGACAGCAAGCAAATTAGTAGTCTTGACCCATTATTTGGAGAAGATGGGTTAATACGCCTTAAATCCAGAGTTTGTAACAAATGATACTGACGGGTACCGATTTCCAGTTGTATTACCTGCTAAACACCCAACTGTTGATGCTTTGATCATGGATATGCACAGAATATTGTGTCATGTGGGCGCTCAAGGTGTGCTTAGTCAGCTACGTGAAAATCACTGGATGGATACTGGGAGGAAGGCGTACCATTAGATCAGTTTTTTACAGAATTCAAAGAGAAAACGCGTCAAAAGTTTTAAAAAAATTTATAATCGTTATATTGTAGCAAATCTATCGGAATTATTTAAACTGTCTCTTTTGAGAATAAGCTAAATGTTTATTTCTCTCCGAACCGTCGGTGCCGGAGCGACGGGTAGTTGACTCAACGGTACGACACAAAACCACCCTTGGAGACCTGCCCAGCATGGTTGAACCTGCCGGTGTTGCCGAGGCAACTGCTGGCTTAAATCTTCGAGTCATTAAAGCTCTCAAGTCTCACCGGTACGTCAAATCGGGGAAATATACTGTTGTTTTTTTTTAACCGAAAATAAGAGTATGCTCATGCTAAAGCCGTTTTTATTCAAGAATAAGAATAATTGCCGAAGAGCACTATGTGTTATTTTGTATAGACCAGTTTTTTAAATCTTGGATTTTGGTGGTTGTTGATTTGGTTTATTTTCTGTTCTTGACCTACGCTCACATAAGGTAAAGTAATACTGTTTTATAAACAGACTGTCAAATTCTGTAAGAACCTACATGCCTAGGATCCAGATGTCGATGGGACATCACTAATTGAAAAATCAAGGTGTGGCTTAACTTCTTTCTTTTTAATTTAAAATTATTTCTTTTTAGTGTCATAATCTTGAGGAATGTTTAGACTGTTTTTGTCCCATATTTAAAAAGACACTTAAGGTTGTTAGAATGGTTCAAAAAACAAAACTACAAAATGTAAAATTATAGGTTATGCCATTTTTTTCGGGTTTGTGTGAAAAAAAGGGTGGATGTATATTATTCTTCGAAGATTCGAAAAATATTTTCTTTAGACGTTTCATGACTGAGCGGATATCATTATTTGGTAAATATTTCGAAGCAAAAAATCGTAATTTGTTTTGATTATCTTAAGTCGAAAATGTGTTGCTACAATTTGGGAGCGCATGTGTCTTAGAACAACTTTAAAATTTTAACTAAAAATATTTCGAAAAATGTCCATCTGTCCTTGTCGTTAATGTACCGACACTGTGGTTTATAAAATATTTCGAAACAAGCAGTTCTTAAGTGTTTCTAGTAACTGGATTCAAAAATGTATCGCAAAAAAATTTGAATCACATGTGTTTCGAAACACATTTAAAATCTGATTTGAAAATGTTTAGAAACTTTTCGCAGCAAAGAATTGGTGTCCAATTTGTGTCTAAAAATGCTACTTGGGCAAGAAAGCGCCGCAGGCTAAAAACTTTCGGCGCTGCGGCCCAACCTTTGACAGGCAATGCGCCGCGGCCCAGACGTTAACAGATACGGGTTTTCCCAATAAATTATGTTTGGAAAAGTTTTATTTACAGGGATAAAGAAAAAATAACTTTAATTTTCCATTGACATAAAAAATAACTTTAATTTTTCATTGACATATTTCGTTTTTATTATATGATGTTATATCAGATATCAAGTTCAATGTTTCGACCCTAGAAAAACATCTTCCAAGTCTATATTCGGAAAAAGTAAGATATAATTCAAGGGTTAATAGGTGATGTACATAGGTACGCGTAAAATTAATTTACTTCAAAAATTATTTAATCGACCTACCCAAAGTTTGGTGAACGCATGTAAAATAAATTTACTTTTGTACTCGTATGTAAAAGATGTTTATAATTTTAGGAAAAATATTTAAGAAATACCAGTAACTGCAACTTTGTTCGTCTTAACAAATTGATTCTTTATTGTAACTCGAAAACTACCTAACCGATATACCGTAAATTTGGCACACGCATGTAATATGAATTTACTTCGTAAACTACTTATCCAATCTGAACAAAACTTGGTATAGGTATGTAAACTGAGTTTATATTAATTGTAGGAAACATATTTTAGAGATGGCAGTCACCGCAGCTTTCTCTGCCTATGAGATAAATTACATTGGCAGGCATTGTTTAATCACAACAATGGTACCTTATTATTTTGCGTAACAAACAATTTGTGTGATGAAAGAAAAAGTTGGTATTTGCTAGCTGTAATTTTGACCTTTTCAAAGTTCAATTATTAATAGGGTATTTAATATTAAGTGCTAATTTTGTGAAACATAAATAATAATGATAAAAAGGAAATACACGAGTTCCAGTATTATTATTTTAATACAGCTGTTATTTTGAAATTTTTTACGTGTACCTACCTATTAATCGCGTTAATAAAAAATATTTTGTTGTTCCCACATCACAGTCCCCAGGAGTGTAATACAAAAATAGACAATATAATAAACGTAATATAAAAAAAATTAAAGAACAAAAAATTTAATTAAAAAAAAATTTTTTAGGTACTAACTTCTACCTTTTTGCGATATGCAGCTCTTAATCTTTAATTTATTGACTATTTCTAACAATTAATTTTTATTTGTGGGTGTTAATACATTGACTGATTATTATCGAGAATGTTACATTCAAATGGTACATGCGTTTTGTCTTTAAAAGTTCTGAAACTATACTTACTAAATGTTTCTTAAAATTATCAGCTAGTTTTTGACAATTTTTGATAAAATTATCCTGCCTAGTTTTAGCACTGCCGTTTATTTCATGACATATTGACCACATATATTTATTTGTATTGTCCCAAGCTTATTTTATTATTAGAATTATTTGTTTTTTCTTTTTTCACTAGTATGTCGTAACGTTTTTGTGTTTCGTTAGAGGTACTCGTTTTTATAGTGGGCACCATGTTTAAGATATAAAATTATAAAAATCGGATGTGCCGTTTTGGTAACTTTAGTGGTTTTACTGATAATTTGAAGACTTGGAACTATTTTAATTATGAGGTTGTATTGTATAGGTATAGATTATTAATGCAAATACTGAAAAAATTAGAAATTGTTGAATGTGCCGTTTTGGTACTTTGGTGATTTTACTGGTGACACAGTAATATGTAAATATAATTATTATACGAAGTATATTCCTACTAAGAAATAAACAGTGTCAGTGCTTTGCACGACTTTATCGTGTTAAGGCCCTAATGGTTTAATACATCTAGCTCCGTTATTAGTTGAGATATTTAAAAAATTTCTTCACTGGTGGATATGATACATAAAACCCTACTTATAACCAGAATTTACTCTCTTCGATACTAGCAATAAGGACACTAATCGCAAAAAACTATATCTCCCGAACCAGTTGTCCCATCGACTTCGGGTTTTCTCAAAACGCCTTGTTACGACATTCCGAATATGAGTCACGTGTTAGATTGGAATTTTGACATTTGACAAGTGACAGGTGACCTTGACATATCTTAATTGACAGGTGACAGCCACCATCCTTTCCTAGTCGTAATATGACGTCATCCTAAACACGACCCACGTCTTAGATTTTAATTTTAACATTTGCCAAGTGACAGGCGACCTTGACATATCTTAATTGACAGGTGACAGCCGCCATCTTTTCCTAGACGTAATATGACGTCATCCTAAACACGTGGCCTATAATGAATATTATTGCCCAAGTAGCTAACGCCCAAGTAGCTAACGCCAAAGTAGCTAACGCCCAAGAGTGTGACGTTTGACAGTTGACAGATGACGTATGACAGATGACGCACGCCTGCGCACTGCCTGGGCATGCGCAGAAGGGACCTCCGGAAATTGATGCAGAACATACCATCTTCCTCTACTCTTAGCAAAAATACATCTGTTTTGATTGACGATTCACCCTGACTTACTAATTACACTTAACTAAGGTAAGATTCAATTAACTTTAGACGAGTACCAATTAGGCATTTACCCCGTAAGATTCAAGTTTAACGAGTAAAATGTCATGGAAGACGCAGTCAAAGGCCCAAGATAAGTCGCACAAGACAACTAAAATTTGTCCTTAAATTTTGGGCACCAAACGCTTTAGATTTGAATTTGAGAATAATTCTAGATATTAAATCGTTTTCCACTGACCGAAAATAGTAGTCTGTACAACAAGAGTGGATATGATGTCCATATCGCACGAGGAAGTAAATTGAGTACGACGCCGTAGGTAGCTCAAACTTGCGAGCGCAATATGGACAATCCACTCGAGTTGTACAGTATATTTTTTCTACGACTTAACTTCCGAACTTCATGCTAAGAATTTTAAAAAATTATTTAAATTAGGCATCATAACTTGTCTCTTAAGTTGGCCATGAACTTGTGAGAACGATAATAAAAAACAATAATTGAACAAAAATTAATTTTGATGGTAAACCCATGGACCAAATTACACTGTAACATATTTATCGATTTGGGTCAGTTCTCATATTTATACAAACTCACTTTTGAATATATCTATCTTTCTCACATTCGGCTTGTTGCAGAATAACAGACAAAAGGCGATATATATGTATTAATAAAAACGAACAATTAATTTTCCCAACCATAGGTATTTTGATTAATTGTTTTACTGAAACACACAGGAGAAAAAAAGGTTTGTCGGGTTTATTTCTGCTTGCGTAAGAATTATAACTCCTAAAATACAACAAAATAGCTGTAGAATTAGTTTTAAACAGTTAAAAATGGATTTTGTGCATTAATATGAATTTTTAACGTTCGCTATTGTCAAATTTTTCAAAATGATCGCCAATTTAAAATACAGTTATTTAAAAAAAAAAACAGTTTATGTTCGCCATGTTTTTGTGGGCAACCTTGGATGCTGCAATATAATTTTACAATATGCATCTTAACGGTCTTCATAACTTTTGGATTTAACGTTTATATCTAGTTTTTAAAATAAAGAGACAAATGTACTTTAGTCCACCGTTGACTTACCCCAGGGGTCGGCAAGTAATTTCAAGTGGGGTCCGGATACTGTTAAAAATTTTTATCGCGGTCCAGAAAAAAAAACTCATAATATTTAATACTTTTAAATATTTATTTTGTTTCGTTTAAGTATCTAATTATTATATAAAACACATTATTTATGTGTGTTTTCTTAAAAATTAATGGGAGAAATTACACCTGCGATCTTGAGCCAGTTTTCTATAGTTTGGTTCACGTGGGGAACAGGCAATGCGAAGAGCGTCTTCAAGGTGGGCGTCTGTTAACCTCGAACGATATTTGCTCTTTAAAAAATTCATATTTGAAAAAAATGATTCACATACATATGTGGAACCAAACATAGTAGCCAGGTTGATCCAACGCACTCTAGTATCTGGCGATACACAGCACAAATAATTAAGTGCCGGGAAATTTAAAATAGTACCACAATACCTAATTTGTCGCTGGAAAAAGCGACGAGCGTACGCGTGACCTTAAGCCTTAAGCTTAAGCCCTTATAAGCAATCATTAAATTGCATCGGTAGATAAGTTGGCGGTCCAAGATTAGACCATCCGCGGTCCGGATATCCAAATTACACATATAACAATAAATTGTAATAAAACCACTTAATAACAGATAATACACTTTACGAAACGATATAATACCATATAAGAAATTAAATAATAAAAGCTATAAGAATAGCTTTTATTTTTTTTTTAGAATAAAATCTAGTAAAAGCAAATAAAAAAAATAATATTTGTTATTAGAAATTGTAATATTAAATAAAATGTATATTTAATAAAAAATTTCATAAATTTTAATGGAAAATATTATGATGATTATAAAATAATATAATAATTTATAGTACCAAAAATAATACCCGCTACTATATGAACTATAATAATAGTATTGTAAACGGTATTATACTGGATTATGGTCCTATAATACTACTAACGTAGAAAGAGAAGTCGCAATACTGTAAGTAGAAATAACATAACCTTAAAAATGTTGGTAAAAAATGGATTTTTTTTCTAGAAATCTTATAATTTCGTCTGTTTTATCGGGTTATCTTTATGTTTCACCTTTTAAGGAAGAATTACCAGTTAATTTTCTATGTTTGTTGTGTATAATATTAGTTATAAGATCAATTGGGGTTGGAAAAAAATAACCAAGGTTAATAAGAGAACGTTCATTTCGTAGGTATATAGTACATTTTATGCAAAGCTTGTAGTAACTGTCTAGAAATGAGTGGAAATAAAGATATTTTTGAAATAAGAAAGTGCGTCTGTGCGCAAATCTTTAGTTCGGTCAGAAAATAACAATAATTTGGTAGACGGCACAATAGCAACCACAGCCGGGGATAAAGCAAACCTACTTGCTGAACTGTTTTCCTCGCATTCCACTGTAGACTTTCAGGGAAAACCACCACCCAACATTCCCTCAGTTCAATCGCAAATGTCTGAAATCGTGTTCCGTCAGCGTCTTGTTAAACGGATTCTTAAAGGACTCGACGTCAATAAAGCTTTTGGTCCAGACGAAATTCCTATCATTGTTCTCAAGACATGCGCCGATGAACTTACACCAGTATTTTGTAGACTTTTCAACTTATCCTACAAAAAAGGGATATTTCCAGTCCAGCCCATTCCAAAGAAAGGTAAAAAGACCCTGCCAAGCAACTACCGACCCGTCGCATTGCTTTCAGTAATTTCAAAAGTAAAGGAGAAAGCTATTAACCAACAACTCCTAAATTATCTGGAAGGGCTTAACATTATCAGTGACCATCAATACGGTTTTCGTAAGTCCAGATCAACAGGTGACCTTCTGGCATATGTCACCCATCTTTGGAGCAACACCATCGAACATCATGGAGAATCCCGGGCTGTTGCACTGGACATCTCTAGGGCTTTTGATCGTGTTTGGCACGATGGGCTTCTAAGTAAATTGCGATCCTACGGTATGCCTAATGGATTTTGTTTATGGTTAACCAGCTTCCTTAAGAACCGTTCTCTGCAAGTGGCGATTGACGGGTTTCTCTCAGACACCTTCACCATCAATGCCGGTGTTCCTCAAGGGTCCATATTGTCGCCTACCCTCTTTTTACTGTATATTAACGACCTTCTAGTGAAAACCCAAAATTCAATTTATAGCTTTGCTGATGACAGCACACTTGTCTCATCTTTTACCTTGACTCCCCAAACATCCGCTGCCGACGCACATCTTCGCAGGCAGCATGAAGTATTGCGCCTCAACAATGACCTGGAAGAAATTTTGGCTTGGGGTGACAGTAACCAAGTCGAATTTAATGCTAAGAAAACCCAGACAGCAGTCTTCTCCAAAAAGGTTAACATTGCAGAACCGGATATAGTCATGGCAGGACATGCCATTCCCCTGGCACCGCCTATTAATTTGCTGGGGGTCAATCTGGGAGGTAATATGTCTTGGCATGATCACGTTGCCGCAATTGCCAAGGCAGCTGCACAGAAACTTGGTGTACTTTTCCGCACCAAAACGTTGTACACACCTCATCAACTTTTGACACTCTACAAAGCCCAGATTCGACCATCATTAGAATATTGCTCTCATGTCTGAAGCTCTGCACCCAAGCACACCCTTCGGCTACTGGTTTCCATTCAAAGGAGAGCCGTTCGTCTGATCGGCGACCCCGAGCTGACCAAGACCCTCGATAGCCTGGAGCATCGAAGACAGGTTGGTGATTTGGCTCTCTTTTACAGATGTTTCCATGGCAAGTGTTCGACTGACATTGCCCACTTGATTCCACCTAGAGCAATGCAAAACAGAAATACACGGCGAACCACTGCCGCTCATCCATATGTTGTTCAGCTTAGTACTCCTCGAACTTCATTGTTCAAGAATTCTTTCATCTGAAGAACGTCATCTTTGTGGAATGATCTTCCTGAGGTCGTGTTTCCCAATGAATACAATCTTCAACGTTTCAAGACCAACGTTAATCGCTTTCTTCGCACACGCACCGCTCCCAGAGCGCCTTAAAGGATTTTTCCTACAGTGCAGGTGTTTTATCATAAAAAAAAAAGAAATATATTTTGGTATTAATTTCTAACCTTCAATTTTCGCACCATTTCGTGTATTCTTTAGGAAAAAATTGTGTATACATAGGCTCTGGGATAAATGTTTTGATATAAATTAAAAAATAACAAATTTCATCTGACAGATTTGCATATTTTTAAATCATATTGTTAACCTAACTTCTCTCAACTGTCAGAAAACGAATTTAATGTCGGCTTGCACATTTTAATAATAATTATTTAACCGGCAAGTTTGACTGTGACATAAATGACTTTGACAGGCATTATATACTGACATTCAAAGGTGCGTGATTAGTAAGTTAAAAATTAAGGTAACCGATCCAGTATGATTGTGAGAAAATTATTTCTGTCAATGTTACGTCTGTCACAGTCAAACTTGTCGGTTAAATAATTCTTATTAAAATTCTTTGTGCAACCCGACATAAAACATGTAAATTTGGTTTCTTTGTAATTGACTACTGTGATTGGTGAGTTTCATATCCTAACTAGGATGGATATGAAATTTTGCCGCACAGTTAACGAAACAGCTAGTTTCCTTGTGGGATACAAATTTTTTTTATACAAAATATAAAAACACATTTTACTATATAATTTAACCTTTAAATTAATTTTACAAAAAATAAGGTATTATCCGCTAAACTAAAAGTTCTTGTGAACCCCTTAGTAAAATGTTTTAAATACATTTTCAATTGGTCAAGCCAGGAAACGATGCCGCGTTTCACGCTAGTATGGAAGGCTCTTAAATAGATAACTAAGACAGGAGTTAGCGTGTTGCAGAGACATTTTTAAACATGTATCGATTGGAAGCTACAGCTTGTCAAAGTTTTAATTGCTTTTATCTAAGATACTTACAGTGGGTTGAATAAAGAAATATAGTTCTCGATTAGCCCTACCGCGTATTAAAAAGAAAAAATTTAATCAGAGGCGAGCAAGGCCAACTTCGTATTTGCGCGAAATAACCTCATATTTTACAAGAACCGGCATCTGTCAGCTGCGACTTTAATACACCAGAACCAAGGAAGTTTTAGGTAGCCCTCATTGGATATAAGAATTATCTCGAAACTTTTGTTAAGTAATTGTAATCTTAGAACAACACTGCTCACGAATTAGACGCTTGACTGCACCCATCTAAGTTATGCTCCAGTGTCCTCCACTCCAAAACTCGTTTATATTTTATTATTATTTCCGTTTATAAAATATTCTTGTATATTTAACCATAATATTTTTTAAATTAAAGGTTTGGATCAGAATTGGTTTATCCCATAGTTTCCAATCAGTGTTGCCAAACCTATATTTAAGGTTATGGACGCGACAACCTATTTCTGTTATAAGAATTTAAAAAATATAACTTGCATGGGTTTAATCTTTTCAGTGTTTTAGGAAGTCTCGACATTTTGTATATTTCATCCTGTCAGTAATTAGCCTAGTTTTTTTTATGGTCGCGCATCCACCTCGTCTTTGATCTGTTTATTAATATAATAAAAGCATTTAGTCGCAAGAGCGTCTTTAGTAGCTGAACTGTGAAAATGTCAGGTAAATGCTAAATATGATGTAGGCCATAAGCCTCGCTTGGAAAATGGTCCATAAATCAACACAAACAAACTTGAACAAATGCCACGAACTAAACGTTTCCTAATATTTTATTGTTTATCTATATTGATTTCACAGGACATAAAAACTATATTTAGATACATAAAACATCATTTTATTACTAGGTAAACACGAAATTAATTGCATTTTGACGGAGGTTTCCACAATAACTAGGTACGCTGTTTATTCGGGTAAGGGGGAATATGTTTAGCAACAAAAAATGTATAGTTTGTATCTCCTTGGGCTGTGGTATTTTAATTTAGAAAAATGTTTGGTATAAAAGAAAAAGTGGTGGAGGCTTTTTATAACAATTAAGGAAATTAATTTAAAAACTATGTCAGGTTGCACAAAGAATTTTAATAATAATTAACTAACCAGCAAGTGTGACATTGGCAGAAATCATTTTCTTACAATCCTACTGACCCGGTTACCTTAATTTTTAATTAACTAATAATACCTGTCAAACTCATTTATGCCACAGTCAAACTTGTTGGTTAGTTAATTCTGGTTAAAAATCTTTGTGCCGCCCAACAATAGTCTTTAATGTCTCCAATTAGTGCAAATAGACTTTTTTGGAACACGCAATTCTCTGGTTAAATATGTATTTTGTTGTTTGGTTCGATGACTTAATTAAAAACCGTGGCGCTGTATCAAGGCTAATAAAATTTTGTATCTCCCTTTGTCGCGACCCTTTTCCCTATATGAAAAAGCAACAAATGAACATAATATAACACACATTAAACACGATTATTTTTATATTATTATATATAATTTTGCAGACAGAAAAAAAGGATTTTTTGAATTTATGAAATATATATTTTCGAACAGTTTCGTTAGTATAACGGATTTAAACATTATTTCGAAACATTGTATTTTGTTAAATGAAAATTTTGATTTACGCCAAGTTAGGTCTATAACAATAAAACAGGCGTTAAACTTAGAGTGAAATTATTAACAACTATTTGTGGTTCTAAGTGTAGTTGCCGAAAACTTCGTCCAAATTTTGGGAGGAAATGGGGATGTTAGCTTAAGATACATTTCTAGAAAGTGATCGAGTAATTTTCGCAGTGTGTCATTTTTTTCTAGTGCCTACTAAAAAATAAATAATGTAATGTATAATAAAGAAAAATCCTTGAACGGCAGTAGAGTTTTGGACTTGTATTGTCTTTATTTGTTTTGAATCACTACGTTTCAACTGGTAAGCATCTCCAGTAGTCTTCAGGTGAATACTGAAAGAAAAATCCAACCAAATGCCAACAAAATATCTCAAACTTTTAAAATATTGCTTCTAGCAAATCGATAGTTACTTTTATTTTTTATCTTTATCTTTGTAGGTTTTTGACCGTGAAACGCAATTTGCCCAATCCTTATTTTACTCCAGGATGCAATTGAGCTACTTTTCTGACCGCGGGACGCAATTAAGTTACACCGTATTGTTTTGCGGAATTAGGATTGTTACAAGCCAATGAAGTTCTAATATTATATCAACTTACACTAATAAATTAATCCAAAACTAACCAGACCTTTGACTGCGATATCAATTACCTGGACATTTGGCTTAATTCTTGACTTACTAACCAGGCAACTTTGATTGTAAGTAAATCATTTCTGCCAACTCATTGATGTCAGAATTAAAGTGTTTTGGCTATTTATTGTTTAGAATCTTTGTGCAGCCCACCATTAGCGTTATTACAACCCAAAGGGGCTATTATGTTTTAACAATTTGTTTGATTTATTTCTTGGAATAACATTTAGATAAGTCAATTTAAAAGCATATTTAATTTTAACCCATCATAATTTATTAATCGTTTTGCCAAAATGTGAGTTTATACTAGTTTCATATTTTCGACTGATTTAAAATAAAATAATAAAAATGTTTGGTAGGAATAATCTAATAAAAGTTATATTAGGTATAGAATATTTTTAAAGTAATGTCCAAGTATTCTGTGCTAAATTTTTCTTTCGTGCATTTAAATATTTATGAAAATAACAAATAACTTTAAGAATATGCAAAAGATACTTTGAAAAATTTAATCCTAAGAATAGAAAAATACTACGAAATATTGTTTTGTTAAACTTTATTTCCCAAAAGCAAACATATATTTTTTAGAATATTACAACCTATTTTAAAAATCTTAAAATACCCTATAACTTTAAAAACGCAATATAATCGGATTACTATTTATCTGACTTTATTTTTGTTTCGCATGACCTCTATTACTGGGTTTAGTTTGATTTACGACACATGGTATACCCTGTATCTCCTATATCTGGTGAAATGAAAAGGGTAAAAACACTTTATTGAAAAAAAAAACAAAATTGATAAAATGTAGGGGAGACTGGGGCACGTTCGGCCATAGGGCAGAATCGGCCTTCTTCATTTCAGTTTTATTACTAGAAGTTGGCAATATTGCTTCTGTAACAGAGTACGTTTATTTTACGGTGCTAATGTGTGTTTCTTAATTTCTGTGAATAAAAACTGTATTTTTACTAAGAAAGGTAAGTTTCTTAAATATTCTTATTTATAACTAATAACACACTCCTTTTAGAATTTTTTTTTTTTTGGAATTACGGATTGATTAACTTTAATATATGTTGTTTCATTTCTAAGATGAACATAGCTTATATTTCTAGTTGATTTCGTTTCAGACGTATTTTCTGTGGCTAAAACCACTCGGGGCACTTTCGGCCACCTGCCGATCCTGCCCCGGATTAATTTGCACCTTGGCAGGTCTCCATTACGCCCGAGAGAATGGTATTGTTCTCCTTAGTTTTCCTCCTCATACATCCCATAAACTCCAACCTCTTCTCGTTGGAGTTTATGGGCCTTTTAAGAGCAAATGTACAATTTTTAATGATGGATGTCTAGTATTCCAGGTAAAACCATCACTGTTAAGCTGATACCCTGACTTACGAAAACTCCGTTTTTGGAATCTTTTACTCCACGTAATACAACAAGCTTTTTTGAAAAACCAGGAATATGACCTTAATTCTTTAGCTGTTAGTGACAGTGACTTCGATGCTACTTTAGTTTTTTATGAGCCACCAAACGATAAAGATGAAGTCACCTCTCAAGACATAGAAAAAAACTCAAATTCAACCAGTTGTGACGTGGATATAATACCATCTACTTCAAAAGGAATAACGATACATTTACCACCCCTTGAAGAAAAAGAAAATGGGATATTAGAGGATGGAATAAATCAGGCAAATAAATTAAAATCAGTTTTTAGTCCAGAGCCTGTCAGACCATTTCCGAAAATATTAAAACCAATAAGTATAGTCAGGCGACCCAAAGCCAACCAGGGAAAGTCAAGCATGTATACAGAAACTCCTAAAAAGAATAGAATTTAACAAATTGAAGAAGATAAAATGGCCATGCAAAAGAAAAATTCGGAAAACCAGGAAAAAAAGTTAAAAAGATTATACCATGATACCGATTTACGAAAAAAAGATGCAGTTAAAAGAAAAAAGTATTTGATAACTCCAGCAGCGAATCAGAAGAATTTGATATTCAATGTGATAGCGATGCAGACAACAAAATAAGTTTAAATTCTCTAGAAGACACTGACAATATTGAACTTGGCAGCTTTGTTTTAGTTAAATTTAGATTAAAAAATACCGTTATGCACTATGTTGGTTGCGTATAGAATATAATTTCATTAAATGTATTTGAAGTTAAATATCTTAGGCGCAGAGCTAATACAAATAAGTTTTACATTCCATAAGTGGAAGATGTAGAAAGATGTGACCGTATTAGCATTTCAGCTTTTCTAAACAATCCCATTAAACCAAGGAGAGACTCATCTTTACCTTTTAATTACCATTTACATAGTCTCAATATAAAATAGATAGCCTAATTTTTTATATACAAAGTTCCTATATTTCTGTATTTGTAATAAACCATTTTCCAATGTATTTTCTTACTTGTGATCTATATCAATAAAAATTAAAAGTACTCGACCCATATTACCTATGCGTTCTTGCACTTTTCATGATTTTTCGATCTATGCCGAATCTACCCCAGTCTGTGGCCGAAGGTTCCCCCTTCATGGGGCGCATTCGGCCATTATGTAATTTCTTTTTTAATGATCAGCAATAATGATAACCTATTTTTAGTAAAATAGTTTCATGTTGCTGCTTATTTTAAAGCCAAATAACTCTCTTTTAGTATTTAAATGTTTCTAATGATTATTAAACCATACCTGTGGGAAAAACCCCGTTATAGGGCCGAACGTGCCCCTCCCCTATATGTATTACATTTTTTTTCGTTTAGCACGGCAGTACAGTGAACTAACATTTATGAAGATGACGTACTGTTCCTACAGTTCTTACTAATTTTCCTAGTTGCTGGCAGTCTTTCCCACATAACAAACAGATATTTATATATTTTGAATATACCTGCGATATTCATAAAGTATATAAGATTAGCTATATTTAATGAACATAAATGTTTAATTGTGGCTATGCATTCACTTTATATTACATTTATTATTTAGCATATGTTTATTTTATTACAAGCTATGATTGTCCTAGATTCAATGTATGTCGTAATATCCAGTAATAAATACATTACCTACTTACACTTAAGTAAACATTTTAAATGTATATTTAATATTATTTTGCTGAGTTTTTATCTCATGAAACAAGAATTCGAACGATCACCATCATTGATTAGTTTCACCATATTTACTTCATTTTGTAAAAAGCACATTTTCTTTTAGATAAAAATGCATTTTTAGATAGGTACATTTTATATATGTATTAGTTACATTAAACTATAAAGTAGGTGACTATGTACATTTTAGGGTGGAGTGAAAAAAATGTTCTCTCCTTTCTTAAATAATTAGTACGAAAAATTTGTCGTTTGGTCCTCTATTAGATCTTCTCTTAGATCTAGTATTTTGCTTTTTGAGATTAAAGAAAAATCTTGAGGTTCTGCCGGGACTGGCGAAATTTTGATTCAACGACATTTTTTTTATGTTATTCTTAAATAGTTTTGAAAATTATAATAGTGATTAGTTAAAATTAATCAGAATTAGTAAATAACTGCTAGGTAATACTTCTTAGACAAGAAATGTGGAAATATTTTAACGTCGAGAATTAACTTTAAAAAAAAAAGTTAGGCTACGGCGGACCCTCAAGATGTTTTGAGGTCTCATTTATACATATAAAAATAGAACTGTAGAATTACTTTTTAGCACCTTATTACAAACCTTAAATTCACTAGTAAGCCCAGAACATTAAAAATTTATTCATATTTATAGAAATCTTTTGATGGCCATATATTATATGGAATTATCTGTGTATATAGAAACCGAAAAGGTAACTTTTAAGCACTATTGCATTGGCTGTATTAAACAAACTTTTTTTCGCATAATACATAGGTGCACATAAAGAAAAATTAGGGTTCTAACTAGAGATTTTGTGTAATTAACAGTTAAGGTACTTCCCTCTCTTTGGTCTCAGCCTCGTATAAGTTAGTAATTATACTTTCACCTGCAAATACAATTTCACAGCGTCATTCTGATTGGTCCGGGTTTCTGGGAAAATAATAATCAAGATGACGCACAGTCGTAGGAATACATTTTTATTTTAATTTAGACGATCATACTTATTTTTAAATTTAAAAAAATTAAATGAAACTTGACATTTTGTCGATAGTTGGTATTTATTTGTTCTATATGCAATAGCGAAGTTTTACATTAATAGTATCTATAATTTTAACTTATTAAAACTTATTTAAATTTTGTTGTTCTTACAATCATGGGAAATGTTGACGGGCGAAAAAAATACGATTTTAGTAGATACTGGAGATCACATATCTGTCGTTAAACGTTCTAAAATACTGCCAGACCAAACTATTAACACGTTAAATAGGAGTAAAATAAAAGTAATTACAGAAGGCATTCAAAATACCTTTGGCATGACAGTCACAAACATTTTTATAGACAATTTAGGCATACATCATAATTTTAATATTGTAGGTCACGATTTTCCCATTCCTTCTAACTGTATTTTAGTCCAAGATTTCCTTTCTAGATATAGGTACATTTTAGACGATTTAGATTGGCCCATGACTATTAAACTAAAAAATAGATACCTTTATGACACATTAGCAACGACGATATATTAACATTTTCTCCTAGATTGATGCGAAATTATTATTAGGCTTGTAAATAGCCTGAAAATGCTTCCTGATGACGCCGTAGACATAATTAATTTTCAGCTAGAAACTGCTAACCCAGATATTTTTGATATCTATAACATATGGTGGATCGTTATACAAATTTAGTAAAACAACCAAATTTAGAAATGCCAAATTAAAAAAAAAAACGACGTTCTTAATCTTTGTAAGGAGTTTTCAGATATTTTTGCATTAAGAACGAACAGGGTAACCGGTAAACAGTTTTGATCAACAAAAAAAAAACTGTTACTCGATAGCAACCCTGTTTATATTAAAAATTATTGGATACCTAAAGTTTTAAAAAGTCAGATAAATCGTATGTTTAAAAAATGGTTGCATAATGGCAAGCGTAACAGTTGTCTCAACTACGAAGTATACCAGCTCGGTATTACTGGTACCCATAAAAATTACAAAAATGTTTAAAATACCTGGCGCCGTGTAATTGATTTTCGCTAATCAAAATAAACTTATTGCTAACTCACATCCACCTCCAAAGATTAATAAACTTTGTAGAGCAAAATGGGTTTCAGTTGTGGACCTTCCACCTTATATCAGGATTTCATCACATCCTCTTAGATGAAGAACTGCACAATACAACATCGTTTAGCGTTGACTCAGGATTATATAGATTTTCGCGGTTACCTTTTAAATTATCAGTAGGCCAAAATAGTTTACAACGACTGATGTCAATGGCATCAGCCGCGCCGCGCCGGTAGCTCAGTTATTGAGTTACTGGCGTTTGATCGTGGACGGCCGAATTCGATACTCAGAGAGGTGCTTTATTAATTTTTTTCTTATAACCATCTCTCGCCATTCATCCTCACATATATTTTTTACAATATATTAGACGTATATTTAATTATATTTCTATAAAAATAACTTATATTTTGTTTACTAGGTATTTACAATATTTATTTCAGGGTTCAATGGCAATTGTATTCTGTTTCAGTACAATTTTTGGTTGGAAGACCCGGATAATAACCTCATCGGCTGGGCGATTATAAAATTTCATAATCGATTTTTGATTATAAAAATAATCGACTTTTATGATTAAATCGATTAATCCAAATAACCAACGAATCGATTAATCAAAGAAATCGATAAGTCGATTTTTGAAAATGTTAGATTCGAATACGAATAATCGATTCATCGATTTAAAAAAAAATGGTATTATCAAATTCATTAATAATCGATTAATCGAAGAAATTTTAATAATTTATTAATCAATTTCCATTTAATATAACACCTCTTATGTGACATTTGCGTGTTAAGTACTACTTTATTTTATTTTCCAAACTTAAAATACCAAATGTATCAAAATTATGCTTTTCAGTTAAAAAATAAACGAAAAATTAATTTAACCTTCACTCCCTTCTAATCGAAATATCTATTAATCAAAAAGTCGATTATTTTGCTCACCCCTACTCATAAGTCGGCCACATATGTAGGTGATTCTCTAGGAAAGGGAGGTGTAATAGTTTAAGCTATTAAACTATTTTAATAATAAACAAACAATAAGGATATGTTGAACCATTGCTCGACCTGATTCTAGCTATTGTGTTTAATTATTAGATTTATATGTTAGTATTAGGTATATTTATTTGTTTATGTAAACTCACGTTGTAACCCTATGATTCTACCAATAGGTACAATTCATGGTATTCACTTACAAATGAACCATGTATCTAAATACTTCCTAAAGAGACTAAGATACAGCACTTAAGAAAGCATAAAAATTAAATTTCAAAGAACCTGAAAGTACCTTATACTAATAAGGTTGTATTTCGCCTAACACTGTTAGATAGTAAAATACAAATCAGATTAAATAGTTCTACCAAGAAATGAAAACCCCACTATTGGTAGGATGCCACCACTTGCAGACCGGTTTCGAACTCTTGTTCTCATCAGTACAGGGTAGATGTTCATACCATACCAAATAAATGTTTTTAAGCTAGTGCCTATAATATCAACCTTCTTGGGTTGTATATAGAGGTTAGCGCCATCTCTTTGTAGTCCCATGCAATTTGTCTGAGTATACCCGTCCCGGTAAAACTATGCAATATGATTTGTATTTTATTATCTAACAGTGTTAGACGAAATACAACCTTTGGTACAAGGTACTTTTAGGTGCTTTGAAAGTTATTTTTCATGCTTTCGACCAGTAAGAAATTCTGTGTTTTTACAATTCTTGTAAAGCCCTCGACGGGTATACTCAGACAGATTTCATGGGACTACCAAGAGATAGCGCAACGTCTATACAGGGTGATTCACGGTGGATGGTACGTTAGAAGTATATGACGAACCATTTAACGAATCGTTTTGAAAATTTGGTTGTTTATATAAACGGACATGCTTTATTTACCTAAAATATTTGTAATGATGCAGTGTTGCCACGTCTACCTAAAATTAGTAGCAACTTCGTTATTTTAAATGGAACACCCTGTATTTTATTAAATTTTTGAACCCTCTATTACTTTCTTGACAACTTTATTTAATGTTGTTCTATACTTATCTCTTACCGTGTCTAAGATAATAATTAAATTGCATTTTTTTGACGAAAAACGTTAACTTAAAAAAATGTTGATATTTTTAAACTCTGAAATATTAGAGCCCTGAAAATTGGTGGATGGGTAAATATTACCAGGGGGCTTTTAACCCTATGCCGAAATCTTAGTTGCGATATACAGGGTGGTTTAAAAATACAGTTAGTTTGGGGACTTCAATAGATGACCATAAGTATATTTTTTTAAATGTAACACCCTGTATATTATCACTGATTTAGAAAGCTACTTAAATTGGCTCTTTATTTTTGTATAACATATCTATACCTAACTAGTCAAGTTTCTGACTTATAAGCCATTATTTGTAAAATTTGCTCAAAAATTTGATTTTTAGTAAGTATGCCATGACAAACTCTTGTTTGACATAAAAATTATGGCACTTTCTTTAAAAATTCAGTTAAAAATTACTGAAGAAAACTATTTAAACGCAGTACTTATGAATTTATTTATTTTATTTGGACAGTGTGATATAATTATCGCTAGAACATGTATAAAGTTTAATGAAATGTACCCAAATCTACCGCCAATGAACTTAAGGAAATTTATACTATTTCAGGATTGTAATAAAAAAAAATTAAATCGATCATTTTAACAATTGTTCAAAACGCTGTCCGTTTACATCCAAACACTTTAAGATGCGGGTATTTACCGCATTAGTCGTGGAAGATCTAATCTCGTTTGGATTTTGTTCTCTAAATGCTTGGGTAACTCGACGTAGCAATTCTTCTTTTGAATGTACTGGTGACTTGTAAATTTTTTCCTTAAACATGCCCCACAAGTAAAAATCCAATGGATTGAGATCGGGTGATCTTGGAGGCCAATTCCAAGGCCCCAAACGTCTTATCCAACGATCATCAAAAAGTCTATCAAGTTCCACTGTAACTTCTCTTGTACAATGTGCAGGAGCTCCATCGAGTTGATACCAACAGCTTCGATAATCTTCAAGGGGCAGATTATCAACAAAGTTTTCGACAACTGTTCTTAAAATATTTAAGTAGCTTCTCGATGTTAATGACTCGTCGTATATAAAATAGTTTAATTGATTGTCCATTAACATGCAGAAAACATTAAAACTAAATTTTTCTTGAAATCCAGCTTCCTTGGTGACATGAGGGTTATCTCTTGACCAAAAATGACTATTTCTTCTATTGAAAATCCCTTCCCTTGTTAATTTAGATTCCTCGGTCCAAATTATTTTACTTAAAAAGTTTGGATCTTCTTGGGTGCGCACTAATAACATCTCACAAAATTCAACTCTCTGTTGTGGATCTTGAGGCTTCATGGCTTGAACTTTAGTAAATTTAAAATCATGCATGTTATGCTGTTCTAAAATCCTCTGAACTGATGAATATGTTAGACCTAAATCATATTCAGCACAACGTATTGACGACTGAGGAAATGCATGAAAATAAGCGAAAAGATTAATCTGGTTGTCTTCGTCAGAAGTTACGGGTCGAGGCAAGTTTCTTGGGGCTTTTAAAGTTGAACCAAACTCAGTAAAATTTTTCTGGATCCGTAAGAATTTCCTTAAGTTCATTGGCGGTAGATTTGGGTACATTTCATTAAACTTTACACATGTTCTAGCGATAATTTGATCACACTGTCCAAATAAAATAAATAACTTCATAAGTACTGCGTTCGAATAGATTTCTTCCATGCTTTGTAATAATTCAGTATCTCAGTCGACAATATTTAATAAAATACCACAACAATAATGAGAGTGACATAATTTTTATGTCAAACAAGAGTTTGTCATGGCATACTTACTAAAAATCAAAAGGAAATTAAATTTTTGAGCAAATTTTACAAATAATGGCTTATAAGTCAGAAACTTGACTAGTTAGGTATAGATATGTTATACAAAAATAAAGAGCCAATTTAAGTAGCTTTCTAAATCAGTGATAATATACAGGGTGTTACATTTAAAAAAATATACTTATGGTCACCTATTGAAGTCCCCAAATTAACTGCATTTTTAAACCACCCTGTATATCGCAACTAAGATTTCGGCATAGGGTTAAAAGCCCCCTGGTAATATTTACCCATCCACCAATTTTCGGGGCTCTAATATTTCAGAGTTCAAAAATATCAACATTTTTTTAAGTTAACGTTTTTCGTCAAAAAAATGCAATTTAATTATTATCTTAGAAACGGTAAGAGATAAGTATAGAACAACATTAAATAAAGTTGTTAAGAAAGTAATAGAGGGTTAAAAAATTAATAAAATACAGGGTGTTCCATTTAAAATAACGAAGTTGCTACTAATTTTAGGTAGACGTGGCAACACTGCATCATTAAAAATATTTTAGATAAATAGAGCATGTCCGTTTATATAAACAACCAAATTTTCAAAACGATTCGTTAACTGGTTCGTCATATACTTCTAACGTACCATCCACCGTGAATCACCCTGTATACAACCCAAGAAGGTTGATATTATAGGCTTTAGTTTAAAAACTTTAATTTGCTATTGTATGAACACTTACCCTGTACTGACAAGAACAAAAAAGTTCGAAACCGGTCTACAGGTGGTGACATCTTACCAATAGTGGGCTTTTCATTTCTTGGTAGAACTATGCAATCTAATTTGTATTTTATGATCTAATAGTGTTACTTATAGTATAAGATACTGTCAGGTGCTTTGAAATTTATTTTTAATGCTTTCTTAAATGTTTGCTACCACCTGACTAGTAAGAAATTCTGTGTTTTTACAATAAGATACAACCTGCAGATCAGCCCCCCACTTCTTATGGGCGTGATCGAAGCTAGTGACGTCAGACCTTCAGACTATTCACTCAAGTTAGGACGTACGTTTAGCCCTATCGTTATGTGTCAATATTACACCTACATAGGTATTTTTATAAAGTGATCGTGTTTACTAAGGCAGGCGAACTTGTGACTATATCTATCTCTTTTTACTTTAACTACCGGTGGATTGCAAAAAGAGACGGCACTATGATCTAAGTTGCACGAGCAGTGTATTTCATAATTCTACCTAACTTCTCCGCCTGGAACCAAACGAAATCGTCCAAAAAACCTCGCCCTATGATGAAAATGGCAGACAGTGATTGATTATTGATTACATTTTTTTATTTTTTTATTGTTGATGGAAAAGAGCATCGTCATTTTGCTAAAGGTATGTAATTCAAAAATCTTTTCGTTAACTTTGATTAATAGATTTTATCTTTATAATTATACACAGGGCTGCGTTAAGGCAGATTGGTACCCTAGGTACATTTTTTTTTGTCGCCCTCGCACTAATAAAAATTTAAGTAAATTTTTGATGACATATTTTTATTTTAAAAGAACTTTTTAACACTGATTAGTGGTAATAAAAACATACAAAAACAAATAATAATTTTAATTAAAAACAATTAACATTAAAAAATAGTATTATTTAAAAGGGTTTCTTGCTTGACTTTTCTTGGGCAAAATCGTTATTAGTTTCATCATAACTTATTTTTTGTGACATCGCACTCCAAAGACAAAATGAAGAGAGCAGTTAGACGTTCTTGCTTCATGATCGATCTAAAATTGTTTTTAATCCTTGACAGTTTTGAAAATGATCTTTCAGATGAAGTATTAGCAACCGGAATTGATAAGTAAATTCGACACGCGATGTCGATTGGGAGTTTCTTTTAATCCATTTTCCCTTAAATACTTGCAAATTTCCAATAGAGATTTAATGTTGTATTCTAAATGCGCTTTTAGATTAATTCATTTTTGAATAAACGAAGAATCTAAATCATTTTCGTAAATGTGTATTAACTTTAACTATTACCTTATTCTCCAAGTTACACAAATTTGTTAGGACATAAAATCGCTCATAAATACTTTGGTAAGCAACTAAGCGTCTGTTTAGATCTGCCACGAGTACATCGATGATAACGTAAAATATTTCGATTTTTATTTTATCTTTGGCTGAAAACGATGCTTCTTTTCTGCACCAACACTGTCATCAAACTGAACCTTCCTTCGTTTTTTTCTGCCCTCTTTATATGTTTTTGTCTGATACTGTAAAATATTTTTGGCTTCTTGTTCGTAAATTGTGAAATCGTTTCTTATTGAAGTTAAATATTTTAGTCCTTCCAGTTCTCGAACAACAGAACTCAGGTGAATCGCAGGATATTGCACATATTTATTATTCTCTCTAAAATGTGATGCCAAATGACAGCAAAAAATAAGTTACAAACACGTCCATTTTTTCACCGAGTGCTCGTGCTTTATGTTTTACAGCCCCGGTTTGACTTTCATCAGTCGGCAGTTGGGAAAGTGACGTTTTAATTTTATTATACCCATCATAGAGCTTTAGTAGCTTCAGCCCTTGCTGACCACCTGGTGTCTAATAGAGATTTTACAACAGGCGACTTTAGTTTTTGTTAAAATTTCCCATCGATATGTCGAAGCTGAGAAAAACGTATATAAGAGGTTTTGCAAAAAACAGAAAAACATGGTAACGTTTTCACATGAATCTGCTGCAAGAGAGCCTGACAAGTTGAGCAAATGTGGTGTGAACAAGGTACGTACTGTTTGTTCTGACTTTTAATCCTGGCTTGCAGTCCTGAATATGCACCGGACATATTTGATACATTTTGCCGCCCTTCATCAACCTGCCGCCCTAGGCAGCTGCCTTTCTTGCCTAATGGATAAATCGGCCCTGATTATACAAATTATCAAGTTCATATTAGTATCTAAACTAGCCAAAATTTGCAAACACTTTTAATTATTTTTCTTATCCTAAAGTCTTAAAATCATATCTTTTAGTCCTTTCCAGATTACTGAATACTAGTAGAAATCATTTTAACCCGCTTTGGAACTGTTTTTGTATCGTGAATTTTCGTTTTAGATCAGCTGTTTCTTATGAACGAATGCATTTTGAAGGCATAATTTCATCTTCTCTTCAGCTTGTTAATAAAAAGTTTTAAACTAGGCTGACTGCGCGTGCGTACAATAGATCTTTATTGAAAATACGAACATTGCTGAAAGTACATAGAATGAATGAACCAGTAAAAGGAACTCGATAAGAAGATGACGAGGAAGTAGCCTCGAATGAT
The DNA here is from genome assembly GCA_935413205.1 of Polydrusus cervinus. Taxonomy (NCBI): domain Eukaryota; kingdom Metazoa; phylum Arthropoda; class Insecta; order Coleoptera; family Curculionidae; genus Polydrusus; species Polydrusus cervinus. Next base: position 56,466,987 of record OW284511.1, read on the forward strand.
AACTGTGATATATGTAGGTACATACGTCTAATATTTTAATAAAATGATGGCATGCTGCATTTCTGGAATTTTATTTTTCGTTTTTACAGACAATGATAAATAATTTAGAAGGAATTATTTTAAAGTGATATTTAAAGCCGAAAAGTTTATTCAGAATCATAGTATAATATAATATATAATTGTCTTTACTTGTTTAGGTCTGATCATACCAGTTTAAGGTGAAATATGTAAAAAGAATAAACAGACCGAAAAATTTGAGACCAAGACTTTGTGTCTTTTTTCTTAAAAAATACGTAACTAAAACTGGAGTTTGTTGTTTAATTGGTTCTGATTACTTTTCACGGCGCGTGCCTGAAGCCGTTTGGGACTTTAAATTTTATTATTGTCAAAAGCAATTAATATGAAATCTAAAGAGAGCGACGATATCATGTCAGATGCAAGACTGGCGATGAACGCGCTGCTGCCTGGTAAATCAAAAGGATAATATGAAACAGCTTGTACGCGCTTTGAAAAATGGTCCAATGAAAAAAGAGTAACGCTCTGGAGTCACTACTCTATGTTAAGGACAATACTATCAAAAAACAGAAATCCTGACATCAGCAAATACACTGATCTTATTGCATTTTTAAAAATGAAATCTAAAACTTATTTACCCAAGAAATCTAAAGTTCTAACCAAGGAAAATATTGAGGAATTTTTGTTTAAAGCGGATGTTGCCCAATATTTATTGATTAAGGTAAACACATATTATATTAAGTCCGCGTATTTAGTAGTATTAATAAACTGCATAGCAGGCGGTTGCAGACGAGACGAATTGTGCCGAATGACGACAGAAGACGTAAAAAGTCAAGGCAGTATTTATCAAATTTTGGTTCCATCTAGGAAAACAAATAATGGTAATTTAAAACCATAAATTTGTTCGAAATCGTAAAAAATACATCTCTCTGCTTTCAAAACAAATCGATCACAAGCAATTTTTTATATCGTATAAAAATGAACAGTGCACAAACCCACCCGTTGGTATCAATACATTTGGGAGTATGCCCAAAAATATAGCCATTTTTATTAACTTGTGCCTTCTGAATATATTGTTTCAGGTGATCATTATATTCAGTGGCATTATTATTAGTGTCCAACACGTTGGAGCGCCAAACTTTTTTGACCGTTCAAAACCTTGTATTGTGACACTCCATTAACGCAACACTTTCCCTGCGATTTCGGATCGGCAAGTTCCAATCCTGCGCTCCGGAGTCTTCATGTGTGGCTGGCTATTGGCCGATCCTGCAGCTGATATTTAAATTCTTAAAATACATGGGGCATGTAAATCGTCTACTATCGTTGAAGGCTACATAGAGAATTCAGAACTGCAGAAAAATATTGGGAAGAAAAGCTGATACATATAGCATCTCTCCTGAGGTAATTTTAAGTAATATAGTAGGCCAACCGTCTACATCTAAAGTTTTGGAACAATTTACTATCAGCAAGACAATTTCATATGACCAGTTTTCTTCGAGTATAACGCCGCAAAACTGTAGTAGTCGCATTTTAAATATTTATAATAATAAATAAAAATATTTATTTTTAGTTTTTATTAATTAAAGAGTTTGGTATTGTTTCATAAAGGAATTATTGAGAAATTTAATAAAAACAACTTGCTCTTTATTTTAATTATTACTTTCGCACTAGGGCGTTAAAGAAAAAACTTCACACTCAAATTAGTATGAAAGTTTCAGTTTTCAGTTACCAACCAAAAATTATTTTCAGTGTCCCCGCGCTTTTTATTGAAAACAACCCCGGCGTCCCAGAACTATACGTCATCGAGGCGTGTGATTGAACGAATACTAGCAAGTGTACAATTACGTCGGCGACGGCTTCTTTGTTCTCGTAAAATAATAATATTAGGTAATATAAAAATATGTTTTGCGTACAGTAATAATAAATAAATCTGTCGATCGGCTTAGATTTTATACAATAAAAAGTAGTGAAGACAGTGTAGGTGAATACACGTAAATTTTGCGTCTCCTAGATTTTTATCAATTTTTGGTGTCCCTTATTGTTTTAAATTAAACAAAAGTTGATATGAACGAAGATAGCGGTGGCGACAAAATCCATGACAATAAAACGGTCGGATTTGGGTATGCCGAGCAACAAAAACAAAGAAATTTGTCAGGATCATCATTATCGTTTACAGAAAATCGTATAAAATCTTTAACACCCATAAAAACATATTCAAGTAAAGATACAAAAGATGATGACAAAAAAACCAACAATACTGATATAGCGATAAATCAAATGCTACCAGGATCGGTCAATAATTTTCAAACTGCTGATGTTGATATTTTTGGCTCTTCATCAGAAACTACAGACGATAGTGTCTTCAAACCAAGGAAATCAATTGCAAGGTCTTTACCTTATACAGAGAATAATAAAAGCGATGAAGATATGGCAGGTAATATATATACAAAGAGAATTCGATCTGAATCACAAAGTCCAACTATGGAATGAAAGAGACACTGCGATGTTACACATGCAACGGAAGACGAAACTGTCAATGATTCCAGTATGGAAGAAAAGGAGTTGGAGTTAATAATAGAGCTCCTAGATTCTATAAAGAAAGCTTCAAATAAAAGAACCAACTACGGTCTGGTTTTCACAGAAGTTCAACATAATATTATAGAAGATGCTTCCTTTTCCCTACTTAAAAAATGAACAAAAATGGTTAAACGCATTGGGAATCTAGAAGTTGCCAACATCACCCTAAAGAATGAATTACTACTAAAGAATCTTGCCTCTGAAGATAAAAATCAAGTTACATACAGTGATACTTTAAAATCATATCCTTCCGGCAGTAATACAAGTAGTAATTATCTTGTTAATACCAAACAACAACTAATAAGAATAATAAAGCTTGGGTAACACCCCCACAAGCAAACAAACAAAAATTAGAGACTATTGTTAGAGCACAAAATGAGCCAGACGCTAAAAAGGTACTAGAAAAAATTAAGCAAAACCTTAATATTGATGATATAGATGGAAGACTTAAAAACGTGAGAACAGTTAAAGGTGGAGTGATACTAGAAAGCCACAACAAAACACAACAAAAAAAACTAATAGATATCTTAAAACAAAAACAGGGGCTATAAACGAAAGAAATCAAATCCAATGGTGATATTTACAGGAATAGAAGCCGGCTATACAACAGATTATTTCAAATCAGAACTAATTAAACAAAATCCAGAATTACAAACCGAATTTGGGAATGACGTTCAGGAAAAAATCATATTTGTAACAAAGAGAAAGTGTCAAAATCCCAGTAGGGAAAACTGGATAATGCAAACAACTCCAGATATATTTAAACATATTATGAAATCAAAAGACCTACATTTTGATTTGACAAAGCTCTATGTATATGAATACTTTAATTTAGCGATGTGCTTTAAGTGTTGCTCTTTTGGCCATGTCGCGAAACATTGCAATAGTGTTAATATTTGCCATAAGTGTGGCAAAAATCATGATTCTAAGGAATGTACTGAAGAGATAATTTGTCCGAACTGTATCAAGTTGAACCTGCCTGAAAGGAAACATTCAGCCCGAGATACACGCTGTCCTGCTTACCAAAAACACAGATAAATTACAATGGATAATACTTCTAAACGCAAGAACTTTCAGATATATAACCAAAACGTCAGAGGGCTAAGAACAAAAACCGCAGAAGTGCTGACAAATAGTGCAGATTTGAACTATGACATATTAACTTTAACAGAGACGTGGCTACATGAAGGTATTTCCAGTAATGAACTTTTCACAAGTGATTATACTGTGTACAGGTCAGATAGGGATAGACAGCAGACAATGAAAACAAGAGGTGGTGGAGTGTTGTGTGCTGTGCAAAAGAATTTACCGTCACAAGAGTTTTACTTAATTGCCATTAAAGGCGTGGAAATGGTAGGGGTAAGGGTAAAATTGCCTTCTAAATATTTTCTAGTATTAACTGTATATATAACGCCCAATAGTTCTTTACAAATCTATGAAAATTTATTTAACTACTTGGAGTTACTTTTAGCCAAACTCGAGCATGACTTTTTAATAATGGGTGACCTAAACATACCGAATCTTAATTCCCCTATAGGTCTTTGTTTTGTAAATTTCTGTAATTTAATAAAAAGTACCCAATTTAATAATGTAAATAATATAAATAATAGAATATTAGATGTAGTAATATCTAACCCAAATTGTAGTGTTAAGAAATGTTCCGATCCTATTGTAAGCGAAGATTCTCATCATCCTCCCATGGATATAGATGTCACATTATTTGAGTTTATTCCTGTTTGTCATCCAAGTAATGTTTCCTACTATGATTTTTGTAACGCAAATTATTTAGAATTATACAACACTTTAAGAACTACAAATTGGGATACTGTTGAAGGGACTACAGATGTACATATCGCACTTGATAGATTTTATGATATTATCTACAATATTTCTAATCAATTTATTCCTAAAAAAAACAGCCAGAAAGCGCAAATATCCACCGTGGTTTACTAGAGAGATTATCATCGATATTAAAGCAAAGGAGCGAAACTTAAAATTATTTAAAAGGACTCAGCTACCACAATGTCTAGCCGACTACAAGCATCTTAGATCAAAAATTAAAAAAGACATAAAACCCGCCTATAAAGAATATCTTGCTAGATGTGAAACCTCTATACGAGGGGACTCCAAGCAATTTTGGAATTTCGTTCAAAATAAAAAAGGAAACAACCACGGTATCCCTAAAGAAATGATTTTAAATGAAAAAAAATACTTGGGTGAAGAAAACGTTGTTAAAGTTTTTGCCTCATTTTTTCAATCTGTTTATGAGCAACCTAATACACAGGGCGACATATCGTATGATGAGGATCAACAGATAGGGTTTGACTTATTGCTAATATACGAGGATGAGCTCATTAAAGCAATTTGTAGTTTAAAAAATGAAAAAACTTTAGGTCCGGATAATTTACCCAGATTTATTTTAAAGGCATGCAAAGAATTATTGGCTAAACCACTGTTCTATATTTTCAACCTGTCAATAAAAACTAAAGTGTTCCCCGATAAACTTAAAGTGGCGCGTATCACACCTATTTTCAAGCGTGACTGTAAGACAGATGTAAGAAATTATCGGCCCATTGCAATTCTATCAAACATTGCCATAGTGTTTGAAAATATAATAAGTAATAGAATAAATTTTCATGTAAAAGAAAAATTGTCCAAATATCAGTATGGTTTTCGTGAGGGTCGGTCAACAGTTGGTAATCTTGTAGATTTTGTGGAATATACTACAGATGCTTTGGCGGAAGGTGCTCAAGTTGATACTGTATACATAGACTTTGCTAAGGCGTTTGATAAAGTCGACCATAATCTGTTAATAGCTAAACTAAAGAGATTTTTTTTATCGTCAAGTTGGTGTTTATTTATAAAGTCGTACTTGACGGATAGAACTAACTATGTATCAATTAAAGGTTACAATTCACCTAACTTTCTCTAGACATCTGGTATTCCCCAGGGATCCAATTTGGGACCCCTTTTGTTTTTGTTATTCATTAATGATGCTGTTGATGTTGTAAGGAATTCGCAGGTTCTTCTGTTTGCAGATGATATAAAACTCTTTAGAAAAGTCGAGGGTATCATTGGTTGTAGTGCATTGCAGAGAGATTTAGACGCGCTATATGACTGGTCCATAATAAATAGCTTGCCTTTTGACATAAATAAGTGCAAACATATGAAGTTTTCCTATTCTGAGAAAACTACTAACTTTGCCTACTTAATCAATGGCAATAAGATCGACTCAGTATCTGAAAAGAAAGATTTGGGAGTTTTGTTTGATGACAAATTGTCTTTTAATTTACACATTGAATCAGTAGTAAAGTTATCCTATAAAAACCTTGGTTTGTCTTATGAAATTCTAAATCTTTTACTTCTACAAAAACTCTAAAGATTCTTTTTAATAGTTTAGTAAGAACAAAACTTGAATACGCCAGTGTTATCTGGTCTGTTTTTAATAGAACTAGACAAGTAGGCTATGGAACTTTTAATTTTAAATCAATTAGAACTAATTATCAAAAAAAATCTCCCGTTAGCTATATGATTATTAATTACAACCAAAATCAAAAATACTGTGATATATTTGGCGATTCTAAGATTACGTTTGTAAACAAACTCAAAAAAAGAATTTTAAATATAACAGATTTTGTAGATTTCTAAATTTTGTTATAACATTAACTTTGTGTATAATAGGCATGTAAGTTATGCTTTTATATATAATTAGTTTTAGATAAAACTGCTCTTGTCTCACTCATGAGTAGAATAATTATTCTTTTAGAAGTTGGCTATGAGTGGCCACCCCCTAATAAATACTACCTGTATAATTGGGTTAATGATATGTTCTGTATCAACCTGTATTGTGTAGTTTTCAATAAATAAATAAATAAATAAATAAATAAATAATTATTTTTATATTTTTTAAATCTTTTATTTACCTTGCAATGTCAAATCTTGTTAGCTGAATTAGAATCACTTCCTTTTATCCTGCGGGGAAATTTTACGTGTTGATTCAGTTCCGATGACAATGCAAAAAACTTAACAATGACGCATTAATTGAAATTAAAATATTAAGAAAAATATTCAACGAGATCTGAAAAAGAAAAAAATGAACCAATATTAAAAAAAAAGCTTTTTTGAGTGCACTAAAAAGAAGAATTATACAATTTTATGATATAAAAGCTTGTCGCGAAAATAAATCTAGACACAGGTCATTTTAAATTTAATTTATAAAAAATGCATAGTTTTAGTCTCGTGACAAGCTATTTTTTAAATACTGTTTTATTCATAAATAGACACTGCAGTTTATCCTATATTTTAATGATATTTTTTTTTCATTTTCTCGTGTACGTAGAGTTAAATTCAAACATAAAAGGTACAGGAGGGTCATATACCTGTCAAAGTCCGCATGTATTGTCTTTTCGCTCAGTGCACTATTATTCTGTATTCTTAAGATAGACAAGCGGTTATTAAATCATTTGCCAAGGCTGCACGGCTTTTACGGGTCCAACTCAGAATACGAGAGAACCAGTGCGCTAAACATGCATCCTTTTATTATTGCAAGTTTCAGAAATCTTATCTTGATTTTGCCAACCTTACTATTTTTACGTTTGTCCTAGAAACTAAAGGAGGGAGGAAGAGGTCTCATTAATATATATATAACTTGTGCAAGTCACAAGAGACCTTTATGAGAAAATACTTCCAAGAATCGAATGGGGAAATTCTTAAAAAAGTGGTAGCAGCAGACGCTGGATATACAGCCCTCAACTTAAAGCGAAACGGACTACCTAACATCATCCGCGCGCCGCCAAGTCAACAGCTTGTAACTTGGCAAGAGAAAGCTCTACACGGCAAATACCCTACTGCACTCCAAAATCCACTCATAGATAGAGAAATGTCACTGAATTGGTTAGAGAAAAGGCAGCTTCACGCTGAAACAGAAGGTTTTATTATCTCTATCCAAGACCGTGTCATTCGAACTCGAAACTATGAAAAGGTCATCATGAAAAGGAATGTGGAAGATGTGTGCAGAAAATGCAACTGCCCCGGAGAGACGATAGAACATATCACGGCGGGTTGTGGTGCTATGGCCCCCAACGCTTACCTGGGGAGACATAATCAGGTGGCAAAGATCATCCACAATACTCACCCGAGCCAGTCCTTGAATCCCCTGAATATCTCTTATACTGGGACAGGCCAATAATAACGGATAGAACAGTAGACCACAACCGTCCGGATATTCTTCTTATCGAAAAAACCACCAAGAAAGCTTTCATAATCGATATAGGTTGCCCACTAACACACAACCTCTCTAAAACCGAATCGGAGAAGAAGACCAAGTACTCGAATTTGGCTATAGAGATAAAAAATATATGGAAGCTAGATAAAATCGACATAATTCCGATCATAATATCGGTGGAGGGAGCTATGACGAAAAATTTCAAGCCAAACTTGGAAAAACTGGGCCTATCAGGTTATTTATACCAACTAATCCAGAAAAGCGTCATCCTCCAAACATGCCATATAGTACAGAAGTTTCTAAACAGTACAGGTTAAGATGAATTTCTTGTACTGTAAATAATACCAGCAATACCAACAAAAAGCTGTGAAAACTAACATTGAGAAAAATAATAATAATAATAATAATAATAATAATAATAATAATAATAATAATAATAATAATAATAATAATAATAATAAAACATAATTCCAGTCATAATATCGGTGGAGGGAGCAATGACGAAAAATTTAAAGCCCAACTTGGAAAAACTGGGCCTATCAGGTTATTTATACCAACTAATTCAGAAAAGTGTCATCCTCCAAACATGCCATATAGTACGGAAGTTTTTAAACAGTACAGGTTAAGATGAATTTCTTTTCTTCTCTGTACTGTAAATAATACCAGCAATACCAACAAAAAGCTGTGAAAACTAACATTGAGGAAAATAATAATAATAATAATAATAATAATAATAATAATAATAATAATAATAATAATAATAATAATAATAATAATAATAATAATAATAATAATAATAATAATAATAATAATAAATGACTTTATTGTAAATAATTTACAAAAGGGGAAGTTGAAGCAAGCTTCCTCACTTAACCACTAAGTATATAAACAAAATTTTATTAAATATTCAAATTATACCTTCTACAAGGGATTAAGAACATAATTAAACATATTTCAGAATAAAACAAATACATGTCAAACACAATAATATTCAGCTCGATATATGCATATAGATATACAGTACCTATATATTATGGTCTTTGGACAGAACTATAAAAAGTTGCCGATAACTTTCTTAATTGCCCCTTTAAACCTTGTACCTGTTAAAAATTTTATGCTGTCAGGAACCTTATTATAATATTTCGCAAGACTAAAACTGAAGGAACGTTCGTAATGGGCTGTAGAATGTATGGGCGTAGTAATAGTATATTTATATCGAATATCCAGACTATGCGCCTCATTCCGAAATTTAATTTTGTTATATAAGTATTGTGGGCGCTGGTTAAGTAGAATTTTATTAAATAAAACAAGTGAGTGCAATATTCGCCTTTCATCCATTCTAAGCCATCCAATCTCACGAAGTTTAGCAGACACACCTCTCTCTCTTCCCCTTATGCCCCCAATCAGACGACACAACAATTTTGGATGAGCTGAATTCGATATGAATCGGCAGCCGTTAGACAAGGCCCATAGACTGAATCAGCAAAATTAAAATGTGACAGCACAATAGAATCGCAAAGTTTTTTTCTCTCATTTAATATACTGTTAAGTCAAAATTCGGCAACTGTGCCTCTAGTCTGTAATATGGCCGACGTGAATTGATAAAATGGTTCGTTTTCTTAATAAAGTGCCGTTTTTGAAGCATTTACCTATAGTTTTATTGTATTGTAGTAACCAATAATTAAATAAAATCATGTACACGAATCTACAAATACGTTACTTACAAACGTTGTAAGTTAATTTAAAATAAAACAATTGTTCTATTAATGTAATGTAATATTATTTTACTTTACTCCGTTTTATACGCACTGATGCTCAGCGAGGCGCGCTGAAAAACGGTGCTTTAGATTTAGTGCATGTGGTACTATGTAGATCCGCGGACACAAGAGAAGCGCGACGCATTGAACCCAATGCTAAATTCCCTATCCTCATATTTCTCCGCGCCGCGCTTCTCATAAGTGCGCAACAAGCTTTAATATAATGTAGTAAATAATAAAACCACACATCATCATTTCACGTTTACCTACTTCTTACAAATAAATTAATTTTTTATAATTATATTGTGTTTTCAACGGACTACGCCACTGGCGTGTTGATATCGCCAGGCAATTTTGAAGTGAGATATAACGTTGTGTCGTCTTTCTAAATGGCGCTCCTGTACAATTCTTGTTCGAATCTAAGTCTACTAGATTGTCTAAAAATTCCAAATATCATAAAAGCTCTGCGTTTTATTTATCATTGAAGAACGCATCAGCGCAGGATTCTTTTCTTTTAACCCGTTAAACGATTTTTTTACAGCGTGGCAATCACGCTGTTTTACCAATGCATGCGCCACATTTTCCGTCATTTTTCGCAATGAACGCCCGTGACTCGCACGCTTTCCGTGGACCGCCAAATTTAAAATAGCGAGTTTTAATAAACGGAGTGGCGCAAATGATAGATTATCAGTTTGTTATTTAAGCACGTAACCGTACACGTACTACACTGTGCGTCGAAAATAAGTGAATTGTAAGAAGTTTTGAAAGGTCTAAACTTAAACCGTCCTAAAAAATGTTACATATATATCATAATTGTTTAAAATACTACTTATTTATTTATACCAAACGGCTCTATTCGACTAAGGTACTGACTGTTTGAATTCCAAGGTGTAATGAAATTTAAATGTACTATATAACATCAGGTAACAATAGCCTAGTTTGTTTTTCTACTTCTATTAAGTAAAATTTTTCTGTTACTAAAATGCATTATCTTAATATTGTATTTGTTGCGTCTAAATTAAATATGACAATGTTTAAAATTTGAGATACTCCTTACTGTATGTTGATTAAGTAAATACTTTATCGACCGTTTAAAAACAACGTATTTATTTAAATAATATTTTGGTTCCGTTGAATAGTATTCCCTTAACAAAAATCAATCATTGAAATAGTTTTTGCAAACGGTTGGAGATATACTAACTAACCGAAACGTTATGATCAGTAACAAAATAAATATAATGAAAGTCCGATAAAATTTTATTTGTGATTGAAAGAGATGCCCCTAGCAACTTGGAACCAAAGAAACGTACAGCGATCATTTGCACCAGTACAAAATTAATCAGCCTATTTTAATAGTTTTTATAGTATGCTTATTATAAACAGTGTCATAGTCATCAAAAACTTTTATTATTTTCTTATTACGTTTGTACTTACTTATTGCCTTTCGTTTTTTGCGATTGCGGAGCTCAACTTCAATCGTCCTTAAAATTTTTATTATACGCGACAGATATAGAAAAATAACTGGTATTTACCGTTCTGTTTTCCGTACATTGATGTTTTTAATAGCTTCCAATAACGAATCCGAACGAAATCTTCCTAAAATGGTGGAAAATGATAATAAGTACATAAAACCAGATAAATCAGACGAAATTATAAGATTTTTAGAAAATCTTTTTTTTTATGATTTTAAGGTTATGAGTAGGAAATCATATCACTGTTGTATTAACAGTACTATACTAATAGCGAAGGCGTCTTATTTATAATAAATTATAACATCATCCTGTAAGGTGATGAGCCTCCGACGATACCTTTAGATTAATAGCCTTTTCTTCCTTAATTTCTAACCCTGATGGAACAGATGAATTTTAATATAGAAATATTTTTGAGTTATAATATTTTCTAATTAGGTAAAACAATATTTTTTTTAAGCTTCAATATTTGAAAATGCAATACCGTAGAACGGGGTGGATTTGATAAATTTTAACATTCTTTTCTACGTAGTTTTTTAAAAACTACTTTAAAATTTACAAAAAAATAAGTGTGTCCAAAAAAGTATGCAACATATGTAAAAGTTTTTTATTACCTATTTCTCAGAAAATTTTATTCCTGATAAAAGTTGGTGCATGTCTTGAAACTATGAATGCATATTTCACATTTCACCTGCGGCTAATAGTAAGGGAGCAAATGCCATTTTTTCGAAATTGCATTAAGGGTAAAGTACCTTAGTTATTAGAAATACAGCAAAATCTTATTTGGAAATGTTATTGCAAATTCAAAACATAGCCCAAATACGAAATTTGAGTTACGTGTCTCAATTTTTATTTTATTTTTTCTAATCTTTAATTAGTAGTAGGCTAAAGTCCAAAAACCTACTTTAAAAAAATGCATATAAAATATAAAAAAAAAAATTGAGACACGTAACTCAAATTTCATATTTGGGCTATGTTTTTAATTTGCAATAACATTTCCATATAAAATTTTGCTGTATTTCTAATAACTAAGGTACTTTACTCTTAATGCAATTTAGAAAAAAATGGCATTTGCTCCCTTACTATTAGTCGCAGGTAAAATGTGAAATATGCATTTATAGTTTCAAGGTATGCACCAACTTTTATCAAGAATAACATTTTCTGAGAAATCGGCAATAAAAAACTTTTACATATGTTGCATACTTTTTTGGACACACTGTATATGTAATTTTATCTACACTTTCAGTTTCTGCTTCAAATTTTTTATCAAATGCAATAGGTTTTAAGAAAAAAATTATAAATATTCCTATCAAAGTCTCCCATCGATATGGGGTGACTTTGATACCATGTTTTAAAATGCATTAAAAAGTATACCCAGTTAGTCGACTCATCAATGTCGTCCGAAATTAAAATTGACCAAGCCAGTTTTTAGATATTCATTATTTTATTTGTGGGGTGACTTTGATAGTAACAAAAATGAATAACTTGCGAACAATTTTTATTGGTATAAGTGAATCTAAAGAAATAACCAATATTTAACAGAGACTAAAATATTTTTAAAACTTATACAAAATAAATAGTTGTACGAAAATACATAGACAAATAGAAACAATAATCAACAACCAACCAAAGTTACTATTGGAAAAGTTAATGTTTTACTGTTCTCTTACATCTAGTTCGTTATTAAAACGGCATTTGATTATTCTATCACCTATTTTCCCAATTATAGGCGTTGGTAAAATTGCTTTTATGTCGTCAAGGGAAACTAAAAGTATCATCTTCAACAATTTTAAAAATCGTCTTGGTCGTGTCTAATGATTTAGGACCAGTCACTTGGATCTCGTCATATTTTAATTTTGCGTATTATAGAACTAGATATTTTCCCGGTCATTTATTCAAATAAATATTTCAATTAATATTACCCAAATACAGCTATCAAAGTCACCCCACAAAATGCATCAAAGTCACCCCCACCGACAAAAACTACAATATATTTGTAAAAAAGTCATTGTTTATAAATATATTAATACTAAGAGATATCTAATAGATCATGCTTAACTTCTATATAAAAATAATTATCTTTTGTTTAGTGATCACACCTATACACCTAAATTTTATTGGACTCTATTTCTAATGGCTTTTAGCACACACTTCTAGTCCGCCATTTGTATAATTCAAATAAATAAACCGGCGATTTAAATGCCTCTTAACGTCATCCCAAATAACTAACCTAATATAATGCAGCAACCTTATTGTTATGAAAAACGCTATAAGGGTTGAATAATATAAAATCTACAATTTTAGGCAAATTATCAATGACACCCCGTAAAATCAAAGTCACCCCATTCTACGGTACTTACAAAAAAAAATTAGAATAAATTTTTTAAGTAATCTCTTTAACCTCAGCTACTATACCGACAAGTTTTAATTACTTATGTACTACTCATGAACATATATTATGACCGATGGACCAATTTTTTTTGTTTTTTAAGCAAATACACAGTGAGAACAATTTCTATACAAAAAACTTAAAATTATTTTTCAAAACACAAAGTTTTTATATTGATTGCGAATGGCAATTTACGCAGGTCGTTTGAATGGCAGTTTTCTTATCGTTAAAGGTGGGGCATATGACACATTTTTCCTTTTTGTTCTATTCGGGGTGCGTGACGAGGTTTCGTATTTTTGAGGACACCTTTTTGTTGGTCATTCTAAGGTGTAAAACTTCATTGATTAATTGTAGCCCATTATTTTGAAACTATGTCAGCGAAATTATGTGCACATGTGTGGGAGATGACTAAAAAGCTGCATATCGCAAATCGGCAACTGGCGTTGCCTCTAAAGGTAAAAGTTAGTACCTAACTGGAAGATTTTTAAAAAAATATTTTGAGATTTTTTTTTTTACTTTATGTTTATTATATTGTGTACTTTTGTATCACACTCTTGCGGACTGTGATGTGGGAACATATTGCTTAAGCTGTCAGTATAACAACTGTTAAAAAATATTTATAAATATTTAATTTCATATTAATGTATTTCAATCAAAATATGAAATTACTCTCAACACACATAAAAACTGTCAAATTGACAGCTGTTAGTATATAACTAATAATACTGGAACTCGTCCTTTTCATTAATAATTAAAATTAATTTTAAATTAAAAGTGTCAAAATGACAGCTGCAAAAAAAACTTATTTTATGCTTTTTATTTATTTTTCACAAAATTAGCTCTTAATAGTTTATTGAAATTGAAATAGTTGAACTTAAAAAATGTCAAAATTATAGCTAGCAAAAAACATTTTTTTATCACACAAATAGTTTGTTATGAACAATCATCCGGTAACTTTGATTGTGATTAAATAATGCCTGCCAAAGCCATTTATCTTACAAGCAAATACAGCCGTGGTTACTGCCATTTCTGAAATATTTTTCCTACAATTATAAACTCAGTTTACTTATAATGAATTTTGTTCTGATTGGATAAGTAGTTTACGAGGTAAATTCATTTTAAATGCGTATGCCAAATTTAGGGTAGATCGGTTAGGTAGTTTTCGAGTTACTATAAAGAATCAATTTGTTAAGGCGGACAAAGCTGCAGTTACTGGTATTTTTAAATATTTTTTTTCTTCTAAAATTATAAACACGTTTTACATACGAAGAGTAAATTTATTTTACATGCATTTACCAAATGTTGGGCATGTCGATTAAATAGTTTTTAAAGTAGGTAAATTAATATTACGCGTATCTACATCAAATTTTAACCCTTGATTTATAACTTACATTTTCCGAATATAGAAATTGACGAAATAAGATGTTTGTCTAAGGTCGAAACATTATGCTCGATTCTGATCATATTATAGGAAACTGAATATGGCAATGGAAGGGTCAAATTGTTTTTTTCATCTTTATGAATGAAACTTTTTCAAACCTAATTTATAAAGAAAAAAACCGTTTCTGTTGAGGTTTGGGCCTCTCGAACTTTAATTGTGGCACCGAAAATGTTTCTCATTTTACATAGGTATAACAATTTTTTTCAGATCGGTTAAGTAAGTTTTCGTGGTTAAATTCTATTAAAGGCATAAACCAAATTCGCCGAACTGCATATGTAAAAACAATATGGTAGAAAGAAAAATGCTACGGGTCCTCAGTACTCACCGATGGCATGCTTAATTTTTCGACGGAAGAAAGCGAACCGCTAAATGTTTATCCCACCTTTCTTTTAAAAATGTTCGAGGATTATTGTTGTCGGCGTCGTTCTCACATTTTTTAACCTTCCGATTTTTTGCCTTTTGATTTTTGTTTCAAAAGTGGTGAAATTCGAACTAATGTTAATTATTTGGTTTTATTAAGGAATAAGGGAGGTACATTTTGTAAATTTTTTTAAATATATAGGGTGTACCGGTAAAAAGCTATTAAATGTCAAAGTCGAAAAATATATGCGATATTCGCTGTCTTCCATTTCAGGTCGCAAAATTATATTTATCGATTTTTACTTCTGGATGTTCGAGAGGACCGGTAGCTTCCGAACCTTATTATTTTTGAGAATGATTAAAAAATGGAAAGTCATTTTTTTAAATTTTGAAATACTATTTTTTTATAATATGTCTAAATTGATTAGAAATTGTGAAAAATTTAAAAATTACGATTTTAAACTCAAAATTTTCACGGTTTTTAATTTTTTTCTGAAAAAATAGTGTTTTTATTAAAATGTCATATACCTTATCGGAAAGAGCTCGGCGAATTACATTTGAAATATATATTTTGGATCCTTAATCGTTTTGACTTACAGAGTAATAAAGAATAAATTTTGATTTTTTCTAAAAAAATTTTTAAGTTACTGGTCCGTTCAACCTCGTCTCTGAGCCCTTATAATTAACTTTTTAAATTTTTTTTTGAGCTATTGTTTAGAGAGATAAATGGACTTTAAAATTCCTACCATGCGCACTCTTCGGTAGTACGTTTAATGGTTAAAACAAATATAATTTAATTTTTTTACCAAAAGTTTTATATATTCGACTATATTTTGTACTATAATATTCTTAGAGAGTTTAATTTAGGCTTATTTTCTTCCTCAATTTTTTCTGAACACGCATGTATACTTGAATATATCAATTTCTTTCTTTTAATTTGAGAAAAATTGATATTTTGAGAGCAATAGGAAAATTAACCAAATCTCGAAAAAATTCATAGTTTTCGAAAAGATTGCCATGAAATTGCTTTGTCTGATGATAACTATAATATATGTACGTCTAATTTATTTAATAAAATTATGGCAGCTGCATTTCTGGAATTTTATTTTTCGTTTCCTTACAGACAACTTTAAATAATTTAGAAGGGATTATTTTAAAGTGATATTAAAAGCCGAAAAGATCAGAATCCTACCATTTGGTTTTTACTACTTATAAAACAACTACTTAGTGGCATTTTGAATAATTTTTTTGGCTTAAATATTACTTTAAACAATTGCCAACAAAGAAAATTACAAAACTATAGGCATTTAAATGTCCCGGTTCTTGGCTCAAGGTTCTCGCCAATCACGATGGTCGCGACACTTGTTTTTGACGTCTTTCTTTACTTGCCTTTGTTGTACTAAAGGTCAGTGACCCGTGATTTATGATGGTTACCTATTTTCAGTTAAGAAATAAAAATCCTAAAAATCCACGATTGACACAAAAACTAAGACATCGAAGTCCTCTCTCCTAGTATACCTATAACAAAAAAATACTGACAATTTATGTCAAGATCATTATTATTATGTCAAATTTTAATAGATAATACTTAAAATTATTTGTCCTAGTTTTTATTGGTAAGCGACATCACAATAGAAATAAGCAAATGGCTATATTCAATTCACGATTAAAGCTTTTGCCGCATTTCACAACATCACCACAAACATCTACATCTTTTAAACAAAAAATACTGCGTCATAAACTCTTTTCTTTGCGTTAGTATTTTAAGACACATTTGAAATTTCTATTCATTTGGATTTTTACTTATGATTAAAAAATACAGTTCTCGTGACAAATTAGCTATTAATAGAACAATAGAAGCCCTTCGTAAAGAAGTATATTACTGTTGATACCATAGTTGTAATCATAATAATTAACAGCTTTATTTTTATTTTGGTAAAACAAATATATTTTTTTGGTCTAAAATACCTTAATTTTATTTATAAATTAATTGCTCATGCGGTTTTTTTTTCAGAAAACATCATTGTGATAACAGATTTATTTTAAATAGCTTAAACAAAAATGTATAAAAACTTAGTATTTGATGTTTCCTTTTTAGAGATATATAACGTTTTGATCTAGAAGGATTGCAGAACAAATATAAACTGATAGAAATTCCTTTAGCTTATGGATTCCAGATAAAAAGTTGGACTTACAACATAATACTAGTTATAATTTACCTATACCATTAAAGTGTATATAAATGATGTTAAGTAAAAATAAGAACATTAAAGAACAGGATCGTGATTTAGTATGTCCTTGGTCAGGATTGACGCTTGTATGTGTAAGGATTCTTCAACTGTATGCGAAGGTGTTCAAGCAGGATATATCCAAGCTTAATGCCAAGTATGTTTATTTTCAAATTTAAATGTTGTTTAATGTTAGAATGGGTTTGCTTTTCTATTTTAATTTTTAAATCTAGAGTTAGCATTTTGGCATATCGAAATATTTTTTTAATAAAAATTAACACTGAAAAATTAAATTATTTAATCCAAATAAAAATGGATTTCGCCGAAACAAATATTTATTTTCTATTGTCTGAAAAAATATTTATTTGAAAATTCGTCTATAACTATTTGACTACTAATAGTAAAATGTATTAAATTTAAATAAATATTGTTTGATCCAAATAAATAATTTATTTGGCTTAAACTTTAAGTATTATATAGTATAAAGTATTATAGGTAGTCAGCAAACCGATGTGTTATTTAATCCAAATAAAGGTTGTGTTTGATAGAAAAAGATATATTTTTGTAGCAAATAATTATTTATTTATTTTGCTACATAATTATTCTTCTCAAATAAATTAAATTAATCATAAATAAACAAAAATTTGTCAAAAAAAATATAATTGTTTGTCTTAAATAACCTTTTATTTAAGACACATAAATATTTGTTTTAATAAAATTTGCAGAAGGTGACGCATATTTGGCCTTCTTGTTCACTTACAACGTGTAATAATATAGATATGTCTATGTAGGACTTTTAACATATAAAAAGATAAAAAAATTTTAAATTGTAATAATATTTAAGTTTTATAATATCGTTTTCGCGCAATTTTACCCAAACTTTTGCCTAAATTCACCACTTATTTATTACTTAATGTTCTTTATTAAACTATACTTCATTACAAAAATACAATCTAAATGGCCATCGACCGAGGTCCTTTTTTATCTCTAAATATAAAAAATATTATTAGTGAAGAAACTAAAACTATTTTAATAATAATTAATAATAATAATAATAATAATAATAATAATAATAATAATAATAATAATAATAATAATAATAATAATAATAATAATAATAATAATAATAATAATAATAATAATAATAATAATAATAATAATAATAATAATAATAATGACAGTAAAACATATCCTTTTGGAGTGTAGAGAATATACAAATGAACGCGTACAAGCACAACTGCCCGACAGTATGGCCGAATGCCTTTCATACGAGAACGCCACGATGAATAAACTTATCCAGTTCTTGAAAAGCACGACATTACTAAAGAAACTGTAGTCGAAATTATGTTAATTATGTTAATAATTTAATTGATAAGTATAACGCGGCTAATGACCACAGCAGTTTATGCCGCTAAACAAAAAAAAAAAAAAAAAAAAATAATAATAATAATAATAATAATAATAATAATAATAATAATAATAATAATAATAATAATAATAATAATAAGCCGTCTGGGTTCCGGTTTGCGAATCTAGGCCCAGGGTAGAACCTGCCTGCCGTAAAGGGCGGCTAAAAGGTTGGTGGTCCTTGCCTTAAAGGGGCCTACATTGGTCACCGGCTACCGCAGGTAGGCGTAAGAACTGATGTAGTGAAGGAACGGCTGACTCCATGTTAGGGGCGGTTTCTCGACAGCGTCTGTTCCCTATGTTAAGGGCGGCTGTATCAGTAACCTGGCAGAAGGTATAAATGCAAACCATTTCTAACGAAATGTGTAAATACTGAGTAAAACAATCATGATGTCGAATTTAGAAGAAGATTTACCCCAGGTGGGTCTAAACGAAAGTTTGCAATCCCACGCTGCGCAAGCAGTCAGCCTCACGGATTCTGGGGGAGGCACTAATTCGATTAGTACTAATACTACTAACGGCAGAATGCTAGGACAAGCCCCTGCCGACAACCGTACTATTAGTCATCAAAACACCGGCGAGGAACACAACACAATGGAGACTAGCTTGCAGCCCGACCCTGGAGTCAATAGAACTGCCGCTGGTCTACCCAGAAGAACAGAAACCGGTCGAATCAAGTGGACGCGTGACATAAATAGAACATTTATCAAAACATTCCTCTTGATCAACGACTGCGAAGATAACCCCCGCCCTGGCTGGAGAATAAAACTCCACCGCGAAATAAGCCAGATATACCCGGAATTAAAACTCACCGAACAAAATGTAGCGTGCCGTCAAAGAGCTATTTACGCTAACCGCCTGCTACCCCAAGCTGAAATAGACCAAATCCGGCGTGAAGTTGGCAGAACATTGCACAACCTTCAGCAAGGGGAAGAGCTAACAGCACAGCAGGAAGTAAGAAACGAACAAGATCAAACTATACAGGCTGATACGGACAATACAAACCAAAAATATTTGGAAAATTTGTCCTTATTCGAAAATAGTGACCCGACCTTGAGGCCGAGTATCCCTAAGCTAAGATTCAAGAAAGGAACCCACGAAATACTAGCGAGAGTAAACCTAGCAGCAGGGACGTCCTTAAATAGAACTGAGGACCTCGAGACATTACACAGTGGGTTATATGCTGCAGCAGCAACTGTAATTGAACTCAATGGTCAGGCATTATATCAGAGAACTGATAAGAAAAGTACCAAGAAACAAGTGGTACCCGCTTGGAAAATGAGACTAGAAAAACAAATAAGCCAGTTACGAGCACAAAGTGATATCATTGGAGAACATCTAAGTGGAAACTCTAGCAGCAAGGTTGCTAAAAAGGTTAAAGATATGCTGAAAGCAGAGAGTATTCCTTTAGACAGTCCCGATATAAAACGGCTGCTAACAATCGTAAGAGACAACATTAGACAAAAATGTAAGGCTAAAGGCGCCCGTCTAAGATACAATAAAGCCACAAAGAGGAAGGTACAAAACCAACAGTTCACCACGAACCAAAAAACCTTCTATAGGACACTGAATCAAGAAGAAAATGACGTTACTCCAACTGACATAAATAAAGACCAATTTAATGCATTTTGGAGTAATATTTGGTCCGACGCGTCCCATTTCAATGAAGAAGCAAGCTGGTTCGAAAAAGTTGAAGCCGAAGCTGAAACTTTGCAAGAAATACCTGAGCCGCAAGTAACATCCATCGACATAAGGGATGCCACTAAGAACTTGGCTAACTGGAAATCACCGGGACCTGACCAAATTCATAATTTCTGGCTCAAAACTTTCACCACCCTACACCCTGTTATCGCAAACTGCTTTAGCAAGGCTCTCCTAAACCCCGAGCACTTCCCAGCTCATCTTGCCAGTGGCAATACCTTCCTTTTATTTAAAAAAGGGCAGGTAAACGACCCAAAAAATTACAGACCGATCACCTGTCTGTCAGTGGTGTATAAACTTTTAACATCAGTCATGTATTCAAAAATATACACACACTGCATAAACAACAACCTGGTAGCTGATGAGCAAAAGGGCTGTATTAGGAAAGCTTTGGGTTGCAAGGAACAGCTTACAATCGATGCCGTTATTATAAAACAGGCAGAAGTTAAAAGGCGAAATCTAAATATGTGCTACATAGATTATAGTAAAGCATTCGATTCTGTTCCTCACGACTGGCTAAAGAAGATATTGCAAATATACAAAGTACACCCCCTAATACGCAACATGTTAGGTACCCTAATGGAGCAATGGAATACCAATCTCCATATTGGACAAGAGAAGCTTGGCAATATAAATATATCAAAAGGTATATTTCAAGGCGACTCTTTAAGCCCCCTCTGGTTCATTTTGGCCATGAACCCACTGTCCTCACTACTAAAATCAACATCCTACGGATATCGTCCCAACTTAACTGAGAATTTTAGAATAAACCACCTTCTATTTATGGACGATATCAAACTCTACGCTGAAAGCAAAACCCACCTACAGTCCCTAATTCAAATAACCAAGACATTTAGCGATGACATCAAAATGTCGTTTGGCTTAGACAAGTGCGCAATCTTGAATGTCGTACGCGGAAAGACTGAACAAAATCGTGGACTGCATAGATATAGCAACAAATAAACCACACAAGCCTAAAAAGGGAGTTTAAAAACAAATACAAAAGCAGACTAACAAAGCTTTTTAATACTCATCTGAATGCTGGTAACCTTACTACTGCCATCAACACCTGGGCAATACCAATACTTACCTACTCATTCGGAATCCTTAAGTATTCAGACACGGATTTGCACGAACTAGATAGGCTTACGCGCAGGCTGCTAACAAAATTCAGATTCCACCACCCACGCTCTGCACTTAAAAGAATCTACCTAAAACGAAAGGAGGGAGGAAGAGGTCTCATTAATATATATAACTTGTGCAAGTCGCAAGAGACCTCTATGAGAAAATACTTCCAAGAATCGAATGGGGAAATTCTTAAAAAAGTGGTAGCAGCAGACACTGGATATACAGCCCTTAACTTAAAGCAAAACGGATTACCTAACATCATCCGCGCGCCGCCAAGTCAACAGCTTGTAACTTGGCAAGAGAAAGCTCTACACGGCAAATACCCTACTGCACTCCAAAATCCACTCATAGATAGAGAAATGTCACTGAATTGGTTAGAGAAAAGGCAGCTTCACGCTGAAACAGAAGGTTTTATAATCTCTATCCAAGACCGTGTCATTCGAACTCGAAACTATGAAAAGGTCATCTTGAAGAGAAATGTGGAAGATGTGTGCAGAAAATGCAATTGCCCCGGGGAAACGATAGAACATATCACGGCGGGTTGTGGTGCTATGGCCCCCAACGCCTACCTGGGGAGACATAATCAGGTGGCTAAGATCATCCACAAGGAACTGGCCCATAAACTAGGGCTAAGGGAAAACCTCCCACCATACTACCAATACTTACCCGAGCCAGTTCTTGAATCCCCTGAATATCTCTTATACTGGGACAGGCCAATAATAACGGATAGAACAGTAGACCGCAACCGCCCGGATATTCTTCTCATCGAAAAAAACACCAAGAAAGCTTTCATAATCGATATAGGTTGCCCACTAACACACAACCTCTCTAAAACCGAATCGGAGAAGAAGACCAAGTACTCGAATTTGGCTATAGAGATAAAAAATATATGGAAGCTAGATAAAATTGACATAATTCCGATTATAATATCGGTGGAGGGAGCTATGACGAAAAATTTCAAGCCCAACTTGGAAAAACTGGGCCTTTCAGGTTATTTATACCAACTTATTCAGAAAAGCGTCATCCTCCAAACGTGCCATATAGTACGGAAGTTTCTAAACAGTACAGGTTAAGATGAATTTCTTCTCTGTACTGTAAATAACACCAGCCTTACCAACAAAAAGCTGAGAAATAGAACACTGAAAACATAATAATAATAAAAGCCGTCTGGATTCCGGTTTACGAATATAGGCCCAGGGTAGAACCTGCCTGCCGTAAAAGGCGGCTAAAAGGTTGGTGGTCCTTGGTCACCGGCTACCGCAGGTAGGCGCAGGAACTGATGTAGTGAAGGAACGGCTGTCTCCATGTTAGGAGCGGTTTCTTAACAGCGTCTGTTCCCTATGTTAAGGGCGGCTGAACTAACCTGGCAGAAGGTATAAATGCAAACCATTTCTAACGAAATGCGTAAAAACGGTTTAAAACCAATATGATGTCGAATTTAAAAGAATATGTACCCCAGGTGGGTGGAAACGAAAGTTTACAATCCCATGCTGCGCAAGCAGTCAGCCTCACGGATTCTGGGGGAGGCATAAATCCGACTAGTACGAATAATTCTAACGGCAGGATGCTAAAACAAGCCCCTGCCGACAACCGCACTATTAATCAACAGAACACCGGCGAGGAACACATCCCAATGGAGACTAGCTTGCAGCCCGACCCTGGAGTCGATAGAACTGCCGCTGGTCTACCCAGAAGAACAGAAACCGGTCGAATCAAGTGAACTCGTGACATGAATAGAACATTTATCAAAACATTCCTCTTGATTAACGACTGTGAAGATAACCCTCGCCCAGAGAATAAAACTCCACCGAGAAATATGCCAAATATATCCGGAATTAAAACTGTCCGAACAAAATGTAGCGTGCCGTCAAAGAGCTATTTATGCTAACCGCCTGCTACCCCAAGCTGAAATAGACCAAATCCAGCTTGAAGTTGGCAGAACATTGCACAACCTTTAGCAAGGGGAAGAGCTAACAGCACAGCAGGAAGTAAGAAACGAACAAGATCAAACTATACAGGCTGATACGGACAATACAAACCAAAAATATTTGGAAAATTTGTCCTTATTCGAAAATAGTGACCCGACCTTGAGGCCGAGTATCCCTAAGCTAAGATTCAAGAAAGGAACCCACGAAATACTAGCAAGAGGAAACCTAGCAGCAGGGACGTCCTTAAATAGAACTGAGGACCTCGAGGCATTACACAGTGGGTTATATGCTGCAGCAGCAACTGTAATTGAACTCAATGGTCAGGCATTATATCAGAGAACGGAGAACAAAATTACCAAGAAACAAGCGGTAACCGCTTGGAAAATGCGACTTGAAACATACGAGCACAAAGTGATATCATTGGAGAACATTTAAATGGAAACTCTGGCAGCAAGGTTGCTAAAAAGGTTAAAAATATACTGAAAGCAGAGAGTAGGTATTCCTTTAGATAGTCCCGATGTAAAACGGCTGCTAACAATCTTAAGAGACAACATTAGACAAAAAAGTAAGGCTAAAGGCGCCTGTCTGAGGCGATACAATAAAGCCACAAAGAGGAAGGTACAAAACCAACAGTTCACCACACACCAAAAAACCTTCTATAGGACACTGAATCAAGAAGCAAATGACGTTACTCCAACTGACATAAATAAAGACCAATTTAATGCATTTTGGAGTAATATTTGGTCCGACGCGTCCCATTTCAATGAAGAAGCAAGCTGGCTCGAAAAAGTTGAAGCCGAGGCTGAAACTTTGCAAGAAATGCCTGAGCCGCAAGTAACATCCATCGACATAAGGGATGCCACTAAGAACTTGGCTAACTGGAAATCACCGGGACCTGACCAAATTCATAATTTTTGGCTCAAAACTTTCACCAGCCTACACCCTGTAATCGCAAACTGCTTTAGCAAGGCTCTCCTAAACCCCGAACACTTCCCAGCTCATCTTGCCAGTGGCAACACCTTCCTTTTATTTAAAAAAGGGCAGGTAAAGACTAAAAAAATTACAGACCGATCACCTGTCTGTCAGTGGTGTATAAACTTTTAACATCAGTCATGTACTCAAAAATATACACACACTGCATAAATAACAACCTGGTGGCTGATGAGCAAAAGGGCTGTATTAGGAAAGCTTTGGGTTGCAAGGAACAGCTTACAATCGATGCCGTTATTATAAAACAGGCTGAAGTTAAAAGGCGAAATCTAAATATGTGCTACATTGATTATAGTAAAGCATTCGATTCTGTTCCCCACGACTGGCTAAAGAAAATATTGCAAATATACAAAGTACACCCCCTAATACACAACATGTTAGGCACCCTAATGGAGCAATGGAATACCAATCTCCATATTGGACAAGAGAAGCTTGGCAATATAAATATATCAAAAGGTATATTTCAAGGCGACTCTTTAAGCCCCCTCTGGTTCATTTTGGCCATGAATCCACTGTCCTCACTACTAAAATCAACATTCTACAGATATCGTCCCAACTTAACTGAGAATTTTAGAATAAACCATCTTCTATTTATGGACGATATCAAACTCTACGCTGAAAGCAAAACCCACCTACAGTCCCTAATTTAAATAACCAAGACATTTAGCGATGACATCAAAATTTCGTTTGGATTAGACAAGTGCGCAATCTTGAATGTCGTACGTGGAAAGACTGAACAAAATAGTGGACTGCTTGAAGGCATAGATATACTAGATGAGGACAAAACATATAAATACTTAGGCATCTCCCAAAACCAACAAATAAACCACACAAGCCTAAAAGGGGAGTTTAAAAACAAATACAAAAGCAGACTAACAAAGCTTTTTAATACTTACCTGAATGCTGGTAACCTTACTACTGCCATCAACACCTAGGCAATACCAATACTTACCTATTCATTCGGAATCCTTAAGTATTCAGACACGGATTTGCACGAACTAGATAGGCTTACGCGCAGGCTGCTAACAAAATTCAGATACCACCACATACGCTCTGCACTTGAAAGAATCTACCTAAAACGAAAGGAGGGAGGAAGAGGTCTCATTAATATATATAATTTGTGCAAGTCGCAAGAGACATCTATGAGAAAATACTTCCAAGAATCGAATGGGGGAAATTCTTAAAAAAGTGGTAGCAGCAGATGCTGGATATACAGCCCTTAACTTAAAGCAAAACGGATTACCTAACATCATCCGCGCGCCGCCAAGTCAACAGCTTGTAACTTGGCAAGAGAAAGCTCTACACGGCAAAATAGCCTACTGCACTCGAGAATCCACTCATAAATAGAGAAATGTCACTGAATTGGTTAGAGAAAAGGCAGCTTCACGCTGAAACAGAAGGTTTTATAATCTCTATCCAAGACCGTGTCATTCGAACTCGAAACTATGAAAAGGTCATCTTGAAGAAAAATGTGGAAGATGTGTGCAGAAAATGCAATTGCCCCGGAGAAACGATAGAACATATCCCGGCGGGCTGTGGTGCTATGGCCCCCAACGCTTACCTGGGGAGACATAATCAGGTGGCAAAGATCATCCAGAAGGAACTGGCCCATAAACTAGGGCTAAGGGAAAACCTCCCACCATACTACCAATACTCACCCGAGCCAGTCCTTGAGTCCCCTGAATATCTCTTATATTGGGACAGGCCAATAATAACGGATAGAAAAGTAGACCACAACCGTCCGGATATTCTTCTCATCGAAAAAACCACCAAGAAAGCTTTCATAATCGATATAGGTTGCCCACTAATACACAACCTCTCTAGAACCGAGTCGGAGAAGAAGACCAAGTACTCGAATTTGGCTATAGAGATAAAAAATATATGGAAGTTGGATAAAATTGACATAATTCCGATCATAATATCGGTGGAGGGAGCAATGACGAAAAATTTCAAGCCCAACTTGGAAAAACTGGGCCTATCAAGTTATTTATACCAACTAATTCAGAAAAGCGTCATCCTCCAAACATGCCATATAGTACGGAAGTTTCTAAAACAGTACAGGTTAAGATGAATTCTCTGTACTGTAAATAATACCAGCAATACCAACAAAAAGCTGTGAAAACTAACATTGAGAGAAATAATAATAATAATAAAAATAATAATAATCATCATAATAAAGACGATAACGATATTATTAATTAACGGTTCACATCTCTTTTTTTTTGTCTACAACGTATATAATTTTTTTATTAGCGGTAACAGCGGTCGCTATAACTTAAGTTTCTATACTTTCTAATTTATTCTCTATCTTTTTTAGTTTAGTTTAATTTATGGTGAAATTGGTGATTGCTATGCAAAGATTTAAAGTTGCTCATCTTAATGTTAGGTCTTTAATTGTTAACTGTTAAACAAGTTCAGGCAGTTTGTGGTGAACGGTGATTATGATATGGTGGCTGTGACAGAGACGTGGCTGACCAGCAGTATCGCCACGCAGGATATACTAGTTCCTGGATATTCCTTAGTAAGGCAAGATAGGATAAGTAAGGGTGGTGGAGTTACAATTTATTATAAGAATGGCTTGAATGTCTCTCAGATTGAAGTTCTTAAAGCCAACACAAGGCTCTGAGCAAGTCTGGCTATCTTTACATATTTAAAAAAAGTCATTTGTCTTTGGATGTATGTATTGTCTACCGATCTATAATATACACATCAATTTTTTAACAACTTAAGGAAGAAATTATGGCCTTTATTGCTAAATATAATAATATTTTTTGCTTAGGTGACTTTAATATTAATTTCATAAATATACACTCGCGAGATGTATCTGATTTATATTCACTTCTTGAAGTGACAAGTCTAGAGCAAAGTGTTAGTAAACCTACTAGAATTACTACTAGAATAGTTCCACTCTTTTGGATCTTATAATAGTACCGGAGGGGTTGGGCATTCATATCTCAGATAAACTGCCTGTTCCAAATGTTTCAGATCCTGATTTAATTTATTGTGAATTTTTGGTTCCCTGACACAAATCTGAGCCTACAATAAGGAAATATAGAGATTTTAAAAATGCGAATTATAATCAGTTCTATGCGGATTGGCAATCTATTCCCTGATTGATTTTAATAAAATAGATTAGAAGGTAGAATTTTTAAATGAAAATATTACGACCCTTTTGGATATACACATGCCTTTAAAAACTGCAAGGTTCATAAAAAAACACAAAACATGAATAATTGATACCATACGTGATATGATTAAAACTCGAAATAAGGCTCTGACTATTTTTAAAAAAACTAAATCGCGCGCGCGCATTGGAATTATTATAAAAACATTTGTTATCTGGTAACACTAACCATTCGAAAGAAGATAAAATAATTTTTTGAACATTTTATTAATACGTAGCAATGTAGAAATTTTTGATTCAGAAATAAAAACATTTATTATTGTTATTATTATAATCACGATAAGAATGATAGTAACGATAATGACGATAAATCCGCCTTAGATCCTACTTCTGGGATAAAGCTTCTTTAGCTTCAGTTTATTACGGAGCCTGGTTTTATAACTTACTACAAGGCCAGTCTTCTTAAATACATTTACTCAAATATCATACAGCCTAGCCAGTTTATCTCTGCTCCTGATCCGGATAATCTTCTTCCTGCTGTAAATGCTTCTGGTCAACTACACGTTGATACGCCTAACTTTTCCATTGCGCCGGAACAACCTGCTTCCAAGACTAGTCTACATTTTCTAAATGCGCCGACCATCATAAATCATCATCTTTAAATAATATGGTATTTTATTACCAAAACGTTCGAGGGCTACGTACTAAACGGGTCAATTTTCGTAACAATGCTCTGACATGCGACTATGAGGCAATACTTTTGTCAGAAACCTGGCTAAATTCTAACATCCATAATAGGTAAATTTTTGGAGATAACTACCAGGTTTTTTGTCGAGATAGAAATTATGAAGACCTTGATTGTCAACGTGGTGGAGGTGTATTAATCGCAACCTCTGCCACTATAAAAGCTGCTATTATTGATAGTTCTGTCAATCCTTTCTATGAGGACATTTGGGTCCACATAAAATCTGAACATGGCGATATTGTTCTGGAGTGTGTTTATTTACCTTCTAACTCTAAGCTTGACCATTCCTCCTGTAACACTTGTAAATCTCTCAAGGACAGGTTGAGGATTCTAAATTTATGATTTTCGGTGATTTCAATCTACCTTCCCTTGAGTGAATAGTTGACGATGACACGCTCGTTCCTGGTGTTCTCACTTCACAGTGCGCCGAGACTCTCTGATGGACTCAATGTTCTTCGTTAAATGGATTGGGCAGAATTTTGGGCCTTGTATTTGCAGACGATTTCTCCAGCGTACCTCTAACACCCCTAGGCTTTCCACCCCCCTATCGCTTAATTTTAACTAAAGGTCAAAACAGAAATAAGGGTTTATCAGTTCTTCAAGGCTAATTTCCTCAATGATATTGAGAACACTAACCTGGGATTGTCTCTCACTTCAATGATCTTGGTGTCATCTTTGATAGAGATCTTACATTCAATCTACATATAAACAATGTCATTTTGAAAAGTTTTAGATTGCTTGGTTTTGTGAAACGAAACACTAAACAAATTTACGATACAAAGGCACTTAATGCTCTATATGGTGGACTAGTTTGATCTCTGCTTAAATACTGTTCTGTTATATGGAGTCCCAATTATCAATGCCACATCAAAAGGATTGAGCGTGTTCAGATACGCTAAATATCTTCGGTTCAAACTCAGGTTTTCCTAACTTAACATACCATACGAAACAAGACTTCTCCTTTGTGGCATGCAGAGCCTAGAATGCCGACGCAGAAAATCATTGTTAATATTTTTATACAAACTTATTAATGGCACAACTTGCTGTAATGCCCTGCTTGAATCTGTGTTTTTTTTGGTTCCACCAAGGCACACGAGGCAGATGCAACTTTTCTTTGAAGTAACTCATCGAACCAACTATGGACAAAATGCCTTCATTTCAAGATTACTA
This sequence comes from Polydrusus cervinus, assembly GCA_935413205.1. Taxonomy (NCBI): domain Eukaryota; kingdom Metazoa; phylum Arthropoda; class Insecta; order Coleoptera; family Curculionidae; genus Polydrusus; species Polydrusus cervinus. Next base: position 56,496,640 of record OW284511.1, read on the forward strand.
CGGAATTATAATAGTTATTTTCCAGATTGCGATTTATTTAAGATTAGCCTTTATTCCTAAAAAAAAATATAATAAATTGTACTACTCATGTTTAACTCGTTTATTCTGTTGTTTGTTTTATACTATGTATTGTTTTTTTTTGCTGTGGGTAATAATTGTGTCTTAGATTTAGATTTACCAATTGAAATGTTATATTTCGTAGGGTATTTAAAGATGAATAAATAAAAAATGACGATATTGATGATATTATTGATATTAATAATAATAATAATAATAATAATAATAATAATAATAATAATAATAATAATAATAATAATAATACCAATACTCACCCGAGCCAGTCCTTGAATCACCTGAATATCTCTTATACTGGGACAGGCCAATAATAACGGATAGAACAGTAGACCACAACCGTCCGGATATTCTTCTTATCGAAAAAAACACCAAGAAAGCTTTCATAATCGATGTAGGTTGCCCACTAACACACAACCTCTCTAAAACCGAATCGGAGAAGAAGACCAAGTACTCGAATTTGGCTATAGAGATAAAAAATATATGGAAGCTAGATAAAATCGACATAATTCCGATCATAATATCGGTGGAGGGAGCTATGACGAAAAATTTCAAGCCCAACTTGGAAAAACTGGGTCTTTCAGGTTATTTATACCAACTTATTCAGAAAAGCGCCATCCTCCAAACTTGCCATATAGTACGGAAGTTTCTAAACAGTACAGGTTAAGATGAATTCTCTGTACTGTAAATAACACCAGCCTTACCAACAAAAAGCTGAGAAACAGAACACTGAAATAATAATAATAATAATAATAATAATAATAATAATAATAATAATAATAATAATAATAATATCGGCTTTTATTGTTTAAATAAATGGTAAATTATAACAAATACATTCAAAATATTTACGGTGTTTCCCATGGTCTTGACTAAAATTCTTATAGCTTATTCGAGTCTAGAATTTACATTTATGATGTTTCTTGTTAATTTCTATTATTACCTAATAAATAATTTAAACTTGTATTACACCGTTAGAAAGAAAATTAAATAAACAATATTTTTATATTAAAATAAAGATGGGTTGCTATTTATAAAAATGGAGAAGTTCCGCTTTGTTTTTTTAGAAAACACATTATAAATAAAATAGTCCTGGCCCTAACGGATACATTTTTCTCAAGCAAGTCAATTTTATACTATTAAGTAGATTAAAATGAGCCATTTTAACGTTTCCATGGTCTACTCTTTACTGCTTACCTTGTTTTACGGAAACTATGGACATATTAAAAAACAAAGGAAATTTGATCTAGGCGGCCATTTTTTAAACAAATAAAATATAATATGTCATTAAGAAAAGAATCTTCTATAGAATTTAAATATAGAATAAAAATAAGGGGTTTTCATTTGAAATATAAAAGTTGACTTCACATTCGGTTAAACCAGAAGTGGGTTTGAAAGTTTAAATTGGCCGAAAAATGGCAATTCACATAGTTATTAACGTCTTATATTTTTAAATCTTTACTGCTAAAATTACAACAAAAATTTTCTTGTGTCACCCGGTATAGATTCAAATTATATCATCCGCCATGCAGAACATAAAAATAGAAATATTGCGGCTATTCATATTAATTTCTTATCTTCCATTAAAATTAAGAACGATGCCCCGATATTATCTTCAAAATGACCCCTGACGCCGCGCCACTTAATTCTCGTAAAATTCGTTTTTATATTTTGTATTAAAAGAAAAACATTTTATTGTCAACGCCCGACACAGGTACAACATGCGTGATGTGGTGGAAACCACGAATTGTTCGCGATGACTTATAGACTACTGTTTGCTCTCAAATAAAGCTTACAAAAATAAAAACGAAAATTTTAGGTTTTTTCCAAATATCTTCGGGAGTAGGTACTCGGAATTTTCCAAATTTATCGACGGTTTGTTAGTCGTCTTCAAATTGCGCAACTTTGCCCCATCTTTTCTCATCTCTCGTACTCGAGAATGAAGTTTTTTTTATGAGAAGAGCATGCAGAAAATTCGATCTTACTAATATTTTTAGATGGCCGAATAAAAAAGTTTGGAGATCTTCTCTAGGATACCCAAGTAGTCACCATTTAAATATAATGCGTTATTTTAATAACGCCTTTGATATTAGCAATATTTAAATATTCAAATGTTTCAATTTTGGTATGTTTCAATGTTCCTGTCGAGAACAGAGTTAACATATTTTTTTTTAGGAAAACATGCATAAACTGCAAATGTTCGAGAGATGGCCATGAAGTTGTAGTTGAACATGGAGCTCAGTCTCGCTTGGGCTTTTTGGGACATGATGGATTGGATGCCAGGACTCTTGGATACACCTTTGTGCCTCCTGGTCTGTCCACTGCTAGACAGGTAATGGAATTTAGAGCAAAATTATCGGGTTTAATAACACTTAATGCTTAGAGTATTTCATGGCTAACGTCTAAAAGTCGCTTCACCCCAGGCCAATTGATATAATTTTGAAAACAATAATTTTACCATGAATAAATATCGAAATTAACCAACAGTCTCTGTTGTTCTATATTCTATCTAAATGCTAATAGGCCACTCGGCAAGTACATAGGTATAATAGTGCGAGCAATTCCGGTTAAGCTGAAATTAATTTTAATCTATTTTATTTTGTTTAAACTTAGTGAATACCTTGATAAGTATTAACTACATGTAATTATGAATATTTCAAAAAAGTATCACTTATAATACCACTAGAGGTCAAAAAATTTCCGGATTTAATTTGACCTCGTGTGGTATTCGGTAAGAAAATTCCACACCAAATTGTATTTAAATAGTTAAAATTTATTTTTCGATTTCCAACAACGTCAATTTTCGTCTTCATCAAGTACCAGCAAAACATAGAAGGTTTGGTTGACTTAATTATTTAGTTACCATGGAACTAAGTAAAACCCTAACTTAAAGATTATTTCAGCTTTTAAGCTGTCAAGCGGCACGACGAATAAAAATGTTTCGCTTCGGTCAAGAAAGCAAAGAAAATATGTATTTATTTATATATTTACATGTTTAGGATGCGAACAGAACTAGAAGTTCCAAAGAAGCATCCACTATATTACAATTTTATAATACAGCTAATTTGGTTTTACTTAATGAAAAATTTTAAAATTAAAATTTAAAATTGGTTATACATCAAAATGAAAGTTATTCAAAAGCTCATTGTATAAAATGCCTTTTTACACTTTTAAAAAAAGTAGAAGTAGTAGTATGAAATATATCAAACAAGTTACTGTACGTATTAAAAGTATGTTGAAGTCTAACTAATGGTGTGTTTAATCCTAGGTTAGTTCTCATATAAGGTAAATTTAATAAAGCTGGATTTCTCAGTTCTCTACAAGGAATATTGAAATTAACTTCTGATAGAAGTTCAGGAACATTCAGACCGGAATTTATTATTTTGTGAAGAAATGTCATCAGTAATTTTTCTTCGGTCGGATAAAGCGATTATTTTATGGTTTATTCTCGAAGTTTCCACTGTACAGTGGGCTTTAAAAGCAATATTTTTTAGAAATTTGTTTTGTACAGATTCTAATTTGTTTATATATGTGACATATTTGGGATTCCAGATGACGGAAGCAAAAGAAAGTTTACTATGAACGAAAGCATAGTAAAGTGAGATCATCGTTTGGGGGTTTTGAAAGTCTTTGCAGGTTCTGTTAATAAAGCCTAATATTTTGTTTGACTCTGTAATGATTTTATTGAGATGAGCTTGAAACAACCATTTGGAGTCCAAGATGACACCCAGGTCTCTTATTGGATTTACCCTTTTAAGTATAGAGTTATTAATGTTGTATGAGCACTCAATGATATTATTGTTTTTAGTAAACGTTATAGAACAGCATTTTTTTATGTTTAAATACAAGATATTGTTAGTGCAATAATCTACCAGACGATTCAGGTCCAACTGTATTTTTAGGCAGTCATCCAGGTTTCTTATAGACCGATACATTTTTAAGTCATCAGCATAGACTAGAAATTTTGTGTGGTGAAAACATTGTTTGATGTCGTTAATGTAGATTATAAAAAATAAAGGACCTAGATGACTCCCCTGAGGGACCCCTGATGTGGCCGAGAAAGCATCAGACTGAAATCCATTGACGGTCACAATCTGAGAACGACTCGAGATGTAGGACCAGACCCACCTGAGCAGGCCACGGCACACACCAACCTCAGCGAGTCGCTCCACCAGTCGTTCATGGCTGATCTTGTCGAAGGCCTTGCTGAAATCAGTGTATACCGAGTCCACCTGAACTCCACGGTCGATCTCACAGCGTACCATCTGAGAATAACACATTAAATTAGTTTCCAAGGACCTGCCGGGAAAAAACCCATGTTGTTGATCGATAATAACATGCTTAACTGTATGTAAGATATCTTTATAAATAATTTTCTCCAGCATTTTGGCAAATATGCTTATTTTACTTATTGGCCTGTAGTTAGTGACGTCATCCTTTTGACCCTCCTTAAATATAGATGATATGAGCAGTCTTCCATTTGTCTGGGAAAATACCAGTCCTTAAAGAGGACTCAAACATGTATCGCAGTGGTTTGACTAGGTTATCCTTACACGATTTTATAAAAATAGGTGGTATCCCGTCAGGTCCTGGTCCCTTCTTAAGTTCTAACTGATTAATTAAATTCGAAATTACATTATTATTTATGCCATAGTTAAAAGTGAACTGTGGAAAAATTTGACTGGATGGAGATGGGTTCGGAACGTACACGCTGCGAAAAAAATTAGAAAAAGCATTACAAACATCTGGTCCGGTCCTAGCGACCTTGTCTTCGTAATGAACAGTACTGGGTATGGAAGCTTGTGATCTTTTTTTAGATGAAACATAATTCCAAAACTTTTTGTTATTATTCACAATTTCAGCCTCCATACTCCGTACATGCTCTAAGTAATCTCTCTTAATTAGTTGCTTGGAGCGTGCTCTCAACTGGGAAAAAACATTATAGTGTTCCTCACTATTAAACCGTTTATACTTTTTGTGATAGGCGTTTTTTTCATTAATTAATTTTATTGTCTCCAATTTAAAGTACAAAGGGAAGTTACCCTTAACGGTAAAGACTGGTACATGAGAATCTATCAGTTTTTGAATTTTTAAATAAAACATTGTAACCATTCCATTTAAATCAGAAAAGTCAAAAATGTTGTCCCAGTTGAGGGCAGCTAACCCTCTATTTATAGCTGCAGAGTCCGCCTTTCTATAATTTAAAACTTTTTGTTTATTGTGCGACAGTGGAATATATAGCGATTTTATAAAAGTAAATTCCAATGCCGGGTGATGAAGATCCTCGTTCACCAGGTGATCCCTACATTTAGCCACATCTTTTATACAGTCTTGATTATTTAATACTAGATTGAGTACTTTATTGTTACCGTTTAAAATAATGTTGTACTGCATAAGCTGTAAGTAAGAAAAGATATCAACCATACCGGCGGATCTGACATCAACGTTTGTAGGTTCGAAATATTGTTCCCTTTTAATAGGGTTCCACAGAACATCAGATAGATTAAAATCGCCAATAATGGTTACTATCTTATCTGAAAAATGATTTTCAAGAGAATATAACTTGTTTGTAAAGGCAGAAAAAGCATAATGGTCACTTGGGGAAATATAGGCACAACAGAAGAAAATTTTTTCGCCATTTTTAGCATCGATGGATATCCAGACATCCTCGGCATCGGATTCAAGTTCAGGGCACCTTCCAGACTGGAAAGTACTCTTCACCGCTACTAGAACTCCACCGCCGTCTTTTTTAGAGGAGGCTGAGCTTTCGCGATCTCTTCTATAGACTTCACAGGAACTAGAGAATAGTTCGGATGATAACACTCCACTATTTAGCCAAGTTTCCGTTAAACATATGACATCATAGTCAGATGCGATAAGAGCATTAAGCAGAGATTAAGCAGTTGACACCCGCGAATTTCTACTGATTGTAGTAGCTCAAAAGTGCTATTTGCCTGCGGCCCAAGGGTGGGGGGGGGGGGGGTAAGAGTCCCAGAAAGAGTTAACTTGAGACCCAGAAAGAGTTAACTTGAGACCTGAGTGCCGTTGTGTACTACCTACTGCGCTCAGGTCTCAAGTTAACTCTTGCGGGTTATAGTAAAAGTCTCGTTTAGAAAACCCGAACAAACCCGAACAGATTTACAGCGCGTCACAGTTTTGGCAGCAATTTAGACCTTTAAATTGTTGATTTCTACTCGTTGTAGTTGCACGAAAATACCATCTCAAGACACAACACAGTATATTATTTAATTTTACATAAGTTCTGAGTAACTACAAGTGGTAGAAAATTGCTCTTTTGCGTTTTATTAACTTTTCATATGCGCTTTATTGGTATGGAATTCAGCAAGCGTCAATCATTGGAGGCTGTGATCATCGTAACACACAGTAAACCAACAAAATTTGTTGTTTTAAAAATGAATCGGTTTGAAAATCATACTATATGCGAAATATGCGTAAAATTGTCTGATGTAATGATCAATCATCGTGCGATGACTTATTTACCCGCATTAATAGAGGATTGTGACTCCTACTTGAGGAAAGAAAATTTGTTTCAAATTGTTCACGTATATTTGCATCTATGGTCGATTTCTTTTCGATTGCGAACGATGACAGAAACCCGTTTTACAACAAAAAAATGCAAGAATTGTCATTTTTGACAAAGTAAAAAAGTAAGGTTAGTCATAACTGACATTTTGTTGTTTACCGTTTACAGCGGCTAGAATTTTAAATTCAAACTTGTTATTGCGACACAAGAATAAATATTAAATATTTATTCTTGGGATTAGAGTGTTTAAAAAGCTTAAATGTATTTCCCTTATCATGCCATGCTTCCAGATTATGATCATTGGAATTAAACTCAAACATCTTTGCAACCTGCTTTGTCCCTATGAGGAATCTTTATGAAAAAAAGAACAAAACACTAGCGTTTTAATTTATTATTAACATTGTGTAGTTTTTCTGTTCTAATTCGGTAAAGAGTAAATAACTGTTATCGATTTTAAACTTAAGTATTTGCGTTGGGCTTATCTGCATACTTAGCAACAGCAGAACTGGGCAGTAGTTGTTTCAAGAACAATAGTGGTTCTAGCAAGCACTTTTACAATAGAGTGCTTGGTAATTTAAGCCCTTTATTAAAAGTGCTTGGTAATTGTATGCCATTTAACGTACTTGCAAGCAGTCAAAATTACTTTCCTCAGTAACTGCAAGCACACACAGAATTTCCAAAGTGCTTGATGCTGCCAATTACTTTGCAAAGGGCTTGGTGCTCAAAGAACTTTTTCAAGTGCTTTTCTCCAGCTCTGCAGCAGAGGATAATCCGTACAATATTTTTTTTAAAGGAAATCACATTAATAAGTAATTGCAATTGATTGGTTTCTCGAACCTTAAATTCCACGCTTTAAAATTCAAATTTTTTTTTTATTTAATAATTTAGTTAGTTCAGAGTTGCAAAATCTATCGAGGCGGCTTGCCTTTGATAACCTAATCCAAACATTTGAAAATTGATAATAAAACTGGCATTTCCCCTTGCCATAACCTTTCAGACCTAACTTTCTAATTTAAAAGTAAATCCTATTATTTAACACCTAATATACATACTATGTATGTGTAGGTATGCAGTGTACAGCAGGGGAACTTGGTAAGCCATTTATGTAGTTCTTGATTTCAAATAATTTTCTTTCAAGCAAAACTTTCATAAATAAATAAATAATTTCTTGTTTTATATATTTAATTAGCTTTATATCGTCAGATTACTAAGCCCCCACAATATTTTAATACAAGATATTTTTTGTCTTAATCAGTATTCAGCACATTCTAAATAATTTTTTAAAATAAAACAGTTATAAGTTTTTATTAGTATAGGTACAATATAAACACATTAACATAACAAGGCTGAAGGACCTCGGTCGATGGCCATTTAGATTGTATTTTTGTATTAAAGTACAGTTTAATAAAGAACATTAAGTAAGTAAGTAGGTACAATATAAAATTGAAAATTTAAAAAAATAAACATCCTTAATTCCTAATAGTATAGTAAGTACTAGGGTAAGTAATAATTTAAAAAAAAAATTGTAAATACGTTTTAATCTCTATAACAGATATACATTTTAATAATATATTTACCAGATATGTAGTTTTATTTACCTTCATTTGGCCATGGTTCTTTTTCTATATTTTTTGTCGAAACTATTCTCTTCTGTTACCATTTTTGTTTTTGAAAATCTTAAATAGCAGGTAGATAGGCTTTAAATAGAAAAAATCACACAAAAGTTTTAAAGAAGTATTGACGTTTGGCATGACCTTCTCAATTTTGTCGACAAATCGAGCGTCCTTTTTTGCTTCAACACAAAGTAGGCGTAGGTTTACTATTTATGTCGCAGAAAAACGTGAAATTAACCGATTTTATGTTTAGAACGTGAATAGACTGTTTATTTCGTAATATAACTAGAGTTAAAAGTTATTTTTAATTGCTAAAAGGCTTATAATTAACATATATTTGCTAGAAATCAATCGGACGGAGATTTCCTATCCTTTTTCTGTGATTTCAAAACAGGAGAGCTTTAACAAGTGGGCTATTCATTTACATAGTGTAAATTGGTCCATGATTTAACCAATAAGGAGAATTTTTGTTCAATTTTTTTTTCTGTCATCGTTCGCAATCGAAAAGAAATAGACCATAAACTATTCAAAATTCAAAGTGCTAAATGGAAAAAAGGTGAATAGAATAGTGTCTAAATATTATATACATACGGGGTGACAATTTGAAAACGAACAGCATTTAATATTGCCTCTACCAATGATAGTATGAAAATTTGGTGAAACACGTCAATTGATATATCGAGGGGGACATTTTTTAAGACATTTGTTGTCGTGTTACTTTCAACCCCGTAACCCCCAGGGCACCTACTCCTAAAATTTTAAATGGCAACCCCTATTTATTTTGCCATTTTTGTGTTCCTTATAAAATTCTACATAAACTGTATCTATTTTTTTTTTCAAAAAATGTAATTATTTTATTTTTTCTAGTGGCGATATCGAAGACGAAATGTAGAAATACATTCCAAATTCCTTTATTTATTTACATTTCGTCTTCGATATCGCCACTAGAAAAAATAAAATAATTACATTTTTTAAAAAAAAATGATACAGTTTATGTAGAATTTTATAAGGAACACAAAAATGGCAAAATAAATAGGGGTTGCCATTTAAAATTTTAGGGGTAGGTGCCCTGGGGGTTAGGGGGTTGAAAGTAACACGACAACAAATGTCTTAAAAAATGTCCCCCTCGATATATCAATTGACGTGTTTCGCCAAATTTTCATACTATCATTGGTAGAGGCAATATTAAATGCTGTTCTTTTTCAAATTGTCACCCTGTATATTTCATTAGACATAGACATTCCATTCCAATTCCTGCATTTTCGCCATTAAAAAGAAAGGGGGTGTCCAAAGAATATAGAAAACATCTTAGCTTTGTTATTGAAATGTATGAAAATTATCATGTAAATAAATAAGAACCAGATTTTCAAAAAAATATTCTGTCATTATAAACGTCAAAAAATTTCCAGTACAATTCGCTGTTGGGTACCAACGAGGAAAAATTTTTCACTAAAATTCATTCGTTGCCATGGTAATCTGCCAAAATACACGTTTTGATTGGTTAAAAATTACAGGTGTGGAATTTTCACTTATATAAACTCCTCTGAATTATTTCCGGAATTTTTTACGAGGGCGCGAATGCTTTGAAAATTTTCTTAAAAAATTCGCGACTGAGGAAAAATAGCCGGGATCAAGATTGAGATAGATTCGGTAAGAAAATTTCGCACCTAGTAAAATATTACACCAAAATTTACTATTTTTATTTTGACTGAAAAACTTTTGAAATAATATGGTGATCTATTAATAAGAATTAAATTAAGTTAGGGGTTTCCTCAGCAATTAAAAAATATTCCTTTTTTGCCTTGACAAATATTTTAGTTCTATCATTCCGTGTCATTATTTTGACATTTAAAGTGACAGAATAATTTTCAGTATAATTTACTGCCGGAAGTTCACAGAGCATGAATATTTAGGAAATTTTTTTCTTTACCGTGGTAATTATTCAAAATTATATCTTCTGATTGATTAGAAAAAGTGGGCGCGAAATTTTCAATAAAAAATATCCCCTAAATTTTGTCATACATTCGCTTGTTTCGAAACCGTAGGCGTCGAAATAAAATTTTGTCCGAAGATTTGTTTTTTTAAATTATTGACGTTTGATGCGACAATAGTAGCTTGTACAACGAGTGTGGATATGAGCCCGACGCCGTAGGCGGAGTGCTCAAACTTCCGAGCGCAATATGGACAATCCACTACAGTTATACAGTATATTTTTTCTACGACTCAACTTCCGACCTTTATACTAAAAATTAAAAATGATTTTTTAAATAGGCATCCTATCTTGTCTTTTTATTTGGCCGTGAACTTGTGGGAAAGATATTAAAAACAATTGAACAAATATTTAATTCGTTAGCAAATTCATGGACCAAATTACACTGTAACATATTTATCAATGTGGGTCATTTCTTATATTTGCACCAAATCACTTTGAATATATCTATCTTTCTCTCAATCGGTCTTTTGCAGAATAACAGACAAAAAGCAATATATTTATTAATAAAAATGAACAATTAATTTTTCTCAACCATAGCCATTTTGATTAAATGCTGAAATGCATGGTTTGTGGTTTTTTTCTTCTTTCATAAGAATTATAAATCCGAAAGTACAGCAAAATAGCTGTAGAAAAAGAGAAGTGGCAATACTGTAAAAATAACATAACCTTAAAACCTTTAGTAAAAAATGGAATTAATATTTTTCTAGAAATCTTATAATTTCGTCTGTCTTATCTGGTTTTATATACTCATCATCATGTTCCACCATTTAAGAAACAATTGAATTAACAGTTTTAACAAGTTAATATAAAAGTTTTAAGATCGTTGGTTCCCCGTTCAGAATATATTAGAAAATATCGCGGTGGACCAATATTTCCATGGCAAAGAACCAATCATTTATTTTGTTCAAATGTAGTAATTGTCTAGAAATGAGTGTAAAACTGGAGATTTTTGAAATAAGAAAGTGCATCTGTGCTCAAATCTTTAGTTCGATCAGAAAACGACAATACTTCGGTAAAAATATAATATTTTCGTATTATACCATCAATTTTCGCACCATTTCGTGCACTCAAGGAAAATATTTTGTATGCTTAGAATCTAGGATAAATGTTTTGATTTAAATTAAAAAAGAACAATTTTCATCGACAGATTTGCATATTTTTGAAGTATATTCTTAACCTCACTTATGTCAAGCGTCAGAAAACGACTAATGAAATTTACAAAATGTAAATTTGGTTTCTTTGTATAACCACTGTAATTGGTCAGTTTGATATTCTAACTAGGATGGATATGAAATCATATCCGTTCAGTGTAAAGGAAATAGCACATTTCCAAGTGGGAGTAGAAACTAGTAGTTTGTACAACAAGAGTGGATATGATGTCTATATCTTCCGAGTGCGATATGGACAATCCACTCGAGTTGAACCGTATATTTTTTCTACAACTAAACTTACGAACCTTATGCAAAAGAAAATTAAAAAGTTTACAGGCTGCCGGGCTTCAACTCCACCAGGACCATTGGTTCCAAAGCTCGATGTTTTGTCGCTTCGTCAGATCCTCATATTCGAAATAAGGGTAAAACCAACTCAATGATAATGCTACATGAAATTAATTTTCTATGCACATTCAGCAGGTTGCATTATTAATAAAACTATTATAGATGCGTATATATTTTCTTATATTGAACAAATTAATAAGATATTGTACCAATACATATAAATTATATAATTTAGTGTCTTGAAAGAGCAGGCGGAGCCTTAGTAAATACAATAAACTGTGATTGGTCAGTACTTTAATTTTTATAACAATGTTTTCAACTAATGGGAAATTTCGGGAGTTGTGATAAAAATATAAGGCACAGAGGAATGATAGGTCGGCGCTCTCTCCGAATGGCAAAGGAAACTTTTTATGCATAGTATGCATGTCTCCTAATAATGAATCCATAGAATCGTAACTAGACTTTAATCTCAATTTCGCATTATTTGAAATTCGTGTTTTCAGAATAAATTTAATTAAAATAGGCTTGCCTTCCTCGTTAAGCATAGAATGATAAAATTTTGCCGCGTCGATTAGTTTATGTGTAATAGCCTCCGAGTCATCCATTACAGGCAAGTGACTCGTGGCCACTTTCAGGTCAAAAGCCGACATATTTAAATGTATACTTTTCGCGTTGGTTATCCCGATTTATATTTCCCGCGTTTTGCTTATCACTACTTAACCCTTCCGCGATTAGTTTATCAAAATCTATAATTTATTGATACACTTTTTTAATTTTTTCTATAGCACTCTTAGAATATTCTCTAAATTTAATTATTATTTAAGAGCAAAGTACTTGTTGTAAAGGTCCCTATTTCAATACAATTTACTTAATTCAATAACTTACTTAAAAAAAATTCTTTTTAATCACTAAATTGCTAATTTTAGAAATAACTGAGTCTTTTTTTCCATTCTTTACATATTTCCTTGCTTCTTATGTCTATTTCCGTCTTTTTTTCCCATAATTGTAATAAACCATAAGTGTAATCAAACCATGTAATAATTTTAAGTTCCAAAAATCCATTTTTAAAATTATCCTAAAAAGAACCTAAAAAAAAATTTATACTGCTTCCTCCGTCATCAATTCATCCCTTGATTTTCTTAACTCGCTTCTGCTAATTTCCCTTCGAATAGTTTTTCGTAATTCTTTGCGATACTGTAGAGCCCCTCTATATATGATAAAAAGGACAACATCTACTACCAGTGTTATTAAAAGGTACTCGGACAGCGAAAACCCCTTGTTTGAAATTTCGCTCCTTGCGTCTCCATTCGAGGCCTGGTTAATAACTATTTTCTCTTTACCCATTTTACTCCATATCAGTGCTTTTCTTCTTAAGGTTTTTTGGCTGGCAGGATCGCCATGTAATAATTTGATGTTCTTATAGGTGGATACAAAGGGTTCAAAGAAAACGTTGCTTCATATTTAACATCAAACTATATTCTGATTCTTAATCTATGTCACCACATACATAGTTGTTCCACTTACGCTAATGTTTATAATACATATTTATTATATCGACAGTATTGTTATACTAGCTAATCATAATAATTAATTAGAACACTAAATGCAATATACTAATACAGTGTTTTACCTTCATATTACACTTAAAGTAAGATAACTAGAGAAAAGTGTTAAAAGTTTTAAAAATATATTTTAATATAGATACAATCACAATGTCATGGAAGAACAAAGTTACTTTATTTAAAATAAAAAAACCCTGTATATTATTCTATATTTCAATTATTTGCATATTTCTATAAAATCGTTTTCGAGATATCGAGTTTTGAATATAATTGCCTAATAAGTAAGAAAGATGGAAAATAAGTTTTAGTAAACAACAATTTGGAATCTTATTTGATAAGATGCTCAAAGTGTCCACCGTTTACCTCTTGACATTAATGAATTCGTTGAACAACATTTTCAAGCGAATGTAAAAGGGAGGAATATTGGAAATGTCATGCATTATTCTTGCAATTTTTCTATAATGTGTGGCCTATTTTTGGACACTAAATTTTTTATATAAAGTTCTAAAAGGTATGGAATGTCTATAATAAACAGGAACAATTTCGTGTCGTTGTCAACCATAGGGAAGGGTTGCCGCCAGTCTGTTTCGGAATTCTACGAGGATCTGAAACAAATTAAGCGATCCTACCACAATGACCATCGTTACAGTGTTAGAAAATACAAAAAAACTAAATTGTTTTGAGGGCTAGTAAAACTTTTCAGGTTTTTTTAAAAAGTTTTTAAACGCTATGGTGATAAAGAATATTTAATAAAATATTTTATTCGTTTCACTTGCCTACTGCCATTAAATATCTTAAACTTTATGATCGTGAATATTTTATCATTTTTATTATATATGTTGGGAGCAAAGCTCGAAAACGGCCAATGGTCGATATTTTTGCTCAATGTTAGGATTGGCCGTTAGAAAGCGACCAAAGTCCGAAGTTTAATTCAATTTTGGGCTTTGGCCATCTCTAAACAGCCAACCCTGGAATTGTGTAATTGCGAAACGACCAAAGCTATACAGCCACACTATACTAATACAATAATTTAAAAAAAGTAAGTTGGAACAATGTGCTATTTAAATTTGTAGCTAATTCATTGGAAATCAATAATAAACACATTTAAATGACTAAGCTATGTATTTGTGTCATTTTGTTCGAATTAACTTTTGATAAAGCATAATTTAATTCTAAGAATTTTAACATGAATTAATAAAACAATTAAGTATTAAATAATTTTTGTTTAGGAATAAAGGAACACATAATACATTAATAACTGCAATGGTTTAATATAACATTATTAATATAAGTATAAAATTAAGTATTGGTCGTTTTGTAATTGCACAATTCCAGGTTTGGCTGTTTGAGAGAAGGACAAATCCCGAAATTGAATAAAACTTCGGACTTTGGTCGCTTTCAAACGGCTAATCCTAAGATTGAGCAAAAATATCGACCATTGGCCGTTTTCGAGCTTTGTTCCCAACATATATATTATATATTAATTTCGGACACAGCCGGTATTTTACACCGTTGTGCTATTTCTTTCATAAATATTGACTTTTATAATTTAATTTGATTTAGGTATAAGGTGGTAAGTGGTTAAAAAGTATATTAGAAGGAACTCGACTATTGTTTGTTGTTAATAGTAGAAAATTTTATATATATAATATATGTATACACCATAGTTAGGAATACTTTTTGGTATATAATATAAATTTATTTCTGATCTCAGATAACATGCTATTGTATTGCAGGTTGACCAATATTATTCAACACTACCATCAGACGAGGTACCTAAACTAGGATCAAAAGGAGAAACATTAAGATCACAACGAATAGTTAGGCAACTTCCCAAACAAGATCTTTCACTGAGTGCCTGTAAATTTGTGGAACAAGAATATGCAACTAGTTTTGAGGTTTGTAGCTATAGATGATTCTGTTAGAAATTTAATGTTATCTGAATCTATTTTTATCTCCATAAGGTGAAGCAAAATACATTCAGTATGCACTAATTATATTTTTAAAAAGCCTTTAGTTGCAAAGGTCAACGCATTTTTAATGAAACAAAAATGATGACTGTCTGCAGTTCAATCTAATAGTAGTAGAGAAGAGAGAAGGGGAGGCTTGTGGGCAATGCTCCTTTTTGCCAACGCCATTTTACGCCTGGAGATCCCGACTGGCCGACGGGAGAAAGTCCCGTCTGACGACGAGAGGAAGTCCCGTCTGGCTGACCTACACTTTTATGTTAGTACCAACAATTTTTACAGGCCTATGTTATTCTTAGCCAACAACCTATTATAGAAGAACCCAGATTGTTTCCCTATGTCGTTCACCGTTAATAGCGATCCGTCTAAGCATTTTTACCAGATGCTTCAGGAAATATTTCTTTTTGATACATGCTAAAAAAATGCTTTCAATTTGACGTATCTATACAAAATTATAAAAATATCTTTTAAAAAAAATTAAAATTAAAGTTGTTCAGTATAACTATACTAAAACATTTTAGTTAAAAAACGAAACGTTGAGATAAATAATATTGAGTTGTTTGTTCATTCACACTACACTCATGCTATACAATGTAGGCTATTATAACAGGCTTTAAAAAGAAAAATATTCCTGTGTATGCCCAAGCGTGGCATTTTTTAAAAGTAGTTTATAACTCGCGATTCTGCAATAGCATCGCTCGGGTACCCTACTTTTGACGCACCTACAAGCTGAGACTAGCAATTTTCTATGTCCTACCATTGAGATTTTGATGTATTGATATTAAACTTTTTAGGGTGGAAATCAATAAGTTCAATTTTTTGAATTAATTCACGCTAACATGGGGGGTCGGAACCACTGTGCGTCGGCGGCGCCAAATCCATCCGGATCGGTATCAAACTTGCCTCCCTTCGTGGGTCACTAAATCGTATCGGGGTCTGCTTTCAAGTACATTATTTTGCCAATGAGAATGCCAGTGTATGTTGGATATACAAAACTACATCGTCTATTCGCGTGGCGAAACGATCTAAATAAGTCTACTAATAATTGTTGTAAAATTTTTGAAAATTTTGTATATATTTGAAAATTAAAACAAAATTAATTACACATTTTTTAAATGCTTATCATCAATACAAAAATATCCAATATATGAACATATATACAGGGTGTCCCACCGGGAACCGAATCGATCTATATGTAGAAAACTATACATAGAAAAATTTTGAAAATTTGACAGTGTGCTGATGCTGATGGGGGCGACCGGGCTAAAATATTTTCATAATGGTGGCACTTCCGGTTATACCGGAAGTAAGTGTTAACTTGCTTATTTTAAATGGGACACCCTATATATTATTACATTTTTGCATTCTACGCAAGATTCTAGACAGATTTTGTATACCATGTACTATGTCTAAACGTTTTTGACATATTTGAATTTTTATGTCAAAAATGACGTTTGCAAACCTTAGAATAATTATCAATTTTTTCTATAAAGAAGCCTTATTTATTTAATTTAAGTGGGATTCCTTGTTATAAAGGACCTGCTTTAATAGATTTTTTATAATATTTTGATAACTATTAATACAGGGTGTTTAAAAAATAAGATTAAAAATGAAATTGAAAAAACTGCAAAAAGTCTAGATTTTTAAATGAAAACACCCAAATTTTATAATTATTTCTTATTTAGCATTAAAAATAAGGGTAAGTTTGTGTAAGGTTGCATATCCCAAAAATTTTTAGTTTTCGAAATATTGCCATTTTAGTATTTTTATAAGGCGATTTTGCTGCAGATTTTAAGTTCAGTTACTCTTAGTTGGCTATGACGGCGTTGAAAAACAATCAAATGCTAAGAAAATCTATGAAGCTGTCACTTACCATTTGATCATTATTAATAATCATGCCTGGGCGTTTAAATTATACAAACGAAGATTATTTAAACTTATTTATTATTTATGGAGAATGTGATAAAGTTATATCAAGAACATGTGACACATTTGCCATTCGATATCCGCAAAAACAGAAGCCAGCACAATGTGCTGTTAATAAAATTATAGAAAATTTCAAGAACTTTGGATCCGTCAAGGTAATAGTGCAAAGAAATAAACCTCTTGTTAATGATGACAATATTGAAATTGCTATTTTGGGATATTTTGCGGCATATACAACAATGTCAGTAAGACGAGCTGCGTTAGAGTCAGGATTATCCAAGTCGACAATTAATAGAATATTATAAATGGCATCCATACAAATTTACCAAAGTGCATCATTTAAGAGAAGCTGATTTTCCAAGACGAGTGGCATTCTGTGAATTCATCTTAACTTGGACGCAAGGAAACATTGGTTTTTTGGACAATATTATTTGGACAGACGAAGCTAAATTTACAAAAAATGGTTCCTTTAATCGACACAATTCCCATTTTTGGAGTGATTCAAATTTAAATGTGTTTAGAGAGCTAAATTTTCCAGATTCCTGGCAGTTTAATGTTTATTGTGCGGTACGAAATGACGGCGTCATAGCACTACATTTTTATCAAGAAAATTTAAATGGTAAGTTAGACGTTTTTTAATTTTCTAGATATAAAATGTACTTATTTACTTGTAGGTGAAGGCTATTTGAACATTTTACATAATTTTGAAACCGACTATTTAGACAATTTGCCGCTCGCTGTACATAGAAACCTCTTTTATCAGCATGATGGCGCACCTGCACATGGCACCTACCTCATCGACAGTTTATTAATGTTTTTGATGATCGATGGATTGCACGCTCCCCAGATCTTACAGTGCTCGATTTTTTTATTTGGGGTACAATTAAAGATCGAGTTTATAATACTCCGATAACAACTATGGAAGATTGCATACAGCGAGTGAGGAATGAATTTACAAATTTAAGTCCTGCGTCAATAAGAAAAGCGACCCATGAACAAGTGCTGCTCAGATGCGAAAAATGTCTGGAAGTTGAAGGACGTCAGTTTGAACATTTACTGTAAAATTTGGGGGTTTCCGTTTGAAAACGTAGATTTTTTACAGTTTTTTCAATTTTATTAATTAAACCTATTGTTTGAGTACCCTGTATTAATAGTTCCAAAGTTCTTAAAATTTTATTAACAGCACATTGTGATGGCTTCTGTTTTTGCGGATATCGAATGGCAAATGTGTCACATGTGTCACATGTTCTTGATATAACTTTATCACATTCTCCATAAATAATAAATAAGTTTAAATAATCTTCGTTTGTATAATTTAAACGCCCAGGCATGATTATTAATCATGTTCAAATGGTAAGTGACAGCTTCATAGATTTTCTTAGCATTTGATTGTTTTTCAACGCCGTCATAGTCAACTTAGAGTAACTGAACTTAAAATCTGCAGCAAAATCGCCTTATAAAAATACTAAATTGGCAATATTTCGAAAACTAAAAATTTTTGGGATATGCAACCTTACAAAAACTTACTCTCATTTTTAATGCTAAACAAGAAATAATTATAAAATTTGGGTGTTTCCATTGAAAATCTAGACTTTTTGCAGTTTTTTCAATTTAATTTTTAATCTTATTTTTTAAACACCCTGTATTAATAGTTATCAAAATATTATAAAAAATCTATTAAAGCAGGTCCTTTATAACAAGGAATCCCACTTAAATTAAATAAATAAGGCTTCTTTATAGAAAAAATTGATAATTATTCTAAGGCTTGCAAACGTCATTTTTGACATAAAAATTCAAATATGTCAAAAACGTTTAGACATAGTACATGGTATACAAAATCTGCCTAGAATCTTGCGTAGAATGCAAAAATGTAATAATATATAGGGTGTCCCATTTATAATAAGCAAGTTGACACTTACTTCCGTAATAACCGGAAGTGCCACTATTATGAAAATATTTTAGCCCAGTCGCCCCCATCAGCATACTGTCAAATTTTCAAAATTTTCCTATGTATAGATCGATTCGGTTGCCGGTGGGACACCCTGTATACAGGGTGATTCCTAAGTTGATAGTTCTTTTTTAGCTATGTTTAGAAAGCATTAGAACAACCTTTTCAAATTTTTTTTTCAAAAAACTTAAAAAAATAGCCGAGTTAGTTAAAAAATCTAAGTGCGGGTCTGGTAATCAAAACGTAGCCCTTTACTTTATATTGTTATTCTCCGTTTTTTGTATTGTTAGTCATGCATTTTACGGATCGGTCGTCAGTTATTTATTTTGGCAATTCGCTGCGCGGTGTGGTTTTCTGAAGCAAGTTAATTGGTGAAAATGGTAAAATTTAAAAACAATGAACTAATTATGGTGCTAATTTATTGTGTGTCGTAAAAGTGCGGATGTTTCTTCTCTACACCCAGAAGTTTTCTTAATGTTATTCAGTTAGGCAGAACCGTATTTGATTTGTAGTGTAATAAATGAATGTAAGTACTTTATTTTTGGGTGTTTTGAAAAAAGGTATTTCAAAATGTTGTTTATTTTAATGCCTTCTATACGCAGCTAAAAAAGAAGTATCAACTTAGGAATCACCCTGTATATATTATACGCAGAGTGATAGATACTTGTAAATCATTTTTACCCTTCTAAACAGCAACATTACCGTTTCGGCAACTAGATGCATGCTTGTCAGGCGGCTGATTAATACCTATCGTTTCGTTTCGTAAGAAAATCAAGTGTGAAGGGTAAAAATGATTTACAAGTATCAATCACTTTGCTTATCTCAGTAAAAATTTGAAATTTCGGACGAAAGTGTTTATCGAACCCCCCCCCCCCCGGGGCCGGCCAAAATCTTGGATTCGCAACTGTTCAGGTTTTATGTTTTCTGTAAAATGAGATTTCGTCCTCACTTCAATAAAACTAATAAATAATCTTATTTACTATATTAAGCGAAGTCAATTATTAATGATTTCACAATCAACCGCACACATTTTTTGCCACACTCTTTATTTTTATAGGATTTTGTTTCGGGCAGGAATCAAGTTGCCTTGGACGTAGGAGTGGCAGAACTAGCGCCTCTAAATAGCATTTGTGCAAGCTGTGATCGCCCAGCTTCACTTCACCAAATAGTGGTAACTGCTCCGAGAGTGGGTAATTCTATTTGGCATCCTGGATGTTTTAAGTGTACCGAATGTGATGATCTTCTTGTAGATTTGGCATACTGCGCTTACGAAGATTTAATTTATTGTGAACGCCATTTCGCAGAGAAAATGAAGCCCAGGTGCGCAGGCTGTGATGAGGTAAGCTATTTATCTATAGAATGATGTAATCTTACAAAAACCAACAAGTCAAAAGTATCAAGTTGCTATCAAAAGGCATTCATATTTTTGTAATATTTTGATATATCTTTAATAAAGAGCATAAACTTGGGAACCAGTGTGCTATGTGACTTTTTTTCAGAGATATATATTTTAATTCAATAGTACTCTACGTTTCAAGCTCTATCATTCAATTAGAGACAAATCCAGTAGAGTAGAATTTTAAAAGACATCATGTAACACTAAAAACTGCAAATTTAAAACGCTATTCTGTAAATATTATTAAAATGTTTAAATTGCTCTAGTTTTATAGCACGTGCCGTATATATAAATTATACATGCTCCGATTATAATAGTATCTGATCATAATAACTAGTACTAATTGATGGCCAAGTACTGAGTATATTGTTCTAAATAAAGGGTTTACACGAGTACCTAAATAGTGGAACTTACGTACATTTTAGGCCGTAGAGCCGTTCAAACCAGCCACTACTATTCAGAAACCTGCTCAGTCGTCCAAGTTGTAAGTT
Organism: Polydrusus cervinus; assembly: GCA_935413205.1. NCBI lineage: Eukaryota > Metazoa > Arthropoda > Insecta > Coleoptera > Curculionidae > Polydrusus > Polydrusus cervinus. The sequence goes on from OW284511.1 coordinate 56,517,648, forward strand.
GCTTAGTAAACTTAATAAAACTTGGTCTTATAATAAGACTAAAAATTCTTATTTTGGTTACTTTTTTCATTACATATTTCCATCGCCGATGAAAGCTGGCCCCTTGCTTTAAGTCTGACAATAACAATTTCTGCCATAAGGTTAAAACTTATGCCTTGAGAAAACAATTAATAGTTATAATCAATGCAATAATGTCAGATCTGTAATAAACGAAAATAGTAGGGATACTTTAGATAAACTTATTTTGAGTATAGCAGTCGTTAATATTCTTTAGTAAAGGTCACACTAGTGTTCCAATACACATTTATTCGAAGAGTATCGCACAGAAACACACCCGATACACTTTTAGTCACTTTAATCATTTCTGTTAATTCTTCCCCATTGGCCCAATCTCATTGAGCGTAAGAGAGTACCGGGACGTTCCATGATTGCACATTATCCCATGGTTTTATGATTGCCCATTGGCTGATCCTCTTTGAGCGTAAGAGAGTATAGGGACGTTCCATGATTGCACAAACTTCAGGGATGTGGCTGATACTGGCGTTGGGTGTAGCAGAGGGTTTTCCCCCCGTCCAATGAGTTCGATCTCCTAACTTATATTAGGCTAAGCTGGTGGGGCAACATGGGTTGCAGATAGCCATGTTGAAAATGGTTACGTTTTCAGAGTAGTATTGTCATTGATCTTTCGCTATACCATTGTTAGCCATATAGGAATTGTTTTATGGCCATACCGGAAGTAAGTTGTGCCCTTGTAGTCGTGCTGAGGATGATTCATGGTCATATCATAGGTATACAGCGCCTTTAGTTGCTATGCAACTTCGGGTGAAATAAGCGAAAATTGGTTTTTGGTGTGATCCGGCTTTTGGGTCGGCAGTGGTTGTCCGTGTGGTACATGTAACAAAGTAGAAAACCAGCTGTAAGGAAAATAAATTACATATTAAAATAATAATTGGGAAGCGGAGAAAATTTAAGACCTTTTTACACATGGTAATAAATAGTTTGATGAGAGACTTGGACGACTCATTTATTTTAACGATCTAGCAAGCGATATTTACTGTTATAATGCTCTCTTTGTACATATAGTCTTTCTTTTTTTTGTGCTACTTTAATCACTTATTGTTTATGAGGTTAGGCAGATATTCAACTCTGACCGAGTCATCTTCCATATTCTCCTACTCTCCATAGTCACATAATGACGCAATAATACATATTTAATAAACAATGTGAGAGAAAAAGGTAAACATTCAGCTTTTTTAAGCCATCTTCCATGTTTTTCTGTTTCGTTAAACTTGCGGGTATACTTTTCACTTTTTATTTGGAGTATATTTCCATGTTTTCGGGCACTCTATTTCTATTTCATACAATGAATAGTAGCACCGTGATTAAAAAAAAAGTATATTGATCAAATTATAAAATTTAGAGAACCTATTATAAACAGAGAAAAGAAGGAAAAAATCGCGGTTAACATTTTTTTAAATTTTCATAGGTTTTTGTATAAAAGGAGTAGTCGAATTCTTCATTTGTTCAACATGACATCTTATATCCTAATGGTTCCTCTAAGATGTATGTGTTAAAAACGGGTTATACAGTGGCATCGATAAGTTTGATTTGTTTGTATCAAACCTGACAGTTCTCCAAGTTGGATAGGGAACAAGATAGAATTGTGCTAGCTGGTATTTGTAGGTCTGTTGTTATTTCTAGAATAAATTGTCTTTGTTCAGTAGTTTTACTTTGCTTAACTGTGGCGTCTGTACTAGTTCTGTGTGTTTTGTATTTGGCTAGTTGGACCCACAAAATTGTGTATTTTGTTAGAAGGTACTATATAAATAATACAAATGCTGTGATCAGGACTTCTAAGAATATATCGTGCTCTATGTAGCTATTTTTAGCTCCGACTGGGTTTACAAGGTTAGGTAGAAATGTAAATGAATTTGAATTTCTCAAGAAGAGTACAGTCAATAAATGATAGTCCAAATTAAAAATATGCTTCCGCTTGTTAAATTGTGGCTTGGAGCTAGGGGGTATTTAGTGTTGGTAAGGAGGAAATTTAAAACTTCTTGGATTTGGTCGTTTGAGGTTGTTATGTTAACATGGGGGTTGTTAGTGTCCAATTGGAATTTATTGATTCATTTAGGTCGAGGTACTGAGGTGCATTGGGTAATTTAGGATTTAATATAAATGTTGTCAACAAAATTTATTTTAAATTTGCAAATAAGTTCAAATATTCATTTAACATGATTCATGCTAAACCTATAACTAAAAACCAACAATTTAGATGTATCACTTTTTTTGTTAACATTTCTTTACAACTTGCAATTTTTTTTAAATATAATTGTTTCAATATCATTTAAAACTGTCCGTTACTAAGTTACACTTAGTAAAAACAAAGGATAGAATAGACCAGGTATCTAGTTCAGGAGTATATTTGTTGTGTTGTGATGATTGTCCCGCTGTGTACCATCGCGCCGATAAAAAACTGGGACAGGAAATTTTTCTATTTTCTCCTAGACTATTAAGAATAATTTTACATCAAGCCTGGTACCAGTAAAATGTCATGAAAATTTGCATGTCAATAAAGATTGTCACTTTATGATTGACTCGTCAAACATACAATCATATATTATTTGTAAATATGCCACAATTAACCCCCCAGCAAAAGGCAATTATTTATAGTCGGTTGCGAGATAGTGTTGCTATTAGGGATATTGCAGATGAACTGGGAGTAAGCAAGAATACCGTGCTATTGGCAAAACAAAAAATAGCAAGACATGGGACTATTATTAGGAATGCAGGTTCTGGTCCCCCTAAAATTTCTACTGATGATCATGATAGAAGACTGGTTAATTATCTAAGGGATCATCCCTTCGAAACTGCAATCAAGGCAAAAGAAGAGACGAATTTTCCAGGTTCTGCAAATACCGCTAGAGACAGGGTTCGAAATTCCGATATACGAAGCCGTTGTGCTGCCAATAAAAAATTTTTAACGGAAATAAATAAACAGGGCAGGTTAGAATTTGCACATGAATATATTAATCAAATAAATTTATGGGAAACAGTTATATTTTCTGACGAGAAAACTTTTCAGTCATGCAATAATGGGAGAATTCGGGTGTATAGGCCTTCCGGCATGCGGTATGATGAGAGATACACCCACAAAACCAACCAAAGTAGGCGTTTCTCCATAAATGTTTGGGGCTGGATTAGCGCTAGAGGACCAGGACTTTGCCAAATCGTCGAAGGAAGACTAACTGCAGCAGTATACGTTAATATACTAAACGAAGTGATGATACCATCGGTAAACGCTGTATACGGTCAAAATTACACATTTCAGCATGATAATGCTCCAATACACACAGCTCCAAGAAAATAACAAAGCAGTTCTTCCCTGGGCTTCGAAGAGTCCCGATTTGAACCCGATAGAAAACATTTGGGGTGCCATGGTCAAATCTATGTATAAACATGATTTTCAACCTAGAAACAGGGATGAATTACGTCATAGGATAAATCAAGCTTGGGATGAAATAACTGTCGAATTATGTAGAAACTTAGTTTTAAGTATGCCACAAAGGCTCCAAAAAGTAATAAACAGAAATGGTTCTATGACCAAATATTAATTTTGTGTTGTTTTGACAAACTTTGTGTTCGCAATTTTTTTCTTTTTATTAAATGTATTTTATTACCTGTATTAGCTTTATTTATTATTTTGTGGTAATGGTAAATATAATAATTTATAAAATATTTGACTTTAAAAAAATCTAATAAATTTACTTTATCCATATTATATGATGTCTCTCAAATTTAACCACCCCGTATCGAAAAATACAAAACATTCCATTATGTAACCTAGGTTACTTTTTAAATTTTGAATGTTTTTCCTTTTTAGCACTAGACACCTTTTATAGTCTAGGGGATATGTATTTCTTACATTGTTTTTGTAAATCTCTTGTCCCAGTTTTTTATCGGCACAATAGTACGTCGGCCAGCCAGAAAGAAAAATATCTACCAGACTGCGTGAACATCTCAGCCTCTTTAATAAATATAAAGATTCTGACATAACAAAAACTAAATTGTCAATATGAGAACTCAGTGACACCAGTGCGGCCTCGATTGACATGGTTACAGATGTTCAAAAAAACGTAGGTCAGGAAAAGATGTGTGCTCTTGTGTCGCTTGATTTTATGAAAGCCTTTGACACGGTTAACCACTCAATATTGTTAAAAAAAAGCTAGATAGAGCTGGCATAAGGGGTAAGGCGTTGGAGTGGTTCACCAGTTATTTAGATAAAAAGCTTCAATGTGTCTCGCATGGTACGGAGGTCAGAAGCTCTCTTAGGCAGATAAAATGTAGGGTACCCCAAGGATCAATACTTGGGCCAACATTATTCTTAGTTTACATTAACTCAATCCCCAAATTTAACCTTAAAGGTACTCTCCAACTATATGCTGATGACACTGTCCTTCTGTATTATGGTGAGACATATCAAATTATTAGGAAAAACATAAAAAGTGATCTGAAAACTCTGTGTGGCTACGAGCACATAAATTAGTACTCAATTTAGAAAAATCGTCATTCATGCATATTACTAAACAAAAACTGGACAGAACTCCAGATCACATAACTCTCAATTTTCAAATATTCTCAAATCACAAAATACTTGGGCCTATAGAGACTCTGTCCTGGGAATACCACATTGATGTTATTAGAAAAAAATAGCTGCTCCAATTAGCATACTCAGACGCTTAAGATACATTGTATTAAAGAAATTGCTAAGACCCGTGTATTATTGTTTGATCCACAGCCATCTGCAATACCTAACAGTTTGTGGTATCCCTCAGGCCAGAGGGCTAACAAATTAAAAATATTACAAAACAAAGCAATAAGAAATATTTATTTATTGGATTATAGATATAGTACCACTTTTTTGTATAAGCATTTTAAGAACTTATTCATAAATAGAACAAACATATAAACTTCAAGTGTGTGTCTTTATTCACCAAGTCTTATGTAAGTCTAGATTGTCAAATGCATCGTTCACTTATAGATATGAAACACACTTACTTAATACTAGATATAAAAACAATTTATCCTCATTTCAATTCGAAAATGTCAAGTGTGTCACTGTACTTGAAGGGTGTAACAATGTATAATGGTTTCCCACAGGATGTAAGATCTTTGGATAACAGAAGATTTAAACTATATTTAAAGCGTCATGTTAGCCAGATGTCAGTGGCGTGCAAAGCCGTTTTAAAAGGGTAGGCAAATATTTAATTTCCAAACAATTGACTTTAAAGATTTTCAATACAGTTGACATCGCCATTACCTCAATTACATGTATACGTGGAGATGTCCAAATTTCATCCACATTCGTTTTATATTCAGATTTTAAATCTAACATCCACTTGATTGAACCCCAAGTCAATTAATATGTAAATTATAATTTAACATACTTATTAACAAAAAGTATCTTAAATCATCATAAAAGTACTTCTTATTTTACGTTACATATAATGATCTTAACTAACCTGACATGTTTTATATCGAGAACGCGTAGCATTTTTTGAAACTACAACAAAATTGGAAGATTGGCACCAATGCAGTTTACCAACGCGGACCGACGGAGGCTCAGCTAGAGAGTCACGTGTATTTGTTCTCTTTCTAGCTTACTGCCTATCGGTTCTCGCTCGCTTCCACTCGTATAAAAGCAGTGCTTTTGCTCTCCCATAAGCGGTTAATGTAATGTAAAATCATTGCTTTCGAAATTCTTATACGGGTTGCTTATACAGCGGTTGAGTTTACGATTCCCCTGCAACGAATGCGTTCGTAGAAATGATCTTCAATGTTATACGATTAACTTTTCGGTCCTGGTCCTCTACATACACAGAAATATTGCCGGAGATTACACGGATAAAAATTTAAATATAAAGAAATAATTTTGGTTGTAGCTTGTTTTATTGTTCCCAGGGTAGGCAATGCTTTTTTGCCCATATTGTATGCACGCCTCTGCCAGATGTGATTTTTTGTAGTCTCTGTTTTACAGCAGTTACATATTATCTACTACTTATGAGATGTCTAAAATGTTTATCAAATTTCCTATCGTTTAGTTAATTGTAATTTTTTACTATCTCTATATTTATCTTTTTCGTTCTTTGTATTGTGATTAGCTACTAGTTGGTCAATTGTTTACTGTTATTTGTTTTTTTTTAAATCTGAGTATGAAAATTTGTATTAGTTTTACGTATTCGAGAGGATGAATCTTTACAAATATTTAATATATATTTTTTTAAATTCCATAAATGCAAAAAAAAAATCAGCTTTTGCCACTTATTTGCTAACACAGTTTTTACGCACCTGAAAACGTTACATTATTATACCAATGTACTAAAGGCAAGAAACTTCACTTGCTCAAAAAATGGAAATTACTAAGGCAAAGAAAAATCTAGTATTTGCCTGCGTAAATGATTTTGATGATATTTTGCATTTGCTTTTTAATAACCTCAAGAGAGAATAGCTGTTTGTTTTTATTTAATGATTTGACCTTTAAGATGGACTTTGACTTAGCTGAATAGACCACCAACTAACTGGCTTCGTCCTACGTTTGTGATAGTATAGTTAGGTTGCTTTGCTTTGTGTACATGTATTTGTTTTAAAAACAATTTTAACATTTTTTAGCTGTTTATAAGGTAATTCGGTTTTATTTTGATTTTCCGTGCAACTTGTGATTTTCTTCACTTGCTTAGGTCTGATGCCAGTTTAAGGCGAAACATGTCACACCAAAAATAAACAGAGCGTAAAGGTTTTGAGGTCGAGAGTTTGTGTCTTTTTTCTTACAAAATATTAAGTTTAGGTTTTAGTTAAAAAAAATCGGTAATTTTACTGCCTTGCTTCCGAACATTTTTACCAAAGGTCTGGGCAATCCTGCATAGTGCTTTAGCTCTGGCCATTGTTGCTGCCACATCGCCGTACCTTTTATTGTACATCATGTGCTACAAACCTGAGCAGTCGCAGTCGCGTGCACTCCGCATTTAATTAGCTCAAAAAGTGGTAACTTTCTCAAAATAAATAGTACAAATGTTTTCAAGCTGTTAGGGGCTACCCAAACTCTCAGAGCTTTACTCTAAGATTGATAAGTTGGACGATAAACTTAATAAACTTTGTCAGTGTTTAGCAAATGTGAGGAGTTCTGTTCAAGACAATGCTAAATCTATTGTTCAGCTGCAGGACCGTTTTGATGACTTAGAGCAAAACTCCAAAAGAAATTCTCTACGGATCTGTGGCTTTAAAGAAGCAAAAGATGAGAACCTGTTGGAGTTGCTACCTAATTTTTTTTATCGCAAAACTTGAATATTAAGTGTACTAAAGAAGACATTGATTACGTCTTTCGCCTCAAAAAGAGCAGTACTGATGGTAAAGGAGATATTCCTGGAGCAATAACCTTTGGTCTTATCAGTAATGTAAAGCGTAATGACATATTTCAGGCTAAGAAAAAATTAAAGTCCAAAGTCGCCATATTTGAGGATTTAACTCGTCCACGCTTTGAACTTCTTATGGCGGCCAAAAACAAACACGGTAATAATAAGGCATGGTCATCGGCTGGAAAAATTTATGTTTGCGATGCGGTAGAAAACAAGAAATTTGAAATTAAGTCCGTAATGGATTTGTAAAAATATAGTATATGATGTACCAACAGGAACTCTCAAATAAACATACATGTGCAGTGTTTTATTAGTTTAATTTATGTAAACCTGATTTACTTTTTCAATAGTGGATTTGTTATTATAATTTTTTATTTTTTTTGTTATGTTCCATTATACTAATTGTTAGCTATCGATTATTGATAATTTTGAAAGCATTTTTATATACATAATGCAGTCATCATATTCTATTTTAAATTTTGTTGCAGATTGTCTCTGGTGTTTTTAGTGTATCTTCTGGCTATAAATAATATATTAATTTAAACAGGTAAAATCATACTTATTTACGCATTTACTTGTACTTTCTAAGAGTCAGTTACTTTTTATTCAAAACTTAATTTATATAAGTGTGGGGTGTCGTGTAAATGATAATTAAAGGTTTTAAAATTGACAGTTATAGAATGGGGAGCTCAGAGAAATAGAATAGTTTCGTGCACTTTAATGTGCGTTCAATAACATTTCACTTTAATGAATTATTGGACTTTATCACTGCGGAACAGTATGACGTCATAGGATTGTCCGAGACCTAGCTTCATGGTGGTATTTCTAATAATTGTTTGAATATTGAGAACTATAATTTTGTGAGATCTGATAGGGCTGGACACGGTGGAGGTGTTGCATTTTTTATTAAATCCAAACTAAAATTTAGTATTTTACCTACAGAACTTGCGGTCAGTGCTTTGGAACAGATTTGGATCAGTATAAAGATTTCAGGCAAAAATATTTGTTTCGGTTCGCTGTATAGACCCCCTAATGTTAACCTGGTACCCTGTTTGGATGATCTGGAAAATGCCGTGGTAAACTTTTAGCCATCTTTTGACTGCGTATTGTTCGATGGGGACTTAAATGTTGATTTATTAAATACTAATGGTAATGAGTATGTACTTGCTGGCAATTTTCTTGGTAAATATAATTTGAATCAGTTGGTTAAAACATCAACTCATATAACGCAGAATACAAGCACATTAATAGATATTTTGGTAACTTCTTGTCCCGAGTTATCGCTAGATACTGGCGTAGTAGGAATGGATAACATATCGGACCATTCCCTGGCTTATACTAATTTAAAAATAGCGAAACCACCTAAAAAAATGTCTTTTCGTACTTACCGTGATTATAAAAACTTTAGCTATGTAGATTTTATGGATGATTTGTTTGAAATCAATTGGAATATGTTGTATGATCTCGCTAATGTTGGCGAAATGGTGGAGTTTTTTTAATAATAATTTGATATCCTTGTTCGACAGCACGCGCCTTTAAAACACCATGGTTTACCAAGGCTCCTGCACCGTGGTTGACGGACAACCTGAAGCTTATGATGAAGCTAAGAAATTGGGCACTCTCAAAAATATAAAAGAGTAAAAACTGACGCCTCCTGGGCGGAATATAAAGAAAAAAACTTTGTTACTCAGGCAGTAAGAAACGAAAAGAAGGCGTATCTTCGCCATAGGTTTAAGATTGACCGAAAAGGGTTTTGGAGAACAATAAAGCGTCTTAACATAAATAATACAGCTAATAAAACTTGTGAAAATATGGTAAACCCCTCTGATCCTAATAAACATTTTATTGATAGTGTTCCCAAAATACATTTAGTAAAGAATACCTTTATTTTTTATTTTTTTTTTAAATTTTTTATTTGTGACAATTGCTGTGGCAAGCGTCGACATAATTTTGGTGAAGAGTTCAAGTTTGATAAAATTACTGAAGACGTTGTAAAAAAAGTAATTTTAAACATAAAAACTAACGCAAGAGGGTGCGATGGCATTGACCTTAAAATGTTGTCTTACATTACTCCCTATTTAACAGAGTACATGACTCATAATAAACAGTTGTTTACAGTCGTCAGTGTTCCCAGCCGCCTGGAAAAGTGCAAACATTATCCCAATACCCAAGGTTGCTTCTCCTAAGAATATTTCTCAGTACCGTCCCATCAGTATAGCACTTCAACAGCTCTATTACATGTCTCTACAGAGCTTGCGACATTGGGAAAAATACAGCTTTAATCCTCTTGGAATACAGTAAAGCATTCCTACTTTATGTACAAAGTTAAAGTACGTCGGTTTTAGTGATGGAACCGTTCAATTTTTTTATAATTATTTATCGGGTAGGCAACAGCGGGTTTGCGTTGGATCTAGCTTCTCGGAATATCTGTTTTTGGATAAAGGGGTACCTCAGGGGAGCATATTGGGTCCTCTCCTTTTTTCATTATATACTTCGGATTTCAGTGGTTTCTTAAAATTATGTCTTACTCATCAGTACGCCGATGACTTCCAGATATATTATTCTTTTTACCGCGCAGATATAATTCCGTCATTAGAAAAAATAAATAATGACCTTGAAATAATTTATAATATCTCAAGCGCCCATTCGCTCTTGTCAAATGATTCAAAATCTAAGCTCTTGCTTTTTGATAAGGATAGCGAGCAGTTGACCACTGAAGATGTGTTTAATGTAAATATTAATAATATACCACTTCTTCCTTCTGAAAGTTTCAAAAATTTGGGTCTCGTTGTTGATACAAAGTTAAGATTTGAAAACCATGTATCTGAATTAGTAAAAAAATCTTATTGTAAATTAAAAGTTCTATACATGCATAAAGATGCTCTAACTACTGAAATAAAATTAAGAATATGCGACTCACTTATTTTATCTCTCTTGTCATATTGTGATGTTGTTTACTGGCCTGCATTCACTGTTAGGGAAAAGAATACCTTATAAAAATTTCCAAACGCCTGCTTAGAATTTTCTTACAATTTTCGAAAGTATGATCATGTTACTCCACTGTTTGATGCTTCAAAATGGCTGAATTTAGCAAAACATTTAGCCACGTTAGTTCATAAAAATTTTTAACGAATAATCCGGAATATCTCTCTAAATATTTAATTTGTGGGAATGGTATCCATGATAGATTTACACGTCACTGCCGAAAGTTTATTGTTTCGAAGCACAGAATCGCACAGTTACAGCGTTCTTTTACATATAATGCCGTTAAAATTTACAATTCTCTACGGCCAGTCGTTTACCACGGTAGCGAGCTTTAAGAAGGCCGTCGAAAAATCCCAACAGCAAGTTCAAGCAGTTCATCTTGCAATGTTGAGGGTCTCTTTCTTGTAAAACCTTGAATTAATTTTATTCGCTGATGAAGGTCTTTACCTTCGAAACATGTACGACAGGATTTTCTAATCATTGAGATCCTTAGAATAAACTAGTGGAGCAGACTGTGTGTATTATTCCCCCACTCATAATATCACTCCACTGAGAGATGGACTATTTCCACAAAATTTTAAAAATAAGTTTAAACTATATTTGCTTAGTAAATATTAAAAGTTTGATATTTTAAATAAAATGCCGGCAATAACTGTTTTTTTGATGCCTGAGTAAGAAATCTTTAGTTAATTCATTATATTATTATAATAATAATACTCATATCATATTATAATACTACTACTAACTACTAATTCTTTTTTTTTCTCTCTTTTAAGTATTGATATGTAAATATATATTTTTGTATTGTATTTGCTCGGTTAAGTAAACATCAATGCTGCTCTTCGCCGAGTTAAAAAATAAAGACGTTTCTATCTATCTATCTATGTATCTATTAACAAAATAAATTAAACAATATTCAAAATAAAACACTTTTTTTACCGTTTTGTAGCTTTGCGTCAAACTTCAAACTAGAAACAGAAAAATAAAAAATGTAATCTACGCAAATACTATATGTTACGCGCAGCAGAGCCGGACACTACTGAAGTAAATACACAAATCTAAACCATCGCGCATGCATCGCTAGAATACGCCAGAACTGCCAACATCGCGACGCGGCAAAGTGCGTGGCCTGATATTAGGCTACGTTTACGCCGTTTTAAATTACTTGCATTTACACAGTTTTAGTTTATTAGTTTGCTAACAAGCCCTACAAACGCTGAACGCATGTCGGAATTCAGAATAAGTGTAAATAAAGAAAAAATAATTTTTTGTTATTCTTAAAGAAAAAAAATGCTGCAGTTTTTCAAAAGGGCAGAATGCCCCCGGGCCCCCCAAGCCCCAGCCCCCCCCCCCCCCCCCCCCCCCCCCCCCGCACTGCTACCTTTTGCTGTATGGTTGTTCCGCCACTGAGGATATGATACATGTTTTATGTTTGGAATTCACCGTAGAATGCATATCTATAAAGATATACGGGGTGTCTTATTAAAATAACAAAGTTGTGCGCAATTCCGGTTCAACCGGAAGTGACAGTCAGGCATTTGAATACTGAAAAGGTGCGCACAGTAACCAATTTCATAATAATGTTTTATTCCATAAGGATGCGACAAGCTGGATAGTAATTTCGGTGTCACTCGGTATACCAAAAAACTTTTCATTTACTGTTACGTGATGGCCACGATCTCGCGAGTTCTATCAATAGTTATTTACATTACAAGCTGCGAAAGTTTACTGTTTGGTGCGAGGTGTGTGTGTGCACCTGAAAGGGCTTTTGCAGCGTGTAATGTATTAAACTTTTAAAAGTAAAGGGGAGATTTGGTTGTACACTGTGTTATGAATAAAGGGAAAAAACGTATTTCAGTATATTTGTTTATTATTACAGACGCCAAGCGCTTTCGGCCTTATTTATTTAAGGCCATCATCAGTGCTTAACCCTAAAAGTAAGTAGAAATATAGAAGTTGTAAAATAACAAAAAAAGAGTACTTACTAGTCAAAATAGAGCTTTGGAAGCAATGCTTAAAGAGCCTTGGTAATACATAACTTATGTTTGAAACAATAACCTAAACCTGTACAAAATGACATTCCAAACAGTAAACACATTGACGTCGTAAACCAAACTCTATGAAATAAATAATTGTAATATAAATATGACACTCTTCACAAATGAAAAGATACAAACAAACATCTTTAATTAAATTAACAGGCATAAAATTAAAATTAAAATTCTGACAAGGCCAGGTAAAGTGAATGCTCACCAATTAAATTTTTTTTAAAAATGTTTGAAATTTTACGCAAATTGATTAAAAATGAAGTAACCGGCAACATTGTATTGCATGTAAGAAATAAAGTCTGTGCATAATGCATATTTCTACTTACTTTTAGGGTAAGACCGGATGATGGCCTTGAATAAATAAGGCCGAAAGCGCTTGGCGTCTGTAATAATAAACAAATACACTGAAATACAACGTTTTTTCCCTTTATTAAATTTTCATTCTTCCCTCCCGATTTCTTAAAATACGCAAATTCAAATTTGATACTGAAAATCCTCAATCGATTGTAATAAAATGGGTATAAGGCGGCTTATAGTAGTATCATACAGTTGGTTGTTAACGTTACTAAGGTAACATTCATGTCAATAAATAAATATTATTTTGACAGTTATTAAATTATTTTTTGTTAGAAGCTCCTGATGAAATATATTTAATAAAAAAGTAGTAGCGATTTTTGGAGTAGTTGGGGCATGCAGAACTGACGAGCTATACAATCTAAAAGTGAAGGATGTGAAATATAAAAATTGTATGGCAGTGCAGATTCTCACTACCAAAAACAATGTGCAAAGAAGATTTGTAGTTATAGAAGATTGGGTAACATTTATTAATAGTTATATGAAACTTCGACCACGAAATTCTCAAGATAAACGCTTCTTTTATCGGTATGAGCGTGACAGATGTGTAAATCAGGTAGTTGGAAAACATACAATTTCAAAAAGTCCGTACGAAAATTTCCAATCCAAATCAGTATACCGGTCACTCGTTTCGAAGAACATCCTCTACATTACTAGCAAATGCTAGTAGTAACTATAAGTTGCCAATACATTCATGTCCCAAAAATCCATCTGTATGCAGCAAAACGAACATTCAAAATAGAATTTAAAGACTATGTAGCCCAAGTTGACAAAAAGGTCAATATTTCCAGTGCCGTTGCTTTCGGACAAGATTTTAATCAACATTTGCCGTTAAATATTTCAGGTTCTATAACAATTGTAAATTTACATTTAATTGTCACTCTAAATAAACATTTGACATATTTATTTTTTTTTGTCGTCCAGGGCACGAAAGTTTTTCATACCTAGCAATCGATCACCTAGCACGTTTTATTTTCGCTTTCGCTCGCCCTTTTAAACGAGAAAATTATAATTTCGTAGAGGGGAGAAGTTTTCACTATCGTCGAATAAATAAACGAGTTACCGGACAGGTAATAATATTGTCGACTTTGACGCTTGAGGTTTTGAATAATTCAAAACCTGTCGACTTTGACGCTTGAGGTTTTGAATTATTTAAAACCTCAAGCGTCAAAGTCGAATATAATTGCCGTTCAGTTTCAAAGCAAATTTGTATATTATATTTTAATAAATTAATTCTAACTTAGTGTGTTGTGTCATTCTCGTCATGTCAAAGTCGTTGAATAAAGGGGAAAATAAGAAGCACTCGAGTCTATTTCCCAACACTATTGCAGACACACTGCGCGTGTCGGGCGAATAACCTAATAACGGGATGGTTAAAATATAGGTAGAAATGGGTTTAATTATTATTTTTTTTACAAGAATATTGTTATTCTTAGTTTGCCAGTTTGTTAATTTATGGGTCATAACTAAAAAAGAGGGGCGGGCTAGTAATCAGTAAGTTTTGTTATTGTCGAGGCTATAAAGCAGCTGTAAAGTAACCTAACCTGAAGTTTTTAAATTATTTATGCGTGCACAAACTGTGGGATGAATTGTATATAGTACAAAAATACATATATTTGCCCCATTGAAGAAAACAATGTAGAAGATTATTTATTAACCAGCATAAAAATTTACAAAATTTTGCTAATTCGACTGGCTTTAAAGGAAAAGCATATCTTGGAAAACAAGCAAGCGGACTCGAAGGCTTGGACCAAAACCTGGGAAAAAAGTTTTTAATGCATCTTCAGGATTTCCTTAAAGCCAGTCAAATTAGCAAACGGAACTCTTCAGCAGTGAAATAAGTGGCTCAAACCCGCTTCTTCTTTTACCATTTATTCAGCGACATCGACATGATGGGAATGACACAACACTTAGAATTAATTTATTGAAGTATAATATAAAAAGTATCATAAATAATCAAATGAGCCTATCCCATAAAAATATATCTTTTTTAGTAGAAGTTCTAAAAAAAGAATAAATACATTTTCAAAAAAGAACATTTTTGAAAATATATATCGATAAATGTATGTATAGTTGTAAAAGCGAACGTCCGTCTATGTCTATAGTCTACTTCCGAATTGTATAAATAATTTCTGCCCGTGAAACCAGTGATAATCCGTTTGTACACCTACATACACAATATTTAAATAATTTTGCTAGAAAGTAAACTTAGAACTCAAGGTTCTTCATTCAAAAAATATAAGTGTTCCTAAAAGTTATTTTTCAAAGAGTTCAAAATAGTTATTTATGTATCAAGGATACTAAGTAGATGATTATGCCCTGAGGGTGACATTGTTACAAAGCCGAGGGCCTCTGCACTGAGAGAAGATTCTTGCTGTCCTTATAAAAATCTTTATACCGCTTATAAAGAAAAATGCTAACATAGGGGACAAAAGAAAAACTACCTGAGACAGTAAAATCCATTTGGCTGTAATTTCTTTGCTGTAGTAATAAAGTCACTTTATAAAGAATGATCACTTAGCTCAAGTAAACAAAAATGTTGGATTAGCAAAGTAACTGACCATCGGCTATAAAGAGACTTTGCTAGAACAATAAAGATACTTTTCTACGCCATCTGCATCGTTATTGAAACAAGAATTTTTTTTTCAATATCAGTATAACATTTTGCTATATTAGAAAGATTTTTTTATTTATTTTAAGAAAGTTACTTTGCTGCGTCAGAATGTACCTACTTACTTCATGAACTCTTTTTTAGCTACGGTAGCAAGTAAGCATTGCTGTAATAGTAAAGTGGTTTATTATGACAGCACCACTTATTTGCTATAATATGTGGGGTGTGGCCCAAAAAAGAAGCCGTATATTTTGTTGAATTTTTAATATACTCTAGAGAACATATTATGCTTAATAACACATTTATATAAACCAAGTTTTTTTAATTTGGATACGTAAGTTTCAAAAAATTTTGATTCATTTAAAATTGTGTTATTAAAAATAATATTTTCCATGCTATATCAAAAATTAAACATAGTATAAAGCTTATTTTTCAGGTAACTCCATCATATTTTATATCATGCAACTCCCCACGTCTGAATAGGTTGTCAAAGATTTGAAACTAAAAAAAAATGTTCTCTTTATTATTTAATACAACAGAAAACAACACTTCATAACCTAAAAATAGTTTCAGTTTAAGCTGCTTAAAAAAACAATAATTTTCGTTGAGTGGTTAAAACATATCTTATTAAAAAATATCTGTTCCCTTTAAATTTAAACAAATATCCAAAAGGGAATGCCGAAAAAACTTTTTTCGGCATCTAGCCCGAATATTAGGTAAAATAATAATTACATTGTATTTTATTTAGAAAAAGAAAGTATTTTACTTTTGAGATATTTCTTAAAATCTTCCTTTTAAAAATCATACCGTGTTTAAAACTTTGATAAGTTGTATTTTAGTTTATGAACTTTTATTATGAATAGCATTTGCTAAAGAATTACTAATTTTCTTTTTTCTAAAACTTGACTCACACAAAAATTATTATTAAATAAACAACAGTTTAACTAAACACATAACATAAAAAAATTAACATAAAACTAAAATAACTTTGGTCTTTTAACACTGATATTAAAAATCTACACTGTCATTGATGTCACAATCCAATAAAGTACTGCACACTGGAAACATTTTTCAGCCAAGACAATGTTTATTGGAAAAAATGAGACAAATGTCGAGTCATAATGGTCACCAACAACAGCCACCGATGCGACGATTTTACTTTATGAAGGAACGAGCATCTAAATATCAGAAAAAATGAATACCTGAAGACATGTGGAGACAGGAACGGGACGACTGATGCTCAATATAAAAATTGACCCAATTAGACTGAATTTGTCACCACGAAATAATCCGATTCGAACCGAACAGTTACGATTTTTCCAATTCCAACAAAAAATTTTGCTACCCCTTTAAACACGCTTTAGAGCGCTAGAAAAGATTTTTTTTATAAAGATTTTTTTCAAAAGCAGCAAACTGCATTACTTCCTCAGCAAAGCAAATAGTAGTCCTAGAAAATAATTTTTTATAAATACTTACTTAGCTGTTATCATAATGTAAGTTTTCTATAATAGCAAAGGGCTTTGTAACGGGTGTAAAGAGTTTTCAGGTAAATTGTTTCTTTTGCAATAAGAAATTCATTTTGCTATCGTAGGTTGAAAATTTAATATTACAGCCAAAATAATTTTAGCAAAGAATTTCTTGCTGAAGCTTTTCTCAGTGTGGCCTGAGGGTTCATAAGTCGCCTGAGGGTATATATCTATTAATACCCGTGGTACATACAAACTTTTAAGTCATACCAGTTCGTTTTAAATAATAAATATAATATATAAACGTAAATTTATATTTTGTTAATAAAGAATAAGTTAATCGAAAATTGTTTTTTGCGCCTTAATGCCCACGTGGCCCATAGTGGGTACTTTATGCCCGCACGGGCATTAAGTAATCCATTATGTAGATGGTATCTAAGGTATAAAAACACAATAATGTACTGGTATGACATAACAGTTATTTATGCAACTAGTGCAAAAAGTGTGTTTATTGCACATGGCATATTATTCACCTCTACTACGTCTCGGTGAATAACTTCTATGCCGTGTGCAATAAACATACACTTTTTGCACATGTTACATACACTATTTTTTCTACGATCGCTTTCTTATTTAACAAAAAAGTTTAAAATTGCTCTGTATTACCTCTCCTTTGTGTTCAAAAGTTGTAATTCAAATTTAACAATGGATCATAGATACCTTTGAATTTAATTGTTTGGAAGGAACACGTCCGTCATTCCGCCATATTGTTTTGTGATTCTCGTTTTAACTTTTTATTCGTTTCCTAGATAATTTACTTTATTGCACTAGGGTAAAAAGTATTTTATTGCATAGTATGCAATAAAGACCTACTTTTGTCATTAGAAATGCATACACAAAATAACATTTTTTGAACGATCGTAGAAAAAAACTATTTTCGGAAGTTTTTGAAAAACTGTAGGTATTTTAAGAAACTAGACATCGAAACGGTTGTGATTCGAAATAATATTATTATTATAAACCATTTCCGCCATTTAACAACCGACCCCTGGATATGACGTCGTATAAACGTTGACTTTGTTTTAACCTTAAACTATATCAGGCTTTAAAAAATCTCGCGTTTGGTTTAGTATAACTTTAAAGATTAATTTTTTTAGTATGGACATTTTATTCTTAAGCCCTAAAAGACAAAACTGTCTAATTTGTGAGGTGACCCCGCTGTTTAATAATACATTTAACTTTCTTAGTACGGTAGCATTTGTTATGTTATAATAATTCATTTTCAAATGTAGGTACAAAAAGCAGATGTAACTGTGAAAGTAGTGTCAATCTCTTTGTTTTCAGCTAGGAAATCAACATTTGGACGGTGTCAACCTGGGATCTGTTGCAGTTACTATATACAGATATAAAAAAGACAGCATTCAACATAGTGTCTTGGTTTAATAAACAATAATTATTGTTGTAAGACAAATTCAGTTAAAGAACAATGTTTTTTTAATAGACGGGTGTGTACTGTATAACTAAAAATGAACGCCAGTTGTAGCTTGTGAATCGTACAGTGTTAGGAAAAAAATTTAATGATGAAAGTGGCCAAACAAAATCGCTGGAATCAATTAAGTTTCTCATATGACCGTTAGAGGGCGTAATACTAATGCTCAACTAAGAAACCCAAGGTTTTCCCTTAACAGGCCTAGTTAAGCCTTATTTAAATGTGTGTGTGTAATCTTGAAAAACTTATTAGCAATTGTGTTCAAACACTTATTGCTCCAACTCAGGATACTTATATTATATGAAAATAATTTCACATGCTATTTATATACTTTTCAAACGATATTTACTGCTAAGCGATCGTAAAATTCTCTACGAACATTAGCGAGTTGGTACTGCGTAATTCTTTCAGATTGCATTAAAATTGAACTTTTTAACTGCTCTAAATTTTCAAACCGAAATGTCCCCAGAGGAAGAAGTCGTTTGGTGAGATATCAGGAGACCTACCTGGATAATTAATTGTTGAATTTGGACCGACAACAAACAAAGCGAATTGTGGGCCGGGTAACCATCCATTTGGAACCAAATCTCCTGATTTTCATTCGCGACTGACTGAAATTTATTAAAATGTGTCATGATTCTCATCTCTGCTGGTAGAATATTATACATTTTTGGAAATAGATAAATAACTGATCTTAAGTTAGCATTGGTATTACTATTAGGAATCACTAAGTGATTGTTGGTTCTGGTCCTTGTCTCATGAAAATGGGCAATATATTGCCTTATTTTGACATTCTTGTGAACAAAAGTACACACCGAATGAACAAAAAGGAATCGAACATTGAAAATTTCAAAATTATTATTCCACTACCACTCACAAAATGGTCGATGTCTTAGTAATAGCTGATTTAGCGATACCACATTGTTCCGTCGAGCTGTAGACAAGGTTCAGATAGCGCTGATGATTGCCAACGTCCGAGGCGGACAAGGCACCTAAAGAAGAAGAAGAAACGGTATTACTGGGCGTTAATGGGTTAAAGTGGTTATTGTTTCTTTTAACGTTTTTTTAGAATATTTTTCAAACAAACTGTTTATATATAATTTTAAATATTTATATAACAATGAGAGAAGACAATATTTAAAGCATATAATTTTTGAGAAAAAATGAGGGCTATGCTTGCTCTTATTTGAATTTAGTGCAATTCTAATTGGTTTTTATGCAAGTTATAGATTATTTGGATTACTGTACAAATGCTCTTATTACTATTTCAAATTACAAACTCTA
Source organism: Polydrusus cervinus (assembly GCA_935413205.1). Classification (NCBI taxonomy): domain Eukaryota; kingdom Metazoa; phylum Arthropoda; class Insecta; order Coleoptera; family Curculionidae; genus Polydrusus; species Polydrusus cervinus. The sequence goes on from OW284511.1 coordinate 56,537,297, forward strand.
GCACATTTCCTTAAAAAATTGTAGTTTGTACTCCAAGATGGTGTCCATATGGCACGAAGAAGTAAATTGAGCACGTCACCGTAGGCGGAGTGCTTAAACTTCCGAGTAACATATGGGCAATCCCCTCAAGTTTAACAGTATATTTTTTCTATAACTAACATATTTGTCGATTTGGGTCATTTTTACTTTTACAGACTAACAGACAAAAATCGATATAATTATTAATAAAAATGAACAATGTTTTTTTCTAACCCATAGCTAATTTGATTTATGGATCTGCAGAAGTTTGCCGCTTGTTTACAAATAACAATACCGAGCTATCAGCAAAATAGTTGTAAATTTCGTTATAAAAAATTAAATACGACTTTTGTGCCTTAATATTAACTTTTAACGTTCGCTGTGGTAAAATATTTCAAATTCAATCCATTTACATAATATTTACACTGTAAGCGTGGAAAGAAAAGTGGCAATACTTTAGTGATGTGGTCACAAAGTTGACAAAACAAAGCGAAATAACATTATTAAAAAGTGGAGTTAATTTTTTTCTAGAAATCTTATAATTTCGTCTGTTTTATTTTGTTTTATGTACTCATCTTCATTTTTCACCGTTTAAAAAAGAGTTTTCAGTTATTTTTCTATATCTATCTATCTATTTCTTATGTGTGTTTTAAGGTTGATTGGTATTGGGGCCCTGTTGAAAATGTCAGAAAGTAGTAAAACAATCGCGGTGAAAAAATGTGCATTGCAAAAAACCAACCAAGGCAAGTACAAACGTTCATTTTATGCAGTAAATCTTCTAGGCATTGTCTAAAAATAAGTGGAAAATTGGATATTTTTGAAATAAGAAACTGAACATTTGTGCACAAGTCTTTAGTTCTTTGGGCTTTATATCTTTAATTTTCGCACCGTTTCGTGCATTGCCTAGTGTGTGTGCATAGAATCTGGGATAAATGTTTTTGTGCAAATAAAAAAATAATAAATATGACCTGCCAGATTTGCATCTTTTTGAAATATATTTTTAACCTCACTTTTGTTAAGTATCATAGAACATAGAACGACTCGTAAAATTTACAAGGTGTAGATTTGGTTTCTTTGTAATTGACCACTGTTATTGGTCAGTTTCATATCCTAACTAGGATTAATATGAAATTATATCCGTTCAGTTAACCCACTTATCCAATCCCGTTAGTATAGAGAGAACAGGAAATATCCATGTGGGAGTAGAAAAAATCTATAGTATAAATACAATATTTTGCATGATTATTTTTGTAATCTGTTTTAGAGTCATCACCGCATGTAAAATAAACCTATTTTTTGCCGTCCGCTGTCACTGAATTTTTCCAAAAAAAAAATTATAAAACGATTTGCTTTAATCTAAATATATCGAAAGACTTATCCTTTCACTCTGTTTCTTATGTGGCGGACTTTTAGAATCACCTTTCATTTCCAAAATATAAAGTCTATACGAAGTCAGTGTAAACAGCAAAAAACCTAAAACTCTACTTATAGCCGGCATCTCCTTTGTGAAACATAGGCGTGCCACGCGACGGTAGAAATGAAAAAATAATTAGTTATAGTTTTTATAATATCTACATAATAATTAATAATATATCTTAAGATGGAAAGTTCTTGTGTATAAACACGTAATTTGAATTTCAGAAAAAGTATTTCCTCGAGCCGGACCCGAAATAATAATTGTGTTTAAAACACACCTTTTTTATGTCAGAATTATATATTAAACAGTTAATAAGAAGAACAAGAGTATGTGATTTTGTTTATTTACCTGAGAATTTCATGAAGAGTCACTATCTGAATGTTCAGAGCTGGAACCTAAATTTGGCGTTATTATTATTGGGTTAATGGCCGGTAAAATACAATATTCGCCCTCTTTTTCTATAACATGCCTGACACAGTTCATCCAAATACCACTGGCGTTTACTTCATCAACAACTGTCCTTATGTTACCTAGTACGAAATCACTGTTAGTTGGCGATTGATTATATTTCCTAAGTTTTTTCTTAATGGCAGTCCACATCATCTCGATTGGATTAAATATGCAGTAATAAGGAGGCAGCCGCACAATAGTATACGTATTCTTTCTTAAAGTTATTTTTTTTAATCGCTTCCAACATCTTTTTTGTAGCTTTTTGAGGAATTTACATATTTCGGCTCTCCATGAATTTAAGTATAGCATCTTTCTTAGTACTGTTGTTGGGAACTTTGGTATGAAGACGGGAATGATACGATGCATTGTCCATCACAATTACAGAATTTGGAAGAATATTTGGCAGTTATTGTTCGGACAACCACTTTTCAAATAGACTGGCGGTCATGTCTTCATGATAATCGGCCGAAGAGTGCTTTATATTTTTAGCTGACAATAATAAAACATTAGGAACAAAACCCTTATCACTTCCTGCGTGCAGTATAAACACTCGTTTGCCGCGAGAACAAGGTCCGTTTAGTTTGCAATTATTGCTATCATCTACCCAACCATACTCGACTACATCGTGTGTTTCGAACCATGTTTTATCTAAATACACTATATCCCTTTTCGATTGGCGATATTCCTGAATTTTACGTAAATATTCTTGTCGGAGAGCTACTATGCGATGCGATTCCAATCATTCTTTTATCTAATTTTTTATATTTAAAACCGCACTCGATTAAGATATTACGCAAAGTGTCGAGAGATTTGTATTCGTAATCCTGGTAATTTATCCCGAATCATTTCTAAGGTTGGAACTAGGCTCTCTTTGTAAAATTGATACACTACTCGGCGTATAACTTCCTTGGAAGCATTATCAATTTTTTTTTAGCTTTTGGTCAGATCTTTTTCGTTTTAAAGAATGGTCGATGATATCTCCTACCTTAATTACTTTATAAATTGTAGAGCGTGGAAGTTTAGTTAGCTCACAAAAAATCCGTTTTACTATGTAATTTTCCGAAGCTTCAGGATTTTCACTTTTCAAGCATGTATAGATATTTAAAATAATTCTCTGTGCTTGGATATGTAAGTCTTTGTTACGAAATTCCGAAGGCTCTGCAACTGCATTAATTTCGAGATTTTCAGTTTCCCTTTGACCATCAGAAACATCAAAAGGTCTCCAGAACGCCATTATTAACAACAACAAATGTAATAAAAACAAAGTTACTCGCAACAACAATAATTATAACAACAAACACAATAACAACAATGGCAATAACAACTACAAAGTACAAAGCAAAACTAGCAAAACACTTAAACTGAAACTACGATGTACCGCACTGTCACTTAAAAATCATATTGAATGCTTCTCGTCGGAATCATTGTCGTCAATGTATAAAAAGAACGCTTTACCCAAAGAATTTCGGCAGGGACCAATCAAAGGCGCTAGTCTTGTTAACCCGCCCTCATTGTATCGTGACAGACTCATCAAGTCCACGTGGACTTTCGACGAGGAGCCGTTAACAAGGCATAGCCATAGGAAATTGATCGTACCCCAATTTTCTTGCTGTTTACACTGACTTCGTATAGACTTTACTATAATTCGGGTTGGTATTATTGAACCAATTTTGAGAATCATTTTTTCTTAAAGAAAGCCCTAAATTTAAAATATATTACAAGACAAGCAACATTTGAACCTTTAACTATCCATTAGGACCAAAATCGCACTTATTTAATGAAATATTAGAGGTTATATTTGGTTACAGCCAAACCTGTCTAGTATAATGTACCAGTTAGGACAAATACAAAGTACGAGATAAATGGAAGAGAGGTGATTGATCCGTCAATAGGCTTTATACGCGGTAAGTCGGGCCTATATAAAAAGTACCCCTTTTAAGGCGGATTAAACATGGTAGCAGCGGTAAAATTGAATTTCTTTTAGCCGAAAAATATATCGCGGTGTCGGTACGACTCGTCGAAAATACTTCTAAAATAATTTTCTTAAAAACAGACATTAAAAACGTTTTGGAGACTCCTGTGAAGTAACAAGCAGCAATATGAGCCAAACCGAAGGAAAAAAAGAAGATAATTTAAATCATTTATATTCCAACCATGTCTGCGTTAAGTTCATCATACGTGCTCCTGGTGGCGCATCTTTTCCTAGACGTAATATGACGTAATTCTAAACACGTGTTCCATAATGAATAATATTGCCCAAGTAGCGAACGCCCAAGAGTGTGACGTTTGACATATGACATGAAGTATGACAGATGTCGTATGACAAATGGTACACGCCTGCGCACTGTGTAAGGTGCCATTTCCGCAGTAGGATAACGCGTTGTCCTACGTGAGCGATCAGTTGCGACGAAGCTAACGACGCGATGCGTTTATAATGCGATGAGGGGCGAAGCGATGCCGCTGTCCTATGTGGGGATCGCGTCGCTCACATCAGTCGTGCCACCGCGTTTTTCACGATGGTTTCACTATGAACAAACGCATTTCTTTTTTGCTCGAAAACTCTTACTTGAAATACAAATTCGTGAAAAAATTTCAACGTGAAAGGAGTAAAACCAATATTATATACTTGGAAAGGCATTTACATGGTGAATTTCATTATCTGTATATATGAACAGTTGAGAAGTCAACCCACCAAATTTAAGTAGTATGCACGAATGTTATCAATAACATTTAATTACATTTTAAAGGCTATAAAACCTGCCATACTATTAAGTTCTACACAATCACGTGCGAATATCGCGCGAAATTATCAACCCAACTGATTGTGTCGCATCGCTTTGTATCGTATGTACGCCGCTCGTCGCGTGCAATCGCTCACGTAGGCCATGCCATATGATCGACGGCCGTTTGATTTTGACGCATCGCATCGCTTCGCTCTGCATAGCAAGCAGCATCGCAACTGATCGCTCACGTAGGACAATGCGTAAGTATTAATAAAAATTACTGAAATAGTATTGAATGTATTTTTAAATGTTCTTTTGACAAAATGGTGAAGGAGTTTTAAAGAAAAGATTAAACATTTATTGTTAAAAATATAGCTTTAATTAAATAAATTGTTATATAATAACTTGGTTTTACAATACTTTTGTTTTACTATTGCACAGTTTTTCCCTTGGGTATGATCTTTATAGTATTTACAGCTTTGATAGTAATATCTTGTTTTTGTCCATTAATTTGATGGTTTGGCAGTACTAACTTTTCACTTTCATGTTATTTCTATCCACTTCAAAGCATTAAGGGATACCACTAAGGCTGTATATTGCGGCTGCCCGAACCCCTTTTGACCTTAAAGCATCATTAGCTCGCTAGGTCTATGAGGCAAAATTTATTCTGAAAATAAGAGCATAAAACTGTTACATTTTTATAAGCCATATTAATTACTTATTTTAACCCACCTTAAAAGTATTCCTGTCATCTTGGCTTAATTTTTGGGGCCCTAGGCATCATTTTACATTGATCTGTTGGCTTTGTTTACTCTTGACTTTGAAGGTGATTTTAAATCATTTTAGGTATACATCCTTCTGGATAAATAAGCATGGTGGATTGACGGGTCCTCCAGGCCTGCATTTGTAGCATTGTAAAGTGATTTTAATTAATTAATTAATTAAAAAGAACGTATAATTAATCACTAAATTAACAGGTGTTTACAGGATAATTTTTAGGTTAGAAAATATGAAAGCAAAGTTTTATAACTGTTTCTAGGTAATATTTGATGGATGATCGAGTAAAGTACTTACCTTTAATTATGTGCTATGATTTTTGTGATGAATTTTTGACCTTTTTATTTTTGAAAGTTGTTTGGTTTTCTTTGATTCTGACGTTTCTTGTCGTTTCGTTTAGCGGCGCCGAGTAGCTTGTATCAGGTTTCAGACCACGTGATTAGTAGTACCGGTAATGCAGAGACTTGACATTATTGATTGAAACACACCGTTGCCGAGTTGTAACTTATTGTTTCCTGGACGCAGGTATTTATGACGTTGCAACGTGGCACGTGCTCATTAGCAGGCGCGTAGCCAGAAATTATTTATGGGGGGGTTTTAGAGTCCAAGGGCGAATTTATAACTTAGTCGCCGCGCCCTTTTTGGGGTAAAATATCCGTAAAGCTTAATCTGCGGCGATGTTGCCAGACTTTAAAAGACTCTTTTAATCTTTGAGTTTTGACCGCTATCGCTAAAAAGTTTATTATGTCAACTTTCAGTGGTAGGGATTTGGGGGGCTAATTCGAAATTTGAGAGGTAGAGAAAATAAACAATAAACCATTTATTCTTCATTAAAAAAATTAAGAAGAGGAATGTTTGCTCAACTTTCGTGGCATGACATTATGTGATCTAATATGTGGCGCCCACCAACTAACTCTGCAGAAAACAGGGCTCTCTGCAGTCTCTGCCCCATCACTCCTATTTTTTTAAGAAGTGATAATGCCAAAGGCAAATAATAAGATTTAAGAAAAACCAAAATATTTATTTATTTAATTTTATAGATATATGATAATATTATAGTGATAAGGCTTAAAACTATGAAAATTATATAGTTTCGTTAGAGCCCCCCACCCCTAAATGTGCCACTGTTTTAGGCTCGGAACATAAAAAAAAATGGTTTCTTTACGCTTATAAAAGTTAGAAATAAAAGGAATAATAAATTAAATCTCTTATTGCTTAACTAACTTTCAATATAAAAACATAAACATAATACAATACAACACATAAGTAACAACGAAAACATTTCAAACAAAATAACTATTTACAACAAGTGAAGTTTTCTTTTGGGTTTGATCATCTCGTCTACGACTTCTTCTGAGAAAAGTTGAATTTCTCTATGTATATTCATTAACGACAGTCCATTCAAACGATTCTCGCTTATTGTGCTTCTTAAATATGTTTTTAAACGACGCAATTTTGAAAATGTTCGCTCGTTTGAAGCTGTCGTTACTGGTATGCTAACGTATATTTGAAGCAAGGCAGTAACATTAGGAAAATATGGGTTTCTCTTGAAAAGAAAAGTTAAGCAACTCATAACGTCAAGTGGTGGCTTTTCAAGATCTTCCAAAAGTTGTCGCCAGAGTCTTACTTCTCCTTCTAAAATGTCAAAGCTATAAGCTTCTAATTGGGTTTTATAAACGGTATACAGTTCCTTCAGGTCCTCTTTTAAATATTTTTTATTAGGTAATAACACTTCAAATCCCTGTATCACATTTTTGTGTTTTAACAAGCGCTCGTTACTGTGGGTAATTCCAGCATCAATAAATGGTATAAAATAAGCCCTTCGAAAATATTCCTCAGGAGTTTCAGCTGGGATATTAACTCTCTGAGTTTGCCGACAATTTATTCTTGGTATTTTTATTTCAATATATATTTCTTTACAGGAAGCTTCCACATCTTTAAATATAGAATTAAACTCGTTCTCTGCCTTATCTCCTATGGCCAAGAACTGTGTATAAACATCATTAGCCAATTGCAGTGCTTGTTCTAAATCCAAGTTGGTAGCTTGCAACTGCTTTAAAAGAGGAAGGCTAATGGAGAATATTTTGGAAATAATTTTTAACGAAAACTGAAATTCTGGCGTGGGAAAATGCTTCAGATGAAGAGTCTTTATCTCTCCATTGCTGAACTTCTAAGAGAGCTGCTGTAGTGACTTCTTGTAATTCTAAAAAAGTTAGAAAGGTATCATGTCTCTCGACCCATCTAGTATTACACAATTTACGTAGCTTTGTTTTTTTGTTAACGATGTTGTTTTGTCAAAATTTGATTTAAAAACGTTTTTTTGGGGTTTGAAAAAATACCGCAATTTTATTTATTGTCGCTAAACAATTTCTAATATGCGGTACATTACATGCGTCTAAAATTGAAAGGTTAAGGGAATGCGAGGAACAGTGAACATACAAAGCACAAGAATATTTTTCACGTACATACGCCTGGACACCACGTGCATAACCACTCATTGCCGAAGCACCGTCATATCCTTGCCCAACTAAATACAAACAGTCAATTCCAAACTTTTCTAATGTTTGTAGTAATGTGTTAGCCAGTCCTTGGCCAGTTAAATCGACTACTGGGACAAAACCTAGGAAATGCTCTTCAATTTGTAACAGCTTTTTATTAAAGAACCTAACACATAAAGAAAACTGTTCAATTCCAGATATATCACTGGACTCGTCTGCGAGTATAGAGAAAAATTTTGCTTCTTGTAGTTTGGCGATAATTTTTTGTGTGATTATTTTTCCACAAATTGAAATGATTTCATTTTGAATGGTCGGGCTAAGATATTTAGCACTCTTTGACATATTTTGCAAATGTTTATGTAAATTTTCATCACCTGATTTAAGTTTAGTTCTCAAAATAGCTCTAAAATTACCTTCATTCTTTATTGAATGTTCATGACTATCAATCGACCCAGAATCGTCATGCCCTGTTAAAGGTATGCCCTGTCGACCACACAAAATAATTGTATCAATTATGGGCATTATTTTTGCCCGATTTTCTGCAATTTTAGTGTTTGATGCAATATCAATTTGAACATCAATGATTACTTGATTTTGTAACACTGAATTTATGATAAGCATTTTTTTGGTGTTTATCAAATATCTCAATAGCATCTTTCCAATTTTTGAAAGGCATTTTAACAAGTTTGCCAAGATCCTGAGATCCAACCCCGCCCCTTTCCGCATAAAAAACACAATATACGCCATCTTCTTTTTGAGAGTAGACCAGCCAATTCCAGCGATAAAACCAATTATATTGAAATTTAAGGTTTCTCTTGCCTGAACCTGGAAATTTAAAAGTTACCGGTGGTTTCCAAACGCTCGAAATATTCTGAATATTAATATTATTAACTTTTTGTTCAGCAAAATGCGCAATATCATAAATACTATTATTGTGTTTCGTGTGTTCATCTCTGAGCGAGGATAAGGATTGAGAAGAACATGAGTCTTCTGAATCTGCTGTACTAGATTGCACAGTACTCACGGCAGGAAAGGGCAAGGGTATGCTACTTAATTGATTATCATCTACTTTGTGCTTTTTTATAATATAGAAATCGAGCGTGTTGATTTTTTTCTTTTATCCTTGTCAGACATTTTGCTGAAAAGGAAAAAAAAGGTTAGCGGCAAAAATTATAAAGATATGGCAACGTTGAAAAATTACTTCTCGCTGCCGGCCGGCAAGAATGCAAAAACATAACCATAGAAAATATTTAAAAGTATTTCGAAATGCTGCATTACGCATCTAAATATTATTTACTTACCTTTTTTTATTTAAAGTTTAGTTTATTGACATAAGTAACACGACTTTTACATATAACGTATATTATTTAGTCTAAAAAAAGTGTAATAATGGACGTAGTGACGACTGACGACTAGTGAACTAAAACTGCGTTGTTGCCGACGTTCTCATTTTAAACGAATTTATTCTTTCAGATTTAAGGAAAGGATTATATTATTTATTTTAGAAGTGCTTTCTTAAGTTAACGAAGTGGATCAATGGGGTTCTGACACCCCCCCCCCCCCCGTGGCTACGCGCCTGCTCATTAGGAGCTGGAATTAAGATATTCTTCCTGTAGGTTTTGTGTTTTTAGGGTCGTCTGATAGCGTGACCTTTCTGACGTGTCTCCTGGTATAAAAGTAGGGTTATTATTGTTAATTATTTACTGACATCCTCACAGACGGCCTCTCTGAATTCGTTAGATATGGAGAAATTCAGCGAGCATTGGCAACATCGTTTTTTCTTTTTTGTCATTTTTTTGTGGTAGCTTGGTTTTTGGTTTCTAGGCAAGAACCCGAAAAAGATCCTTGTCTTTTCCCATGTCGCTGTCGTAGAAGAAGCCAATATCTTTAGGAGATGATTTATTGAATAGTTTTAATGCTTTTGGTGCGGTACCCTTGATAGTGTGAGGGTTTTTCATTCGATAAATTTAGCAGAAATAAAGCCGATTATCGGATCATGGATTTGGTGGTTATTTTATGGACGGCGATCTGCGCCCATTGTGGGTATTGAATTCTCCTAAAGACAGACTATGTAGTCACGCCACGTGTGGCATCACCAATGGCCCCGCTTAGCATCTCAGGTACGTTTTGTTAATTTTCACTACTAATTTCTTGTATTTATTTTGCCCAAATGCCTTTTTGAATTGTAAAATTTCCAATTGATTTCTTGGCATATCATGTCCTACTGAATATAACTGAGCCTGATGATCTCTTTCCTTTTCAGGGGCCAATTCGATCACTCCAATCCGACCCGCTCCGCTTTGCTGAGCTTCTCTTCCTTTATTTTTCGTTTTCGTCCGTCCTGACGTCAGTCATGTGTTATGTACTTCGGAGCTACCATGTGCTCTGTATGTGGCGAGTCTTTGAGGACACACCAGTAGCCTTTACATAGATTTTCCCGTCCATTGGAGAAGATCGCCCTTGCAGTTGACCAGCACCAGACGAGGCTGATGACCAAACCCTTTCCCAGGTCAAGCTCAAGTTTTTACACAGGTTTTATAATATAATTTTTCTTATAGGTATGAATATTGCCCGTCACATTTATGGGGCTGTACTATATTGAACGTAGACGTTGGATATTTTACCCGTGTTGATAAATTACATATATATTGCCCGTCACATTTATGGGGCTGTACTATATTGAACTTAGACGTTGTTTATTATACGTGTTTTGGCACGCAGTGCTAGGGGTACATGTTCTTTGAGAACTATACTTTGTTAATTATCCATGTTGGTACTCAGTAATATAATACCGTTTATAAATAGGGCGTGAAGGGTTACATATTAAGGAATACAGTTCGCCAGATGTATTTTATGTTTTATATGTTAGTGCTCATGTTAAAATTCGTGCCATTTTTGTAGAGATTTGTAGATATTGACATATGAGTAGTTTTCATGATTACGCTATTGTACTGGCCGTACCTTCTAGTCTATTAAGTATGTGGTTTATTGCTTAACGATTGTAGGTATATGATGGGAGGTATGTTTTAACCATGATATGATTTAAATGCGATAGTATTGGTGAAAGAACAAACGTTCTTTTAGTTTGATTTGTATTTTTAAGATATTTTGATTTGGTAACGTTGCCTCATAATTATTACATACATATTTGAATTTGATAGCGTTGATGTTAAAATGTGATCACATTTACGCTGAAGGTATAAATATATTTTATTTCCGGTTATTGAAGTGTAAAACTCTCTAAAGTTTGGTATAAATAATTTTGGATTTTTAAAGAGCTTTAAGTATTTACTTTACCTTCGTATTTTTTTTATATTTTAGTATTTATTCTACGGTAGCTGATACCCCGGTGTTAGTTGCTAAGAAGATACGACAATACTTTAATAGAAGTTTACGAAGCATATTGTAGGCGTAGGATATAGCCATTCGCGATTTATTGGGGTTCCTACTTTTACCAACTGATAACTGGCTTGACGTTAATTCACTAAATCGCGTGGCGCCCCTTTAGGTTATAAATTCCCCCCCCCCCCCCCCCCCCCACACTTCTCCACTATTTAAAAGCTACGGCCGTCAATGTCCTGGTGCATATTAAACCTCAATTTTGCCTAGTGAGCTTATGTATTAAAAGGGTTGGATTATATAAAAGTTTTGTGATTACATTTTGCATTTTTTTTATTTTTCTGAATATTTTCTTATAAAAATAATTTAATTTAAAATAAAGGCGTTACAACTGATGGCGCATGCGCAGTAGGGCCGCAACAAACCCCTACTTGCGTAAATGTATCAATAAAGAGTTTTAAACTCTGACGTTTATCGCTAAAATTTGTTTATTAAAAGCTTTTATTTAACTTGTTATGTGTGTAAGGGTGTGTGAGGGTGTTTGTATTAGGGTGAAATCTTGCAAGCTGAATTAGAACCACATTATTTTATCCTACGGAGTTTAAATTTTACATGGTGATTCAGTTCCGCTGACAATGCATTTTTGTGATAAAGAACCCGAATAAAAACCCAAACAAAACCGAATCCCTTCCTCTCATCCCACGGAGTTGAAATTTTACAGGTGATTTAGTTCCAGTGAAAAAGCCTTTTTATGATAAACAAACCCGAACAATGACGCATTAATTGAAATGAACATACTAAGAAAAATATCTAATGAAAACTAAAAAAGAAATAAATAAACCGATCTTAAAAAAAGCTTTTATTTGAATGCGCTAACAAACCCATCCTTTTGTTACATTATAAAATTTTATGATATAAAAGCTTGGCGCGATAATAAATCTTGATTTGACAAGCTGTTATATCATTAAATTTTATAATGTAACAATATAATGGGTTTGATTTACTACAAAGTTTATTTTTTTCCATTTGGCGCATTTAAATAAAAAAAATTTTGGATATAATTTAAATCTAATATGCAGGGTGTCCGGTAACTTATGGACCGTAGAGTAACTGGAAATACTAGACATCAAACTAAGCGATTAAGTCATATAAGTTTTTTCGGATTGTTACTCGTTCTAGAGATACAGGGTGTTGAAAGTAAAAGTTTATTCTCGAAAATAAGCCATAATTTTAAAACGGTTTAATGAATCGAATTGAAGGTTTGCAATGTTATGTTTTTATAAGCAAGAAATAAGAATTTGTAGAAATTTTTAAGTTTCAAATTAGAGGGCGCTAGTTGCATACACTGGGCTTCATAAATCTATGATTTTTTTTCTTACCTGTAATAGTAGGTGTTTTTCAATTATAGTTTCTTATAGAAGGGCATTTTCTGAGTCAAAAAGTGTACTTGATTGATCTTAATATCTTTAACGGTTTTCGAGATATTTCCCTTTAAACATCCCAAAGCATAAAAAAACATAGTACATAATTATTATTATAAATTAATAATACATAAATTATATACACCCTGTATATGAGATATAATCAGAGTGGGGATGAAAGTCTGCTAGATGTTTTTATTGTACAGCCTTCGGATTTGCTTCTGGGTTGTTTTGTCGAGAGTGGTATCGGTGATCATAGGTCAGTCGTTTTAAATATCAATACTCCAAATTGTAGGTCTTCGTGTGACAGTCAGCGGAAGGTTTGGTTATATAAGAAAGCAAACTTAAAGATTCTAAATGGTCTTCTTTGTAAGCACTTTCGCTCATGGGCAACTTCCGCTGGCAACCTCGAAGCTAGATGAGTAGCATTTAAGAATATCCTTTTTGATGCAAGAGTACCATTTGTGCCGTGCAAACTTAGTAAATTTAAAACTGATCCTATTTTTAATACCAGAAGGGTTAAAACACTAAAAAAAGATGTTGAACGCTTCACTGTATACGCAAAACTAGTTTCTTTAACCGGCAACGTTATAGAATAGCTCGCAATAAATATAATCTCGAGAAAAAAGGCCCATAAGGACTTTCTTGACAACCTTATAGATACAAACAACGGTAACAAGTGTTATCAATGGAAACGATTTTATACTTATATTAATTCCAGGCGAGGTACCACACGTTTAATTCCTAGTCTAAAAACGGAAAATTTAGTAGCTGTAACCAATAAGGAAAATGCGAATCTGCTGAATTCTACTTACGCACGGGTATTTTCTCCGCAGTCTTGTGGTTCGACGCGTCCTCTTTCTGAACCGGATGATACCTTTAGCAATAGGGACATTCAATTCTTTTTAAATAATATAAAGCGCAGTTATACGGAGGGGCCTGATGGCATACCGAGTGAACTATTGTATTTATGCAGGACTATCGTAGTACCCTATCTTAATATTTTATTGAATATGTCTATAAATAATAATTTACTACCTGCCGATTGGAAGCGAGCGGAGGTGGTACCAATTTTTAAATCAGGGTCAAGGTCTGATCCTAAAAATTATAGACCAGTAAGTGTTACATCTGTCTTATGTAAGTTTTTTGAACAAGTACTTAATCATTATTTGAGAAGTGTATTGGAGAGCGATACATTTTTCTTTGCAGGCCAACATGGTTTTCGCGCGGGTCACTCTTATGAGTCGGCACTGACAGCATCGATTTATGACATTGGTGATGTTCTTGATAAATCTGGTCAGGTTGATGCTGTTTTGCTTGATTTCCAGAAGGCTTTTGATGTTGTTCCATACGATATCCTAATAAATAAGCTTAGGGATCTAAGACGATTGGACGTAATAGTTGTGAGTTGGATTGCTGACTTTCTGGCTGACGGGTCCCAGAGGGTGAGGGTGGGCAGCTCTCTATCTGAGGAGATTCCTGTTACGTCGGGGGTCCCACAGGGTAGTGTTGTGGGTCCACTGGTATTTTTAGTGTTTATTAATGACCTAGCGGAGGATATCTGCTCAACGGTTCGCCTGTTTACAGACGACTGTATTATTTACAGATCTATCACCTCTATGGAGGACTGCCTCCGATTGCAGAGGGACCTTAGATCAATAGAACAATGGGTATCTCAGAATGGCATGAGTATTAATGCAATTAAAAGTCAACAAATTACTTTCGGTGTAAAAAGGGTATCTTATGATTATGCTGTTGGCAGCGGTATCTTGAGGCCTTCCGGGGTTGTTAAGTATCTGGGAGTTTTTTTTACTTCCAATTTGAGTTAAGAGTACCATGTAAATAAGACGGTCGCGCATGCGTACCAATCTCTTAATTTCGTAATGAGAAACTTAAAGAATGCCAGGCCGGAAGCGAGAATAAAAGCATACTTGACTCTGATAAGACCCCTCCTGGAATACTGTTGTATTGTGTGGCACCCATGGCAAGTTGGCCTTATTGCCGAGGTTGAACGAGTTTAAAGAAGGGCTGCTAGGTGGGTCTATTTAAATTTTGGTAGGGACTTTAGTCCGACTCAGGCAATAGCGGCCCTGGGCTGGAACTCTCTTCTAAAACCCAGAGAATACTTTATTGGGATCGCCATGTATAAAATTTATAACGGAAATTCAGCGTATGTTGAGATCAAAAACTCTCTTAAACCACCATCATATAGAAGCAGAAATGATCATCACTTTAAAATTAGGGTGCCTAAATGTAGGACAAATATTGGTCTTAACTCGCTGGTTGGGGTCGGTGTCAGAATTTGGAATGCCCTCCCTGATAATGTTTTTCTTCAGAGCATGCCCTCCTTAATCCGTTTTAAAAAATTAATTAAAGTGTGATTAAATTGTTATTTTATTGGTATTATTGTTACTACTTATTAAGATATATTATTAGCGTGTTGTATGTTATAAAATACTTATTGTAATGTATATTTTGAAGTACTTTGTATTGATTTTGTAAACCACAAGCCTTTTGACTGCTGTTGTAATTTGAATAAATAAAATAAAAATAAATAAACTTTTACTTTCAACACCCTGTATCTCTAGAACGAGTAACAATCCGAAAAAACGTATATGACTTAATCGGCTTAGTTTGATGTCTAGTATCTCCAGTTACTCTACGGTCCATAAGTTACCGGACACCCTGTATAAGATGTAAGAAAAAATGGAAATAATTGAAATTTTTATTAAATATATCTTTATAGAATATGATTGGATTTTGCGTCCAAAATTGTAGGTGGGGTAAAAACTAACCCTTCAAGAATATTTTTCAGAGAGTATAACTGTTTAACTTTTAACACAATTACGCTATTTAATAGTTTTTTTTTTATTTTTTGTTAAAAAAATATGACGACATAGTTCAATAAGTAAATTTGTCTAACAAGTTCTGAAATTTGGAGTTCATTGTTGAAAAAAACAGAAAAGAAAACACATTTTCTGCAGTTTTCAATAATAATCCATATTTTAGCATTTACTCTACATATTATATATGTAAATGTTTCTTTTTTACTTTTTTTTGTAATTTGTGAAGAATATTGGTGTTTTTTGGGCTCGGTTTTTCATGATTAAAAATAAAGTAAATATCTCTCATCCCGCCAAAATTGATGATTTTTTCAGAAATCATGTATTTTGGGAGCGTAGATCTAAGAACAGTTTTTATTAATGCTTAGGTTTTGAAATACTCCTGCTTAAGTGCCGTTTTGTATATTCACAATAAAGAATTCTCGTTTCTTCCCGCATTATTTTTTTTTAAATTATAAATCATCATACTTCTTCAAAAAAAATGTTTAAATTAAAATTTGTACTTTAATTTTTTTCCTTAAAAATAAATACCAATTGTTTTTTGTCTTTTTTGTAAAAATATTTTATTGTATTGGGTTATATTTTTGTTGATTTAAAATAGCTCTAAAAAAGGGAAAACGGAACAGACAAGAGGGGGGGGGGCTGCAGCCCGGCAGCCCCCCCCCTCTCACCCCCTAAATACGCCACTGAACGCAGCTCACTACTAACTTGTTCAAATTTTCACAGTTCCAATATCAATAAAGCCATATCAATTTATTTATGATATTAAATTGAAAAAGGAAAGGATTAGCTGCATGAAATTTAAAAATTCTGGTATTTAAAAAATTTGTCAAGTACGCCTTATTCTTAAAAGTTTTAAACAAAGGTGTTAATTAAATTAATTTAAAAAAATATTAAGATAAGTGGTGTTTCCCCTTAAAGCGAATACGAGTACTAGAAGGAGTTATATTTATTGGCAGACATTTTAAACGTCGCGATTATTTTTATATTTCTCTACATAAACAGTTCACGTCAAAACGAATGCCAGATAGAATCGCTATTTTTGTTAAATATTAAATCTTAGTGCTGCATTTTAATTAGCTTTTTTAAACTGAACTTTAAACTATTAAGTATTATCTTGGATGTTGCATTAGAAATTCCCAGCATATTTTTAATACTAATTAAAGATTAACGGCGTTTTTATTTAGAGCACCAGCCAAGTAATTGGCACAGTTAGTTTAGTGTCTGAGCGAAAGTTGTGTGCGTGCTTCTTTTTAATATATTATAAAAAATTGTTTTAAAATCATCACTAATAAATGTTTTATGGATATCTAACTTAAACGCATATCGTATAGTATGGGGTTATTGCTCTCCGTTTTAGTGACTTGTGTTGGTGTCATCGAACTTCTCACTTTCTACTATAATCTTGAAAGGCGTGTAAATTTACAACCAATTCAAACTAATCTAACTATCGTTCAAGATCAATATTTAAAAGAATTAGAAATAGTAAAAGATAGCTTAACACTTCAGTTACAGAAACTGAAAAACGTTGAAATTGCCTCAAATCAAGCAATACCTGCACTAAGACTCAATAGCTATGAAAATTTTGATATTAAATTCCTTGAGCAAGCTGTGGCCCAATCTCCTTCAATACAGTTTATAAATACCGAAAAAAATTGCTCCAGTTCTACATCGACAACATTAAGAAAGTCACAAGAAAAACAAGGAATTAAAAAGTCCAGAGCTCAAGAATGCCTCCCAGAATATCTGATTGAAGAAATATTTACATCTGATGTACCTAGAAATGTTATAAAAAAATATAATGATCGTGTTTCGTTACCATCCCCCGAAAATGAAAAAATATTTAAAATTGACGTATTTAAGAAAAAATTAGGTCACAGTAATATTGAACTAGATGGGGAACTATACTATAGAAGATCTCCTTTTCCAACTTTTGATCTGACTGTTCCACAAAACAGTGTCTGCGGTGAACTTTTGAATGATTTTGTCAGTATCGCAGAAGTTAACGAATATTCTGATACAAATTTGCATTCATGTGTAGACGTTGAGGCAATACACGAATCAGAAGATCTCTCTGAGATAAATAACAATTATGAAAAGAGTAATATAATGTTAAAAAGTGCGACATATAATTTAACGAGCAATAAAAATTTGGCAATACCATCAAACGATTTACTTAAGTCAGATGTACAGAAACATAAGTCAAGATCCGAGTCAGAAAGCCTAGAGTTTACATCAGATATTCAACCTTGTTCGAAAATCGGTTCCAATTTGGAGTTATTGAAACAAGATAAAAATAGAATAATTTCTAAAATTAAAGATGAATCAGGTACTATAAACGATTAATAAAAAGTGCTTACGAGGTTAATTTATTTTTTAACTCTTAGATTTGGCAGAAGCAAATAATTCAGTTAAATCTACAGGGTTGCCAGCTGGAAAAAATACAAACACGAATAATTTGATGACAACTACAAGTTTAAATGAAAATACGAGCAACTCTAAACCAGGAGAACCTTTTTGGGTAAATTGCTGAAACATATTTAATATTCAAGATGCTTATTTAACCTATTAAAATAGATGCATTTTGCAGTGATTTTATATATTTTTTTGTATCTTGTTTATTTAAAAACATAAATAATATTAAGACTACTATGGGTTTTCCAATATGCGTTTTATTATTTTGTTGCTATTTGTCCATTTAATATGTTTTAGTTTATTTCTTTATTTGCTTTTTAATTTTTATTTTTGGTTGACAGTTTAAATTATTATTATATCCATTCGGTGTATAATGTGTAATTAATTTTTGAATTAATGCGCTTGTATTTTTATTACCACACTAGCATAAAAAAGGATATACTTTGGATAGTATTATTAGCTTTTATGATAATTAGTTATATTACATACAGAAATATCTTAGCAATACATAAATATAAATTGGGAGGTTCCTATGCCGTATTAGTTATTAGAATCAGAGTTGGTGGGAAAAGCAACGTCTTATAAGTGATCATCAAAGATGTGGCTCCATATGGGAATATTTTACTTCAAAGTTAGGCATTTTTTAAATACGTTAAAAAAAACTTCTGTGTGCCCAATTAAAAAAAAATTTTAATTTGTTTTCTTATGCAGGTTTCTTATTTTTATAAGAATTTTAGTTTGAAAAATGAAGAAAAATATTACTAAAAAGTGAAATAAAATTAAAAGGTAAAATCGTATTATTTAAAATTTAGGCCATCTGCGATAAAAATAAGCGTCTGGCTCCAAACTTCAAGTTTATTTTAATTAATATTGGGATAGTCATATTATTTTAAAACTAATAAAAAGCTTCTACACATAAAATTCAAAATGTTGCCTCTATCGCATATCCTAAAGCAGATTTTCAAAATATTTATTTATAAAACAATAATATCGGCACTATTGCCAGATTGCCCAGTTTTGAACTACACGTAGTCGTTTTGTAATTTTAAATGGAATGCCCCTTATATTTTTACTGAAACGAA
Source organism: Polydrusus cervinus (assembly GCA_935413205.1). Taxonomy (NCBI): domain Eukaryota; kingdom Metazoa; phylum Arthropoda; class Insecta; order Coleoptera; family Curculionidae; genus Polydrusus; species Polydrusus cervinus. The sequence continues at coordinate 56,556,280 of OW284511.1, forward strand.
ATGGGCGTGTTATGTTAAAACTTTTTTTTTTATATCCCATTCGATAATTGGAATTCTGTAGAATATGGTTAATATTAAATAAATATATGTATATATTTTTGGAAAATAAAAGACTTCATATGCCAACAGAGCTTTTGCGAACGAAGGCTTATGAAGAATTAATTTTACTGTATAAAGGCCTTTTTACATTGGGTGCAATTGCAAGAAAAATGGCCTGGAAGCATGCGCTTCGACGACGTTTTAATCAGCTGATGCACGTTTTCCCATTTAAAACCTGCATCAGCTGTTTAAAACGTCGACAAAGCGCATGCTTTCAAGCAATTTTTTCTTGCAATTGCACCCAATGTAAAAAGGCCTTAAGACAGTAGAAGTTAAAGCTATTGTCAGTGGAAGATACATAATACGAGAAGTGCATTCAGAAAGGAACCTAAAAAGAAAACAGAATTTAATAAATACTCGAAACAATAATTATCATTCACCCTATAAAAAAGTTTTTTTACATACCTTGCACTCGATTGTCTGAGTTCTCGTATAAGCTTAATGTAGTAGAAAATGCAAGGTTTTTAACCACTCTTTCATCCAAATTGTTTTTCCTTTCCTTTTTCTCTGCTCGTGTAATATAATAACAATTGCCGCTGCGCTCTCTTCTTATGACATGTTTGAACTGACAATAAAAAAGTGTCCGTGTGACTAGTGAAATGGAGACCGTAATCGAATCGAGCCCAGAACTGCCGGCCATTATCAGTAAACAAAACTGAAGGTGTAGTGTGATTACGGGTTATTGCTTGCCGGACAGTCCACGGACTGACGACCGCCGGCCGGCCCACTGAACGTGAGTAAACTCTTTAATGTTAATAATAGTATGGGAAATATTCCGGGGTGACAAAATGCGCCAGCCGTGCGCAGGAATACATTCTCAAAACTGGCCTAGTGTACCATACCAGAATCTTAGTCTTAATCTAACAAGAAAAGTTAGTTAAAACAGCCTCAAGAGGAAATTTAGTAAGGGACACTACATTTTTTTGCTAGACCGATTCCGGCATTGGTTACTAGTCGCCGTTGTCATAAGCAAACTAACTATTTGTTAGTTTAAAAAGTATGTTTGTTGCCAATACTAATTTGTTTAGAAACTAAAAATTATTTTCGAACCGCCTGAAAATTCCTTATAATATAAAGTCATATTTTGTGAACACTGTTAGATAAAATCAGATTACATAACATTACCAAGAAGTGAAGACTTTACTATTGGTAGGATGCAAGTGATGAAACCACCTGCAAACCGATTTCGAATTCTTTCATTCTCGTCCATACAGGGTATGTGTCTATACCTTTCAAACGATATAGTATTGAAACTAAAAATTACTATTTCCTACGACTGTGCGCATAGTAGTACTTTTCCGCATGCATTTCCGTACACAAAGTTACACTTTTCCGCGCGCCGTGCGGATAAAGTTTTTAGTGCGGGAAACTAAAAATACTATTGTTAGGTATACTTAAGTTTGTCTAGGAAGAAAAAATGAGCTTGAGCGACCAAATCATTTTTTAGAGTGTACGTGATCTGTTATTTGTCAAATTCTTGGACATAAACTAATTTGTGTCTAAGCTACTGTAACTCGTGTATTTAATTTTTATCTCTTTTATTTACGTTTCACGAAATTAACACTTAATATTAAATACTTTATTAATAATTGAACTTTGAAAATGTCAAAGTGACAGCTAGCAAGAATAAAACCTTTTTTCATCACACAAATGGTTGTTCCACACAATAATCAGGTAACTTTGATTGTGATTAAATAATGCGTGTCTATGTCATTTATCTCATAGGCAGACAAAGACTGCCATCTCTAAAATATTTTTCCTGCAATTATAAACCTATTTTACATACTTATACCAAGTTTTGTTCAGATTGGATAAGTAATTTACGAGATAAATTCGTTTGGGCCGCGTCGCATTGCCTGTCAAACGTTGGGGCGCAGCGCCGGAAGTATTTGCGCCTGCGGCACCTTGTCTTTTGACGTTTGGGCCGCAGCGGAAAGTACTTGCGCCTGGGGCGCTCTGTCTATTTACGTTTGGGCCGCGGCGCATTCAGCTTGTCGAACTTTAATTGCGGCACCGAAAATTTTACTCCTTTTACATAGGTATACCAATTTTTTTTCAGACCGGATAAGTAGTTTTCATAGTACTATTCTATTAGGTACGTATACCAAATTTCGGATGGATCAGTTAAGTAGTTTTCGACTTAGTTTAATGATTCAATTTGTCAAGGCGGGCAAAGCCAAGCGTATTTTTCTTTCTAAAATATTTTTTCCGATATAACTCATTTTTCATTCGTATGCCAAATTTTGTTTAGACCGGATAAGTAGTTTCTAAGGTAAATTAATTTTACATGTTCGTATATATGTTCGTTTTTCTAGCAGTCTATTTCAAATTTCACAACGATCATACATTTTCCGAATATAAAGATTGAAGATGTTTTATAAGGTCGAAACATTGCTATTTGGTTACAGTATTATTGTACAAAGACATAAGAAGAAGCAAGATTTACGAAACTGCAATAAAAATTACAAGTTTATATTTAAAAATAAGAACCTGATGATGGTATCTTGATGACGAAACGTTTTACTCGAAATCTGATGACATCATATTATGATTGGAAACAAATTGTCGCAATGGAAAAGTTAAATTATTTTTTTTCATCTCTCTAAATAAAACTTTCCCAAACATAATTTAGAGGGAAAAAACTGTTTCTGTTACCGTTTGAGCCGCGGCGCATTACCTGTCGAAGATTAATTGCGGCGCCGAAAATTTTCCTCATTTCACATAGATAAACCAAATTTTTTTGAAATCGGCTAAGTAGTTTTCGTGGTAAGATTCTATTAAATGTATATATACCAAATTTCGGATAGATCGGTTAAGTAGTTTTAGAATTATTCTAACGATTCAAGTTCTCAAGGCGTACAAAGCCACGCTAATTGAATCTTTATTTCTAAAATGTCTTTCCGGATTTTATAACTCATTTTTCATACGGATACCAAATTTTGTTCAGACCGGATAAGTAGTTTTCGAGGTTAAATTATTTTATATGCTTTTACATCTTCGAATATATTCGTTTTTCTAAGGCATTAATAGCAATCCATTTTAAATTTCACAACTATCATACTTTTCCGAATATAAAGATTGAAGATGTTTTATAGGTGTAGGCCCATAAATAAAAATAGCGGACTGTAGAACTAATTATTTATTTACTTATTACAAAAATGGCCCTTAATTGCGCTGGTCTTCGGAAACGTACTTCTTTTCTGGAAGCCATTAAAAAAGGTCTTTCTCCAGCGTTGCTGGGTTTACATTTATGAAATTACCAAACAAAATACAATATAATATACAAATGCCTTAACATTTAGAATCAAAAAAATTAATGCTTTAACATTCCGCCCGCCTTGGAAGACGCCAGTCTTACAACTATCGGAATTGCGAGCACAGTTCACCCTATAGTTGTCACCAAACGTTTTCAATCTAATTACTATCAAATGTAGTCTGTAACACTTGTCAAGTTTAGTTATTAATGAATGGGTAGCACACAAATCTTGGTTAGCGATCGTTTCACTACACCTTCACGCATCTTTACGTCCACCACCCGAATAATTTTATCCTTCCCGGGGTGGAGACCAACAATACGGTCTAGTTGCCAACTTAACACATGCACACTATCGTTTTTCACAAGCACCATCGAGCCGACCTTAACAATTTCACAAGATTGTTGTTGCCATTTCGTTCGACACTGCAGCTCTGATAGATATTCATTTTTCCAACGTTTCCAAAAATGCTGAATGGCAGCTTGAAGCTTCTGGAAGCGGCTTAGCCTATTTTTGGGAGTGTCTAGATAGCTATGATCAGGCAGCGCAGTTAGGCTTCTTCCCACCAAAAAGTGTGCCGGGGTCAAGGCGCTTAAATCCTCGGGATTAGAGGAGAGGGGACATAAGGAACAGGAGTTTAATATTCCTTCAATCTGAGTCAAGATGCTGTTAAAATCCTCATAAGTGTAGGAATTGTTTCCGCAAACGCGCTTAAGGTGACGTTTTGTGCTTTTAATCCCCGCTTCCCAAATGGGTGACCGCGCTGGAATAAAATGCCAACATATTCGGACGTTAGCTAGTTCTCTAGAAATTAAATCTGAACTATCTCTTAACATATTATATAAATCATTTATCTTGTTATTTGCCCCAACAAAATTTTGGCCGTTATCCGAGTAAATATTTGCAGGTTTTCCCCGCCTTGCAATAAAACGTTTAAGGGTGGCAATAAATGCCTCAGTGGTAAGGTCGGACACTAGCTCTAGATGTACGGCCTTCGTACTCATACAAACAAATAAGCAAATATATGCCTTAATAAGCTTAGGATTTCTAGTTTTCCGGCCCTTTAACAAAAAGAAACCACCATAGTCGATACCAACATTTAAAAACGGACTATAAACATTAACTCTTACCTCAGGTAAATCGCCCATTAGGTAAGGCGTATGACTGGGTTTTGCCTTACAACATACAATGCAGGTTTTAATAATCTTCTTAGTATTAGCTCTTCCAGAGATAGGCCAATATTTTTCATGAACAGCGTATAATAATTGTTGAGCTCCGCAATGTAAAAGATTCTCATTTTCTGTTCTTAAAATTAAAGTAGTTAAAATGTGAGATTTAGGCAAAATAATAGGGTGAATTTTATTAAAATCTTCGTTAGAAAATCTAATTCTACCACCTACTCTAATTACACCGTCATTGCCTAAAAAGGGTTTAAACTTAAAATTGGGGAATTTTTCTTTAATTGCCTCTCCTTTACTAAACAATTGTAGTCCGTAGAAAAACATTCTAACTGTACCTGCTTAACTAAAATTTTAGTTGCCCTATCTATTTCCGTCGGGTTTATAAATTCTACTTCCCTTTTTTCTTTCTTCAATTTACAATTTTTTATAAATCGGATAACGTACGATATCATTCTAACAATCTTTTTAAATGAAAAAAACCTTTTTAACAAACTATTTATCAAATTATTTGAAACCGTTTCAGTGGTCAAATTTACACAAGTACGTTGCTCTGGAATATCAAAATTATTATTCATACTTTCTTGCAGAGCCCATTTAGAGCTATCTTCAAATAAAAACTGTGCCCGTGCCACCAAAGGTTTGAATCTTTTAGTACTTGTGGCGAACAACCGCGAGATAATAAGTCTGCCGGGTTTTCTTTTGATCTAACGTGGTGCCAATCTAAGACATTGGTTAACGACTGTATTTCACTGACTCGATTTGCGACAAAAGTTTTCCATCTTGTAGCCATGCCAAAGTTATAGATGAATCGGTCCAAAAATATTGTTTATTTAGGTTCAAGTCAAGGGACGTACTTACCTTTTTTACCAAATTAGCTAAAACAACTGCTCCGCACAGTTCAAGCCGAGGTAAACTTAACTGCTTAATCGGCGCAACACGTGATTTTGCACACAAAATATTTACCACTATTGTTCCCGAACCCATTATGCACCTTAAGTAAACACAGGCTCCATAAGCCTTTTCGGAACTGTCACTAAATCCGTGTAATTCTATACTAATATATTGAGAAATTATGGCATGTCTTGGTATTTTAATTTCATTTATAACGGGAAGTTCCTCCATAAATTCCAAAAACAAATTTTTTATATCATTAAGTACTGGCTCATCCCAGTTGATCTTTAATTTCCACAACCCTTGCATTAATAATTTAGAAACCGTTAGGATTGGCCCAAGAAGCCCGAGTGGGTCGAATAATTGACAAATTATTGATAAAATGCACCTTTTTGAGATTTCATTGGGTATTATAATATTTTTAAATGAGTACCCGAACATATCCTCTTTTGAGTCCCACAATTCGCCAAGGGTTTTATTTTCTTGATTCCCGCCAATATTTAGGACACTAACTTCCAAGTTACTATTAACATTAAATTTTTTCAAAATTACTAAATTATTAGATAACCACTTACGTAGCTCAAAACCGCCTGAGTTTAGGATTGACGAAATTTCATTTTGAATTTGTAATAATTCTTTCTCTGAATCCGCCCCTGCTAAACAATCATCCATATAAAAATTATTTTTTATCACCTTACTGGCCACCGGGAATTTTTCCTCATTATCTTTCGCAAGTTGGAGTAAACACCGTACCGCTAAATAGGGGGCCGAAGCTGTCCCATAAGTCACCGTTTGCAATTCATAACATTTAAGCTCGTCATCTGAGTTAAACCGCCAAAATATTCTATGATATTTTTTGTCCTCATCGTGAATTAAAATTTGTCTGTACATTTTTGACACATCTGCCGTCATAATTTTTAAAGTCTTCTTCCTCACACTTACATCCACTTCTCCATATTTTCTCTAATGACTAGCTAACAGCTTTATTTTGCTTAAATGTTTATTCCCTTTCACTTCAGTTTCATCTTTCGACAGTTCTTTCACACAAAGATGTTAAACCTTTTATTCTACCTTTAAAGTTTTCACAGTGCCTTAAGCCTCAAACCCACATACTTTTCTTGCTCACAATACAACGTGTGTATCTGTTTCCTCACCGTTCCACTCATTTTTACACCGAACCTACAATTATGTTGCTCAGTTACGGTGATATCTACTGGTCTTTTCTTCTTTTAATTTTTCTCCTGAAGATGAATGCTTCGGCATTCGAAACATGTAGAGAAGTTGCTTAAAATATTTCTATAATATAACATTGGAGGAAGACTTTGTGTTCTTATTTTTTACCTTCGATGATAAAATGAAAAATGCATCTATAAATACTATATTTAGAGCTATATGTTTTATAACACTGTATTGTAGAAGTTTGGAGCTATCTCTTATCCCAAATTTTAAAGCGCAAAATGTTAAAATAACTTACAAAAGTTGCGATGAAATATGCCATTTTCGGCGTTTTTTGATACTTTATATTTTTAATATCCACGATGACTCTATCAATCCAATGCAATCTTTTCGAAAAATCATAATTCTGTTAAAATGAAACTTTTACGTAAATTGCAGAGTATTTTTAAAATTGAAATTTCGGTAATTAATCGAACATATGAAGCTTTAATATTGGTCTTATTAATCGAGATTTCACGAATTCTCCTATTCCCACTTCCAAAATATTAATTTTACTCAAATTAATAAAAATGAATTGGTATATGCAAGATAGGCGTGTTGAGAAAAGATTGAGGAACAAAATAAGCCTAAAATAAACTCTCCAAGGATATTATATTAGAAACTATATTCGAATATACAGGGTGATTCCTAAGTTGATACTTCTTTTTTAGCTGTGTATAAAAGGCATTAAAATAAACAACTTTTAAATACCTTTTTTGAAAAAACTTAAAAATAGCCGAGTTACAGAAGTAAAAATACTAAGTGCGGGTCTGGTAATCAAAACGTAGCCCTTTACTTTATATTGTTTTTCTCCGTTTTTTGTATTGTTAGTCATACATTTTACGGATCGGTCGTCAGTTATTTATTTTGGCAATTCGCTGCGCGGTGTGGTTTTCTGAAGCAAGTTAATTGGTGAAATAGTAAAATTTGAAAACAATGAACTAATTTATTGTGAGTCTCGTCGAAGTGCGGCTGCTGCTTCGAGATTATACGCAGAACGCTTTCCCTTGCGGGCTCATCCTACACCCAGAAGTTTTCTTAATGTTATTCAACGGGCAAGTTAGGCAGAACCGTATTTGATTTGTAGTAAAATAAATGAATGTAGATAAGTACTTTATTTTTGGTTTTTTTGGAAAAAGATATTTGAAAATGTTGTTTATTTTAATGCCTTCTATACGCAGCTAAAAAAGAAGTATCAACTTAGGAATCACCATGTATAAAAATGTTGGTAAAAAAAACGTTAAATAATTAAATTATATTTTTTTAAAACCACTAAACGTAATACCGAAGAGCGCGCAAAGTCTGTCTATTTATCCCTGTAAACAATACTTCAAAATTAAAAAGTTAATTACAGTGGCTCAGAGATGGGTTTCAGCGGACCAGTACCTTGGAAAATTAAAAAACAAAATCAAAATTCATTCGTTATTCCTCTGTAAATTAAAATGATTACCCGTGAAAATTTTTGGTCTAAAATCGTAATTATTAAATTTTTACAATTTTTCATAATTTCTAATCACTTTAGGTATAGAAAGATGTATTGTGGAGAAATAGTATTTAAGACGGCCCATCTAATCGTTTAAACCGGAAATATGTCCGAATTACCTAATTTCGTACCCACGACAACCCCGCGACGTCCATTTTTCGACTTAAAGCAAATCAAAAGAATTACTTTCCATTTTCTAATCTTTCTCAAAAATAATAGGGTTCGGAAGCTGCCGGCCCTCTCGAACTTCCAGAAGTAAAAATCGAAAAAAAAATATTTTTGCGACCTGAAATGGACGACAGCGAATTTCGCATATTTTTCGACTTTGACGTTTATTACCTTTTTTTCGGTACATCCTGTATGTTTGAATTTTTTTACAAAATGTACCCCCGTTATTGCTCTATAAAACCGATTAATCAAAATCGGTTCGAATTTTACCACTTTTGAAAAAATAGAAAATGTCAAAAAACAATATTTTAAAAATCCGGTACGACGACGACGACAAGGGTCACACATTTTTTAAAGAAAGGCGGGATAACCATATCGCTGTTCGCGATATGGTAAAAATACACTATTAGGCCTCTTTTATGTCTGCGGTTTTGTCGCACGATAAATATTGCGGCGTTTTCTAGACACATTCTACTATATGTGCGCTTTTATGAATCAGTTGCCATCGATGCATAAAAGCGCACATATAGGACAATGTGTTTCGAAAACGTCGCTATTTTTATCGCGCCCAAAAAACGCGTGTGTAAAAGAGGCCTTATACGTATGCTGTTTTAAGATTTTTGATATGGACACGCATACTTTATTGGTTTTATTGATTTTGCAAATTGTATATATTTGGTGAAATAAATTTTGTTATAACAAAAGGCCCAGATAATTTTGGAGTCAATTTGGATGCAAATACCTTTGCTCCCGAAGATAAATAATGTTTTCGTTTCATAACTTTATCTCTTACTTTAAATTGGTAATTTCTGCTTGAGACTGGTTTTGTGGTGCCCGATAGATAATACTGACAAGAATTTTGTAAATTTCTTACTATTAAATTGTGTACCGACGTACCGTTATACTTAATGATACTTCTTGGACAACAGTTTGCTGTTCCGACTGTTTTAACCATTCACTCTAAAAAATAAGTTGATTGCTCAAGCTAATTTTTTCTTACTAGATATACTTAAGTAAACCTAACAATAATATTTAGTTTCCCAAACGAATTTCTGACTTGGTTGTGGTCTTGGCTTGGTTGGTTTAAAGAAAATTCTTTAGTTTTGGAAACTAAAAATTATTCTTAACTGTATTATAGTATTCGCAACCAAGTCGGCATGTTGCTACCAACAGTTTTTAGCTTGCCTAATTCCCACAAGTTTAAATATTTATCTTAATCAAACACACCAGGACTACCAAGAGATGGCGCTAATCGTTATATACGAGAGAGACGGTTGATATTATTGTAATTTTTAGTATCAAGACAAGAGTTCGAGACCGGTCTGCGGGTGGTTGCATCCTACCAATAGTAAAGTCTTCACTTATTGGTGGTGCAATTTGATTTGTATTTTCACACAGTGTTGACAAAGTATGACCCTATATTATAAGGAACTTTCAGGTGGTTCAAAAATTATTTTTTATGCATTTTCTAAACAAATAAATACTGGCAACAAACATATTAACCTTACAAACAATTAGTTGGCTCATGACAAAAAGGACTAGTAACCAATATAGGAATCGGCCTAGGAATAAAAAACAGGGTGATTCACGTTGAGTGGCCTATTAGAAGAACTCTGAAACGAGTAAACTTATCTTTCTAAAAATTTGATAGCAGGCATAATTGGCTTTAAGCTTTTAAAACATTATATTTTGACGTTTTTATTACTTTCGGTTATACCGGAAGTTAATGCCAATTTTGCTATTTCAAACGGAACACCCTGCATATTTTAGCATTTTTGATTACCTTATTAAAATCTAAATAACTTTTGTTAATAATAATCTATTTCTATCTCTAACCATTTTTGGATATGCATTATAAAATGATTTTTTTGTGTAAAAACGCACCGAGAAGAAAGTTTAATAATAATAATAATAATAATATTTAGGATTTTGTAAGCTTTCAAGTAATACATAGATCTTTAGTTTAAATTACTTAGGTTTCACGTTTTTTATACAGAGAGTTCTTAAAATTGTGTCAATGTTTCCATTTAAATAAATGTGCATAAGTCAATTTTTGCAAATGAAACACCCCATTTTTTAGCTTACTAACGTGTAGAGAATTAAATTTCCTATCTAAATGCCTAATATGTTACAATCCACGTTTTTAGTCGTTTTGGAATTATGAGCAATTTAAATAAAAAATCTTAAAATTTATGTTTGTGTTAATGCGACATTATTTTTGAAAAGAAGGCTTCGACTGAGATTTTTATTTGACTTTGAGCTTTGTTACCATTTGTTATTAAGTGCCTATGTTCGTTGCTTAGCTATTTCAAAGTCAAGCGAAAATCCCGAAGCCTTCTTTTCAAAAATATTGTCTCATTATCACAAACATAAATTTTAAGATTTTTTTATTTAAATTGCTCATAATTCCAAAACGACTAAAAATGTGGATTGTGATTAAGATAGAAAATTTAATTCTCTACGCGTTAGTAAGCTAAAAATGGGGTGTTTCATTTGCAAAAATTGACTTATGCACATTTATTTAAATGGAAACATTGACACAATTTTAAGAACTCCCTGTATAAAAAACGTGAAACCTAAGTAATTTAAACTAAAGATTTACGTATTACTTGAAAGCTTACAAAATTTTAAATATTTACCTTCATTAGTTTCAGAGTTACTAAACTTTCTTCTCGGAGCGTTTTTACACAAAAAAATCCTTTTATCATTCATATCTCAAAAACGGTTAGAGATAGGAATAGATTATTATTAACAAAAGTTATTTAGATTTTAATAAGGCAATCAAAAATGTTAAAAAATACAGGGTGTTCCATTAGAAATAGCAAAATTGGCATTAACTTCCGGTATAACCGAAAGTAACAAAAACCTCAAAAATGTTTTAAAAGCTCAGAGCCAATTATGGCTGCTATTAAATGTTTAGAAAGATAAGTTTACTCGTTTCCGAGATCTTCTAATAGGCCACTCAACGTGAATCACTCTGTATAGTCTCCGTTACTAAGTTTCCTCTTGAGGCTATTTTAACTAACTTTTCTTGTCACGGAAACTAAAATTCTGGTATAGTATACCAGGCCTGTTTTAGGAGTGTTCCGATATATTCTGTTGATCGTCTTCACATTCCTATTTCCTTTTTTTTTTGTAACAATTTTGTTAATGGTGAAACCAATCTTGAATAATTTGGGATAAAACGTCATGGTATACGTTACTCAAATAAAACTACGAATCCCACAAATATTCTTGGGTTCTTTAATTTTATGAATTGCGCAAATTTTTTTAGGACTAGTACTTATACCTTCTTCTAATACGTAGTGCCCCAAATATTTTACACTCTTTCTAAAGAATTTACATTTAGTAAGTATAATAGGTAAGCATTTCCTTTTATTCATGTTTATCACTAAAAAACAGTTAGGTATTTTAATATTCGATAGCTATGAGAAAGTATAGTATAGTGAACAAATTGGTCCATATTTTTGTGAATTTTAGTTCATTTAAAAAATGTTAACTTTATTATGCCGCTTACAAATGGGGCAAGAGAATCCCTTTACAATGGGGCAAAATGATCCCCTAAAACAATGGGTGGTGGGGCAAAATGATTACTTTTAGGCAGTTCACATTTTTATATTTTAGGCGTGTCATTTAGTTTTTTTATCCAACACATGACAGTTATGACTGCCATTATCAATGTCATTTTAGACAAGTAAACTATCAAATAACTCACGTTCATATTTAAAGTAGTATTCCATTTATTTATTACTATTACAAGCACAATTTTTACACAAATTGATCGTGTTGACTGGAAACCCTTCTTCAAGTATGGTGAAACTTCTCGATTTCTTGGTTTTAGTGTCTGGCAAAACTACGTAAAAATATTTCCCTTTGTCTTGAATATTTTCTATTTTCAAATTAACCAATTCATCGCATCTACAAGCACCGCTAATCCCCATTATCAAAGCCACTTTCATCAACAAGTACTCGTCGTCGGGAGCTTCGTTCAAAAACTTCTCTATTTCAGGTCGTTCCAATGTCTTGGATTTCTTTGGTTTGTATCCTTGTGATTTGTTTTTTAAAAAGCTTGCTAGTTTGCCATATTTTGAATTTTTTTTATAAAGGTGAATAGTCGAGCCAAGCATCGAATATTTGGTCCATAGCGACGATGGGGCTAATTTTTTTTGCAAATGTAAAAAATAAGCCAATAGAACATGTTTATCGATACCTTTTATCTTCTGTGAATTCATCAAAACTAAAACATTTTGAACTCCTTGTCGTAAGTATCTCGGGACTTTTCTGGCAAAATCTGCATCGCTGCTTCTTCTGCTTCCGTAAGGATATTCTCAGGAACGTAATTTTCATCGATTTCCTCCATTTTCTATAGGTTTTTTTTCTCCAAAAAAGCTTCCCTTTTCTGCAGGGAAAACTGACAAGTGTCAACATTTATTTAAACATTAAATTTGCTATTTTAAACATGCAGCGGCGGCGCCAGGGTGGGCACTGGCCCACCCTAGAAACATGAGTGCCCACCCTGGTACCCCCCCAAAATTGATGGATCCGGTTTTATAAGGGACTTGGCTATAAAAGTTTTGACGAGTGGTTGTATGGTATTTTGAAGAGAACGATGACTTTTTTTTTTACATCACTTAGAACAATTTTGTTTGTTGCTGCCTATAGCGTTATAGAGCGTCGGGAGGCGCGACCTTTTTTTTTGTTTTTTAGAAGTCACTTTTATTTTGGGTAGTGCCCACTCAAAAATCACCGAGCTCATTTGTGCCCTCCCATCCCAAAAATCCTGGCGCCGCCACTGTAAACATGCCCGTGGCAACCAAACAATCAACCAACTTTGACCAAAATGTAAAAAAGTCACTGTCAAGTCATTCTGATATTTATAGGGTATGTTCACGAAACTTATTAATTATTATTATCTCATAAAAACGATTTCTTCCACTTGTTGGATAAAACATTGTATGCCACTCTCGTGTTATGTTACCTAAGTCACTTGAGAATTTATACGATTCGGCCTGACGGCCTCGTGGTATAAATCTTTCTCGCGTGACTTATTTTCAACATAACACACTAGTACCATAAATAACTTTTCTTAATAAAAATGCTTAAAAAATTACTTCCTGGTGTCATATTTACAAATTTAGCGTTAAAAAAAAACAAGAAAATTTCATTTAGGTACTTTACATAGGGAATCGTTTTGCCCCAAGTAGCGGCATCATTGTCGATTAACCATTAGTAATACTCCCTTTAGTGCCACTTGAGAAACTTTTTTTTATAAAAGAATTATCCGAAAGCTGTACCTGTAAATCTTATTTGGCCACCCGGTACAGCCAACTTGATTTTTGATTTTTTTTACCTAATAGTAAAAATAATCCTTTTGTGTGCAAACTTTATGCCAGTGACTGTATGTATAAATATCAGTAAACGACAGTGTGCAGGGATTTGTGGATCTAAAATCGATTCGTTAACAATGCGATTCGCATGTAATTTATACTACTACGGACTTGTGACGAACAAGACTAATCACGTATCGCGAATACACGCATCATAGTCTGTAGCCACCTTGACGAACAAGACGAATAACGCATTGCGTATAATTATGAATCGCGAATGCACGCATAGTCTGTAGCTACCTTTAGACATCACCAGTTAGTACAGACAAACTCGTTTTTTTCTACGAAATTATTGCTTAAATTTATTTCAAAAATGTATAATTACCTACACCTATTTTCAATGAAAACTAGTACCTACAATACAATGTTGAATATAATTAATTAGTTAGTATATTATATGCGCGCTGACTAATATTCTTTTCTCAGCTTGCGATTTTTTGCTGAGATATATGCCTCCTGCCTGTGTTTTTGTCGGCATTAACGAGTTATTTTAGTAATTTATTTTAAGTATTTATAGAGTTTTTTTAATGGTAATTTTAAGACCATGACTTATTATAGTCGACGGACATGAACATAAGTCATTCAGATTGTACAATTATTGCTGACTTTTTTTAGAAATTTACTAAGGATATCTGCTAATTATTTGAACATAAAATATCTTTCATATCAAATATTGTAATATAATTTGAAAAATATATTGAAAAAGCTGGGAAATGGTAAGGAAAAAAAGTTATTTCAATTTTCAGATTAGAAACTTTACAAAAATTGCTTTTTTATACTCCTACATGGAAATTTGCTGTTTCCTTTACACTTAAATGGCGGGTAAAGTAGGCTATTCCAGTTAACTGTGCGGGAAAATTTCATATCCATCCTAGTTAGGTTATGAAACTGACCAATGACAGTAGTCAATTACAGAGAAGCTAAATTTACATGATGAAAATTCGTTTTCTGACAGTTGAGAGAAGTTAGGTTAACAATATGCTTCAAAAATATGCAAATCCGTTAGATGAAATTTGTTATTTTTTAATTTATATCAAAACATTTATCCCAGAGTCTATGTATACACAATTTTTTCCTAAAGAGTACACGAAGTGGTGCGAAAATTGAAGGCATAATAACAAAATTAATACAAAAATATATTTCTACCAAATTATTGTTATTTTCTGACCGAACTAAAGATTTGCACTAGACCCACTTTCTTATTTCAAAAATATCTTTATTTCCACTCATTTCTAGACAATTACTACAAGCTTTGCATAAAATGTACTATATACCTACCAAATGAACGTTTTCTTACTAACCTTGGTTATTTTTTCCATATAAATAATATATATTATAAATATTTTTATACGGGGATATTTTCCGATATATTTTGAACGGGGATCCAACCCCAATTGATCTTAAAACTTTTATTATACGCAACAAACATAGAAAACTAACTGGTAATTCTTCCTTAAATGGTGGAACATAAAAATAACCCGATAAAACAGACGAAATAATAAGATTTCCAGAAAAAAAATCCATTTTTTACTAAAATTTTTAAGGTTATGTTATTTTTACTTACACTATTGGCACTTCTCTTTCCACGTTAACAGTGTTGCTATTTTGTAAATTGGCGATTATTTTGAAAAATTTGACCATAGCGAACGTTAAAAATTCATATTAATGCACAAAATCCATTTTTAACTGTTTAAAACGAATTCTACAGCTATTTTGTTGTGCTTTCGGAGTTATAATTCTTACGCAAGCAGAAATAAAACCTACAAACCTTTTTTTCTTCTGTGCAATTTAGTAAAGCAATTCATCAAAATACCTATTCATCAAAATACCTACGGTTGAGAAAATAAATTGTTTAGATTTAGATTTATTTATTCAGGATATAAATATTTACAATACAATCTGTACCTAGTAACTACAATATATTGTCACGTGAGGATTATCACATAATATCTATTACTAAATCAAAGGTAAATTAACAACAATAGGACAAAAATACAAGACCCAATCTCTGTACACATATATTCTCAAGTTGAAACTAGCCACATTAGGATCCGTACAACAAGTCGGAGGCAAAAGTAGAACTAGAATATACTTAGAATGTGGGAATTTGCCAAGAAAAACTTTTTCAAAGCCGGTTTAAAATGTTTTTTGTCCTTTATGGACCTAATAGCTAAGGGAATCTCATTATTTAATTCCAAGCCCAGATAGCCAACACAATGCTGCCCCAAGCTGTTTCTTGACAGTGACATTAAAAAGTTGATTTTTGTTACCTCTTGTTTGGTACGAGTGTGCTATATGTTTGTCCTTGTATTTATTATTTAGATGTACAAAATTACAAACAGTAAGAATATAAAGGCTTTTCAAATTTAAGATTTCCAGATACAGTAAATAGGTTGGATACATTCTCGGTTTTTTAAAAATAATCTTTACAATGTAATTCGGTATTCTCTTCAACTGTTCCAGATGTACACCATATGTCCCTCCCCAAACTAAAATCCCATAACCACTAGGGCCTTATAAATCGATATAAGGAGTCTCCTATTTAACATTTCTCTTAACATATAAAACTTATGGATTAAACATCTAATTTTTTTGGTGCTGTACAATATATGATCGTTCCACGTGAGATGCTTAGCTACAAAGACTCCGAGGTACTTAATCCTGTCACAAGGGGTAAGAGGTTCAGGGAGATTCTCCAAATGGATATGGTCAAAGTCTGGTCTATTTGCCTCTGTTAGGGAAAAAGCCATATAGTGTGTTTTCTGTATATTAAAGCGGAGCTTAAAAGTGTCTAAGTAATTTAAAACTTTTGCTAAACCAGACCTTAACCTATCCCTGACCCCCTCCCACGTCCGACAGAAGAAAACAATGACCGTGTCATCTGCATACGCAATAATTCTTCCCCCCACGTCAAGCTTGCACAGAGCATTAATATAGAGTAGGAACAAGATTGGCCCCAGTACTGTACCCTGCGGTACACCGTGCTCTACTACTTTTTCATCACTCAGATCGTTACCAATTCGTACGCGTTGGGGGCGATCCCGCAAATATTCCACAAACACGTGCAACCCAATTCCCCGCATTCCATACCGCTCAAGCACCTCAATTAGCATAGGATGGGAGACAGTATCGAATGCTTTCGCCAAATCCAAAAATACAGCTATGGCCCTCTTTTTGTTGCCCAAACCCTCAGTCACACAGTCAGTCAACTCGTTGATGGCTGTGGATGTATTAGACCCCTTAGACTGGTTTTCAGACAGTATTTTATTATTATTGAGATAGTTAATTAATCTTGTTTCAAAAAGTTTTGCCAAATTGGAGATTACACTTATGGGTCTATAATTTCCAATATCTTTTTTATTATCTGATTTATGGATGGGTGTTACAATAGATGTTTTAAAGTATTTGGGGACTATGCCCGTTTTAAAAATCAGATTGATGATGTGTGCAATAGGTTCCCTAAGTTCCTGATGTAGGAATTTTATTGTTCTTGTAGTTATTTTGTCAAACCCAGAGGAGCATATATTTTTAAGGCTAGCAATATACAGCGTGATCAGTTAAGGGTAAGGAGCGGCCATATCTCGGAAACTACTGGGCATAAAAATTCAGGAAAAAGAAATTATAGCTAAAGTGGCCATGAGAAAATCCTGGAAATAATTTTTAAGCTCCGCATATTGCCGCAAGAGGGCGTAATTGAAAAGTAAATTTTAAAATTTTACATATCCGAAAATTTCACATTAGGGTATATCTTTGATAACACCATTTAAAAGCTTGGACAATTATGCATCAATTTGGTCTTATGCTCATTGGCGTACCGACTTTATTAAGATGGGGGAAGCTGTTGAAAGTGTAATCATTTAAATCGCTGTAACTTATAAACGACTCATCCGATCTTAGTAAACTAAATACTGTTTGGTAGAGAAATGTATGCACTTTCACCAATCGTATTTAGTTGTCCATAATAGTTCTAAAAAAAATGCTAGAAGGCGCAATTTGTAATAATAACACATTTTTTGATTTTACTCCGAAAAAATAAATCATACGGTATAATTATGATACCATAATCGAAAAGTAGATGAAATTTGCTAGAAAAATATTAAAACCGCAGCTCGATATCTCCGTTCGTTTCAGTGTTATCGACAATAGAATAATTTTTAAAACTTTAAATGAAGAAGCGAGTGGGACGCCACTGATATTTTTCCATGTGGATGTTATTTCTGATTAGCCTGGTCAATTCTGCATAAAAATGGTCTCTTGCGTTTTTCTCTTCAGGCACACCGTTCTTAATAAAAATAATTAAATGGGCGCAAGCATGCCTATTAAATGAAGGTGGTCATTTCCAACAATATAAAAAACAAAATTTTGAATGGTAATAATAATACATGATAGAGCTAATTTAATTTAATTATTTTAATTAAGAACGGTGTGCCTAAGGAGAAAAACGCAAGATACCATTTTTATGCAGAATTGACCAGGCTAATCAGAAATAATATCAACATGGAAAAATATCAGTGGCGTCCCACTCGCTTCTTCATTTAAAATTTTAAAAATTATTCTATTGGCGATAATGCTGAACGAACGAAGATATCAAGCTGCGGTTTTAATATTTTTTCTAGCAAATTTCATCTACTTTTCGATTGTGGTATTATAATTATACCATATGATTTATTTTTTCAGAGTAAAATCAAAAAATTTGTTAACATTACAAATTGCGCCCTCTAGCATTTTGTTTGAGAACTATTATGGACAACTAAGTACGATTGGTGAAAGTGCATACATTTCTCTTTCAACCAGTCTTTGGTTTGCTAAAATCGGATAAGTCGTTTATAAGTTACAGCGATTTAAATGATTACACTTTTAACAGCTTCCCCCCTCTTATTAAAGTCGGTACGCCATAATAAGCAGAGGACCAAAATGATGGATAATTGTCCAAGCTTTTTAATGGTGTTGTCAAAGATATACCTTAATGTGGGATTTTCGAAGATATGTAAAATTTTAAAATTTACTTCTCAATTACGCCCTCTTGCGGCAAAATGCGGAACTTAAAAATTATTTCCAGGATTTTCTCATGGCCACTTTAGTTGTCATTTTTTTTTCCTGAATTTCTATGCCCAGTAGTTTCCGAGATATGGCCGCTCCGTACCTTTAACTGATCACGCTGTATAAGGTAACCTCACTGGGATTAGTCGGTCTTAAATACATAGACGATGCTGATTTGAATGAGTCAAGTTTAAATGGATCTGCCGGAGTCCCGATCGATGCCGACATAGACTTACCGATATTAATGAAATACTCGTTGCAGACATTGGCTACTTCTTTGGGACCACCGGCGTATAAAAGGGGGGGGGGGGTAATCCCTCCCCCCCAAGATTCGATGGAATTGACGAAAAAAAAATTACATGGACAAAAAATGTTACTAGATAGGGCATATGCTAAGAACTTGATCACTAATATAATAAATACATTAAAATTGAGAAGAGAAAATGCAACTTTAAATTTTGAATCACTATTCAAACAAATTTAAAAATTGTGCAATGAGTTGGAATTTGATGTAAACATTTCAAGACTCACCCAAAGACAGAGAAATAGGGCAAATCCTTCTGTGGCTAATCCTGAAGAATATTATCGAATTTCGATGTATATTCCTTTATTGGATAACATAATTGATGACCTAACTTTTCGGTTTTCAGAAGCAAACATGATAATGTTTGACTTTAGTCTTTTAGTACCTTCAATATTGGTTAATAAATTTAAAACCGAGATTAGTAGAGACATTAAAGAATTATCAAACTATTTAAGTACTATTGAAGGTTCTAGTAAAAGCTTTATTGAAAACGAGTTATTTGGGGAAATTGATCTGTTTCTAGCAAGTCTAAGGGAAAAATAATTTGGATCAAACCATTTTACTAGCATATCAAAACTGCGATAAAAATATATTTTCCCGAATAAAATCCCTGTTACAAATAGGTTTAACACTACCTAGCAGTAACGCTACTCCTGAAAGAACATTATCGGCTTTACGGCGCCTACTCACATGGTTAAGAAGTACTATGGGGCAAGACCGACTTGTCGGTTTAGCCTTGCTACACATCCATCAAAATATTACAATAAAGATGGAGTCCATAATAAACCGTTTTGTATTTTCGAAAAACAGAAAATGTATTTTTTCTTAATAAAAACTTAGATTTTAGGATTGATTTGTTTACTTTTTGTTTGTTTTGTAAACCAATAAATATTAATTACTAGCAAGTAATTTAATTTTAGTAATTACTTAAGCGTTGTTCAATTTTTGTCCTTACTCCTCAAAGTTGTTATTATCTAGTATTCTAGCCGATGAATTACCCCCCAGACGCATGAGCTGGAATACGCCGTTGTTTGGGACCTGTTATTGTTAGTCCATTTTGTTGTATTTCTGTCAGTGATGGTTTTGTTGTATTTTCGTTTGTTGCTTCACTTATAAGTTTATACATTTTTTTTACATTTCCTATGTTTTCGTCTGCTTTATTCTTGTAGTAGATATTTTTAGTGTTTTTTATTAAGTCTTTCTTTAATTTGTCTCGGTGTTTTATAGACACAATAATCCCGTTTGAAATCCACGGTTTTATTTTTTTTTGCTATTGTAAGGTGACTGGTAGGTTCGACGAGTCAGAGGCGTTGAGATTCGTATAAAACGTATATTCAATCTATTCTATTCTACAAAATCAGTCTTAGTTTTATATATACTAAACTTAACCTTAACTAGTAACCTTAACTCTAAACTTAACCTATGATTAAATAAATGTTATTATTTATAGTTAATATAAAATAATATACCGTCACCTTTGGTAGAGGGTTATACCCTCGACAATATCCTTGTTATTGATACCAAGGTTCAGGAATGATTATTTCAATAACATTATAAATATAACAAAAATAGGTAAAATAAGGTAGAGCCTTATTTTTACCCTACATTATGTTGATAACTCTCTCAGATTGTTGTGTAATGTGTTTTAAGTTTTCTACTAGATAACTTGTAGCGTCCTCTGGATTCACAACACATTTTCATTCCAGTTAATTGTTTGTGATAATATTTTTAGTTTTTCATAGTCTATTCTATAAAAGTTGTCCTGATTGGTACTGTTTTTGAGGTTGTTTCGGTTATTGTTTGTTGAAACGCGGATTTAAATTGTTTTTTGTAAAGATGACTAGCCCATCGTATGAATTAAAATTCGCATGATTATAATAGGTGCTGTAGCCTGGTATATATTAAATTGGTTGAAGTTCTCAAGCTTATGACATTCACTCAGTACAACCACATCAAAGAAAAACAAACTATAGGTCTCTAAGAACACAAGAAAGTCGTCAAAGTTTGTTTTTATATCGCGTATATTTAGATGTAAGACACTGAATAATAAATCCTCATTACTCACAGTTTGACTGAAGGCACCTGGGTCTACCGTTGGCTCCTGTCCTGTTCCTCCTCAATCTCTTCCAAGACATCAAGCTGCATGCTATCCATACTTAATCCGTGACCTTGCCATCTCCAGAAAATATTTATAACTCGAGCAGTCCCAATCACCAGCCTCATGCGAAACATTATGTTCTGTGCCATACTTTTTATTGCCTAAATCACAGTTTATATATTTCTTTATTCGGTTCTGACATTGTGTTACGTCGTGCTCTTCTGAACATCGTTTGCACGCTTTTTTGTTTGTGCAGTTGTTGCCTTTATAATGGTATAGTTGGCAGTTAAAACACTTAAGAACATTGATGTCCTCGAAAACTGAAAAACGCTCCCATCCCAGGTATATTCGTTTAATAAGCATCAGACTTTGGAAAAGTGTCGGGGAACATTCAGCATAAATTGTTTTTGTTGTTTTATTTTGGAAGGTTAGGTTATTTTAAAATAATCATCATCATTGAAAACAGTATTTTGTTTTCTAAAGTTACTTTCAAACTCCTCTTTTGTGTAATTTAGGCTGATTCCAGGTATCTTAACTTTTGGATTTCTTAGTGATGTTTCCACGATATCGTAGCTTTCTTTCAGAATTTTGCTCGCCTCAGATTTAACTCTTTTCAAGTCATCAGACGATGGAAATGTAAGTATTACATTACCATTGGATAGCTCTTTTTTGTTTTTAATTCTAGCTCCAATCTTTCCTGGTTTAATTTTTTTTCTCCAAATCACTTGAGGTTTGTTTACTACTTTGCGTACATTTCGGTTTAACGACAATGCTTGGTAAGTTTTCTGGCAACTTTACAAATTTATTATTACTGGTGTTAGTTGTAGCTATCTGCGCATATGTTTGCTTTTGATGATTTCTTTCTAGCTCTTTTTTGATGGCATTTATGTTCTCGTTAATACTTTCCATCTTTTCCAATAATTTTTTATTATCTTTATCACATTTTTTTTCTTTCATTAAGGTTTTAAGCTTTGTTCTACATTCGGTACACATCCAAATTAAAATCTCCGAGATATCGCTTCCAATCTTTTTGTATTTACTTGATGAGATCCCAACACAGGAAGCGTGGTACCATGACTGGCACTCACCCTCGCAGAACATCCCATTATCATCATCCAAAACAGTTTTCTTGCAGATTCTACATTCCACATCCTCTTCGGTGTCATCCATTGCTTATCGACCAGAGTAGCTCAGTAATACTTTAAAAATTTTAGTTGTTCCATTAAACGTCTAAATCTGCTCCTCTAATCTGGGTTCATGTATGTGGGTATTCGATTTGTGATGGTAAAATTTCCTCGTCTAAAATATGTATCGCTGCACACCGCGTTATTTTATCGTTTGAACGTCGATAAGGATAATGTTTTTTTTTATATTAAATTCTTTTGTTGCTATTTGTGGCTTTATTGTTTTGGGGTTTTTCTCGGATTGTTACCTTATTTGTGTAGAAGTGTTAATTAAACCCACAAAGCTTTATTCTGTTAATTTTTGTACATACGCAGACACCAAAAAAACTATATTTACACACAAACAGGAAAAATACCACAGAATTTCTTTTACGTTGAGCGCGTGGTGTATGCTTAGCAAACGAATGTTCGTGATTATATATTGCTTTTTGTCTGTTATTCTGCAAAAAGCCGAATGTGAGAAAGATAGATATATTCAAAAGTGAGTGTATAAATATAAGAACTTACCCAAATCGATAAATATGTTACAGTGTATTTGGTCCATAGGTTTGCCATCAAAATGAATTTTTGTTCAATTGTTTCTTATTATCGTTCTTACAAGTTCATTGCCAACTTAAAAGACAATTTATGATGCCTAATTTAAATATTTTTTTTTAATTCTTAGCATGAAGTTCGGAAGTTAAGTCGTAGAAAAAATATACTGTACAACTCGAGTGGATTGTCCATATTGCGATATGGACATCATATCCACTCTTGTTGCACAAACTACTATTATAAGTAACTAGCTCTATAGGAAAACCTACCTTGGATGCCTACACGGTTCGCATTTTCATCTCGGGCCTCTAAGCAGCTTGGGTCGACTCTCGGGTTCGAGTAAGGTCGCGCCACTTATTCAATTAAATTTGGGGTTTTAATAATTTTTTTCCTAGCCGAGTGAGCTTTCCAAGGCCGGCCAGGCTTTTCGGGTATACCGGACTTTTCAGCTCTGCTGGGCTTTAAGAAGATAAGAAAGGGCTCCACGAAATCATCAAAGTAACTTTTTGTTCCCCACTCGGTACGACTTTTTTTCAAATAAATTGTCTCCTGAATTCCTTATATTAAAATGTTTACGAAAAAATCGACAAATTTACGAAAAGTCAGCTGGGCTTTTCCGCCTGTCTAGCTTTTCGGGCCTGCCTGGCTTTTCAGCGCTCACCGGGCTTTTCGAGTCTAACGGACTTTTCGGGAATACCAAGCCCGTCGACTCTTCGGGTCTGCCGGGCTTTTCAGTCTTGGTTGACGAACCGGACCAGACCGCGTACCAAAATTCCGGCTCGGACCGGGCCGGGTCGTGAATGTCCGGCCCGTGCAGGGCCCTAACCTACCTTCTTGTTTACTTTTTAAATCTTTATTGACGCAGGGTTCTTGAAATTTTGATTTTTTTAACCCTACCGCCTAGAGAAAGTTTTTTTTCTACAGTTTCAGTTTTTTAAATTTTGAAGTATTTATTGAGAAACTAATATGCTCTCTGATAAATCACGGCAACGCATTGACCACGGAAATTTCGAACCAGTCGGAGGCGGCGTTCTGGTTTTCTGTTTCTAAGCTGTTCTTTTCTATTTAAATGATTGAATCAAAAATAACATTATAATCGGCGGGCTCGACTGGCTAATACAAGAATTGTGAATTCTGACGGGATGACGTAGGTTTCTTTGTGTTCAAAATGTATGCCTTCGCAGTCTTTAATTATTTCTAGAACAGTTTGCTAACATTCTAATGCTGGGTTGCATTAAGATTTTTAACCATAAGTAACTAACCAGCAAGTTTGACAAAAAATTACATTGGCAGGCCATATTTATTCTCAATCAAAGGTGCCTAATTAGTAAATTAAAAATTAAGGTCACCGGGCCACTATGTTTGGGAGCAAATAATGCCTGCCAATGTCATTTATGTCACAGACAAACTTGTTGGTTAATTTATTATTATTTATAGTATATTACTAACCAAGGTTTAAACAGGTATCATTATTGTCCGAGCGTCAAGTTCATATTTCAAAAAATAAAACGAGTCTATCGATTCCGTTTAAATATATTTTTTCTAAAGACGGTTCTGTAAAATCAAGGCTATTTTATTAATATTTTTTTTATTCATAAAGTATTGTCACATACTTACCTAGATTTCTTTTCATTCTTTAAATCATTAAGGAAGGCAAGTATTCGTGGTACTTATAATATAAAATAGGCTTCTTTTCTTCTTTACTGTAAAATACAACCACCCAATATTTGATAATTTTCGTTGATTTTATAATAGAGGAAATAGAAAATTTTAGTAGAGGGTCAGTAATTTTTAAAAAGCCCTGGCCGGTTTGAAGTCCCAATTCGGTCTTGGTCTATTTAAAGTAGTTTTATGGGTCCGGAAGTTTTATTATTCTTGGGTCACTTGTTATAGACATTAATTTAATTAAAGAAGCACTACTACACCTACAAGTTATTTTACTTTTGTCTCGAGATAATACATACACAGATTACAGTAATTTTTTTTTTAATTATTTAGCATTTAAAGAAGTATTGATGAAGTCATATTTTCAAGACTAGCATGATTTTTAGAAGAAAACTTAAAGTTTGGAGACATTGATGTTTCTTAAATGATAGAATAGATACCTACCCTACCAGTTAAAACGTTGTGATTTAAAAACAAATAACGACCATGCAACTTCAAGATTTTCTTTGTTAGAAAGTTTTTTCTTGCTTTTGTAACATGAAATATTGATAATAGCAACGAAATATAAATAAATTTGAGGTATTTTAAAAGTTGACCCCTGAGAGTAGTGGCGCTTTTAGAGCAAGGTTAACCAATACGTGCACTAAATTAAATTAGGTGCATATAGTAATTCTGAAACTACACTACGCCTGCGTGATATAGTGAATGTGCTTTTTATTCTGTTAGGAAATATTTTGAAAAAATAAATTTTTCATGCCAAAAATGTCGCCAATGATGTTAAAATACGGTCAGTATCTTAATATAATTGTTTTTGTCTGTTGGAATATTTAATACTAAATTGTTATTTATGGTCTAACTGTATCTGTAATGTAATATAGATACAGTAATTATACAATTAAATTCAGAAGCACATGAACTCTATATAAGTTTTAATTGACCTGTTACAATTGTATTTTAGTATGTACAAAACGTAGTCAAATAAAATTATGATTATTGGATATCGAAATGCAAAAAAAAAAATATTGATACAATCAATACAGTTCTCAGAACAAAACGTTTCTAAAAAAATGGTCGTGGTTCTAAAAGGATTCGTTTATAAAAATATGATCATTGGTTTCTAACAAAAGTACTTACTAGATTGCTAAAGTATCGTTATTTGATACATCGATAAAACTATCAATATAGCGATTTTTGAATCCCCCCAAACTACACACTGGTACAAAGTATTGTTACAAATTATAATATAACTTTTAACATGTAACTATCTAAAATAGTTAATTTGATTTTCTTGGTAATTTCATTTACTCTATACTATTACAATTTCTACACTAATATTAATATAGTGCCCTATTTTATTTTATTAATAATAAAATTTTCCAGCATTTATTTGTGCTTATGAATTGACAACAGATACAACAAATCCTGAATTTTGCTAGAAAATCAGTACCTACCTTATTAATCGATTACGTCAAAACGCATTTAATTTATTTTTGTCTTCGCAAAGCAGCCACCAAAATCAATTGCACCCGGCACCACATGGCGTTCTTCTATCATTTTCTAAAAATACCGCAGTGAAAATTATCTCTCGGGCCGTATTCACACACTTTTACAGAATCCAGTCGCCAGACAAAGTTAGGTCGGTAGGTGCGTGTGTGGCTAGTTCCGTTTTCGAAAAATCGATATATTGAAACCGATAAAATGGGTGACGTCGATTCTTACTCCACTGCCAATTTTACCATTACCGAGAAGAAAACCAAAAAGGTCAAGAAAGTCACCAAACGTCAACAACAGGACAATGACGTCACTGGCAATGAAGTCACCACCATCACTGAAACCAACGGAACCAGGGGGTATGTGTTGGCATTATAAGGACCACCGAAAGACACTAGTTTTTGTTCTTGCACGGATCAACACCCCATACTACATTTTATATTATGTGACAAAGTGATACTGTTAAAAAAGCTAATCTAGATCGGAAATTAGAAAAAAAGATTTCTATTTTTTTCCACCCAACCGAAAAATTAAAAAAAAACTAATAATACCTAATACCGTTGGCAAATTAACTAAATTGGCACAGTGTTAGGTTTCACAATTTTTTGTATTTCATACTTTCCTGGCATACTTATTCTATATTGCAGTTCGGCTAATAGATCATAACGTTACAAGGTCGGAAAAAGCAACATTTGCCAGACTATATAAAAATTTCCTTTGAATAATTAAATGATCTATTTTTCAAAATACAAAAATCTTCTATACACCAGATCCAAAGTTACTGTTAGTGACTCATCGCTTTCATATCTAGAGCAGCGGGTGTTGTACAAAGTCAGAATTTAATTAATTATTATATGCCGAAACCATATTCCCTTCCCTGTTTTGGCCATAGACATGTTTTGACCTACTTAATATTGAAAGGAAAAAATGTTGTATTTCAGTGTACACTGAAATACAACGTCTTTTCCTTTCTTCCGAACACAGTGGACGATCAACTCTCCTCCTTACTTTCTACTTATTATTGTTTTTTTGACAATTATTCAAATCATGAAATTCGTTCGCAACGATTAACGGGTGTTCAATTACTTACATACTTTCAGGGCATACAAATTCAGTTTTTGACGATATAACGATAAATTAAAATTTAAATACATATTTTTCTTTAAAATATCACAATCTAAATATAAAACCAAAAAAATTAAGTCAATTATAGATTAGTCTTACTCCGCTTCTGTAAATATTCTATATTTTATTCACGGAAAGCTTCATAACTCACATGCACAATTTAAAACTAACCACACATTTTATTTTATTAGCAATAACTTATAAACCGAGCTTTTTTAAAATCAATGACAGCTGTTATGCGCCTGTTACAAGTAATAGAACGGCTGGTAAATTTGTGTCAGTCACGTCAATGTTCTCAAGTTTGTTCGGGATTCCTTGCCTAAAATTTAAAAAACACCAATAAAGGTTATATAAATATGGTATTTTAATCAAAAATATTTCGGCTTAGATTATTTACATTTTACATTACGTTACATTACTTTATATTACATTACATCACACAGCACACTGTTGACGCAATCGTAATATTTTTTTGATTAACCTTATACAGTATGTCCACGGATGGGGTTTACAAGAGGACAAATGGACTAAAAATTGAAAGATACGAAAAAAAGTCACTCTTAATAAACGTTTTTGCTTGTCTAGAAAATACGATTCATCATAAGAAACGTCAATTTTTTTATTCAGGGTGGGTAAAAACTGCAAAAATGTTATTTTGCTTAAGAGTAAACATACTTTATTTTGAAAGATACGAAAAAAAGTCACCCTTAATGAATGTGTTTTCTACACAACAAACCGAAGTAGAACAATTCATTAAAAGGTTTACGTATGTAAAAATTATTTCCCAAAAAGTATTCGCTGGCACAACTCTGACTGGTGAACCTAGTTATAATAATAATAATTACACTTAAGGTGATAGGTACTTGTTGTCAATGTCTTTATTTAATGAAGTTATTATTTAAGTAGAAATGCTATCTACTGAACAAAGAGTTTTTATAATACGTTATAAAGTTTCATACCGCTACGTCATGGAACAATTTACCGAGAAATTTGTAGAAATCCCAATAACTAGGATGACAATCTGCAAGTTAATAAAATACTTCCAGAGAACTGGTTCGGTTTTGGATTTAAAAAAAAAGAAGAAATACCTATGACCATGATGATGCTGCTACAGTCTTAATTCTTCAATCTGTTGAAGAAAATCCTATGACGTCCATAAGAATCGTGTTCTCAGTTGGAAGTTGTGAAAAAAAGTCAAATTTAGAAGATCCTTAAGCAAATAAATTGTATCCGTATAAACCGCACTTTAATCAAAGATTGGAAGATGCGATTAGTTGAAACGACTTGATTTTTGCTTGTGGATAGGAGACAAAATTTTAAGTGGAAATGTTGATTTTTATAAATGTATCATATTTTCTGATGAATGTACATTTTCTACCAATGGAATTGATGCAACCCAGCACGTTAGGTAGGTACTGGGCTTTTTGTTTTTGCTACCGCAGTACCAAATGATATTGAAGTGCTGAAGGGCAGAATTATCCAGGCTGTCCAATCGATACCTCAGGAAAAAATCAGAAATTCTTTCACTTATTTGCGAAAGCAGTTAGAAAAATGTGTCGAGTATGGGGGTGGAGTTTTTGAATTATGAAATCATTATCGTATTCTTTTCATGTTAATAAAAATGTTCGTATTATTATTATTATTATTATTATTATTATTATTATTATTATTATTATTATTATTATTATTATTATTATTATTATTATTATTGTTATTATTAATATAATAATTACTTCATTAAATAAAGACATTGACAACAAGTATCACCTAAGAGTGACTTTTTTTCGTATCTTTCAATTTTTAGTCCATTTGTCCTCTTGTAAACCCCATCCGTGGACATACTGTATAATATCATCTTGTGAGCGGAGAATAGTTATTAGTCAAACTAGTCTTAAATCCAGATTCTTTTCGTAGCACTATACTTTGACAGACTTTATTTATTTAAAAAGTTCTATTCTAACATGAAACTTTTAACATGTAATTAAATTAAATATTTTATCCAACACATGACAGTTATGACTGCCATTATCAATGTCATTTTAGACAAGTAAACTATCAAATAACTTACGTTCATATTTAAAGTAGTATTCCATTTATTTATTACTATTGCAAGCAGAATTTTTACTCAAATTGATCGGGTTGACTGGAAATCCTTCTCCAAGGTATGGTGAAACTTCTCAATTTCTTGGTTTTAGTGTCTGGCAAAACTACGTAAACATATTTCCCTTTGTCTTAAATATCTTCTATTTTCAAATTGACCAATTCATCGCATCTACAAGCACCGCTAATCCCCATTATCAAAGCCACTTTCATCAACAAGAACTCGTCGTCGGGAGCTTCGTTCTTTGGATTTGTAATGCCCTGCCCTTTTCCTAACCTCATTTCTCTATTTTATTCTCTCTGTTACAAGGGCAGAAGCATTGCAGACTGAGAAGGGGAACTGGGTCGGTCTTAGAGTACTAACTATCAGTAAAACACTATTGTAATGATGAATAAAAATATATTGTAAGTTGAGAAAATATTGAAATTAAACAATCTTGTTTCCAATAGTCCAAATTAAGCAAAGGCACATACATGTAATACATTTTGTCAACGATATAATCTTAATCCCAAAATCCTATGTTAAACTTCTTTAAAAATACAGCTTTCAAAAATAATGTTAAAATGTCTAAAATCATTTCTTCAAAATAATCATTTAGCTTGGCTCTAACAGTTCCAAAATTTAGTTTCATTTAGGGAGCATCAACTGTTTCTAACTCATAGGCATTTAAATTAAATCATAGTATTCAAAGGGAGCATTTACTGTTTCTAAAGTTTCAATCTTCAAAATAACATAAGTAAAACGGTTTAAATCCATAATCTTCAAATGGAGCGTATTATAATGTTGCTAATTTTAATTTCTCACAAAAATTCATATTCTGTTTCATAGTTAATTTCTTAAAAATTTTCATCTGTTTTTTATTAATTTTATCTTAAAAGGAGCACTGACAGTTATAAAATTATTATCATAAGATTTCCAGGCAAAGTTATTATAAAGTTTTTTACCTTTTCTACAACACCAATTGAAGCCGAATTAAGGTAAACACACACTTTTATATTTCTGAAAAATGCTTTAATTTCTCGCGACGAAAACACTGTAAAAGTCTTTAGGCTGGGCTTTCTAGCACAACTTTTTAACTGGGGCGGTATCCGACATCCGCCCCCTGGCTTTACTTTCGGAAACTACTACTGTTAACTTATTCTTTCAAGAACTCTTCACTTATTGTTTCAAGAACAACTCTTTGTCTACTTATTATTCACTAATTGTCGGTCCGTAGCATGGGCGCTTGTATTTATACCCAATTTTAAGGAATGCGGCTAAACAACTCAGGGTCATGTATTGCGCAAAAGTTTGACTTTGGTTTTTTCCTAGAAGTATTTTTTTCAAAACAAGTCAGGGTCAAATCTGCGGATGTTACACGCGGATTCTTAGAAAACAAGTCAGGGCCAATTACTTGACCGGTGAAGAATGTGTGAGAACGGAATTTTGCTCAAGGTTTTCTTATTTTTTTCTACGAATATGTCGAAAGATTTTGTTATCGAAAAATGTCAAGAATGTATTTGAAGGTTACTAGGGTTCAGAACCCAGAAGGAATTCGCACTGAATGTCACGTACACCAAGAAGATTGCACAACTTGTTTTTGGGAGATGATTGACTTTGTTAAAGAATATTTAGTTTGAACTTTGCAGTCGAAGTGAACACTGTGACTTTGAAATATCTTTGTGCTATGGTTTTGCCACTCCGACTTCTCTGCCTATGGATCCTCACTACAAGGTAGATTGATAAACTGATTAAAGAATGTTATTTTCTTTTAATTTTTGAAAAACTTTCTTTTTGCTTTTTCAAGATATCAAGCACTTTTATTTATTAATTAATTTTCTAAACTTCAGACTTTGACCTACTTTTTGAAAACGCGACCTCTTTTTATTTAGTTCATGAATTTTATAATTTGTTTTTATTAATTTAAATTATTTTTGAAATTAATTTTGTCTAGTGTACTTATACCCGTGGCCTCTGACACCACAGATTGTATCCCTTTGATTTGCTTTTCAAAAAGCTCGCTAGTTTGCCATATTTTGAAATATCTTTTTTTTTATAAAGGTGAATAGTCGAGCGAAGCATCGAGTATTTGGTCCATAGCGACGTTGGGGCTAATTTTTTTTTACAAATGTAAAAAATAAGCCAATAGAACATTTTCATCGACATCTTTTATCTTCCGTAAATTCATCCATAACTCAAACATTTTGAACTCCTTGTCGTAAGCATCTTGGGACTTTTCTGGCAAAATCTGCATCTGCTTCCGTAAGGATATCCTCAGGAACGTAATTTTCATCGGTTTCCTCCATTTTCTATAGGTTTTTTTCTTCAAAAAAGCTTCCCTTTTCTGCAGGGAAAACTGACAAGTGTTAACATTTATTTAAACATTTGCTATTTTAAACATGCCCGTGGCAACCAAACAACCAACCAACTTTGACCCAAATGTAAAAAGTCACTGTCATGTCATTCTGACATGACAGGGTATGTTCACGAAACTTATTAATTATAAAAAACGATTTCATAAAAAAACGATTTCTTCCACTTGTTGGATAAAACATTGTATGCCACTCGTGTGTTGTTACCTAAGTCACTTGAGAATTTATACCACGAGGCCGTCAGGCCTCGTGGTATAAATCTTTCTCGCGTGATTTATTTTTAACATAACACACTAGTACCATAAAAATAACTATTACATTTAAATTAATTTGGTTATCGTAAGTAAATAGGGTAGTAATCTTGTAACCAAGTATCTCCGTTTTAATGGTGACATTTTGCAAACCAACAAAATCCCTCTAAACGCTATTTCAAACGTGATTTTCTCGGAATCCACACAAACAATTTTGTAAAAACCGGTTTTATATTCAGCGGCAATTATAATTATTTCCAGCGAATCGAGAATCCGGTTTCAGGTATCAGCCAATGCGAAGATTTTACGGCCTGAAAAATCAATTAGCGGGATTTTGTTGGCTTGCAAAAGTCACCAATATCTTCTGCACCTAAATGTTTAACAGACTAATAATACAGTGGCTGCCAGAAAATGTGCAGGGTATGGGAAATATTGTTATTTTTCATTTTCAAAATGTTCCGCTTATCTTCAAACTACCAAAATAATACCTATGAAATCCGGTGGAAGTCTTATGATATACAAGGAAGAGTGAAAAATTATAAATTTAAGATTAAAGGACCTTATTTTCCGCTTTAGAAAAATATAAAGAAAAGTTTTAATTATTTTATTAAATATATAAATTATATCCAAATATCGAATTTCGCCTAGTGTGGGTAAAAATAAGAATTCATCGCTTTTTTCTAAGTTTTCCCTGTTTTCGTGCGGATCACGATTAAAACCTTGTAGTTGGGATAATTCACAAAAACCGATTAGTTCCTATTTTTTTACCAAATCAGGGGTATAGGTATATCATTATAGCCAAAATATTTTTCTTTCTAATATTTTTTGCTCAAGTGAAAATGGGAGTAATACTTTACTTTTTATGAATTTTTTACTATTTTTCGTATACCATAAGACTTTCACAGGAATTGATTGTTTTAGTTTGAAGATATACAGAAATTTTCGAAATAAAATAATTGAATAATAAAAATTAATTCACTTGTTCATTGTTTGCCTTTAGCAACAGCATAACAACTGCCTAAACAAAATGGGCACGTATTGTCCCATACCCAATATGTACTTTTTTGAACCTTTATTAACACATTAAATGTAGATTTGTAATCCTGACCTTATATAGGACACGTTAATTATTATTAAATAATTTGTTCTTCTAAGCTTTATTATTGACCAATATCCAACCAACTCTTTGTAGATAAACTCAAATATAAAAATACTATCAAAGCAGTTTACATACGCGAAAGCTTGAACTGGAGGTTTTAATAGCGTCTGGTATATTTTAGCATATTTATTTGATAAACGATTTGCTTTGTTTGTAATTAAACAAATAATTTTCAAAATCGAGTTTTCTAATTACATGTTATTAAGTTTTTTGGCGCTGTTTTAATAATTAGTGTTTAAAATGTTGTAAACTATTAGAGAATTTTTGAAGTTTGAATCCCAGATTAGATTTATAACTTTTTTTATGTATTATGGTGTACATTTTGTGCCAGTTTAGGATTTTTGAAATCGGTTTAATTTTTATTTATTATCTAGAGTTTCTTTTTACTTATGGGGAAAAATTATATTACGGGTATAATGACATTGCCGAGGTCACCTCCTCTAAGGGTCAATGACGTGTTTATTTTATCCATCCTGATTTTTTACTAATCGACCATCAGTTCTGGCATGCTATAAATTTCAAAATACGACACTAATAATATAGTCACATTTAAACATATTTTTCTGCAATTTGTTTTCATATAGACAAGGATTGGCGGGTTTAAATTTAAAAAGTCATTTGCGCATCCCGAGGAAGGAACTTTCGTGTACTTATTTCTTTATCTATATTCAGATTAAGTTTTTACTTTGTATAATACGTATAATTGTTTAAATATCAAAAGGGGGCTTCCACAATTAACGTTACGCAAAATTCTTCAATTTGTGTCCTTCCCCCCCCCCCCCCCCTTCTTTCTCCACGTAACAGGAGCGTAACGCCTGGTCGGACTCCCCCCCCCCCCCCCCCCGGTCGTCATTCCGGTAGGTAACGGTTACTTTATTGGGGAAAGAAAGTTTCGGGTTTAGATAAGAATTTTTTTAGTTTCCAATAAAGAATGTTGCTATTGCTGGCAGTTGTGAGATAACGTAAACCTTGAAAGTCAAAATTGCTGGTTAGTTAATTATTGTTAAAAATCTTTATGCAACGAAACATAAATGTGTTTGGCTAAATACCTGTACCTTAGCGAACTATTGTTTCCTTAAGCCTAACCTCACTTTTTGTAAATTCAAATTTTATTTTTTAATATGCCTCTATTAGGTAATCCAACGATGTGTCAAAGTGGCGGCTGGATTGCAAATACTGCTTTGTAGTTGGTACATGTGACCATAAAAATAATGTTGCTGGTGGCATTTAACTGGTGACTCAATGCTTTTTGCCATCCAACCGCCATATTGAATGGTTTGGATTCTCTAATACCAACTCACGTGACGATGTCAAAATCGATTTTTAGGTTATCGGACATGCGGAACCGATCCCCCGAAAAAGTTTATTCGGTACTCTGATAATCAATTTTTTTCTCATTTATTTATATTGCGAACTTTTTGCTGGTAATATATTTTTTGTGGATATATCAAAAGTGCGACAAAATCTAACGAAACTACTATTTTCTTTTACTTAATCTATACATATATCAAAAAAATACACTATTAATATACAGGGTGAGTCCTAAGTTGATACTTCTTTGCTGCTGCTGCGTATAGAAGGCATTAAAATAAACATTTTCAAATACATTTTTTTTTAAAACCCAAAAATAAAGTACTTACATTCATTTATTACACTACAAATCAAATACGGTTCTTCCTAACTTGCCCGTTAATTAACATTAGGAAAACTTCTGGGTGTAGAGAAAAAACATCTGCACTTTTACGACACTCATATGAAAAAAAGCACCATAATTACTTCATTGTTTTCAAATTTTACCAGTTTCACCAATTTATTAAAAGAAAACCACACCGCGCCGCGAACTGACAAAATAAATAACTGACGACCGATCCGTAAAATGCATGACTTCATACAAAAAACGGAGAAAAACAATATAAAGTAAAGGGCTATGTTTTGATTACCAGGCCCGCACTTAGAAGTTTTTTGAAAAAAGGTATTTGAAAAAGTTGTTTATTTTAATGCCTTCTATACACAGTTAAAAAAAGAAGTATCAACCTGTTTCCAACTTTAAGCCCCAGATATATTGATTCTATAATCTGGTATATTTCGGTAATTTAGTTAGCTATTCGCTTTCTCGACCGAGATACAGTTCAAACTTTTCAGAGAAACTTCACATTATTCTATTATAGTGTATTTATTTTCAACTGGCAGCGATAGCAAATAATAACCTAACCACAAAACGCTCGATGCGATCAGTACAGGACTGCATTTAGCTTTCGCATTTGAATAAACGTTTTCGCTGCACTATGCAATTCCAAAATCTAATTAAGTTTTTAACTAGTAGAACATTACGTTGTGCAAAATAAATATAAACGGAAAAGTGTTTATTTATACAAATTCTGAATGCAGTCCTGTGCCTATTGAATCGAACGTGTCGTGGTTACGTTTAGTGATAAAGAACTATCGATAGTGGATAGGGTTCCATATATCGATAGTAAAAGTGAAAACCTATCGATGTATCGAGAGTTTTTGGTCCCATTTTAAGGTATAAAAATTTCTACCCTCCCGTCAAAAGTGATTTCCAAAAAAAAACTGGTGTCTATTCATTCCCCAAGATTAACGTTCCTCTCTTAAAACCTTTTACGACTGAGCAGCGGCCTCACAGATCGAGGGTCCCGGGTACGATCCCCGGGGCCGGCAACGTCGATGTTAAATTTGAAATTTGGTTTGGTTGGAAGAGACGTTAAACTGTGGGTCCCGTGTCATGGATGTTGGCACGTTAAAGAACCCCACCCTCGACAAAGAGGGATTCGGCAAAATTACCTGTTAGTGTGTGACAAATTCCCTGGCGTCGGTGATTGGCCTCGCTGCGGAAATAGGCCGACGTAAAATAATTAAATAAAAAAAAAACACTTTAGTAATAATTTATACGAACTATATTTTTTGACTTTAACTCCTACCTATTATTATTTACGATAGACAGACATGGACGGAATGGTGATGGCTGTAATATGCTCGTCATTGTAGTTTAAGCTTCAGTCAGACCGGCCGCGGCCGCGCAAAACGTTCGCTGACACACAAGATCGCGTCTGGTGTAAACTTATGACGCGTGAGCTGACACATGTATGCGAACGTGTTTCTATAGTATATTTATTTCCAACTGACACTAAATTGAAAAATATAAGACGTGGACACTCGGCTTGAACAGTGTCATATTTAGAAAATTCTTGTCTTATTGTGTCTTGTTTAAAATTTTATAGCCGTATAGTATTATAAACTTTTAAATACGACCCTGTTTAGGCGAGTGTCCACATGTATATGGTTTAATTTTATACCAGTTGGAAATACATAGACTATAGTCTAATCGAATGATACGACGGAATTTGCAAACATTCGCAAACATCTGCAAATATTTATAAACGTTAGCTTTTACAGGTCGAATTCACTTTGTCACATATATTATCAACCACTAGCCAAGAAGACATGCCAATTACATACCCCCTGTATTAACTACAGGTACATATTTTTCCCAAATAATACAATATAAATAAAAATATACATTACCAGCATAATTGATGAAACTGTATTTAATACCTATTAGTTGGTTATTGATGTTATTTTATGAGAATTATAATGTTTTACCTTTTTTTATTGTGGTAATGCTTTTATGTTTGTGTTTTTATTATTTTTTATTTGTGTACGTCTTTATATTTCTTTAAAATAATGTACAGGCAAATAAACGGTCTTAGATCTTAAGCCGGATTTATCACCATTCATAACTTTAATGGATAGTTTATGAACATAAACTTAATTGTAAACGCAATACGTAAGACACACACATTTTTATTTAGATTAGATTATTTTATTCAGGATATAAATATTTACAATATAATTTGTACCTAGTAACTACAATATATATAATAATTTATCCCTATTCAAAGTTTAGTCAGCACCTAGGTATAGGATACCTGTATGTGCTCGTATTTATGCAGGAGTGTCAAATTTTATCACATAATATCTAGTACTAAATCAAAGGTAAATTAACAAAAATAGGACAAAAAAACAAGACCCAATCTCAATACACATGTATTCTCAAGTTGAAACTTGCTACATTAGGATCCGTACAACAAGTCGGAGGCAAAAGTAGAACTAGAATATACTTAGTAGAATGTGGGAATTTCCCAAGAAAAACTTTTTCAAAGCCTGTTTAAAATGTTTTTTGTCCTTTATGAACCTAATAACTAATGGAATCTCATTATATAATTTCAAGCCCAGATAGCCAACACAATGCTGCCCCAAGCTGTTTCTTGACAGAGTGACATTAAAAAGTTGATTTTTATTACCTCTTGTTTGGTACGAGTGTGCTATATGTTTGTCCTTGTATTTATTATTTAGATCTACAATATTACAGACAGTAAGAATATAAAGGCTTTTCAAATTTAAGATTTCCAGATACAGTAAATGGGTTCGATACATTCGCGGTTTTTAAAAAATAATCTTTATAATGTAATTCTGTATCTTCTTCGATTGTTCCAGATGTACACCATATGCCCGTCCCCAAACTAAAATCCCATAAACAAGTAATGGCTCCACTAGGGCCTTATAAATCGATATAAGGAGTCTCCTATTTAACATTTCTCTTAACATATAAATTTTTAAAAATGGGGAAACTCAACTTGGGTCACTTTATTTGCAAAGTCATGTATATTACGTGTTAATTTTAATTTTTGTTTTTTGTTCTAAATGTTAGGTCTGATGATGCCCATAGTTTAGGGCGAAACATGTCACCCATTGATTAAATTTTAAGACATGATTGAGACTTTGACTTTGAGTTTCCCCATTTTTAAAAATTAAAAAAAAAGTCTCTTTGAGAAATGGACTACTTCTTTGAATTAACATATAAAACTTATGGATTAAACATCTAATTTTTTGGTGCTGTACAATATATAATCATTCCACTTGAGGTGCTTATCTACAAAGACCCCGAGGTACTTAATCCTGTCACAAGGAGTAAGGTTCAGGGAGATTCTCCAAGTGGATACGGTCAAAGTCTGGTCTATTTGCCTCTGTCAGGGAAAAAGCCATATAGTGTGTTTTCTGTATATTAAAGCGGAGTTTAAAAGTGTTCAAGTAATTTAAAACTTTTGCTAAACCAGACCTTAACCTATCCCTGACCCCCTCCCACGTCCGACAGAGGAAAACAATGACCGTGTCATCTGCATGCGCAATAATTCTCTTCCCCCCCCCCCCTGCACAGGGCATTAATATAGAGTAAGAACAAGATTGGCCCCAGTACTGTACCCTGCGGTACACCGTGCTCTACTACTCTTTCATCACTCAGGTCATTACCAATTCGTACGCGTTGGGGGCGATCCCGCAAATATTCCACAAACACGTGCAACCCAATTCCCCGCACTCCATACCGCTCAAGCGCCTCAATTAGCATAGGATGAAAGACAGTATTGAATGCCTTCGCCAAATCCAAAAAAACAGCTATAGCCCTCTTATTGACAAGAGTCTGGAACAGACGGTAAGGAGCACCGAAAGAAGCCGAACGCCGGTGTCAATCGAGATTATGTGCGTTTACATGTCGTCCGAAACAATAATAAGATGTAGGTGTATTTACAAGTTTACATGTCGTTTTAAAACGATATTAGGTATTAAATAAATTATATCAAATTACATTATGTTTATGAATATTTCCGGCTTTTTATGTAATTTGCAAAAATCAGAATTCGTCGGTGTCATAGCTATTTTCATTGTTTATTATTATGGTAGTAATACTAATTTAAGTAATTAAAAAAAGTTAGGGGCGGTTTCTACCCCCAGAAGAGGGGTAAATTTTATGACGGGACGAAAAAAGTGTAACAAACTAAAATAGAAGAAGAATAAACTTTCATGAAAAAATGATAGACTGATATAGACATTATTCTAACCATAAAATAATTCTAACCAATACACCTATCCAGTCAACTTAGAAAGAAAGTTAACACGCCGATACATTACAAATATGGCAACACTAAATAAATTTTTAATTGAAGTACGCTGTCGGTGAGCTCTTGTTTCGTACACAAGTAATAATTTTGAAAATACAATTCGTCAAAATTTAGGCGTTAACGTACTTTAGAAAACATCAAAGGTTTTATCCTGAGAAAGTTCATAAATAAAAAAGGTAACTCCCATTTAAAAAATGTGTATAAGTTAGTAGTGGCTTTACTCCCCCCTTGTATACTCCTATATAATGTGCCTTATAGTCCTATATTGTTCTCGCACAGGTCGCACTTCACACTAAATAACAAGACGCACAATGAATAGGTAGGCGTTTATCAAACGTGCCTGTGACAACACATGAATTTCGCGCCAATAAGTCATGTCAAACGGTTTTCTTTCGATTCGATCGATCGGCACCGGAGTTCGGCTTCTTTCGGTGATCCTTTCCGTCTGCTCCACAGACTCTTGTCTCTTATTGTTGCCCAAACCCTCAGTCACACAGTCAGTCAACTCGTTGATGGCTGTGCATGTATTAGACCCCTCAATGAATCCAAACTGGTTTTCAGACAGTATTTTATTATTATTGAGATAATTAACTAATCTTGTTTTTAGGCATTTTTCAAAAAGTTTTGCCAAATTGGAGATGACACTTATGGGTCTATAATTTATGGTATATTGAGACTTTGAATTATGGTATATGGTTAATGATACCTAATTCTTAACCATTATAAACTGACAGTAGACATAGCAGATTTTAAATTTTGGGGATGCGGTCTAGGACTGAAATAAAATTCCTTTTTTACAAACGCCGAGCTTTCGAAAAATTATTTTCTCTTTTCTCAAGGCTACAATAAAGAACAGATTATTGAAAAATGCAGTCGTTTTACATTAGTTAGGAATTCTGCAAAATGCAAATCATAAAGTTTAAAAGTCTATTTATTTATATAACTATAATAATTTTATATTGTTTAAAATTCAATTTACTTTCGTGCAAATGCAGCAGTGTGGAACAGAAGCAGTAAAAATACTTAAAAAATAGGCAACGTTACACAAGAAACTGACATCCTTACGGAATATATACATACTTTTTTGATAGCATGTAGATCGTAGATCACAAGGCAATCTACCCAACCATATTACCAACACAAAAACCTACCACATTTAATAAAACTAATGGTAGAATAGCCAGGTAATCCATGGACTTTTTTTTATTACGGTTGGATAAAAAGATTCTGAATTTTAAAATTAATACAGTTTTTTAAAATATGAAACAAACAGAAAAATCTTTAAAGGAGCTCAATTCAGAAGTCAGTAAAACTATCCCCAATGACATCTTACAACAATTATTTCAATTACAAAACAATTACTATGAAAATGAGTTAAAAAAATTTTAAAAAACTCACTTAACAAAAGTTGAATATTTAAAAAACTCTTTAGTATTAAAAAAAACTGGATTAAGGATTTTTCTGGAACTGGTATTTTTGCGGATATTAAACAACTCTTAGTTCTTGGACATAAATTTAGCATTGAACCTAACTCTAATGACATTCATTTAAAAAATCTTTTGGCAGATGTAGTAAATTTTATCAGTTTTTACCCAGTTAGCAATAGAAACAACCTTAGGACCAAAGTAACCAATGTTTTAACGAATTTTATCAATAAACCAGCTAACAGTAGTTATCTAAGAAAATTATTTAAAACTTTGAATATCAACATATAAAGAACATCATATAAGCAGTTCTACTCAATCTGCTAAGTTAAATTCATAGATGGCACAAGGAGGCTCGTCAAATTAATTTATATTAATGCAGTCAGTACCGACGAGGCCTCCTTCGTCTAAATTGAAGCACTGTTGCCTAGTTTTGTTCATTCGACACATCTTCACTCGCTGCACATACCTCAATTAAATCTAGGTGGTAGATTACGACTTGGCTTGGACTACATATATTTTTAATTTGTTTTATTATTTATTTTATTTCCAAGTATCGGTGTAGAAGGCACGGCATATATTATTTTGTACTCTGCTGAAGGGATAAGGCAAAGCGACACGTCGCTTTACGTTATGGGTGAGAATACATAAATTTTGACTTTTCGATTTGATTTATTATAGTTTTTATTATACAGGGTTTTACAAATTCGCGTGCGTGCATGGGGATCTCGAAAACGGTAAGAGATACGAAGATAGTTAAATTGAGGCAAAGTTGCGTATTTTGGAGCTTAATAAATTGGTGAAAGAAAATTTTAAATATTTCGAATGCCTTCGGAGATATCCGAAAAAAACGAAATTTTCAGTTTTGGTTTTTAATTTTTTTGCGTCTTTATTTTTGACTTGGGAAAAAACAAGAAACACTTTTTCATAGCCGTTTTTTATGATCTACAACATGGCCTGTCTAATTTTTAAATGCGACGTTTCGTTCTTTGGACGCCACCATCAAGTCAATTTTTTTAAATACGGAGCTGGATTTTTTTATTACGGTTTTAGGGACTTATAGGCTTTAGAAACCTAATACAATAAAAACATTTTAAAAATTTTAATGTTACGTCATCAAATAATACATTTAAAATAATCAATTTATTTCCTTACGGCCCTGTAAACTATTTAAAAAAATGTTAGTCCTTTTTATAGTTTTAAGATTTTTTAGTTAGACGCCTATAAATAAAATACGATACAATTATTATACCAAGGAAAGAGAAATATTAATGTTGATTATAGGTGGTATTAGTGTGTATTAAATTAACATGTTATTAAATGTTTTCATTTTTCTTTATGATTTCACTATTTTTTTTAGATGTAATATCCAGTCAGAAAAAATTGTTATAGATAGCGATTACTATTATTTGTCTTAAAGTTTTGCCACAGAACAAATTTTTGTTTCAACTTCACTCTACACCTCTTTTTCATTCATGACTGTCCCTTTTTCTATTTTAAAATATTTTGAGGTCTCAGGACAAAATTATACGAATTAAAATAATTGTTATGATAAGATATAATATAAAAACATTAATAAAAAATATAATTACTTCTAATGCTTTAAAAACTATGCGTTTCATTGACCTGCTGAAATATTTGATCTTGACTGTATATTGGCCATAACGTCCATTAAGCCACCAAGCTACTATTAGACATTAAAAAAATAGTAAATTTATCGCCGCTTATACTCTCCAATTTTTATTTTCAATTTTATTTAGTTAAAACGGGATTATCCGCCTTAAATTATTTATATTTACTTCAATTATCCCAAAAACAATATACTACTGAATATTTTTGAAAGAATTACATTATAACTCCTTTTATTTGATTTTGAAAGTTTAATACCAAAAGTAATAATTTTTCATTATCACATCAGGCGCGGCTTGTCCATCATTTGGTCATTGACCCACCTAATTAATTAATTTTTTAAAACAAATAAAAATTATCTGTCTAGTGTGTCATGCGAAAACTTTCCAATATATAGCAAAACTCGGGCTTGGCTGATTTTTAAATTAACTTATTTAAATGTATTGAAAACTAAGAGCGAAACAAACATACATGCTTTCGGAAGTTAAAAAGAGATAATCATTCTCGACATGTAGCTCATCGGCTCGGTCGTCGTTTGCCGCAATATGAAATCAGGAAATACATTTAAATCGATCTGTGATATAAATTGATAAAATCCAAATTAATCAACAACATTTTTCAAATCACTGAAATTTCTAACGAAATACAATGTGCGACAACACTGACCTAAAATTCATGATTTAGAGACCTCTGTCGTCCAAGCGTTACATTAAATAGGTACTATTGATTTACGAACAACTCCACAATGTCGGCCAAACCAACTCCAACGCAGGGTTGTCAAGTTTTTCCAAAGATCTGTAATTCTTTATATGTTGATATTCAAAGTTTAAAACTGCTAATATTTTAGGGTGTGATTCCTAAAGTCATTTTATGAAGAAAAGTTTTATATAAAAATATGTCCTAAACGGCTTAAATTTTTTGCTACACGGTCTTGAATTATTTTTTTTAATGCGTTGTTTGTAATATTTCCGAAAGTACTTTAGATAATATTTTCAATTTTGGCATGTGTTAATAGGACATAAAACCACATGTTCTAGTTATAAAAGTTATTTTTTGTCCCACCAGTGGCGTCCCTGCAAACATGTCCTCTGATATTTTTTCGAAAAAAAGTGGTACGCCACTGACTTTTTTCCGTGTGGATATTATTTCTGATTAGCCTGGTCAATTCTGCATAAAAATGGTTTCTTGTGTTCTCCTCAGGCACACCGTATTTAACTAAAATAATTAATAGTAGTTTGTACAACAAGAGTGGATATGATGTCCATATCTCACGAAGAAGTAAATTGAGCACGACGCCGTAGGCGGAGTGCTCAAACTTTCGAGCGCAATATGGACAATCCACTCGAGTTGTACAGTATATGTGTTCTACGACTTAACTTCCGAACTTCATGCTAAGAATTTTAAAAAATTATTTAAATTACGCATCATAACTTGTCTTTTAAGTTGGTCATGAACTTGTGAGAACGGTAATAAGAAAGAATTGAACACAAATTCATTTTGATGGCAAACCCATTGACCAAATTACACTAACATATTTATCGATTTGGGTAAGTTCTTATATTAATACATACTCACTTTTGAATATATCTATCCTTCTTACATTCGGCTTTTTGCAGAATAACAGATAAAAAGCGATATATGTATTAATAAACACGAACAATTTATTTTCTTAACCGTAGGTACCTATTTTGATTTTACTGAATTGCACAGAAGAAAAAAGGTTTGTCGGGATTATTTCTGCTTGCATGAGTATAAATTATAACTCCGAAAGTATAACAAAATAGCTGTAGAATTCGTTTTAAACAGTTAAAAATGGATTTTGTGCATTTTTATGAATTTTTAACGTTCGCTATGGTCAAATTTTTCAAAATAATCGCCAATTTACAAACAAGCAACACTATTAACGTGGAAAGAAAAGTGGCAATGGTATAAGGAGAAATAACATAACCTTAAAAATTTTAATTAAAAAATGGATTTTTTTTCTAGATATTTTATAATTTCGTCTGTTTTATCGGGTTATCTTTTTGTTCCACCATTTAAGGAAGAATTACAAGTTAGTTTTCTATGTTTGTTGCGTATAATAAAAGTTTTAAGATCAATTGGGGTTGGATCCCCGTTCAAAATATATC
Organism: Polydrusus cervinus; assembly: GCA_935413205.1. Taxonomy (NCBI): domain Eukaryota; kingdom Metazoa; phylum Arthropoda; class Insecta; order Coleoptera; family Curculionidae; genus Polydrusus; species Polydrusus cervinus. The sequence goes on from OW284511.1 coordinate 56,600,418, forward strand.
GGAAAATATCCCCGTATAAAAATATTTATAATATATATTATTTATATGGAAAAAATAACCAAGGTTAGTAAGAAAACGTTCATTTGGTAGGTATATAGTACATTTTATGCAAAGCTTGTAGTAATTGTCTAGAAATGAGTGGAAATAAAGATATTTTTGAAATAAGAAAGTGGGTCTAGTGCAAATCTTTAGTTCGGTCAGAAAATAACAATAATTTGGTAGAAATATATTTTTGTATTAATTTTGTTATTATGCCTTCAATTTTCGCACCATTTCGTGTACCATTTAAGGAAGAATTACCAGTTAATTTTCTATGTTTGTTGCGTATAATAAAAGTTTTAAGATCAATTGGGGTTGGATCCCCGTTTAAAATATATCGGAAAATTTTCCCGTGCACAAATATTTATAATAATATATTATTTATATGGAAAAAAATAACCAAAGTTAGTAAGAAAACGTTCATTTGGTAGGTATACCGGGTGTTGCATCGTCGAGCGGGACATAGGAAATCCCATGTTATTTTAAATGGGGTCAATTATTGGCTTCCCTAATTATTTTAGAGAAAAATTCTATTTAGGTTTATTAAAGAGCACTAAAACCCACATTCAAAAGAATAACTTTAGATATTTTTGATGAGCCCGTTTACGGGTTATCGCCGATTTCATTTTAACTATTTCTCCTTTTTATGGCCTCGTATTTGCGGGCACTAGTCAAGGTAAAAGATGACTGTCAAATAAAGTTGTCATTTTGAAATGTGGGCTTTATTGTTATAAAAACTCGTACATCAAAAATATTAGCCATCAATTACACTTCTGAAGAAAAAATATTGATGATTAAATGGTATTATCAAGGAAATAGTTATCAAAATGTGTCAGACATGTTTGCTGCTCTGTATCCGAATAGACCGATACCTGCAAAATCTACAGTCAAAAGGACTATCAAGAAATTTAAGACAAAAGGCACTGTAATAAATAACTGCAGATGTGAAGAAAGGCAGGAACAAAGAAGAGATGCAAGAAATGATAGGGACTTGTAAAGGCAGGAACAAAGAAGAGATGCAAGAAATGATAGGGACTTGCAAGTTTTATTGTGCGTGGAAGAAAATGATGGGAAGATCAGCACAAGGAAACTTGAGGATAACATAGGATTAGATCACACCACAGCGTTACGAGCTTTGAAACGACATAAATATTATTCATACAAATATAAAAAGCACCAAGAGCTAAGAGATAGGGACGAAATACGACGACAGGAGTTTTGTTTTGGTATGATTGAAAGAGCAAACATGGATAGGGAATTTTTTTAAAACATTTGTTTCACTGACGAATGCACATTTACCTTAAACAATGAACCCAATGTTCAAAATTATCGATATTGGAGCAAAGAAAACCAACACAGGTTTGTCGAAACAAGGACGCAATATCCACAAAAAGTTAATGTTTGGGCTGGGATTTTCGGAGAAAATATTATCGGGCCATTATTTCTTACACGAAATTTAACTGCAGAATATTTTTTGGAACTACTTAAAGATCATATTTTACCTACTTTACATGATGCCGCCAGGGAAAATCAGGAAGTTTGGTACCAAATGGATGGCTGCCCGGCACATAGTATCCTGGCTGTCCGGGAATATTTAAACCGTGCTTTTAATGGAAATATTATTGGCTTAAATCATACAGTAAATTGGCCAGCCAGGTCTCCTGATTTATCGCCAAATGATTTCTTTCTCTGGGGCCATTTAAAAAACAGGATATACAAAGATAAAAAATACCCAAATCTAGACGAGTTAAAAAATGCTATTTCTGCCGAATGCAATAGAATTTCAGTTTACCAACTAGCGAATTTAAGAAGAGAATTTTATGATCGCCTCGGTTATTGTCTAGCAGTCAATGGAGGAATATTTGAACATCTTCTTAAATCCTAAAGTTCTAACAATTTAATAGTACCTACCTATTAATTAGTAAAATATTGAAACATGTAAAATGTCATAATTAACCTTGTAATTGGATACTTTATTTTAGTTTTATTCAGATTAATTTGTACTCATAAATACACCTTTAATATTTTCGATGTACAAGTTTTTATAACAATAAAGCACACATTTCAAAATGACAACTTTATTTGACAGTCATCTTTTACCTTGACTGGTGCCCACAAATACGGGGCCATAAAAAGGAGAAATAGTTAAAAAGAAATCGGCGATAACCCGTAAACGGGCTCATCAAAAATATCTAAAGTTATTCTCTTAAATGTGGGTTTTAGTGCTCTTTAATAAACCTAAATAGAATTTTTCTCTAAAATAATTAGGGAAGCCAATAATTGACCCCATTTAAAATTATATGGGATTTCCTATGTCCCACTCGACGATGCAGCACCCGGTATAGTACATTTTATGCAATGCTTAGTAATTGTCTAGAAATGAGTGGAAATAAAGATATTTTTGAAATAAGAATGTGGGTCTGTGTGCAAATCTTTAGTTCGGTTTGAAAATAACTATAATTTGATAGAAATATATTTTGGTATTAACTTTGTTATTATACCTTCAATTTTTGCATCATTTCGTATACTCTTTAGGAAAATATTGTGTATACATACACTCTGGGATAAATGTTTTAATTTAAATTTAAAAAGAATAAATTTCATCTGACAGATTTGCATATTTTTGAAGCATATTGTTAACCTAACTTCTCTCAACTGTCAGAAAACGAATTTACGACATGTAAATTTTGCTTCTCTGTAATTGACTGTGATTGGTCAGTTTCATAACCTAACTGGGATGGATATGAAGTTTTCCCGCACAGTTAACTGGAATAGCCTACTTTACCCGCCACTTAAGTGTAAAAGGAACAGCACATTTCCATATGGGAGTAGAAAAATTAAATTAGACGGACGGGACGGAAGCATGCCTATTATTAATGAAGGTGGTCATTTCCAACAATTTTTATAAAACAAAATTTTGCATTATCAATGTTATAGGAGATGGCGCTGGTATAGGTAGCGGATCTCTGTCGTTGGTCTGTGTGATTTTTTAATAATTTGTGTGTTTAAGAAAAGTAAAAATACTCAAAATCTACATAAAAGTGAAATCTGCGTCACTGGTTTCTATACAAAATAATTTAAAATTAAAATTGCCCACCTTCTTGTGAATTAAATCGGGAAATAACTTACCCAAGTGCCAAGTACGGGTTTTAAGATGGTGCTCAAAAAGAGTGAACTGGATTAGATAAAAACTGTTTTGGAGCAAATTATCGATTCCAAAATAAATGATCAGTTTAGGCAAGAGCTTGTAAGTAGTGTTTCAAATTCTGTTAGAGACATGTTTGAAGAAAAAATTAAGGTTTTAACGAAAAAAGTAAATTATGTCAACAGCGAAATGTCAAAACTCAAGACAGAAAATGGCCATTTAAGAAAAACATTGGATGACCAGGAGCAGTTCTCAAGAAACCGAAACATCCGCATATTTAAGATGCCTTTCTCGGAAGGCGAAGATCAAAGAAAATCAGTGCTCGATTTATTTACTACGCATCTAAAACTTGATGTTTCCGATAATAATATCAGGAACTGCCATCGAGTATTCGCAAAAAATCCTGCCGAGGATAAACCACCGGCAGTATTGGTTTCGTTTCGCAATCTAAATAAACGGTCTCTGGTGCTACAGAACCGAAAAAATTTAAAAACCTCTGGCTTTGTTATACAGGAAGACCTTACTAAATTACGTTTGGAGTTAATGAGTGCCGCGGAAGTGAAACTCGATAAAAAAAGTGTTTCGTGTCGACACGGTAATATTTATGTGAAATATAAAGGTGATGTTCATAGAATTAATGATTTAGAGGACCTAGAGTCCTTAAATACTAGGGACATTCATGTTGTTGATCATGAGGAAGATCTGGAGAACTCAAAATAGTTAAGTACTACTTAAAACTTATGCATCTTATATTCTTTCACTAGTTGATTGCGCGATCATTTACTCTTTCTAAGGTTAATTAAGAAGGATTTGATATTTTGTGGTGGTTACAACCATTGCTATATAATCTATAAATAGCGAAATATATTTTTCTTGTTTGTAATTTGCATTTATTTTTTGTTATACATGCATAGTATTTTAATATATTTGCGAAAATACAATGCACACAATACACTGCATTAAAAACATGTTTACAGTAGGATGAAATTTGAATACATTTTTTGTCTGCTAACTGGACTTTGGACTAATACAGCTTCAATAAAAACTTTTTTTTCAAACTATCTTATGATATAATTATATATTAACTAACTTATACTTCTTCAGTATCTAGAGCGGTCGGAAAATGAATGTAAATTATTGTTTTATTATTTGTCAAATATCCTTTAGACTGTTTTAGGTATCAGATTAATTGTAATAACACTTTTAACTACAATGCTATTTATTTAAATAATTTTTTTTTTATATTATCGTACGAGTAGAAAAATTGAAAAAAATGTTCATAAAATACTTACTTTTTTTTTGTAAAATTAAGCTGGGCTAGCGGCAGGGTTAGGCACCTAAGTTTATTTATTTTTCGTATTCAAGCGCTGGTGAGAGGTTCTATTTTATTTTTTTCTTTCCTTATTTTCTCTCTATCTGTACTTCTTTCTCTTTTTTTCCGTAATATCTCTTTCTAGTTTTATTCTTCTTAAACTTATTTCTGTCTAAATGTTGAGCTGCGCACACTTGAATGTCAGATTGTTACTAAATAATTTTAATGAATTTAAAAACTATATTTTAAGTAATGACTATAATAGCCTAATTGGGATTTCTGAAACTTGGTTAACCCCGAATATATCTGATGAGGCAATTTCTCTGAAAATTATAATTTTGTTAGACGTGATCGACAAACTCGAGGAGCGGGTGTTGGTTTATATATAAAAACTGATCAGGCCTTTTCATTGATTCTTAGTGAATGCAAAGAGTATATAGAGCATGTATGGGTTAAAGTAAAAATTAATAATAAAATAATTATTGTGGGAAGTCTTTATAGGCCACCTCAGAGTAGCTGCGTTGATTTCCTCAGTTATTTTGAGGATATTCTTATTGAATTCTCGGCCGTAGCTGATTATATATTATGCTTTGGCGATTTTAACATAAATGTTTTAAGACTTGACTCCCGATATGTCATTTAACTTAATAATATTTTGGAAACCTTTGGATTAAATCAGTTAATTTCGGAACCAACTAGAATATCTAATATAAGTGAAACGCTAATTGATTTATTCTGTTATACTTCTGATAATGTGGAAGATGTAGGTGTAAAAGATGTAGGTATTTCAGATCATTTACTAGTTTACAGTTGCTTTAAATTTTCTACTCCTCAAGCGGATAAAGTTGAACACAGTTTTAGGTCCTTAGGTCAAATTAATATGGTAAATTTTCAAGCGGACATTGAGGCTGTCAATTGGAACATTCTGTATGAGACTGAGAGTATAGATAAAAAAGTAACCTTCCTCACTGACACCTTATTACAAATATTTTATATTCATGCCCCTCTCAAGACTTATAAACGAAATAGGAAACCATATACCCCTTGGATAACAGATAATATAAAATATATGCAAAGAATTAGAAATCAAGCACTTAACCGTTATTGCCGTACCAAAAACCGAGAGCACTGGAATTATTATAAGCAACTGCGAAATTTAACAACATCGGCAATAAGATCGGAAAAGAAAGCTTATTTAAATCATAAATTTCAGAATTGCAGTGTTAAAGAAAAATGGGACGAACTAAAAAAGCTAAAAGTAATAAATAAACCTAATAATAGCCTTCCTAATAACTTAAATGACTTGAACCAGCTAAATTTATATTTTACACAAATATTAAAAAATAATAAAAATCCAAATCAAGATCTACTTAATTTCTACAAAAATAATTCTTTAAATAACGAAACATTTATATTTCACACAGTGGAAGATGATATTATATCCAGAATTATTCTTGCCCTTAAATCCAAGGCCTTTGGTGCAGATAATTTAAATATAACAATGATAACCTTGTGCTTGCTTTGCTTTTAAAATATCTTTATTCATTTGTCTTTTATATATACATGTCAGGTCATAATACAATACAGTTAACAATGATACTATTTACATAGATACACACTGAAACACTAAATATGGTCATATGTCCACGTGACATAGATACAACGACGAGGCAACGCCCCCCCGGAGCTGGTGTTTGCTCTGTATTACGATGTACTGACTTGGTCTTTCTATAGACGGCAAGTTCCAGTAAACTTTTACTGCCATGAGAAGATATGTTTGCCTTTTTATTCAGCTTGAAGGTTTTTAAATGATTTATTGCTAGCATAATGGATTTTGACTAAGCTTGCTGGGAAAACAGGCGAAAAACCCAGCTTAATTTTTGGCAGGTACTCAGTAGCCGGACATAACAGACGATATAGTGCGGGCGCAGGATGCGAACAAAGCCACGATTCTAATTCTTTTGGATTACTCCAAAGCATTCGATATGCTTAATCATGAAATTCTTATTGCAATCTTAAAATATATAGGATTTAGTGTATCGGCGTTTTCACTCGTGTCTTCATTTTTATCGGGTAGAGCACAAAGAATTACACTGGATGGGAAACACTCTGAATTTCTTAGTATTGAAACAGGAGTACCCCAGGGTAGCATTTTGGGTCCCCTTTTATATAGCTTATTTACATCAAACTTCGTGAAATTTCTTAAATATTGCTTAAATTATATATATGCCGATGATACTCAAATATATTTATCTTTCAACCCCAATGACGCTGCTCTTGCTAACGCACAAATTAATGAGGATTTAGAAGCGCTACTTAAAGTTTCCAATGATCACCTGCTTAAAATTAATCCCTCTAAATCTGCGGCCTTGCTGTTTTGCAACCAAAATGTAAGAAATTCTTTATTATTAAGTATTAAACTAAACTTGGGGCAAGATTTAATTTCATTTAAAAATTCTGCTAAAAATTTAGGTCTTGTTTTAGATAATAAATTAAAATTCAAGGAACATATTACGGTGTGCATAAAAAGAGCATTTTCAGTTTTGAAAGGTTTATATTCTCATAGGCAATATTTATCTCAGAAAACCAAGGCGCTGTTAAGTGATTCTCTTATTCTATCCCACTTTAATTTTGGCGATCACATTTATGGTCCCTTCTGGACGCTATTGATAGCAGACGAATACAAAAAATACAAAACTCCTGCATGAGATTTGCCTGTGGAATACGTCGTAGAGAGAGAATCTCACATAATCTGATTGAACTGGGTTGGTTGAATATGTATGAAAGGCGTACTCTGCATTCACTATGCTTTTTTTATAAAATTATTAAATTTAAAAAGCCTCCATATCTGTATAGCAAAATTAGGTTTAGAACTGATATACATACTCTAAATATTCGTCGACAACTTATTCTAACAATTTCCTCACATAATAAACAATTTTTTTCATTAAGTTACAATATAGCTTCCCTTATTAACAAATATAAAATAAATGACTTTTCTGCAAACATTACTACATTTAAAAATAAAATAAAATGAAGATTTTTTCATCATTAGCTTAATAATATAAAAATGATCTCTTCGTGCCGTTGCTCATTTCTCTTTAAACCTGCTGTATTACCTTTTTCAATCTTCCCTGCGTATCTCTTCTTTTTTCTCTTTAACGTTTCTGTTTCTGTTCGTCTCTTACCAGACTACCTTTAGCCTCTCTATGTTTAAATTCATATTCATTTTATTTTTATTCATTATAATTAAGTTTATTTACTACATTATCTAGGCCTCAACAGCACCTATGGGATGCTGAGAATATGGCCTATTATTTCCTAGGTTATTTTTTTTACTTACATTGTGTAATTTATCTTTCTTTCTTGTGGAAATAATAAATAATGTATTATTATTATTACCATTATTATTAATATTAAATATTAGAGCTAATTTAATTTAATTATTTTAATTAAGAACGGTGTGCATGAGAAAAAAAAACGCAAGAGACTATTTTTATGCAGAATTGACCAGGCTAATCAGAAATAATATCCACATGGAAAAGTCAGTGGCGTACCACTTTTTTTCGAAAATATATCAGAGGACATGTTTGCAGGGACGCCACTGGTGGGACAAACAATAACTTTATAACTCTAACATGTGGTTTTATGTCCTATTAACATATGCCAAAATTGAAAATAATATCTTAAGTACTTTCGGAGATATTACAAAAAACGCATTAAAAAAAATAATTCAACACCCTGTAGCACAAAATTTAAGCGTTTAGGACATTTGTTTATATGAACCTTTCTTCATAAAATAACTTGAGGAATCACACCCCAAAATATAAGCACGTCCTTAAGGAACACCCTGTATACTCTACTCCACGGTATGTTCTATAAAATAATAGTTTATGAAGATAAATAAAAAATGACAAATTAGAAGAATTTCAGTTTTTTGTATTAGTGTAAGATGAAAATTTTCTAGCAGAAATATCCGGGATTTAAGCTAAAAAAATCCGGGGTTTTCGAGCTGCTTGTCCTAGTTTAATGATTCTACAGAATGTAACCCTAGACGTAGTGTCCCTTTTTAGTAACATTCTGTATTAATTGAAAATAAGAAGTATCCTTAAACATTTATCGGAAATTAAAATAAACACAAATCTCACACACAAGAATTTCTTGGAGATAGTTGAACTTATTTTTGACACAACATAATATTGTAAATTTGAAAACAAATTATATGGACAAGTTCTAGGAACCCAAATGGGCGCTACAATATCACCAATAGCCTCACAGTACGTAAGTGTACTTATTGCATGAATGCGTTCCTAATCTTGACTTTTAACTATTTTTCAGTTCACAGTAGAAACTGAAAACGAAAGTAACTTGCCATTCTTGGATAGTGATTAAGGGTATGGTCCGAATATCACCGACCGTAACTACGGTTAACTGCGACAAATGACAGATCAACTATAAAAATCCGGTTAAATCTTCTTCGATTCTTCCGCGAACTACCTACATCCAGCGTCTGGTCCAGTAACTGCGGGAGTGTAGACCGGATAGCACTGTTTTTGCAACGACTGTTTTGTATGTTTTGGAAGTTAAATAGAACAGTCGGTGTCTCTATAAAGCAGTAAACAGTTTGTTTTCTGCTGTTATAACGAGGAGAAATAGAAGGAAACGCTTTAGATGCTGAAGAACCTAAAAACAACTCGTCGGGCTACACGGGTTAGTAGAATGATATCAGCAAAACGCGACAATTGTTTAAAAATACGAATTTTTTCTTCTCTTTTGGTTGCTTTAAGATTAAAAAGTCCGTAAATTATTTTAAAAACCTAATTTGGCGAAAACGTCAAAAAATGAACTATCTACTATTTTGGTGTACTTCTTGGGTAAACAGTTGGTTAGCATCTTTACTCAACGAGTAGCAGCAGGCAGCGACCTACGTCATCTACCTGGTAAACGTCAAAATTTTCCCCATTCCTTTCAAATGAATGTTGTTATGGTTTCTAACTCACTCATCGTTAAATTCTAGAAGGCCATGATCTTAGGTTAGGTTAGGTAAGAGTGGCACACCTTTGGTTCAGACCAAACAGTCTCACGTAGTCCTATTAGGTCCGTTGTGATACCACACGTGTTCCGTAGAACCCACCTTCATCAGATCTCTGATGGTTAGTGCGGCGTAGAAGGATTTTAACAACTTATTCAAACCAGCCACTACTGTTTAGAAACCTGCTCAGTCGTCCAAGTTGTAAGTTGCTTAGTTCCTCCAGGCTATCGAAAACTGGTTCACCCAGAGCAGTGAACCTTCTTCTTGCGAGGCTAGAGCATTCACACAGGAAATGTTGAATACTTTCTTCCTCTTCCTCATCCCTGCAACTTCTGCAGTAGTCGTTAGTGGGCTTTTGCATACGTTCGGCATGTCTACCGAAGAGGCAATGTCCGGTAACAACCGCAGTAATATTTCTCACGTCTTTCCGACTGTGTTTCAATAGCTCTGATGTTCTCTTTTTATCGAATGTGGGCCACAGTTGCCTGGATGGACTACATGTTGTAAACTCTGTCCATCTGTTCTGTGCAAGCTGCTTGGCCGTGCAATCATTCTTTCTTTGACTAATCCCAGTGGTTTGTTCACTGTATTGTCTGCTAGATCAGCTGACATGCCTGCGCCCTCTCTTGCGAGCGCATCGGCAGCCTCGTTGCCATCTATTTTGGAGTGTCCAGGAACCCAGCACAAAGTAACTCGATGTTGGTTACCAAGTGTGCATAGATTGTTGCGGCATCACTTTACGAGCTTTAATTTGACGCTGCTGAAACAGATTGCCTTAATCGCCGCCTGACTATCACTGAAGATGGTGATTGACGAGGCTGCTCCCAGGCCAAGGTGTTCTTGCAGGATATTGACCGCCTTCTCTATCGCCAATACTTCTGCTTGAAAAATACTACAATAGTTGGGGAGTCTATACGACTTGTGTAAACTTTCGGAAAAGACCCCGGCTCCTACACCAACATCCATTTTTGACCGTCTGTGAAGATTGCGTAATCTGTTTTCATTATATACTGATTGCCTTTCCACTCTTCCCTACTCGGAATGAGTATAGAATACCTTCTATCGAAGCATGTTATTGGGACAGAGTAATCAGTCGGGTCTCGTAGATTATTCCCCGGGTGTATCTTTAGTATACCGCTGTGTCCGTAGTTGGTTTCATTCCAGAATTTCGACTCTTTCGGTCGCAGGGAACTTTTTGCAGCTATACTTTTTCCATAGATATCCAGGGGGGGGGGGGGGGGTATATATAACAGTACCTCTAGCGCGGGGTTGACTTAAGGGCTCCGGTTATTCCTAAACAAACTGCCCTTTGTATCTTTGTTATTGACTTAGTGTGCACTGCTTTTTCCAAAGCGGTCCACCAAACCAGGACCCCGTATGTTAATATAGGTCTTATAATGGCCGTAGAGATCCAGTGTACTATGTGGGGTTTTAGTCCCCATTTTTTTCCAATTGCTTTTTTGCAGGCATATAATGCTACCGACGCTTTTTTCACTCACATGACCATAACAATACACACAAATATTTGACTAATTTTATTTGTATTATAAAAGGACAAGCGTGTGCCGCAACATGTCAGGATTTTTACGATTTTTTTTTGTTTTACATACAGCAATAAATAAATCTGTCGATCCGTCCAGACCTTACAATAAAAAAGTTTAGCAACATCTCCATTTTGCAAATAAAATATTTTCTCTTAAACGCGGCGTCCGCCTTTTACCAAATTTGTTTGCAGACTGCATACATGAACATGACATTTTAAACCGTAGGATTTAGTAAAATATCGTGTTCTATTCAAAATAGATGGTACCACTTACAACTTTATGGTTGTAAAAACAAACTTAAAAGAAAATATATCTTCTTTTTTACAATAAAATATATTAATTTCGTATTGGCAGTGAGAACTGCTTATTTTATTTATAATCTATAATCTCCCTAGTGCTTGAATAATTATTACCGGAAATATTTTTTTACACGATTTTCATAGATATCGTGTGCGAAGAAGTATTTCCGGTGATTAATTCAAGGAGGGAGGGGGGGTCGACTAAAAAAAAGAGCGTATCCCGGCTCTAAAAATTATCTATCAAAAATGACTTCTAAAACTAAAAAAAATGCTGTCACTTCGCACGCCCTACAGTTTTCAAAGCTCTCACGCATTTGGTAAGGCTAAGGGGGGGGCGAAACTGCCTTCGCCTACCCCCCTGGATCCGCGCCTGTACTAAAATAAAAGGAATTCTACTCTCTGACTTTTCTTATACGCGATGATAGAAATGATAAGCTGCTAAGTTACTTTCGTCAATTTATTGGCAACTAGAAGTGATAACAGTTGGTTGATCCTTTTCGTTGAAAAGATTATGGAAATTTGTGAAAGAACCATTTTATAATTTTTTACTATAGAATATGCTGTAAAAAAATATTTAAAAAACCCTTTTTGGTTAAAATAATTGTTGGTCCCAACCAATCTCAACACACAACGCGTGTGCGCGACAACTTTTTACTATCTCTCGACTTGGGTAAAAAGTTATCTTGTCCGGTAAAAATTACCCACAACCGTGAACGCCATTTTCCATCGTCGACGCACCCCTGAACTGTCAATTTAGGATGGTTTAAATTTAGGATTGTTAGGAGTCAGTATGATAAATTAGTTTAAACACGGCCGTTTTATTTTAACGTTTTGTAATAATAATATTTTCAAATCATTTACTTGAGTTTTCTTGAAAGTTTTTTTTAGATTCCTCCTATTTGTTGCTCGGAAAGTATGGTTAAGTCAAACATACGTAATGATATAAAAAGTTACCACTCTCGAAATTGTGTAAATTCAAAAAAATGTGTCGCTGGCGAAATGTTTAGGAAATATTTTAATAAAACCAAGTCAAATAGCAATAAAAATAATTTCTTGTAGAAAATTATTATCTTGGTTTCGTATAAAACGCTTCCTCTGCCATTTCCAGTCTTTCTATCCAACGCCCAGGTATTTTCCCATTTACTTTTGTGCTCTTATATGGTGATTCTTGGTTTTTTAACTTAAGCTGCTTAGATATTCTTAGTACAGGTACTCTTCAAATAATGTAATCAACCTTGCCTTCTCAAATCATGCCTTTTGTCAAGAATCTATTTAACATCAATATTTGTAACCTTTCTGTTAACTGTTATTACTTTATTAATATGGCATTGCCAACAGTATGTTTTAAGGTCGTCTAGGGATATAATGCCTTAATAACATTAGGAAAAAAAAGTATCATGAATTTTAATTCCTCCACTGTACCTCCTTCTCCTACTGACTGACTTGATTTACTGATTTTTTTTTAAATTTATATTTTCTTTGCAGCTTATTTTTAGTGGAGAATATACTAAAGCCATGAACAAGGACTTTCACGGGCAACACTTCTGTTGTTGGCAATGTGATGAAAGTCTAACTGGGCAACGCTACGTTCTTCGTGACGATCATCCCTACTGCGTGGCATGCTATGAATCTGTTTTTGCAAATGCTTGTGAGAAGTGTAGTAGAACTATTGGAATTGATTCTAAGGTAAGAATATAATTAATATATTTTTATAGTTAATTGCTTTTCCGGAACCCAAACATGGGAAACACAAATTTTGAAAAAAATTCCTTCCCAAGTCTTAGATGTAAATCTTATGGTATCAGTTGTGTAATTTTCATAAAGTATTACCTAACAGGATATATTATATCCCTACATTACTCATCTATTCTGACACATAATTTTTGGGCTTCGCGTAGCTTCAAGTAACATCTCCTTTTAGTTTTTTTCCATTTGTATCATTGCCCATTGCAAATTATTATATCGTTAAGATTACAGAAGCTCTGCATCTAAGGACTGCAGCTTCAAGTAACAGTTTGCACATACAAATGGCAGAAGTGGGCTTCTAGAAATTGTTTATCCAAATTTGCGTTTGCCAGTAGGCTGAAAATTTGCACATGGTTGGGCGGTTCTAGACCCTTGCAGAATTTATTAAAAAATTTTAAAAACTCACCTATAAATTGGAGGGTTGTTTTAGAAAAATAAGGAACTTTCATACGTTCTGTGGGTTCAATAATTACTACCATTAATTTGGGCTACTGCTAATAAGGGGTAGACGTAGACGTTGCGGCGTGCTTTGCTATACAGAATAATTCTAGCGGTGAGGGGTAATGCCTTTGATATGGAAGATGAAATATTTATGTCTTTATCGTATCTGAAACATGACTTGCGAGATATTATGACACAACTTAATAACGGGTTTGTTCTATCAACTCGTAGGAATACAAAAGCATATCGCAAATCGGCATCTCACGTTGCCACACAAAAAAGTTGTCTGTTTAAAGGTTTGAGACAACGATGTTTCTTAACTGACATAAGAGTTTTGGACTTGCATTGTCTATATTTATTTTATATCACAACGTTTCAACTGGCAAGTATCTCCAGTCGTCTTCAGGTGAATACTAAATAAGTAAAGTAACTACAGCTATATTTATACTAGCTAGATGCACTGGAGCATAACTGAGATGAGCACAGTCATGCGTTTAGTTCGTGTGCGGTATTTAATGTTTACATCTACTTAACAAAGGTTTCCAGATATTTCTTATATCTAATAATGGCTTACTAAAACAATCTGGGTTTTGGTATATGGTAGCAGCTTCCTTAAACTTCCTTTTCCTCCAATGTGGTTCTTTATGCAGGATTTGAGCTTCTTTCCACTTGACGTAATGACCGTGTGTCCAGGCATGGTCAGCTCACCTGATTTTTCGGTTTCTTCTTTAAGCGTGGTGTTGATTGAGAGTATTTGCGTCTCTTGTGTATTTGGCCGATTCTTGCGATTTTCAAATAGTTTATCAACTAAATGCATGGGGTAGCCATTTTTGTTGAGGTCGGTCTTGATGTAGTTGGTTTCTTCTTTGAGGGGTTCATTTGAATTACAGATGGTAATTGCTCTATCTACCAGTGTTCTTACTATGCCATGTTTTGCGCTGTTTGAGTGATTTGAAGTGTAATTCAGATATTGACCTGTATGCGTAGGTTTTCTGTACACTGAAGTATGGATGGTGTTGCTACTTTTCTTTACGTTCACATCTAGGAAAGGTAATTGATTGTTTTCTTCTCTTTCCATGGTAAATTTGATTGTCGGTGTCAGGCTATTAATGTGATGTAGGAATTCCTAATAATATCGCTTAATTTGTGGATATAAAACCTGTCAACAAATATTTACATATATTTCATTTCATATTATTTATGTATTAAATGGAAAATAAAACAGTGGTTACTTGTTATGTTTCACAGTTTTTTAATTTAGTTTCCTGACACGTGTTTTGATCTTTTTAGATTATTCTCAAAGGTAATGAGTACAAAAAGCTACTAAATTTTAAGTGTTGTTATTATAGTATTTATATCTTAAATAAGTAATAAAATTAAGGTTTACATGATGAATAATTATTTCTAAAAATTGTACGTGACATAACATTGGTCTTTAGTTTTAACAGATGGGTATATAATAAAATTAGGGGATACATTGTTAAAAGTCTATTTAAATTTTAAGGTACAGATGAATATTTCTTTAAATTAGTGTGCTATTGAGAATGAGATTAGCACTTGAAGGTATTTTGGTTTGATTATTGACAACATTACATTTTTTTTGTCAATATTCAAACCGAAATACCTTTAAGTTCTGGGCGATTTAAAATTCGTCACAACGACCTTTGAGTACAATATTCGTCATATAGCATTTAATGACCCTGTTTTGGCGCTACGAAATTCGTCACAATGGTTATTATTCCTATAATAATAACAATATGATTAGGGTTTGTTTAATACGAATTTAATAGGAATATAAAGTCGTTAGATAATAATTTCAATTAATTTATTTACAATTTTTTTTAAAAAATTGCAACTATGTAAGTACATACATACATTATTTATATACTAAATTACATTTATGGATTGTGTCTATATACATTTCAAACTACTTTTACAAAATAGAGTGTAGTTATTTTTTGGCATTTCAAATCTGTCAATAATTTTTGCAAAAAATCTTGTCGCGCCTAGTGGCTAAGTTTTTAGACTTGCAAAAAGTAGCAACACTATTACATTTTATATACACTTCTATTTGAAACTTTACCAAACATCCATAAAATAAAAAAATTGTTGGTTAACTATAATAAAAAGAGTTATTTAAGTGCGAGTGAAAAGATTCACAAGCGTTTGTGGTTTTATTTAAAGCAGAAGAGGCATCAGCCCAAATGTGGGGTGGAAAAGTGGCTTCATCGGAAATATAATGATCTACTTAATAATCAGCAAAAGCTGTTAATCTATCGTTATTTGGTTTTATTTTGAGTAACTCAAAAACAAAAAAGTCACTTACCACATTTGAATATAAAAATGCCATCCCAAAACAATAACGAAGCTACTTATCAATTTAACAATTTTTATCTTTGTATTGACAACTTAATCCTAATTTCTGAATTCTACGCCACCAAGATTGAGTAAGATGAAATCGGCAGCCAATAATTGTAATTTTATTCCATACTTTACGAACTGCATTGTGGGTGGCAATTTAAAAATCAACATCTACCTATTCAGGAATAAAAAGTAGTTACTAACAAAAACTTAATTTTCTTTAAACACAGTCTATAAGTTTCTTCCGTCTTATCTTTTAGTAAACTAAACACGAGCAGTATGTAATGTCCGTTTATGTAGCCATGTATAGTGAATACTTGTGTACAAAATTTCGTGCAATATTGGAATGTTCCATTCATGTAAATAAATTGCGACTTGCCACGAAAATTGTAAATTTTTCTCGCAATCCAAAATTATGATACCTTTTTCTAAATAATTTTCTAATACAAAGTTTTCCTCTCTTGTGGTTTTATAAAAATATTTTGTCAGATAACTGTGAACCTCATGGGCAGAGCGAGGCAAAGTAGGCAATGTTTTGCGACGAGCATTGTACATATTTTCTTTTATACACTTTAAGTCTCGGCGTTTCAATATTTCAGAAACATTAATGGAAGTTAAGTATTTGTTTTCTTCAGGCCCGTGGTTATGTTCGTTTCTTACGGTTGTAACAGAAAAGCTACCAGGTTCTCCTACAGTGTATATACATTACACTTCGGTCGTTTAATGCACCTCCACCAGTTTCATTTGTTGAGGTGCATCGATGTTTAGAAAACTTACAATTTTCATGCACAATTTGCGTTTTTCCGCGTTTACTTTTAATTTCCTTTACAAACGACATGTTGAATACACAAAATACTATCGGTAAATAAATTTCGATATAAGTATATTAGATTTTCATTGTAGATTGCTAAGACCTGCCAATTTCAGGTAAAATACATATAATCCTTCTTTAATGACCAAACTTAATGCTACCTGTAATAATTATTGTTGAAGGAATGGTTCTGTGGCGAATTTCGGATACCCTTTAATTTTACCTGTTAGCTTCACCAGTCCAAGTGATAAAATTGTGACGAATTTCATACCGCCCCAAGTGCTAATCTCATTCTCAATAGCATCAATAGTTAACCAAGTTAGTTTAAATATATCACATCTAACGGTTTCGAAAACATATCGTAGAGAAAGTCGAAATGTCGAATATCCGAGGGCGACAACCCTCATACAATTCTCTATGAAAGGAGGGATATACATGTCGCCCGAAAGGAGCGATATGTAAACGCCGCATATCGCAAATCGGCAACTGGCGTTACCTCTCAAAGTAAAAGTTATTACATAAACGAATATTTTTTAAAACAATTTTAATTTTTTTTCATTTTTATTCTTAAATATTCTGTTTTATTATATTATTTACTTTTGTATCACACTCTTGTAGACTGTGATGTGAAAACATATCGCTTAATTTGTCGATATAAAACCTGTCAAAAGATATTTATAAATATTTAATTTTATATTATGTATGTATTTCAATTATAATATGAAAACTACACCCAACACAAAATATGTTTTTATAAACTCGATTAGTATACATAAAAATGGCAAAATGACAGCTGTTAGTATATAACTAATAATACTGTAACTGGTGTATTTCATCTTTACCCCTTTCATTTTTGTTTCACAAGTTAACACTTAATATTAAATAGTTTATTAATAGTTGAACTTTAAAAATGTTAAAACGACAGCTAGCAAACAACAACTTTTTTCACATACATTGTTTGGTCCACACAATAATCAGGTAACTTTGATTGTGATTAAATAATGCCTGCCTATGTCATTTATCTTACATGCAGACAAAACCGCGGTTACTGCCATCTCTAAAATATGTTTCTCACAATTATAAACTCAGTTTACATACTTATACCAAATTTTGTTCAGATTGGATAAGTAGTTTACGAGGTAAATTCATTTTACATGCGTATGCCTAATTTGTGGTAGATCGGTTAGGTAGTTTTTAAGTTACAATAAAATCGATTTGTTAAGAAGGACAAAATTGCAGTTATTGGTATTTCTTAAATATTTTTCCTAAAATTATAAACGCCTTTTACATACGAATACCAAATTTTTTTCAGATCGGTTACCTAGTTTTCGAGGTAAATTTATTTGACATGCGTTCACCAAATTCTGGGTAGTTCGATTAAATAGTTTTTAAAGTAAATTAATTTTACTTTTCTGAATATAGAAATTGACGTGTTTTTCTAGGGTCGATTGGACTCTATATCCGATAACATCATATTATAGGAAACGGAATCTAAGGGTAAACTTATTTTTTCTTCATCTTTGTGAATGAAACTCACCCAGTATATATAAGTACGGTGTAATGACATGTATTTTATTTCATCCTGTCCAGTAAATTTACTTACCCTGTACTCATTTGCGGCCGGGAAATGGAGCATTACAGTATCAGATGGGTTGCCCCTAGCAACAATAGTATGATTTTAGAAACAATGACTGGTTACTTTCGATCTTTGACAAGTTGTCACTTAAAAGGTAATATGACCTATTTGTTTATTCTTTTCAAAAAGGATTATAAAGACAGGATGAAATAAAATATCATACGATACACGTCCGTTAGGTGTTATTACAGCACTCGTTTATATTCCAGACTCGGCTCCTACGTCGCCTCGTCCGTAAACCATCTCGTACTGTAATAAGTCACCTACCGGCCTTGTAACGTAAAATACTATTAAAAATTAAAAATGAATAAAGATGTTTTTAAATGAAAAAAATATACCGTGTGTAACAGGATCATGGTACACCCCCTTATCTCCGTTAGTTTTAAAGGTAATTGATTGAAACTTGGGATATCCCATATACATAATAAGCGGCATTTTTTGACCTACAAATGATTTTTTTTCACTTGTGACACCAACTTTCGATTTTTAAATGGAACACCCTGTATATTATTACATTTTTAAATTCTGCATAATTTTCTGAATCCAATGATACTACAAAAGTGACATTTCAAGCGTAAAAAATATTTATTATTTATTTTTTAATTTTCCATTTAAGTGTGCCATGACGGTTCCGATTTATTCCAATTGATCTGTCTAATGCTAGAAAAATCGAAGTCCCGTCAAAAATACTAAATTGCGTTTTTTATAAGCAAATAAAATTAATCGTAATCGTTTTTGGGGTAAAACTCAATTTTTCCAAATGGAACCATATTGGTACCGTGGTACCATTTCTTAGTACTAGTAATAAGGAATTTATTTATACCTGGTAATAATATGTGCAATAAATACAATCAAAATTACAGCTAAAAGAAAATACAATTATTTTGTTCTAATTTAATGCTAAGAGATTACTAAGGAGGCTTTGAAAACAATGAAATTATTCAGATTGTCAAATAAGTATTCGGTGATTTATCGGTGTTTTTATTGTGTATTGGAAAAGTCTACATTTGTTGTTATTTTTGTTCAAAATGCCGCACATTTATACAAGAGATAAAAAAGTGGACATGTTAATTATTTATGGGGAATGTAGAAAAATGCCGTTGCGGCTGGAAACCTTTATGCCGACCGATATCCTGATAGACAATGTCCAGCGAGAAATTACTTTAATCGTCTAGAAAATAAATTCCGAGGAGAGCCTAACCATGATCTCGAAGAAAACTTCATCATTGGCGAAGGAACAGAAATTAATGTTTTAGCTCAAATAGAAGTTGATAAGACTGTATCTTTAAGGCAAATTGGGTTTGAGTTGGAAATTAGTCACCAAACAGTAAGCCCAATCTTGCACAAATATAATTATAAATCTTTCAAATATCAATTGCACCAGCACCTGTACGAAAATGATTATGAACGTAGGATAGAATATTGTAATTGGATCTTGCAGAATAATGTGCAGCCAAACAATGCTTTTTTGGGAAGGATTTTATTTACGGACGAGTCGAGGTTTACAAATATGGGATTATTTAACCGACAAAATACAAGGTATTGGTCACAAGGCAATCAACATTTATTACGGAAGGGCAACTTTCAAGTGCGGTTTGGTTTCAATGTCTGGCTTGGAATACTTGGTCGTAGAATCATTGCTCCAATAATATTTGAAGGACCCTTGACTGGAGCTGGATACTTAGAATTTCTGCAAAACGAAATTGAGTATAATCTAACTGAATTACCTCTCAATTTACGACAGGGAATGTATTTCCAACAAGATGGAGCTCCCCCCCCCCCCCCCCCATAATTCAAGAATAGTAATTGATTACCTTCAACAGGCATTCGAAGAAAATGTAATTTCGACTAATGGTCCTGTGAGATGGCCTCCAAGGTCACCTGACTTAATACCTCGGGATTTCTTTGTTTGGGGCCATTTAAAAAACACTGTCTATGCAACCGCCGTTACAACCCGCAAAAACCTGGAGTTGTGAGTAAGACGTGCAATTAATAGTAAAACAGCCCAGCAATTAGAGAACGTTCTTCAAGAAACAGCTATACGAGTTCAGAAGTGCATTGACGTTAATGGCCAGCATTTCGAACAATTATTGTTGTAATAGTTTGTGTTCATTTTTTGTATTCCAAAGGCACTTCAGTAATCTCTTAGCATTAAGGCTCTACCACGCGCAAATTTAGAGGATGAAAAACACCGTTTCGCTACTGCAGGATTCTGCAAAGGCTATTTGAAATATTTGTCGGGACAATTTAAAATTTAATAAAGGAATGTTTGTATTTCTAAGGTACAAAGCCCTTTTTTGAAAAAAATAAGAATATGTATAAGAAAATGCCCACTAAAGGTGCGTATTTTTAGGCACTTTTCCAAGGTTAATATCGTAGCTAAGATTTTTTTTTTCAAAAAAATGGCCATGTACCTTAGAACTTGCATGTCTTATCTTTAAGACTTCAAAAATTGAGACAAAACAATGTCGTAATAAGTCCGTTATCTTGCAGCGCGCAACTCATGTTTTAGGTAAAGGTCATGTTATAGAAGTTGCCTATATACAGCTGAATTTATTCTCGGCTGACGTGAAACAATTTACATCCAGAGAGAATAATGATACACTGAAAAAAGTTATAGGTGGTCGAACAAGAAGTGTTTTCGGGGGTAATTTTGGGCTAAATTTTATGTTTTCCTTTTTGGATTGTCTGTGCCAATAACAGAATATCTAAGCGTTAATATTAAAAAGACGTAACTAGTAGTTGTGCTATTAACTCCGGGTTACCATACATTTTTCGGCTTAGACCGGGATGGTTTATAATGCGCCGCAGGGCAAAATGTTCAAGGCGCGTTCACCATTTTTGTCAAAACTGGTGCTTAAGCTTTCAAAATTTCTTATTCATGTTAGGTAAGGATAAGAATTGAACGAAATCCAGTCGATTTGTTGCAATCAAAAATGGGCTATATTGAATTTTTTGTTTCGTTTTTTATCGAAATGGGTTATTTTCTTGATAGTGAACAAAATATACTAAGGTAAATAGCTTATCGGTATTAAAGGCCCAAACTGGGTCACCGGGAACTTACGACAAATCTAAGGATGTATGGTAACCCTGGTATATTAACTCTTAGATCTAAAATTAAAGTTTAATTTGTCTTGGTAAAGGGTGATAGGTGCAATAAAATAAAGCCATTTATAAAGGTTCTTAGTGAGTAAAGAAACCAACTGTTGCATAATGAATCTATTTCTATTCGATTGTTTTTATATTTTATGCTTATTATACAGGCTCTATATATTGTTTATATAGTGAGCTTCTGTCTAAACCTGTTAAAATATAAATTAATTTTAAAGGTGAAATGTGTTTATTATTTTATCCATGGTTTAACGATTTAAAAGTAGTTGTCAGGCACGAATTTGGCGTTGGTCACATGACATTTATTTGTTCATGTTATTGGCTCGCAGCTACAATTTGGTGCAGCGAGACTACTGTATAGTGACAATGCTTCTAAGAAGCTAGGTAGGTAATAAATAAAAATTGGACAGTATGCCACGCAGAGTAATAAAATACAATTTTTTGTTAGGCATGAGCGTCCATAAAGAGGGCAGTTGCCCCTGTCTCTTGACCAGGGGGGGGGGGGGGGGGTAAATATACTTTTTACTAACTTTTGTTAGGGGGAGTTTATGAAACGACTGCGACATTTTTTTTTGTAGGAATCACTTTTGATAGAAGTTCTTGAAAACGCAATTTTTTTTTTGTAGCCACTTTTGAACGATGGAGAAAGTGTAGAAAAGGCTGCGAAGTATTTTATTTTATAGAATTAACTTTTGAGAACTTACACGTTTTTTTGGCTACCCCCCTATCACTTTATGTTTATAAGAAACATTAATACCGTGATTTTGTATCGGATTGGCGCGACGATACGGTACTACCTCCTGTTGTTTCTGTGTTACTAAAAAAAAATCTAGGTACTTACTTTTTTTTCTTTTGAAGGTGCAGCGCAACTAATCGTCAAAAACATACCACTTTTAAAAAAAATTAATTATAATGGCACGGAACGCGACGGACAAAATACTGCGCGAGTTAGTAACCACAGTCAACAAATCCTGGAACCAGCGGGACTTATCTTTTGTTTTATAAATAAACATGGTGAAAAATTTGTAATATAAGAAAATTTTGATTGAAAAACTATTGACCTTACGAAGTATTTGATAACCAATGCTGAAAACCTTTAGTTTCAGGGTAGGCCTGTGCCTCCCAATTTTGAAAATTTGACAGTATATGTTAGTGCTGATGGGGGCGATCGGGCTAAAATATATTTATAATGGTGGCACTTCCCGTTATACCGGAAGTAAGTGTCAACTTGCTTATTTTAAATAGAATACTCTATATATTACTACATTTTTGCATTCTACGCAAGAATTTAGGCATATCTTGTATACCATGTCCTATACTTATGTCTAAGCGTTTTAGATATTTTTAATAGATTTTTTATAATATTTTAATAACTATTAATACAGGGTGTTTAAACAATACGATTAAAAATTAAATTGAAAAACTGCAAAAAGACTAGATTTTCAAATGGAAATACACAAATTTAATAATTATTTCTTATTTGGCATTAATAATAAGGGTAAGTTTGTATATTCCAAAAAATTTTAGTTTTAGAAACATTGCCAACTTAATATTTTTATATGGCGATTTTGCTGCAGATTTTAAGTTTAGTTACTTTTAGTGGGCTATAACGGCGTTGAAAAACAATTAAATGCAAGAAAAATTTATGAAGCTGTCACTTACCATTTAAACATCATTAATTATCATGCCTGTGCGCTTAAATTGTACATACAAACGAAGATTATTTAAATTTATTTATTATTTATGGAGAATGTGTTAAAGTTATATCAAGAACATGGGACACATTTGCCAATCGATATCCGCAAAACAGAAGCCATCACAATGTGCTTATTAATAATGTTCAACATTTTTGGGATATACAAACTTACCCTTTTTTAATGCTAAACTAAAAGTAATTATAAAATTTGGGTGTTTCCCTTTGAAAATTTAGATTTCTTGCAGTTTTTTCAATCTTATTGTTTAAACACCCTGAATTAATAGTTATCAAAATATTATAAAAAATCTAATAAAGCAGGTCCTTTATAACAAGGAATCCCGCTTAAATTAAATAAATATAAGGCTTCTTTATAGAAAAAATTGATAATTATTTTAAGGCTTGCAAACGTCATTCTTAACAGAAAAATTCAAATATGTCAAAAACGCTTAGATATTTATAGGTATAGGCATACAGGGTAGGGACTTTAACTGGAATAAATTCGATATTATTAAACCTGCTGAAGTTGCGCCTACAAAATTTGGTATGTGGGGGTTTTAGAGCATGCGGAATTGGATTATGATGTCGGCGCAGTTGCCAGATTTCTCAGCTTTGCGCTACACGTAGTAATTTTGTTATTTTAAATAGAATGCCCTATTTATTTTTATTGCAGTGAATTGGTAGTGTCCAATTTAGTAAGATCTCAAATTTACAAAATTCTATCTTCACTAGTTTCTGAGCTATGGCAACACTGAAGTTCCCTTAAAAAGTACCAGGACGCTTGTCTACCTCCATAGTTACTAAGTTATTGACAAGATTCAAGAAAAGTTCTTGTCTTTTCAATATGGCCTATTTAACTTAAACTTTAAAAATAGAAATTCTCATGGTACTTTTTAATGGAATTACAGTATTGCCATAGCTCAGCAATTAGTGAAGATATAATTTTGTTAATTTGGCATCTTATTAAATTGGACATGCCCAATGCACTGCAATAAAAATAAATAGGGCATTCCATTTAAAATATTAAAATTACTACGTGTAGCGGAAAGCTGAGAAATCTGGCAACTGCGCCGACATTATAATTCAATTCCGCATGCTTCAAAACCATACATACTAAATTTTGTAGGCGTAACCTCAGCAGTTTTAATAATATCGAATTTATTCCAATTAAAGTCCCCACCCTGTACAAAATCTGCCTAGAATCTTACGTAGAATGCAAAAATGTAATAATATATAGGATTTTCTATTTAAAATAAACACGCTGACACTAGGGTTGCCAACCCTTCCGATTTAGTCGGGATGCTCCCGCTTTTTTACTTTTAACCTCCCGCCTCCCACGCACTTAAACAAAACTTCCGGTTTTTTCCAATAACACGACGGACGCCTAATAACTGTACAGCTGCCTTAGAGAGGGGCGACCTTTTTTTTTTTAGAAAGCACGTTTGATGATAGGAGGAAGAAATATAAAAGGCACGCCACAGCGTAAGGTCAACGGGCTATCGACCTTTTTTTTTAGAAATCATCAATATAATAATTATTTTAAGCACCTCAAAAAAAACTTGTCCTCCAGGCACTATCCACTTCCCGCTTTTCAATTTTTAAAATCTGGCTACCCTAGCTAACACTAACTTCCGGTGTAACCGGAAGTACCACCATTATGAAATTTTTTTAGTCCGGTCGTCCCCATCAGCATTACCACGATGGCAAATTTTGAAAATTTTCCTATGTATAGTTTTCCATATATAGTTCGAAGCAGTTCCCGGTGGAACACGAACACCCTGTTTGCAGGTGCTTTTATACCTATTATTAATTAACACTTCAAACTTTCTGCTCTACCTAATTTTATTTTTTGTAAATATTCTATAGCTTTAATAATAAAATAAGACAAAATTTAAAAGATATATCCGTATACCGATTAGGTACATTATTTTAACTAATACAATAACAAGTAAAATACTTATTTTCCACAAAACAAATTTTTCGTCTCCGAAATAAAATCAACCAAAACTCATTAGCATAATAAAGAACCTACCGCCTTGCATCGTGCTTTCAGTGCGTGTCGATGTTTACGGAATATTTTTCACCACGTCATAAGCTCGCTAGTATGCCCACTTCGGGTGAGACTCTCTTGCAAATATATTTCTTGCTGCACAAAGTTCCGCCTTAAATTAGAACAAAATAATTGTATTTTCTTTTAGCTGTAATTTTGATTGTATTTATTGCACATGTTATTACCAGGTATGAATAAATTCCTTATATGGTTTCATTTGGAAAAATTGAGTTTTACCCCAAAAACGATTAATAATGAATTTTATTTGCTTATAAAAAACGCAATTTAGTATTTTTGACGGGACTTCGATTTTTCTAGCATTAGACAGATTAATTGGAATAAATCGGAACCGTCATGGCACGCTTAAATGAAAAATTAAATAATAAATATTTTTTACGCTTGAAATGTCACTCTTGTAGTATCATTGGATTCAGAAAATTATGCAGAATTCAAAAATGTAATAATATACAGGGTGTTCCATTTAAAAATCGAAAGTTAGTGTCACTTCCGGCGAAACCGGAAGTGAAAAAAAAATCATTTGTAGGTCAAAAAATGCCGCTTATTATGTATATGGAATATCCCAAGTTTCAATCAATTACCTTTAAAACTAACGGAGATACGGGGGTGTAACTTTTTATTTGCAGAATTTTCGACAATTTGGTACGAGTTATTTTAAAGTTAAAAAATAATTGATGGAGTATTTTACTACTAATTGTAACTGTCCCTATACGTAGGTCCAGTCACACTATTAACTTTTTAATTTTTGCAGGATCTCTCTTACAAAGACAAACATTGGCACGAAGCTTGTTTTCTATGCACTACCTGTGGTGAATCATTGGTTGATAAGCAGTTTGGTTCCAAAGGAGATCGCATCTACTGTGGACGTTGCTATGATGAGCAATTTGCTTCTAGATGTGATGGTTGCCACGAAATCTTCAGAGCTGGTAAGTAAAATCTTACGGTTTGATGTCTCTTGGTTGAAATTATGTTTTTCAAAAATATAATATTTTATATATACAGTGCTTACATTAATCCCCCCCCCCCCCCCCCCCTGCTAACTCGGGAATGGCTTGAGATATATTATTCCAATTTTAAATCAACTTACCATGTACTCATTTGCGGCCGGTAAGTGGAACACTACAGTGTCCGGTACTGTAATGTATTGCCTAGCAACCATCTTTTGTTTTTAGAAATAATGACTTTTTACTTTGGATTTTTGACAAGTTGTCACTGAAAATTATAGAAAACAAAATGTTCAAGTACACATATTGTACCAACTACCAACTTTAGTAAATGAAAAATGTTACGCAACTACAGAATAGGCTCTCTTTTACAATTTTTTAAATAGTTTACTTAACTGAAGTTAGTAATTTTTTATTTTGTTTTCAATATATGTATATCTATCGATACCAAATAACTTTGTGTAGATGCTTTAACTTGTAAAAGTATTTTTTCTACCAACTTTAGCAAATGAGAAATATTACGCAACTACAGAATAGACTCTCTTTTACAATTTTTTTAAATATTTTGCTTAATTAAAGTTAGTAATTTTTATTTTGTTTTGACTATATATTTATCGATGCCAAGTAACTGTTTAGATGCTTTAACTTGTAAACAAAATTTTTCTACCAACTTTAGTAAATGAAAACTATTACGCAACTATAGAATAGACTCTCTTTTATAATTTTTTTAAATATTTTGCTTAACTAAAGTTAGTCATTTTTATTTTATTTAAACTATATTTATATTCTTTACTCAAATATTATAATTTTATCTATTTGACAGTGACAAGCAAACGACAGTCGCTTTTATATTTTAAAATTTGTAATAAACATTTCTATTAAATCTTTTTAAAAAGGATTATAATGACAAAATGAAATAAAATATCATACGATACACGTCCGTTAGGTGTTATTACAGCACTCGTTTATATTCCAGACTCGGCTCCTACGTCGCCTCGTCCGTAAGCCAACCCGTACTGTAATAAGTCACCTACCGGCCTAGTAACGTAAATACTATTAGTACGCGTAAACAAAAATTAATGTTTTTTTTAAGATAGCGGGGATATAAACATTTTTAAATGGAAAGGGGGATCATCAAAGGTATTTTTACGCTGAATAGAACCCTTTAATATTAACCCAAAATGTACCGTTTTAAAATGGCGAACCGAAAAAATATGTGTACATTATTTTTTGGCGGATCTCCGCCACTTTTGATAACAAAACATGTTTTTTCCAGAAATAAGTATTTTACTTCTAATTTAATTGTTTAAGATGATTGGTATCCGTAAATATTTTTCCGAATCACCATTTTGAAATGGCAAATTTTGAAGTATTAGAGTTGTAGGGTTGAATTAAGCGTAAAAAGAATATAAAATGAGGTATCACTTGACTCTCATTTATATTTTTTTTATATGTATATTTTATATAAATATGTATTCCAAGATCTTAAATAACAAACCAAAAATTTTTTAATCTTATGTAAGTAGTCCATTTTCTCAAACTCGCAGTCTTTTCCACATAATAATTATGTGGAGAAGACTTTAACTTTCCTGTACAACAATTTTTTGTTCAAAAGTAAGTATGTATACCGAATTTGATTAATATATCTCCAGCCATTCTGCAGTTAGCAGGGGGAGGGAGACTTTATACCGGCAAAACATTCGCAACATATGGGAAACAGTTTGTTTACTAGATATCAATCCTATGTACATGTCCGTTAACCTAACAATCGATTTTGACATAAGTACTGCTGTAGCGGCAAATTAAAAAAATGTGAATTTACAAAAAGTGAGGTTAAGTGTTGAGCTATCCAAAAAATGTATTTGAAAAAGTTATTTACTATTAAATTCTATGCACATATGCAAAATTTTAGGATTTTTTTTAAAAGTATTTTTGCGTTATTTTACTATTTTCATTTTTGGGACACCTACCGTATCTCAGTTGTCTTTTAACTTATTAGAGAGGTAAAAAGATATTTTTACAGGACTTTTTGCGTAGAATTCAGTGGCGTAGTTTTTTTTCTTGCGTCATCCCTTTTTTAGTTATGAAGCAAATCTCTATATTTTTAAATGGGACACCCTATATATTGTAACTAATTAAATTAAGCATGTTCTGGGCTTTTCAAAAACATATAATGGTGTATATTTATTTTGAAAAATAGCTGAATACACTACACTTTTCTCCAAATTAATACGTTATTTAACAGTAGGCCATGGCGCTGATGAAACAAATGAAAAATATCCGCGTATTATTTATTCCGAAAATGTTTTAAATTGATTTTTGGTCGCGTAAATTATCCATAATTAATTTATTTATTTACATATCATACCCTTCAAAGTTCTGATATTATACTCTCAATTCAGCCATTTTTTAAAAGAAAACACAAATTTTCAACTTACAACTTTTAAGTCAATATTGACATTTTGACAAGCGATCTAATTTATCGCCATTTATAAATGATTTTGTTTTGTTTTATCCGCGCCATGACCTACTGTTAAATAACGTATTAATTTGGAGACAAAAGTGTAGTTTATTTAGCTATTTTTCAAAATAAATATATACAATTATATATTTTTGAAAAGCCCAGAAAATGCTTAATTTAATTAGTTAAAAATATATAGGGTGTCCCATTTAAAAATATAGATGTTTGCTTCATAACTAAAAACCGGATGACGCAAGAAAAAAAACTAACTACCCCACTGGATTCTACGAAAAAAGTTCTGTAAGAATATCTCTTCACCTCGTTAATACGTTAAAAGACAACTGAGATACGGTACGTGTCTCAAAAGTGATAATTTTCATTTTCCCCCTGTATCTCAAAAACCAAGACGGCCATGAAAATTGTGTTTACGACATGTTTAGTTTCACAAAAAAGTAATACAATGCTGGGAGAACCGCAACCCTCTATCTTTAAATATAAGAGAGATACCCTACAAAAGTGCCCAAAAATGGACACCCTGTACATAGATACTCCATAGTGATATTTATAAGGGAAATATTGTTAGCGGCAATGTTTTCTAGAATGCTTTGATAAGAAAAACATTTACACTAAGAATGTCAATTCTGTTTCTGGAAAATGTCACGCTTGGGATTTTTAAACGAAGATTTATTAAATTTATTAAGTGTTTATATTGAATGTGGCAAAATAAAGTTAAGAGCAGGTCGGATATATCACGATAAATATTACTATGAAGTATCCATGTACATTTGTTTTCATGACAAGCTTGAAAAAATCGCATTTAAAAAAAAACTTGATATTCTAAGAATCTAAGAAAACGCGTTGTTATAGGTATAGAGAAGGTTATAGCAATTTTAAGGAGCAGTTAATTTATCATCATATAAAATAAAAATATACAGGGTGTTCCATTTAAAATAAGGATATTTTTAATATTTAAAGTGTTTTACAATGAGCCCTTAATTGAGATCTCCCTGTATATTTTATGCCAAGTTTAATTATTTTTTGAGATTTGTTGATTCTTTAACTATACAATAACAAAAAAAAATTTGTCCAGGAGCTAAGGTAAAAAATATATACATATAATTTCATCGTTATGCATTTACGAAATAATTACAAAATATGCAGATATCTCAGAAATTAGTAAACTTAGGTAAAAAACGTGTTTCATAAAATGTAATTAAAATTTAACGCAAAAACCACAAATATAATAAAAAATGCTATATTGTATTTAAAAAATGAAAGTTGAAGCTACTTTCGGCATAACCGGAAGTGACAGAAACATGGTAATATTTTAGTGTAAAAGAGCATATCGACAAACTTAAACCTCCAGATTTTCAAAAAAATATTTTCAGTGGTTTCCTCAAAAGTTCTAATGCAAGCTCGTTGTGAATCACCCGGTATATGTGTTTTTTAAATTTTAATAACATGTTACTTTTTATTTTTATATGGTTTTTCTTGTGTTTGTGGTGCTGCTAATTCAAGCAATAGGGCACTGGCAGAACATGTTTCCCCTTCTCGTAGTTCAAATAAAGCAAGGGCTATATTTTGCAATGTAGTACGATGTTGGCTGAGGGTACGATAGCGTTTACATGATCGGGTAGTTGGTCTTTGGCATCATCAACTAGTAGGTCAATATTTTTTGGACAACAATATTTAAAACTGCTTTCTCGATCAATAAATGTTTTCCTATACTGCTGTGCAATGTGCATCCTGCTTTACAGCATTCCTCCTGCATAGAAAAGAAAATCTCAATTTCTATCATTTTTTAGTTGCTCAAGGGCCGCATTGGCGGGCACTACTACATACTTTAGCTTCAATTTATCATCAGTTGTTCTGTGAGTTTTTCAACTTTCTTAGTTGATATGGGCATTTTTGCAACACAGAACACAGCAATCAGGACAGTAATAAAAATCGAATTATATATTTTTTTCAATACCTATGTTTTGCCAATGGAATGCTATTATTTTAAGTCATTGGTTTGACATATTCTTACTGAACATCCTGCGTGCTTAAATTCATATTAGACAATTTTTTCTTGAAAACAATTTCAAAACAATTTGTATTTGTGAGAACTTTGAGGCTATTGAACACTGTCTGTTTTACAAGTATCCTTTATGTTAAAAATAATATTAAAAAAGCCGTATGTGACTGTCGAATCTGCAAAAAATGGATTGTTTAAGCTTAGAAATATATTTTAAGTAAAGCGGCCCTCAAACGTTCGATATTATTGTCAATATTTGTATTGTCAAT
The DNA here is from genome assembly GCA_935413205.1 of Polydrusus cervinus. Lineage (NCBI taxonomy): Eukaryota > Metazoa > Arthropoda > Insecta > Coleoptera > Curculionidae > Polydrusus > Polydrusus cervinus. Next base: position 56,631,347 of record OW284511.1, read on the forward strand.
ATATTGATCTTTCCCCTCACACTATCAATAAATTCATCAATATTCAGTCGCTACGAAATTTAGCATCGGTGTAATTTAAAAAGATGAGTAACAAAAAAAAGCTTGTATATCTAATTTTATCAAATTTATCTGATTGTGAGGAAAACGTAAAAAAAAGACGCTGGCAAAAAAATGGTTATCGAAACGAAAGGAATACACCATTTACATGTGCTTCATTTAATTTTGGAAACGGACCCTAAAGATTATCGGAACTGTTTTCAAATGAATAACGATGTATATGAACAAATTGCATATGTTAACAGTTTTGAGTCTTTAATTTTTTTTAAACTCTTTTCTGTAATTTGTTCTGAGAGCATTTATTTTCTTTTTCACATCTTTGGTTTTCGCATCTTTTTTTAAGTTTTTTTAAATAATTTCTTGTAGCCAACCGCCTTCTTATCTTTATTACTATAGTCTTTTAAAGACGAATCCCATAACTCTGACATTTCACGGTAAGCCGCAATAAAGTTTTTTAATATCTACAATAACGTTTTCGCTGGTTGATAAAATCTCATTTTCATCGAGCTGGAAGCCGGGCGAAGCCGCCGGCGATGTGACTTCTATTGCGTTCATGTCTATACTGACAATATATTGTCAGTATCGCCCTCAAACGGTCAATACTTGTTCAATATAGTCGCCCCGCCCACAGTATTGAAGAAATATTTTCGAATCGCCAAAAATACTTCAATATATTGACAATACTTCAATATTTTGCCTCACACGTGTGAGGCACAATATTCAAGTATTGTCAATATATTGATGAATTATTGGCGATTCGAAAATAGTTCTTCAATATTGTGGGCGGGGCGACTATTGCGGGCTATATTGACAATATTTTGCCAGTATAAACATAAACGCAATACCAATGAAAACGTTATATTAAAAAACTTTGTTGCTGTTTACCGTGAAATGCCAGATTTATGGGATTCGTCTTCAACAGACTACAGTAATAGAGATAAGAAGGCGGTTGGCTACAAGAAATTATTAAAAATTTATAAAAACATAAATAAGATGCGAAAATGGAAGATGTAAAAAAAAATGCTCTCAGAACAAATTACAGAAAAGAGTTTAAAAAAATTAAAGACTCGAAACGGTCAGGTTGTGCTGCCGAAGACGTTTATAAGCAATAGTTGTTCATATACATCGTTATTCATTTGAAAATAGTTCCGATAATCTTCAGGGCCCGTTTCCAAAATGGAATGTAGCACGTGTAAATAGGTATAAGTATTCCTTTCGTTTTGATAACCATTTTTTTTCCAGCGTCTTTTTTAAAAAATTTTCTCACAATCATAAATTTGATAAAATTATAGCTTTACAAGCTTTTTTTGTTAAGGTACACCGAGGTAAGCGGAACCGTGAATTTTAATACCTCCTGTTTAAACGTTATTAAAAAAAATGTATCTCATAATCTTGTTCATAGTTGGCAGGCTTACTGGTTAGACATTATTTTAACAACATAGCAACATAGAAACCGATAAAAAAAATCCCTTTTTCTCTAGGATTTTTTTAATTTTCGCTGGTCTTGGGTTACACTTGCCCCAGGTTTGTGGGGCAAGTGTAAACCAAGGCACGTTTTCTTATTTGGACGTAAGAACGTTGACGGGGGTAACTGTAAATAATTAATTTTTTCGCATGCTACAAGAATATTTATTTTCATTAACAAAAAACTAACAATTTAACCAACATTATATGTGTGAAAAACAATGCTAAAAGATATTTTTCACCGTTTATTTACTATAAATAGGCGTGGGTAAATGTATAAAAATATTATTTTCATTGACGATGCTTCTACCTTCCACAACAGGCCAATAAAATGTGGATGTGTTACCAATTGTTCGGCAAAATTTTACCTCCAGACATGTTTTTTTCTCTGTGAGCTGGCCCACGTAAATTTTCAACCTGCTTCTTCTGATCGAATTTAATGACGACTCAATCGCCAACGTTTATGCTTGTTAAGTCGAGCTGCATTTGGTTCAGGAAACTGATTTCTTTATTTATTTCTTCGACACTAGAATTGCTTGAGAGGCTTTGCACATCTTCAACAAGGTCATCATGAGTGGATAGTCTTCCTCAAATAAGGTTTTCTTTAGTGTAGCCCTTTTTTTCTCTATTTTTTTGCTTTCAATTCTCCCTAATTCTTCTAACTCGTCATCTTGACAGCTACTACCTTTACATATTTTGCTCCTATTTTTTGCTATTTTGATTTTCTTTATCTTTTGTTTCTCACTTTCTTCAATCTGACCTGAACCTTACATAGGTTACACTTTCCCCATTCTGTGATTTTTTAGGGGCAAGTGTAACCTAGCTCGTTTCTTCAACGTAAACAAATTTTTGTGACCCATAGATTTATAATACAAAAAAATATTGTTTATGATGTACTTACCTCAAAAAGTTTAATTATTACTATAACTTTCGTGTGTGTTACAACCACCGACAAAAAACACGTGTTAACTCGTTATGCGAGGTAAATTGACAACCTTGACAATAGTGTTATTGTCGAAGCGCAAATGAATCGCTAAGGGCTTTCTATGCAACAGGGTATGTAAAGGATGTAGGTGGGCTGGTATGCAATAGGTTAAGCCACTTTACAGAACATTGTTTTATCAGGAATAAGCCTGGGTTCCACTTGCCCCGAATTTCCACTTACCCCGGTGTACCTTACTCATCTTTTTAAATTACACCGATGCGAAATTTCGTAGCGACTGAATATTTATGAACAATATGAACATACTTATTGACCGTGTGAGGTTAAAGATCAATATATTGACAATAAAAATATTGACAATAATATTGAACGTGTGAGGGCCGCTTAAGGTAAGCAAGGTTCTATTTACTTTTACTTAATTCACTGCTGTCGGAAAAACGAACAAGACAAACCGCTAGATAGTGTCATAGTTGCACTTATAGCAATTCTTAAATGGATGATTGATTTGGAGGGAAATGATTTTATGTATTAAAAAATGTATCTGTTTACAAAGTGGTCGATTTTAAATTGGCCCTATGGCTGCAGTATATCTTCAAATAAAACAAGTACGCCGTGCTCTTCCGCCAACAGAACGATCGCAACGCGATGACTCAAAACAACTTTTCTATATTGTTTCTCCGCAAGCGTTACCAGCAGTACGTCAGTAGGTACGTGTATTATTAAATTTTGTGGTAAAAATCTGAGAGCTACATCTGTGTTCATTCCTGGTCCGCATCATTACACTTAGCATATGTTACGTAAGGTTTTAAAAAATAACAAGTTTAATGTGACAAACAAAACGCGCCAGGGCGGTTAAGGTTTGGTGCTAGTTTTTTAAAGTGATTTAATTCTAAAGCCACAGAAATGGCAGGTGTGTTAAGTGATCAGTTTAAAAGGTTAAATTTACAAACAAAAACTGTTGGAGAAGACCGAATTAAGCGGGCAAAACAGCGCAACGAGGATGTGGCTATTTTGTCTATGGAGTTACCAGGAAAAAAACATGGATTTAAGTGTAGTAGGGGAAAAGATTGTCTATTTGGGGACCCAACAAGCTTAGCTTTAGGTGCGTATATTTGATTTTGTTCCTTCTTTATTTAAAATCCAATATTGCACTTGTATTCAAAACATATAAATATACTGCCGATTATATATCGCAAATATTTGCGCAGCTGTATATTTTATGATTAAGTCTATTATTTTGCTTTAAAAAAATTGAAAATTAGTTAATGCAACTTTCAACAAGTTTTTATTAAACGCGTGTCTCTACAATTGCCGTGGGTAAGATTTTAGAAATTGTTTAAAAATAAAATAAATCCATCGGGGGCCGTACTCTTGTCGATAAGTTAATTAATTATGCTACATCAAAAAGATAACTGTCGCGAAAACCTTTACTTCAATTTTTAATACATATACAAGGTGATTCCTAAGTTGAAACTTCCTTTTTAGCTGTGTATAGAAGGCATTAAAATAAACAACTTTTTCAAATACCTTTTTTCAAAAAACTTAAAAATAGCCGAGTTACAGAAGTAAAAAATCTAAGTGCGGGCCTGGTAATCAAAACGTAGCCCTTTACTTTATATTGTTTTTCTCCGTTTTTTGTATGTGAGTCATGCATTTTACATATCGGTGGTGGTTTTCTTTTAAAAAATTGGTGAAAATGGTAAAATTTGAAACCAATGAACTAATTATGGTGCTAATTTATTGTGAGTGTCGTAAAAGTGCGGATATTTTTTCTCTACACCCAGAAGTTTTCCTAATGTTATTCAACGGGCAAGTTAGGCAGAACCGTATTTGATTTGTAGTGTAATAAATAAATGTAAGTACTTGTTTTTTGAAAAAAGGTATTTGAAAATGTTGTTTATTTTAATGCCTTCTATACGCAGCTAAAAAAGAAGTATCAACTTAAGAATCACCCTGTATACTTCAAGGCGACCCTCTAATATAAATTTCAGTCCAACGAAATAAATTTGAAATTAATTCATCTAAATGTATCGGCGCTGTACATCTGCTTCTGTAAATAAACTTTTTAGTGCAAATACACTAATCACATTAAGAAACGTTTGCCAGGACCGTTTACCTTGCTCAGGATGTCATGTAAACTTCGATTGGAAGTACATCATCAGAAGAATCGTGGTGGAAAATTATTTACATTGCAAAAAACCAACAAAGACAAGTACAAACTTATATATTTTTAACTAGAATTAACTAACCAGCAAGTTTGACTGTGATATTAATGACCTTGACAGGCATTATGTACTCACAATTAAAGGCGCCGGATTAGTAAATTAAAAATGAAGGTAAACGAGCCAGTGTGATTGTGAAAAAATTATTTCTGTCACAGTCAAATTTGCTGATTAGTTAATTTATTATTAAAATTCTTTGTGCAACCCAATATAAGTATACATTTTTTTTTAAAATTGATGTATGCGTAGGTTCTCGGTTCTCGGATACGTTTTGTCATAAAACGACACGTAAAATTTACGTGTAAATTGGGTTCCTTTATCATTATTTCAAGTTATAATGATCTGACCACTGTTATTGGTCAGTTTCATATTCTAACAAGGATGAATATGAAATTATATCCGTTTAGTTAACTGGTGTAGCTTATTTATCCAGCCACTTGATTGTGAAGAAAACAGACAATATCCATGTGTAAGTAGGAAAATTATATTTGTGATATTTTTGTAATTTCTATAGTATTTAATAAATATACTGCAGTGTGACACAAACAGGTGCTACCCCCAATTGTTTTCGTAATGCATGACATGAAAATTTAAAAAATTTAGTGGTTTGGACAGCTCTTTTCTTTTTTTTTTGTTGTTTTTTACTTTTTGACACCAATCTCAACATAGTTTTTAATTTTTAGTTAACAGATATATGAATTTTATACATAACAAAAATGCAGGTTGCCTTAAAACTCGTGGCCGGGGTTTTTTAACATTGGCCGCTCCAATATAGAGTTTTAAACGCACCACTAGGGTAGCAAGAAACTAATTTCTGAAAATATAACACTTAGCCCACCTTGGATTTTAAGACTGTGACCGGACTTTCGAAAGAAGAGCGTAAAATACGTTGCAAATACAGTAATGCGCGGATATTAATAGAAAATGCGTTTAAATATTTGAAATAAAAACCTTTTAGAAAATAAAACAACCCACCTTTACTGTCTGTTGACTAAATATTATTAAATAGACATCCGACATTGTAAATATAAATTGTTGTAATATTACTGTTATCATCAGGTAAATCTAAACTATATAATGTAGTCCATGCTTGCAGTGGTCAATAATTAAATTGTAGAAATAAAAGTATTTCTATCATTAAAAGATTTGTGGTATAGACATACTTTTATTTCTACAATTTAAACTATATAGTTTTATAATTATATTTGTTGACGTCATATTTTTTAGCAATGGTTATTTGCTGACAATTTTTTTCCTGATAGTTATTGGAAAAAAATTACGTAGAAGATATTTTTTCCATTGTAGGATATGTAGGATTATGATAAAGAAACGGATCACCCGTCAAATTAATCTTTTTAAAATGCATTTTTTTAATAAAACATTAAATATACAGGGTGTTTTTTAATTGAGTGCCTATACTTAGGGTTGTGAATCCTTGGGTGATTTTAAGAAGAAAAGTTAACATTAACATATATCCTAAAGCTCATTCATTTTCATTTCAACAAAATATCGAAAGCAATCTCAATGAACCGAAGAAAAAATTGTTTTTTTTTTATGCAAAAAGAGTGCATCATACGAAAGTAAGTCTATGGACCAAATTTGCTTCAAAATAAATGAGGATTTTAAATATAAGTTTGGTTTTTAAAAAAATCAGTGGCGTACCATTTTTTTCTTTAAAAATATTCAGTTCAAACCCCGTACGGACGTCACTGGTAAAAATTTAAAAAAATCTTTTTAGTCAAAAAATGCTCCTTAATGATTAAAAGTTGTGTACAAAATTTCATAAAAATGTCTAAGAGTGATATAATAATTATGATAAAAAGTTATATTTTTAAAAAAATGTTAACACCCTGTATCTCAAAAATGAAGAGCTTTGGGACATACAGGGTGGCCCATTAGTGCGAGGAAGTCCAATATATCAGTTGTCAACAGAAATAGTGACAAATATTACACATAAAAGCTATATGATCCTTTGAGACTCATATTTTAAAAATATTTTCAGATATACAGGGTGGCCCAAAAAATCAGGGGGGCAAAAAGGTAATTTTTTTTAAATGGCTACCCCAATTTTTTTTTATGAAATTGAATTCTGCATGAAATTCAGCATATACTATAATATTTTAATTTGGTGTTCGTTGCGGCGTTGCCACATTATTTATAATTTACTAAAAAATCCAAGAAAAAAACTTACCTTTTTGCCCCTCTGCTTTTTTGGGTCACCCTGTATATCTGAAAATATTTTTAAAATATGCGTCTCAATGGATCATATACCTTTTATGTGTAATATTTGTCACTATTTCTGTTGACAACTGATTTATTGGACTTCCTCGCACTAAGGGGCCACCCTGTATGTTAATATTAACTTTTCTTCTTAAAATCATCCAAGGATTCATAACCTTAAGTATTGGCACTCAATTAAAAACCACCCTGTATATTTTCACATTCTACAATAAATTCAAACATTTTTCATTAATCATGCCCTATACCAATAACTCCTAGATATAACCCATCTTCAACCCATTACGAAATATTAACCAACTAATAAAATAGATCAACGTCAAAGTATGAAAATAAATTATTTTATAAAATATTGAAAATATCCTCCACCAACTGTTCTTCTCGTCATTCTCGTATTGCTCTACTCGTGGAATGGACTTAAATGTATCTATCAAGTTGGATTTAGATTTATAAACTAAATTTTTGACGTACCCCCACAAAAAATGTCCAGTGGATTTAGGTCGGGCGATCTGGGTGACCACTCTATTGATCCTCGCCTACCTATCCACCGCCCCGGAAAAATTGTATATACAGTATGTCCACGGATGGGATTTACTAGAGGACAAATGGACTAAAAATTAAAAGATACGAAAAAAAGTCACTCCTAATAAACGTTTTAGCTTGCCTAGAAAATACGATTCATCATAAGAAACGTCAATTTTTTTATACAGGGTGGGTAAAAACTGCAAAAATGTTATTTTGCTTAAGAGTAAACATACTTTATTGTGAAAGATACGAAAAAAAAAACACTCCTAATTAACGTTTTTGCTTGAATAATGAATAGGTACTTGTTGTCAATGTCTTTATTTAATGAAGTAATTATAATAATAATAATACGAACATTTTTATTAACACGAGAAGAATACGATAACGATTTCATAATTCAAATACTCCGCCCCCCATACTCGACACATTTTTCTAATTGCTTTCTAAAATAAGTGAGAGAATTTCTGATTTCTTCCTGAGGTATCGATAGGACAGCCTGGATAATTCTGCCCTTCAGCACTTCAATATCATGTGGTACTGCGGTAGCAAAACCATCTTGCTGAAAATACATATTTGGTCGAAAATTTAATGGTAGATTTTCGAGCTCATCATTAAAAAATTTATCCAGCATTTCTAAATATGATAATCTATTGCACGTGTTATCAAAAAAATATGGCCCTATGATACCATGGATGGATATCGCGCACCACACGTTCACTTTTGTGAAATATTGTCTTCTCGTCATAATTCTGAATTCGGGATTTCCTAAAGCCCAATACCTACGTGCTGGGTTGCAATGGTTCCATTGGAAGAATATGTATATTCATCAGAAAATATGATTCATTTATAAAAATCAACATTTCCACTTAAAATTTTGTCTCCTATCCACAAGTAAAAATCAAGTCGTTTTTACCCACCCTGTATAAAAAAATTGAAGTCTCTTATGATGAATCGTATTTTCTAGACAAGCAAATACATTTATTAAGAGTGGATTTTTTTCGTATCTTTCAATTTTTAGTCCATTTGTCCTCTTGTAAACCCTATCCGTGGACATACGTACTCCCTTACATGAGCAGCATAATTTATTTATTTATTTAAGATACACCATTCCACAGAAAAATCCAATTACTGAATGGGTATATACACTATTATGAAATAACATTTCTTATATATATAATAAGTAATAATAAGTACAAAAAGGACACAATAAAACTATTAAGTAGAATGTACAGTTTCGACCATGGAAAAAAGTTTAAATGAGACTTATCCTGGCTGACCTGCAGTTAAATATATCAAACGTATTTTGGTACCGATTGTATGTACTTTGTATACGATGTAACGGCGAGTATTTTTTAATGTTAGTTCGCGATGTGGGTATGAAAAATGTAAGAGAATGACGGGCTGAGCTGCGTGGAACCAAAATATTTATCTGATTTGGAATTTCTGAGCAATCAATTTTGTTATGAAGGATCTTATATAAAAATTTAAGGTCAGCTATCATTCTCCGGTCCTCTAAGGAAGAGAGCGAGTGACTTTTCAACAGCTGATCATGGGGAAAACCAACATTAGGATAGACACCATTATTCTTGAAGCTAAGGTATTTAAGAAAGCGTCGCTGAACAGCTTCAACAGCTGATCATGGGGAAAACCAACATTAGGATAGACACCATTATTCTTGAAGCTAAGGTATTTAAGAAAGCGTCGCTGAATTTTTTCGAGACTGTCAATATGCACCTGGTAGAACGGTGACCAAATCGTAGAGGTATATTCCAACTTTGATCTGAAAAAAGCAAAATACAACAATTTTATAGTGTTCTCGCTGGAAAAGTCACGGGAATTTCTAATTATAAACCCCAAGGCCCTAAAGCAGGATTGAGTAAGGTCGAGAATATAGTGGATAAACGATAATTTACTATCAAACAAAACTCCAAGGTCACGAAAGGTCATCTGGCGGTTCAACCTAATGCCATTAATAGAGTAATCAAAAGTTACTGGTTCGGTCTTTAAAGTATACGAGACAATATTGCACTTACTAGCATTTAATCGTAGATTATTAATAGAGCACCACTCTGCTATTTTGTCAAGTACCGCTTGGAGTCGTCGATAGTTCTTATTCGAATAAAAATCTTCATATCATCAGCATATAATATATATACGCACAGTGATAGATATTGTAAATCATTTTTACCCTTTTATATATATATATATATATATATATAATGCGGGGAAGTACCATCCTGTTGAAACCATAAGGTTAAACTTGGTAAATTAGGATCATTATCATCTGGAAATAGAGGGGTAAGAGCTGGAACCAGATCATTTCGAAGGAAAGTTAGCTATCTTTCTCCAATGATGCTTTTGTAAAAAAATGGTCCGATTACCCTATTTTCAACAATGCTCGTCCAGACATTAACCTTTTTATTATACAGGGTGTGATTTTTTATGAATCAGTGGGGATTTTCCTGTGCAAGGTATCTGTAGTTTTGTCTATTAATCTGATCATTTAAGGAGAACGTAGCTTCATCAGGAAAACAAATTCTTTGGAGAATTAGTGCGCGTGATTATCTGTTAGCTGTAGCTCAGTCGTCATCATCTATTAACTCTTGCATAATTAATGGTTTGTAGGGATGAAACTTTACTTCGTAATAGAGTCATGCTCAAGTTGCGTGCTTAAGCAATGATAATCTTCCTTTAGTGATAAAAATATAACCCGGGCGACCATTTTTTAACAATATCTTTAACAGTACGGGAAGTTATCCACTTAATTTCTACCCTAGACACGATCGATTTACTAATAGACGGGCGATTTGGGTAATTTTCTTTAAACATATCCCTATGACATCTACTTTTATCTCCACAACCCAACATAATTTAATTACGATTCACTGACATTTTTGACGTCTAAAACTTAAATAGAAAATTGTCATTGTCAATGCCTTAATGATTGCGACTTGAGTATAGAAATATAAGTCCAAAAACATGACAATTAATGGGGCATACCAGCACTAAGTGTTAATATGGTTGACGATAGGAAGGAATGGGACATGATTTTGAAAAATGTTTGGAATTGATTGCAGAATGTAAAACTATATAAGGTTTCATTAAAAAAAATTAAAGTTGATACACGAATCATTTTTATGATCTATATATTAATATCTTTTTTCTAAAAAAAATTAATTAAACAAAAATATTTTACGGATCCCAGCGATTCTTGATTAAGTGGACGTTATTCAACAATAAAGGGGATCCTTTTCTTTATCATATGGCTAGCTATATATTCTGTGTCATACCCCTGCAGAGGAGATTTTGCTTCAATTTATTTACTATTTTAAATATTTAGTCAGTGGCGGCGATAAGAAAAGAAAACTAGTAGAGAACGGAGAAGGAAAGCGAAACGACGTGTTTTAATTTGTAAGATATAAAAATGCTTGTTTCTTTTCAAGACAACCCGGCCTACACTCGCGCGGAATTTTTTCTGTCGCGTTCCGTGTCTTTGAATTTTTTTTTAACAGCGGTATTTTTTAAGAAACCTTTGCGCTGCAACCTTAATAAATAACAAAGTAGTAGTTTTATATTTGGCGATCTTTTTTTAGAAACACAGAAAGTAGGTATCGGATCGTCGAACCCATGAGAATGGAATAAAGTAATCAGCACCGACTCGATACAAATTCGCCTTATTTTGTCGCGGTATTTTTCTGGAGCGATCACAGAAGTAATGCGACACGTTTGGAAACGGTAGGTATTTCCATCTTTATTATTGAAATTATCGCATCATAATGAATATGTCAGCGAACCTTTGACTTTGCGGCGGAACGTCTGGTACTTACTTGTCTAACTCATAAATCATTCCGTTAAAGAAGTGATAAAAATGTTCCTATGTTATAATATAATACTAAACCCTCGAGTAAACCACGATGCTCACCCTCAAAATATCGAGCACGGTTGTTTAGGTTAATTTTTTCTGGCGCCTTTGTTAATATCACGTTGATGTCAAAAAATAAGTCACTTACAGATCTACAAATTTTTGTAAATCTCAACGCACAATCCAAAATTTATTTTTCATACACTATACCGGGTGTCCCATTATGGATGGCCACCGGCCGTATCTCGGAAACTACTCGGCATAGAAACTCGGGGGAAAAAAATCGTAATTGGCTAAGAGAAAGTCCTGAAAATAATTTTTAAGTTTCCCATTTTGCCGCAAATATTGAAATCGTTATACCGTATGATTAAGTTTTCGGGATAAAATCAAAAAAACTGTTACTATAACAAATTACGCTCTTTAGCTATTTTATTAGGAACTATCGTGTACCAATGGATACAATTGAAAGTACTTCTCTTTCTCTTCCAAACAAAAGTTTACTAAAATCGGATAACTCGTTTAAAAGTTACAGCAAATTAAATGATTACATTTTCAACAGCTTCCCCCACTCTTATCAAGGTCGGTACGCCAATAAGTCCTAAACCAAAATGATGCAGAATGATCTAAGCTTTTTAATGACGTTACCAAAGGTATACCTTAACGTGGGAATTTTCAGAGAAATTTAGTCAATATTTAATTTTCAATTGTGCCCTCTTGCGGCAAAATGCGGAACTTAAAAATTATTTCCAGGATTTTCTCTTAGCCACTTTATCTAAATTTTTTTTCCCGAGTTTCCATGCCCAGTAGTTTCCGAGATACGGCCGGTGGCCATCCATAATGGGACACCCGGTATATTAAAAATCTTATAAATATGGCATTCAATAATTTAATTAAATAGGTAGATAAGGTCAAAAAAGATATATATTTTATTTTACATTTTTTTCTCATTGCCACATCGATAAATCTGCTGGAATATTTAAAAGTCGTTGTCTATTAACATTGACCTCCTTGCCATAAAACATCAGCACCGAATCCCACGTTTTATTACACATTTGGACACCTAATTGCGCTTAACCACGTTGTCATGTCGTCCCACATACAATTTTTAATTCATTTGAAAAAATGAATAATTGTAAAGAAGTAATTTTCTTAAAATTCAGCACAAACTTGTTTAAGTTGTAGGTAGTGTAAAACCAATTAATTGTCAAGCCACCTGATGTTTGTGTGGGTCGGGCTGGGACTGACTATTATCCTATTTTTATCTTTGACTAGCCGACTGACTCGCTCACAAAGCAAGTTTTTAAAAATTGTGCTACAGAATATGAATTATGATGTAAATATGCTAAATTAATATTTATTAAAGTTAAAATAAGGTGAAAAAAAATTGTCAGTTTTCATTCTTAGGAAGAATTAGAAATTATTATTTAAGTATTATCTTTGTGACCAAAGCTAATCAGCAATAGAAGCATAATTATGCTTCATCCATTGGAGCTTTTTTAATATTGAGCAATATGTCTTTTTATGAGCTTAGGTTGTAAGTTAAAACCCGATATGTCATTTTAAGGAAAACTCTGACTGAACCTCCAGTCAGTTTAGTACATTTTCATCCAAGTGTCACTTTGCTAAACAAAAAGAACCATTTTAATATATTTCGTAGCGGGAGGACGAAGTCACTTTTGATCAATGAATTTTTACTTTCATCGCAAGGAATAGATAATTGCAAATAAAAAATGTTGACCTATTCTCAAATGTCGACGTTTAAGGGTCCCTAGATCACAAAACGAAAATTTTTCCATTTCTGCCTGTTTGCATGTCTGTTTTGAACTTTCAAATTATTATTTTGCTCTAATTTATATTTTTCAACTCTTGTTGTATGTAATTAAATATCTAGCAGCTTAAAAACCCTATTTCCTTAAGTTTAAATAGGTAAAGTCTTTTTGAAAAAAATGCACTGTTTTAAACTATACTTACTTAAATATACCCTATCTTTGGACAAGATAAACGGGCGCTACCGAGTTGGGCACATCCGATGGTAATTCGAAAAGCCTACCCAACAGGTGGGCACGAGACGAAATTTGAAGAGAATAGTGCAATCTAATTAGAGGGTTTCAAGATGAAAGTTAAAACTATGCTTAGTGAAAAAGGAAAAAATCTGTTGATATAGATCAATTTAAATTTTGTGTTGCTAAAGAACTAAAGAAAATAGCATTCATTGGAGGTACGTAAACAAAAAATCAAAGTGCTTAGCTAAGTTGTATACCTCCATTGCAGACTTTAACACCATACTGGACGATACTTTTAACTTTTGTGCCAAGTTTTTTTGCCAATTTTTTACTATATTTGGATTTAAGGTGGTTATTATGTACCATCGCGTAAAATGAAAACTAGGACAATAAACTTAAATCTCCTGGCCTATAAGGACAGTGTAAAATTTATAGGTTAGACTTTTGTCTTGATTCCTGAACCATTAGGGAATCCAAACCACGTGATTCAATATGGCGGTTGGATGGCAAAAAGCATTAAGTCACCTGTTAAATGCCACCAGCAACATTATTTTTATGGTCACGTGTACCAATCACAAAGCAGTATTTGCCTTTCAGCCGCCCTTTTGACACATCGTTGGATTGCCTAAATTACTAAAATACTGTCAATTTTGACAATCCGCCAAGATGATAAAGTCAAATTTTTATAGACCAAGAGCTCAAATTAAAATTTTTATGTCGTAGTTTTCATTTTACGCGATGGTACTCCTTGAATTCTGCCTATTGCCTAGCAAGAAGCAATATGCGTTTCAATCTCTATTCAGAATTATAATTGATAAGGGTAAAGACAATAATTTAATTTTTAATCCGAGGAAGTTGTAATTGACTTTAAGGTAGCTATTCACAAATTCACTGTTAATAATATGTGGTCTGAAACTAATATTATAGGATATAGGTTTCACCTGTCACAAGCTTGGTTCAGAAAAATTCAATCTCTAAGGTTAAGTTCTAAATACAAAGAAAATACAGAAATTGGATATATTTTAAGACACTTCTTTGGCCTTTCTGGAGAGATGGGTAAATGTTTTACATTTAATTTAGTTTCTGCTTTGCCTGTAAATGTTAAACTTTAAGAATTTTGCGATTATTTAGTAGATAACTACATTTTTTTTTCTTAAAATCGTTTATTAAGACAACATTTACAATCTAAGCATATATAGAAACTTACATTTTTTACATTCTATGCATATATAGAACTCAGACCTTAACTAAATATTCCTATATGGCTCACACCGTTTAAAATATTTTGACTATTCACGCCGAGGAAGATCTACAATTCATTGTTTTGTTCTCTGACTTTCTCCAGATGCAATAGACTGTATTTTATTAAAATGAAAAAAATTTCCTGGAAAAGTTCCTAATTTTATCGAACCTAATTATTTTATACCTTCTAATTCTTAAAATACTTTTAAAGTAATCTAGGTTATCTTTTTTCACTTCACTATTATAATATATTAAGGCACTGATGTAAAATAGCCACACATTTTTATCTCGAATATCTTGAAAATCTACCTCCAATAAACTTATACAATTTCTAAAATTATTAATATCCTTTCCAAATTGTTTGCTTATTACGCTATTTAACCAATTCCAGATTACCTTTGCATGAACACAATCTTTAATTAGATGCATGGTATCTTCCACCACCTTACATTTTTGGCATTTATCGGACTGCCCTATTCCATGCCTGAATAACTTTTGTGAGACCGTTACTATTTCATCTATTGTTTTATACACAGCCGAGCGCCATTTTGTGGGTATCTCCGAGTTTGACAAGGATGGCCATACTTTTTTCCAGTTAATTTGTTGATATTTATTTTCAATTTCATTTCATTGAAGACCTAAACCAAATTTTGTTTTGGATATTTGTCCATGACAGAAACTGCGTTATTAATAACAGAGCCAAAGCCTTATTTTCAAGGTTTATTAAGTTTTGACCTCCTATTTTATTACCTAATTCTAATTGCTGTCGTTTTACCCTATACAGACACCCACTCCAAATATACTTACCCGTAATTAAAACAATTTTTGACATAATTGGTTCGTTTACGGCAGAACCTGTGCTAAATACCAGACTTTTGCCATTATATAAATGTTAACATACCAATTTTTCCTGATTAAATCTAAATTCCTAAGATTGTTTGTTATAATGTCTATCTGAATAGTATTTGTTATTTTGTTCCAGTTAAGACTTATCATGTCTTTAAAAATTTTTGTTATATACATACCTAAAATTTTAATATTTTCTTTTATCGGAAAATCGTATAAGTATCTTTCAGATCTTACCCATTTACCCAGTAGCAAAATTTCTGACTTTTCTATATTATTTTTGCATTGGAGCCCAGCGTAAAGATTTCTATGACTTTTAAAAGTTTTTTTATGTCCATGTGATCCTTTAGAAAAATCGATACGTCATCAGCATACGCTAAAACTTTATACGTTCCATTATGCAGATTTACACCCTCAATCACAAACCTAATAATCTCTATAAAACGCTGTATGCTTATACTAAATAGTATCATTGAGAGTGGACAACTCTGTCTGATTGAAGTTTCAATTTTAAAAGAATCTGACAAAAATCAATTTAATAATATCTGAGATTCCGCCCCACTATAAAGCTTTTTTTAAATGTTTATTATAATATTATTTAATCCCATGGTTTCCATTACTTTCCATAGATAATCATGATTTACTCTATCGAACGCTTGGTTAAAATCTAAACCCAATAACGCTCCACTTTGTTGTTTATTCTCATTAAAATATAAGACAGCATCTCTTAGAAGTAACAAGTTGTTGAAAATGGACCCATCTGTACTGCATGATTGTTCTTTTCCTATTATTTTGTTGTTTTTTTCTTTAATTTTTTTTTGCCAAAATTTGTGTAAAGGGTTTATAATCACAATTTAAGAGAGTGATTGGCCTAAAGTTACTTAAGCTATTAGCGGTTTTATTTTTTGGGATTAATGTAACAACACCCGCACCAAATTCAT
Organism: Polydrusus cervinus; assembly: GCA_935413205.1. Taxonomy (NCBI): domain Eukaryota; kingdom Metazoa; phylum Arthropoda; class Insecta; order Coleoptera; family Curculionidae; genus Polydrusus; species Polydrusus cervinus. The sequence continues at coordinate 56,647,690 of OW284511.1, forward strand.
CAGGTGGTGTAACCCCTTCCACCAAAATCTTATTTAATATGTATGTAAGATCATCACTGATTTCTTCATAAAATACTTTATAAAATTCATAGGTCAGCCCATCGATTCCCGGCATTTTCTTCTTATCAGATTCCTTCAAAACATTAAAAATGTCCTCTTTAGTAATTTCCTTGATTAAGTCTAAACTTTCCTGTTGGTTTAATTTTTTTGTTATGTGAGCAAGCAGACACCGTGTTTTTCTATCATCCGTACATGATTTGGCAAACTTTTTTTTATAATACGTGTTTGCATACCGCAACATCTCATTTGTTTTATTAATGTCTTTACCTTCTTCCGTTTTTAGGGTTGTGATTGTTAACTTTTGTTTTTTCCTCATTTTAATTATATCAAACAGACTGTACCTATCATTTACTCTATCTACATTTTTATCGTAAAATTTGATTTTATTAAAGCCTTGTTTCAGTTCAAAAATAATAATTTTTAATTCGCGTAATTCTACTAAGGCATCTTGCTGTCCCTCATTTAATTTATTTTTTGCCTCAAATAAAGCCGAATAATAAAAATCTAACATATTTCTTTGTTCAATGGCCCGATTAATTTCAACTGACTTAAAAAATGACTTTGCTCTTTTCTTAAAAACACAAAACCACCATTTTATTTTATTTGTGTCGTAGAGAGGGTTCCGTTTTAAATGAGCAATCTCATTTCTAAAATTTTCCATCGGATCATCTCCGAGCAAGGATTTTTTAATTTTCCAATACCCATAACCGTATCTTACATATGCAACAGAATTCGGCTCGATTTTAATATAAAATAGAAGAGCATGGTGATCTAAAATCGCTGCAGACCTAACTTCACATTTGTGTACTATTTTGCCAGATTCTTTATTTATATAGACCCTGTCTATAGGCCTGTGTAGCAGTATTTTGTCTAAGATACGTAAACTCTACTCGGTTCTTATGTAACATTTCCCATATATCTACCATCTTAAGATTTTGAATTACATTTACTAGAGTTTTGCATAGGTTTGCATTATTTTTTGAGTCTTTTTGTTTTATTACACAACTAAAATCGCCTAAAAGGATAACAGGCACGTCATAACCAAGGTGATTTGTCAACTTGTTTTGAAAAGATCTGTTTCTTTCACCGTGGTTTTGGGATCCTGATGGTTGGTGCATATATATTTATAAACCTAATGTTATCGATAGTAGTTGAAATTATCCGACCGTCTAGCGAATATATTACGTCTTTAATCTGTGAGCCTACCCTCTATATGATACCAGTACCCCTCAGAGAGGGCCCAACATTTGTAAAAAATCATATCCGTTTAGACATCTTATTACATCTACATTTAGCTCCTGTAAAAATGTCAATATCGTTCCTTTTTATAAAGTCATTTAATAGTGATTGTTTGACCGTGTTTTTTAATTTGTTACAATTTAAACTACAAATTGTTTTTAATAGCGCCATTGCTAACAAAATGGAGAAAAAACACTATTAGTTTCGAAGCACTTACTTTTTACGGGGCTGTTTGGCTTTCATCACTTTCCTTATTTTTATCATTTTTTCTATATACATCTTGGTCCAAAAAGTCTGTTATGTCACTTTCTATACTTACTGGTTTACACTTCAGCTACCGCAGGTAAACTGTATTAGTGAGGATTCAATATTTCCGCCGAGCATTTGGGCTTGCTCTACATCATCATTGTGTAGAACGACTAATGCGTGCGAATCGTTTCATTCAAAATTTAATTCTAGCTTTTATCATCCACATCCTAATATCTATCACTTTGTCGATATGCTTCAAAATATTCAAAGTGACGTGTACATTAAAATAAATGGGGCTTATAAGTTTTAGACAGTATTGAGGCCCAGTATCAGAAAAAAACGGGATTTTGTAGAGAAAAAAATTGTAAAATATACTGGCAATATCATTAATAAGTTTTGTTAGAAATGTTTCCTATAAATATGCGCCTAGTCTCTAAAGAACTTATTATTTAGAATTATATAATATTACATGATTATTTAGAATTATATATTATTACATTAAAGTATTAACGTGATGGATTCTTACTATCTTTTTCAAAACATTAATAAAATTATTAAATCAGCAATATAATAAATTTTTTTTACGTGGAATTAAGGGCTCATTTTAAAAAACTTTAAACATTAAAAACTATGGAGTATTCATGTACACTTGTTTTCATGGCAAGCTTGAAAAAATCGTATATAAAAAAAACTTGATATTCTAAGAAAACGCGTTGAAATAGGTATGGAAAAGGTTAGAGCAATTTTAAGGAACAGTTAATTTATCATCATATAAAATAAAAATATACAGAGTGTTCCATTTAAAATAAGTAAGTTTTTAATGTTTAAAGTTTTTTTAAATGAACCCTTAATTGTGACCTCTCTGTATATTTTATGCCAAGTTGAATTATTTATTAACTCTAACTATACAATAACAAAAAAAAATTAGTCCAGGAGCTAACGTAAAAAATATATACGGATAATTTCATCCCTCTACATTTACGAAATAATTATAAAATATGCAGATATTTCAGAAATTAGTAGACTTAGGTAAAAAAGTTTTCCATAAAATTTAATGAAAAAACCAAAAATATAATAAAAATGTTATATTTAAAATATGAAAGTTGAAGCTACTTCCGGTATAACCGGAAGTGACACAAACATGTTAATATTTTAGTTTAAGAGAGAGCATATCGATAAACTTAAACCTACAGATTTTCAAAAAAAAAATTTTAATTAGCTTCCTCAAAAGTTCTAATGCAAGCTCGTTGTGAATCACCCGGTTAAGTATGCGCAAAAAAAAAAATAATTAAAAAAAATAAAATAGCACAAAGTCACGGTTTCAACAAACTTTTCTTGTTTTTTGTTGAAAATTCAATCAGGTCTCTTTGAGAAATGGACTACTTCTTTGAATTAAAAAAAAAAGAATTCTTAAGTAATTATAATCGTGGTACAGTGTTGGTTGAAATAAACACTCAGTATTATATCTTTGAACTAACTTGTTTTTCTTGATGGCAATGGAATTCTGGCAAGTTATTTTGCAATTTCTTTACGACGATTTGTTACCTGTGGCTGTGGATTTGCAAACTTAAAAAAACTTACATTACCTCTTGCGGTATTAGGTTTAGGAAACTTGTAACAACAATACAACTATTTTCCCTTTGCGTTTTTCCATTTTAAAATACATAATTGGAAAGTTTAAAAATTACATGCCAATGACTACAAATAGCTTGAATTTTAATATGAGCAATAACGAACATAATAATATAAAACATAAAATACATCTGGCGAACTCTATCCCTTAATATACAACCCTTTAGTCCCTATTTATAACAATATATCCCCTTAATACTGAGTACCAACATGGATAGTATAGTTCTCAATAAACATGTACCCCTAGCACTACGTGCTAACACGTGTAATTATCAACACATCAAGTTCAATATTCACATACAAAAATATATATATATATATATATATATATATAAAACCTGTGTAAAAACTGGCGCTTGAACTGGGGAAGACCTGGTCATGAGCCTCCTCCGGTGCTGGTTAACTGCAAGGGTAATATTCTTCGGTGGACGGGAAGATCTATGTAAAGGCTACCAGACTGGACAGGGACGGCGCTGGTATGTCCCATAGACTGGCCACATACAGCGCAGGTATCTTCGAAGTATTGACCAAAAAAATTGACGTCAGGAAAAACAGACAAATAAAATAGAAAAAATATAAGTGGGAAAAAAGAAAGCGGCCCCTGAGATGCTAGGTGGGGCCATTAGTGATTCCAGATGTGGCTACACAGCCTCTTTTCAGGAGAATTTATATAAACAAAAGTATTGTAAAACTGAGTTATTATATAGCAATTTATTTAATTAAAACTAAATCTTCAACAATAAACGTTTAATCTTTTCTTTACAAGTCCTTCACCATTCTGTCAAAATAATATTTAAAAATAGATCAAATACTATATTAGTAATATTTATTAATATAAAAATTAAAATAATTAAAATTAATTTAATATGGTCCTACTGTGAAAATAGCACGTTACATTGTTGAATACAGAAAAGTCCGCTTTTCTGGCAACACTACACTGAAAAGAAAAATGAATTACGAAAGTCGACAGGTTTTGAAACGGACGGACATGTCTGATGACTTCTAGTCTATGGGGAGGATCCTTTACTACTGCTTTGCCACTTAGGCCAATATTAGTTTATGTTTTTTATTTTTTCCAACATACATGCTAATACTTTTAAGAAAGTAAGTGTGGCAAACAAAGTGGAGGGGTGCAAAGTGAGTTTCAGAGCGGAATTATATTTTGTCAACAAAATTATTTGCTATTGTTGAATCTAAGAGTAAAATATCTTTGGTTTTTAGAGATATTTTTTTAATAAATTTTAAAACTATTGCTGGATTCCAAGTATTACTGTATTTAACCTTCACTTAATTTTGCACCAAAAATTTGCGATAATGCTGCCCTGTATTAAGCAAGCTAAATGAGGAACCTTGGTTAAATTGTAAGGTAAGAAATTTTAGAACTAGGGCTATTGTTGGGGAGAGCATACTATTTACAATCTACAGTTTATTTACATATGATTTGTTTTCTGGCCGCATGTTAATGGACATGTCTGTTTATCCGTAGATTCATATTATTGTAAATCTAAGATATTGAAATTTTGGCATGAGAATTAGTTTACTTTTTCCATAAATTATGTGAAAGTATTTGATTCGTTGTTTAGGCATGCCTTACATATATGTATTCCGATAACGGAGGATAACGTCTAGATATATTACTAATAAAATCATTAGTATTAGTGGCTTCCGTATTTTATTAAATACATACAAAGGAAATAATGTTTTATTTAATTTGCATGCAATTGTACAGGGTCATCCAACCTAGACTGAACAGGGACCTATTTTTTGAGTTTTCCTGTGTTCTTATTAAAACCAATATAGCCATCTTGTTGACGCTTGACAGTAAAATCTATAATTGCCATTTAAAACGCAACTTTGCTTAAAACAAACGAATTACGGAGTAAAGTTGTATTTTTTTCAATGGAACACCCTGTATATTTTTTATCAAAGGTCTTTCTTTCCTGATTACATATTATATTAGCTCAACCCGTTTTTAAGATAAGAATTATCAAATTTTTAAAAAGCTGTTTCATTTTTGTTTATTGCGTTTAGAAATACCTAGTTTATATTAAATATATATACAGTGACCGGCAAAAAGTTGGACCCATATGGGAAACTTTTTTATTATTGAAATTGTAAAAAGAATATTTATGCTGATAACCTCTGCATGATTGGTAACCTAAAAATTCTGACATTAGTCACGTGACTACTCGTTTGTCTGGAAAATTGAAAAGTATATATTTTGTCGTGAAAATCTGGTATTAGAGTACCAGATATTGAAAAAAGTTTTTGGATTTTAATTTTATGCTAGTGTGCAAAGTTTAAAACGAAAATTTAAAAAAAAAATTAAATTAAAAAAAATATCAAATGTTACTTTCATATTTTCATCAATTTAATGAAAATGTGTTAAATGATTAAAAACCAATATTTAAACATTTTTATTTTCTTGACAAAATGTTATTTGCTAAAATTCAAAATTTAGCTTTTTATCATGTAACTGGCTGCTTCCAGGCTCTGTATCTAGCAACCATATTTACCAATTATAGGCATTTCTGAAACAATATGCTTACGAAAGGCAGTTCTTTCTAATTTTGAACAAGTTTTAACGTGTCTCCTAAAATGGCTCCTACTAAATTAAAAATTAGAAAAAAGAATTCTTGGAATCAATTTCTAAAAATAAATAAATTTAGTAGGAGCAATATTAAGAGACACGTTAAAACTTGTTCAAAATTAGAAAGGACTGCCTTTCGTAAGCATATTGTTCCAGAAGTGAACTACCCATAATTGGTAAATATGGTTGCTAGATACAGGGCCTGGACGCACCCAGTTACATGATAAAAAGCTAAATTTTGAATTTTAGCAAATAACATTTTTTCAAAATAATAAAAATGTTTAAATATTGGTTTTTAATCATTTAACACATTTTTATTAAATTGATGGAAATATGAAAGTTACATTTGATATTTTTTTAAATTAAAAAAATATATATATTTTTTTTATTTGATTTAAACTTTGCACACCAGCATAGAATTAAAATCTAAACACTTTTTTCAAACACCTGTTTTCAATATCTTGTACTCTAGTACCAGATTTTCACGCCAAAATATATACTTTTCAATTTTCCAGAAAAACAAATAGTCACGTGACTAATGTTAAAACAAATTTTTAGGTTACCAATCATGCATGCAATTAGCATAAAAAGTTTTTTTACAATTTCAATAATAGAAAAGTTTCCTATATGGATCCAACTTTTCGCCGGTCACTGTATAATATTCTGTAACATATTTTTTGTCTATATGGTGACTCTTTGTGCTCTCGACGTTTAGTGTTGTTGATCGTACAGGACCCATTCTAGTTACTTATAGATGTATTTTTTCTATTTTGCCGTAAATTTAAAAATATGTATTGCGACATAACTTCATTCTAATTGGAAAGCAACACTAAAATGTATTTATATTTAACTGGCAGCGACAGTAAACAATAGCCTAACCAAGAAACGCGCGATACGATCGGTTCACGGCTGCATTCATCTTTCGCAGTTGAATAAACAAGTAATTCTTTACAAATCCTTTTGCTGGTGAACTAAATGAGATTTACGTTATGAACAATTTAATTTAATTTTAATTAATCCGACAGTATATTTATCTAGTACCTGGCTACACTGCCACGCATGTAAAAAACAAAGTTGAAGTAATATTATAAAAGAATACAGGTTTCAATACTATTATCGATTTTTGTCTCATGCCAAGAAGTCGATTTTTCAAATGAAAGCCTAATTATATCATCCGTACAAAACTTTAGTTGCCTACTTCAAAAATTTTTACGTTACAAGTGGATTCTTGTGCAAGACACAGAAATCTTACCCCTGTTCATTTGGAACTGTTATAATTAATTTATTTTATGTTTTATTGAAGCTGGTAGTGTCGAATTTACTAGTAGAGTTTTAATAATCCTATCTTCAAAATTCTAATTTATTTGTGTTATGTCGAGTTTGATAATGAAGTTTTATAGTTTTTTGGCAATACTTGCTATTTGTCATTAATACAACTTTTAATCTTAAATTGGAGTATATTTCACATTCCAATGGGCTAGGTATTTTTTTCTAAATACAGCTGATTTTGATCGTTGCTGTTTGGCAACGTTGCACGTACGATATGTGTTAGGATGAAAACCAAAATTATTTTTCATATCTGTCCCTCGAGACGGCTTTTCTTATGGGCGTGGGGCCAATTATGTATTATTTGGGTCCCTTATTCAACTTTTTAGACGGTATGGACTTTTTCTCTAGGACCCTCATTTAACTTTAATTTCATAACATCCTGTATATTTAAACTACTACTTGTAAACATAAAATTATAACTAATTTAGATTTTCGGTAAATGCTACAGATAGGTTGTTGGTCTCTGGATGATTCTGCTTAGTTAATTTACAAATTTTTTAAAAATTCATCCGAAACTGAATATCTTTATTAACATGTCTTTTTTTTTTATTACAGGAACCAAGAAGATGGAATATAAGACCAGACAATGGCACGAAAAATGTTTCTGTTGTTGTGTATGTAAAGTCCCTATTGGAACGCAAAGCTTCATCCCCCGTGAACAAGAAATCTTTTGCGCCAAGTGCTATGAGGAAAAATTCGCCACTAGGTGTATTAAGTGTAACAAGGTAAATTTCCTATATGCCTTATCCAATATTTAAGGTTTTTAATAGCAAAAGTGCTAAATTTTATCTAATTTTTAAGACATTAAGCAGCGTTTACGCAAGACAAGTAGTAGTTAAAGTTTCTTGAACAAGTAACTGGTATCAAGTAGGTATTTAAGTTTGAAAGAGATTCAAATAAAGCGTTTAAGTTCTTGATCAATCAATGGCTACTCGCCCCATGTTAGTGGTACATTAAGTAACGATTACACGTGTCGAGTATCCGTTCAATTTACTTGAGCAAGTGACTTGAAACCAGTTACTTGAATAGTATAGACAGATAAGCAGCGTTTATAGGAGTCGAGTAGCCGTTCGAGTTTCTTGAACAAGTAGCTGGAATCGAGTATTCAAGTTTGAAAGTTGCTTGATTACATTTTTGATCAAGCGCTTGAATATCGGTTTATACTATTCAAGTTACTTGCTCAAGTAAATTGAACGGATACTCGACCCGTGTAAACGCTGCAATATTCAAGCGCTTGATCAAGAACTTGAACACGCAAATCAAGTGACTTAAAACCGGGCCAACTTACTTGCTCAAGAAGGCGTACCCCACCACAAAATGCAATGCTGGAATGATGGTAGTGGGGCATACTTGCTTCATATAAACATTCGTTCAAGTGAATATTTCTGTTGGATCCTCTAATGCGTGTTCAGTTTGAAGCAAAGCTGAACCTTCATGCGTGTCTCTTCGTTGTAACTTCTTGCGAAAACAAACTCTTTTTTTGTTCTGTTCACACTCAGTGTGAACATAACAAACGTAATGAGTTCTTTGCACAAAATAAATGTGAACTTTTCAACAATGCCTGCTTGTTCGGATAATTTTTTTTTCAGTTCTCTGTACTGATGTTTAAATTCAACTGCTAGATCAACTACTTGAATAAATGTAAACGCTTTATTGAATGTCTGTCAAACTTGAATGCTCAATTCCAGCTACTTGTTCAAGTAACTCGAACGGCTACACGACTCGTCTAAACGCTGCTCTAGTATTGTGTTAGCACATAGATTTAAAACAATAATTTGTATAGTTAATCAGACAACTTTAATTGTGATATAAAAGTAATTGACCAAAATAATTTACTTAAAATTAAAGTTATCTAGTTAATATGTCATAAATTAAACTAACCTGACCGGTCGGTGATAGTTTAACATTTTATTTTCACCATCACTATCATTTATTGTCCGAGAGTTGAGTTTAAATCACGAAGAGCAAAGCGACAAGGGATTTAATTTGCGTAGGCATAATAGTATAACTGTCTACTAAACTATGATTAATATAATTGTTTTACATTACGAACACATTTAAACGGTACTTATTTTTACAGTATTAATAATTATAAAAAATATTTAGGTACCTACTTATATATTTTTTCTACTCCCACATGGAAATTTTCTGTTTCCTTTACACTAAAGTAATTTGAAAAGAGACTATTCCGGTTAACTGAACGGATATGATTACATATCCGTCCTAGTTTGATATGAAACTGACCAATCACAGTGGTCAATTACAAGGAAACCAAGTTAACATGTTGTAAATTTTATAAGTCGTTTTCTGACACTTGACAGAAGTGAGGTTAAGAATATACTTTAAAAATATGCAAATTAGTCAGATATAATTGTTCTTTTTTAATTTAAATCAAAACGTTTATCCCATGCATACACAATTTTTTCCTAACGAGTGTACGAAATGGTGTGAACATTTATGGTATATATACCAAAATATATTTCTACCGAACTTTATTGTTATTTTCTGACCGAACTAAAGATTTGTGCACAGATACACTTTGTTATTTTAAAAATCTCCCGTTTTCCACTTATTTCTAGACAATTATTGCACGATTTAATGCATAAAATGTACTATGTACTATTGTGCCGATAAAAAACTGGGACAAGAGATTTACAAAAACAATGTAAGAAATACATATCCCCTAGACTATAAAAGGTGTCTAGAGCTAAAAAGGAAAAACATTCAAAATTTAAAAAGTAACCTAGGTTACATAATGGAATGTTTTGTATTTTTCGATACGGGGTGGTTAAATTTGAGAGACATAATATAATATGGATAAAGTAAATTTATTAGATTTTTTTAAAGTCAAATATTTTATAAATTATTATATTTACCATTACCACAAAATAATAAATAAAGCTAATACAGGTAATAAAATACATTTAATAAAAAGAAAAAAATTGCGAACACAAAGTTTGTCAAAACAACACAAAATTAATATTTGGTCATAGAACCATTTCTGTTTATTACTTTTTGGAGCCTTTGTGGCATACTTAAAACTAAGTTTCTACATAATTCGACAGTTATTTCATCCCAAGCTTGATTTATCCTATGACGTAATTCATCCCTGTTTCTAGGTTGAAAATCATGTTTATACATAGATTTGACCATGGCACCCCAAATGTTTTCTATCGGGTTCAAATCGGGACTCTTCGAAGCACAGGGAAGAACTGCTATGTTATTTTCTTGGAGAAAATTTTGTACAATGCGCGCTGTGTGTATTGGAGCATTATCATGCTGAAATGTGTAATTTTGACCGTATACAGCGTTTACCGATGGTATCATCACTTCGTTTAGTATATTAACGTATACTGCTGCAGTTAGTCTTCCTTCGACGATTTGGCAAAGTCCTGGTCCTCTAGCGCTAATCCAGCCCCAAACATTTATGGAGAAACGCCCACTTTGGTTGGTTTTGTGGGTGTATCTCTCATTATACCGCATGCCGGAAGGCCTATACACCCGAATTCTCCCATTATTGCATGACTGAAAAGTTTTCTCGTCAGAAAATATAACTGTTTCCCATAAATTTATTTGATTAATATATTCATGTGCAAATTCTAACCTGCCCTGTTTATTTATTTCCGTTAAAAAATTTTTATTGGCAGCACAACGGCTTCGTATATCGGAATTTCGAACCCTGTCTCTAGCGGTATTTGCAGAACCTGGAAAATTCGTCTCTTCTTTTGCCTTGATTGCAGTTTCGAAGGGATGATCCCTTAGATAATTAACCAGTCTTCTATCATGATCATCAGTAGAAATTTTAGGGGGACCAGAACCTGCATTCCTAATAATAGTCCCATGTCTTGCTATTTTTTGTTTTGCCAATAGCACGGTATTCTTGCTTACTCCCAGTTCATCTGCAATATCCCTAATAGCAACACTATCTCGCAACCGACTATAAATAATTGCCTTTTGCTGGGGGGTTAATTGTGGCATATTTACAAATAATATATGATTGTATGTTTGACGAGTCAATCATAAAGTGACAATCTTTATTGACATGCAAATTTTCATGACATTTTACTGGTACCAGGCTTGATGTAAAATTATTCTTAATAGTCTAGGAGAAAATAGAAAAATTTCCTGTCCCAGTTTTTTATCGGCGCGATGGTACCTACCGAATGAACGTTTTTTTACTAACTTGTTTGCTTTTTTTCCATGCAAATATTTGTCCACCGTGATATTTTATGATATATTTTGAACGGGGATCCAACCCCAATCGACCTGAAGAGTTTTATTATATAGAAAAATAACTGGTAAATCTTCCTTAAATAGTGGAAGACGAAGATTAGTACATAACCACAGATAAAACAGATTTGTAGAAAAAAATGTATTTCATTTTTTACTAAAGGATTTAAGGTTATGGTATTTCTACAGTATTGCCACTTATTTTTCCACGTTAAGAATGTTGCTAGTTTGTAAATAGGCGATTATTTTTAATAAACTTTACCATAGCGAACGTTTAAAGTTCATATTAATGCACAAAAGCCATTTTTAACTGTTTACAACAAATTTTACAGCTATTTTGTTGTACTTTCGGAGGTAGGTACCTATAGTTCTTACGTAAGCAGAAATAAACCCGAACAACCCTCTCCAGAAACTCCACCTACGGCGTCGTGCTCAATTTACTGCTTCGTGCTCCTCCACTCTTGTTGTACAATCTACTAAAAAAAATCGCTTCTGCAACTTTTTTTAATTAAGTTATTTGTGTTTTGGAATTGGCACGATACTTTGTTTTTTATTTTGTCAGGTAGCTTTGTTCATGCCAAATTTTGTTGATTGATGAAGTGACAAGGTCTGTTTTTAATTAATTTATTGTGACATTACCGATTTTGAGTTTTATTACGACCCGAGTATTATTCTCCTAATAAATATGTGACATTATTTTTTTTCATAGCCTATATTTGTAATTTACAGTAGCGATACTTTACAACATCGAACATATGAGAATTTGATAACTATTGTTAATTATCTGGTTGCCTACCTACAAGAAATCACTTTTCATGTTATTATTGTAGAATCAAAAAATCAAGATACCTGTTTTCAAATAGATTGTTTTCATTATTAACCACTCGAATAACCATAATCAGTAATAAGTGGCAAGGTGGAAATAGTATATTATTGACCAAGGTTTAGACAGATACTTTTATTGACCGAGCGGCAATAATAGTTGTCTAAACCGTGGTAAATATATTATTTTTTCCACTGCTAACACATTTACAACATTAAATTATTAATTAAAGTTAACATACCTTCTTAGGGTTGCTTCTGTTTTTTTCAGTCAAGTTACCTTTGCTTTGAAATTTGCAGCATTTTTTTATCTTGTCAGATGGCATTCTTAGTTGTCAGTATTTGTCGATTTGTCTAAACATGACGTTTTAAAAAAGGTCAAGTTGCCTGTTTTATATTGTTTTTGCCAGAAGCCTCTATTATTGACCGTTGTCAATAACGACGGTTAATAATAGAGGTTTCTGGCAAGGGGTAAAGAAAACGATTTCTAAATATAATAATCGGTCAATAATGAGTGATTTTAAAGTTAGTAGTGGAAAAACTTATTTCTAAGGTTAATAATCGGTCAATAATGGCCGTTTTATAGGGTAATGATGGAAACATTATTTTTAAAATGTATTACAAATAGTGAATTTAAATTAGCTGACGCCTTTCTTCAACTAAAAACTAGCAAGAAAACTAGAACAATGCAATAGTCAAAGAAGTATAATTAATTTAATATAAGCGCCCCGACAGAAATTCCTTTTTCAGCTGGGGCTTGCTACGGCTCGTGCCTAGATTTTTACAATTATCTCTAATAAATCTATGTATTGAGTTTTTTTTATTGGTAAGAATATGAATTATAGTTGACTATACCGTAATTAAATATCAAATGAAATCAAAAGTTATAATGAGGCTGCGATGGAATTAGCGTCAGTCATTCATAGAATTGCGAATTTCTACGTCCGCTAATATTTTACTGGGTGTTTCCGACAAGGTGCCCGCCGCTATATTTTTTTGTATTTAGCGATTCAATAAGACAGTGGTGGCGATAAGGGCTGGCAGAGCTCACTATGCGGGGAGGCCCCACTTTGCTCTCGTTGGCATTGGTTAGAATGTAAGAGAGAGAAAGAGAAAAATCATAGTTGAAATACCTGTTCTTATTGTGGATTTAAAAAAATTATTGAAATAGTGTTGCTATGTTAAAACGTTTTTTCTTAGAATTTAGTTAATGAAAACGGAAAAACTATAATAATGAGAAGGAATTACATTTTTTTATAGTATCTCGTAACAAAACTTGCCAAATAATTTTTAATGAAAACACAAACGTTGCAATCGGCGGTTAAAAGTAAAAGTGTCGGAACTTTCACTATAACAATTATGTCGTAAATAAAACTGCCAATGCTAACTGCCACCACTCAGTGGCAATGACGGACCGGAATAGAGGAGACATAAATCTTAAATTTCCAACAAAAAGTAAGACACTACTTTAGTTAAAAAACAATAATTTTTATTACATTTTGTTATATTTTCTATTGTGGTTAAATACCAAAGCTATCTCTGCTTATTATAGAACTTTTTAAATTTTTCATTAATTTTTCAAAGTTGGTAATGATTTATTTGATTAAACAATCAAACATACTTTAAGAAAATCTCCAGAAGAAGACTAGACATGTGGTAAAATAGAAGCGCCGATCAATCATTCCTCTCTATGTCCACGTAAATCTATTTAGGTATTAATTAATCATTGCTACTTTGATACATACTTTTATAATATTACTAAAACAGAATTTAGATACTTGTAAGAATATACAACATTTTTATGGCAAATTTTCGTTTTAAATAAGTATTTTTTATTTAAAAATTGAAACTAAAAAAATGTTATAATTAACAGTAAATGTTCCACAAAACTGTTGACGCATTCTAGAAAACACATCACAAGCTGTTCGTTTTCTAACATGGAATCATGCTTTATAAGTAAATAGTATTTTACGTTACAAGGACGGTAGGTGACTTATTACAGTACGAGTTGGTTTACGGACGAGGCGACGTAGGAGCCGAGTTTGGAATATAAACGAATTCTGTAATAACACCTAACGGACGTGTATCGTATGATATTTTATTTCATTTTGTCATTATAATCCTTTTTTAAAAGATTTAATAGAAATGTTTATTACAAATTTTAAAATATTATTGGCAATATTAAATCACATGACCTTAAATTATAACTTTTGCTTGTCACTGTCAAATAGATAAAATTACAATATTTGAGTAAAGAATATAAATATAGTTTAAATAAAATAAAAATTACTAACTTTAGTTAAGCAAAATATTTAAAAAATTATAAAAGAGAGTCTATTCTATAGTTGCGTAATATTTTTCATTTACTATGGTTGGTAGAAAATTTTTTTTACAAGTTAAATCATCTAAATAGAGTTACTTGGTATCGATAAATATATAGTCAAAATAAAATAAAAATTACTAACTTTAGTTAAGTAAACTATTAAAAAATTGTAAAAGAGAGCCTATTCTGTAGTTGCGTAACATTTTTCATTTACTAAAGTTGGTAGTTAGTACAATATGTGTACTTGAACACTTTGTTTTCTATAATTTTAAGTGACAACTTGTCAAAAATCCAAAGTCAAAAGTCATTATTTCTAAAAACAAAAAATGGTTGCTAGGCAATACATTACAGTACCTGACACTGTAATGTTCCACTTACCGGCCGCAAATGCGTACATGGTAAGTTGATTTACTGAACAAAATGAAATAAAAATACTTTTCCTTAGGGAGGCATACAGAATGACGGATAGGCTGCCACTCTTTCAATAAAATTAATTGTGCATTTATGCTTAATTCATTGTACCTACTATGATAATAATAAAACAATATTTTACAATGGATTATTTCTTCAAATTACCCGCTATTAGGTAGATATTAAATTACCTAATTTATATATCCGTACCTAATTTTAAATTTTTGCCCATGGGGTAATGTGTTTAATATTATTTTCTTAACTGTAATAAAAATATGATAAATTCTTCTATTATATCTCCCGTATATTTTTCAGGTTATCACTAGCGGAGGAGTAACCTATAAGAACGAACCATGGCATCGTGAGTGCTTTACATGTACAAATTGTCAGAAGAGCCTGGCTGGCGAACGCTTTACTAGTCGCGACGAAAAGCCATATTGTGCCGATTGCTTTGGCGAACTTTTTGCCAAGCGCTGCTTTGCTTGCAATAGGCCTATCACCGGAATTGGTGGAACTAAAGTAAGTAGAAAAATTGAACTGCTGCTGGTAGAACTCGTCCAATAAGTGTTCTGAACTATGACGCTGCTAATATTTTTTCTACCTAAGTATTAATACAGACGTATACCGTATTGGCAAATTCGAATCTAGGGTGCGAAATCTCTAATGCAACCAAGAGAGAAGGCACATATGGGCAAAACCTTCAGTTAACAAGAGACACCCAACCACTCTCCTACATTTCTAAAAGGGGGATATGTGTGTGGTGTGGCCGAGTCGACGTATCGATTGCTCCGTGGCTGCTTCGACCGCGTGTTCTAATGAATGGAAGGTGGGAGGTAGGGGATAGTGTGTTCTCTGTTTAACGTGTTAAACGCTACTAATAATCTCTGTCTGATGCGTTAATATCGGCACCCTAGATTCGAGATTGCCAAAACGGTATAGTATTTTACGTTACAAGGCCGGTAGGTGACTTATTACAGTACGAGTTGGTTTACGGACGAGGCGACGTAGGAGCCGAGTCTGGAATATAAACGAGTGCTGTAATAACACCTAACGGACGTGTATCGTATGATTTTTTAATTCATTTTGTCATTATATTCCTTTTTAAAAAGATTTAATAGAAATATTTATTTCAAATTTTAAAACATTATTGGCAATATTAAATCACATGACCTTAAATTGTAACTGTCTTTTGCTTGTCACTGTCAAATAGATAAAATTATAATATTTGAGTAAAGAATATAAATATAGTTTAAATAAAATAAAAATTTCTAACTTTAGTTAAGCAAAATATTTAAAAAATTATAAAAGAATTCTATAGTTGCGTAACATTTTTTATTTACTAAAATTGGTAGAAAATTTTTTTTACAAGTTAAAGCATCTAAACCGAGTTACTTGGTATCGATAAATATATAGTCAAAACAAAATAAAAATTACTAACTTTAGTTAAGCAAAATATTTAAAAAATTGTAAAAGAGAGTATATTCTGTCATTTACTAAAGTTGATAGAAAAAATACTTTTACAAGTTAAAGCATCTACACAAAGTTATTTGGTATCGATAGATATATATTGAAAACAAAATAAAAATTACTAACTTTAGTTAAGTAAACTATTTAAAAAATTGTAAAAGAGAGCCTATTCTGTAGTTGTGTAACATTATTCATTTACTAAAGTTGGTAGTTGGTACAATATGTGTACTTAAACATTTTGTTTCCTATAATTTTAAGTGACAACTTGTTAAAAATTCAAAGTAAAAAGTCATTATTTCTAAAAACAAAAGATGGTTGCTAGGCAATACATTACAGTACCTGACACTGTAATATTCCACTTACCGGCCGCAAATACATGGTAGATTGATTTACTGGACAAAATGAAATAAAAAAATAATCAATCGTTTGAATCCTGATGAAACTTTTCAAACTTTCAGTTTGTGGTTAGTTGATCCAAGGGTTTGTCTAACTATAACTATAATTTTGCCTAATTTTTGTTCTCGTGTCAAACAGTGTCTGAGGAAACAAGCAGTTACAGACGGACTGACAAAGACCGAGGTAGTTCCATAATTATTTGGTTTGTCCAATTTCGCTAATCGACACGAAAAATTCAAATTGTAGCGTAAAAATTTCAGCCTAAGGAATTGAAAACATATTTTTAAAAAATATTGCTAATTAAAAATGTACCTAAGCCAATTCAGTTTTTGGAAAATGTAATATTTTATGTGCGTGTCCGTTGCAAATACATATTTGATGCTAATCATCCAAACTATATCACTACTACAGTTACTACTTTTTAAAATTATAATACGAGTTTTGATTTCCCTATAAAAGTTTCCCGCCAAAAAAAAACGATAATAGTAGGATTTATTAAAATTCGGGGAAATGGCCTGTATTTTCTCCTCCCTTAATATACTAAGGTTTTCAAAACAATTTTACATATTGGTTTGGTCGATAAAATTGACGTCGACTTTCTTAATAAAGTTCTCAATAAAAATTTCAACTAATTTGGGACATTTTTTTAAATACCTTTATGGTATTATAAAAAATATTGTTTGGTTATTTTATTTTGTGTTGCACAAAGATGTTAAACAATAATTATCCAATCAGGCAACGTTGACTAATACAAATAACATTTTCAGACATTATATACTTACAGTCAAAGTTGTCTGATTAATAAATATTGAAATAAGATAACCTGACCACTTTGATTGTATGAAAATCATTTCTGCCAATGTCATGTATGTCACTGTCTAAGTTGCTGGTTGGTTAATAATTATTTAAAATATTTAGGCAACCTGACGTAATGTTCGCCTATGATGTTATAACTTGACAGCGCAGCCCCTCATCAAAGAATGTTCTTGAGCGCCATAAGATTTATATAATAACTATTATACTATATCTTTTTTTTCAGTTTATCTCATTTGAAGATCGTCACTGGCACAATGATTGCTTTTTCTGCGCAAGCTGCCGTACTAGTCTAGTTGGTCGCGGATTTATTACAGATCAAGAAGATATTATCTGTCCTGAATGTGCTAAGCAAAAACTTATGTAAGAAGCAATCGCACAGAATGGGCCATGAAAATGTCCATTTTGATGAAAATAATTTGGTTTTTTGAGTTTTAATTTTTTTGTTGGACAACCATTAAAATATTAGTACAAATTAGAAAACCAAAATATCTTCATATAAAAGGTTTTCTTTTTTACATATAGTTTTTAAGAATCAGTTTCCATAGGACCCGACATGATAACACGCACACAAATTACACATACACACAGTAATACTTACACACAATAAAAAGAAAAAAAGAAGAAAAAAAAATAACGTTACACGATTTAATTTTGTTTCCATCATTAGCTAATGTTCTACATAGACTTTACTTTAGGCACGTTTAAAGTTATGTACAGTGTATCCCAAATTCGATGCTTATCATGGGTATCTCGGAAACTATAAGAAATACAGTATAGGTCAAATGGTGGCAAAGTTGCGGAATTTTGTGCCCAGTAATATCGTAAAAAAATTGAGCTTTCTTTTTTACTTTACTGATGATGTAAGAATAACATCAAAACGTTTAAAAGTTATTAAGTGTGATAGGTACATGGTTGAATTTAGGGCTAAAGAGATTTTAAAAAACAAAATAAATAATGCAGGTTCATATTTAAAAAATGAAAGTTGATAACAGTTCCACAATAACAAAACATTGTACCGAAATTCCAAAAATACGGTGGTATAAGCTAAAAAAGTTCCTTTAACAATTATTTTTCTGTAGCGGTTAAAATAAGTCAGATAAATTTAAAAAAAACAAAAACTCGAAATTTTAGTTTTTTTTTAAATATTTCAAAAAATAAAAAAGATGGCTCAAGTGTTTTTACGATATTACAATTTTTTTACGATATTATTATTGCTGGGCACAGAATTCCGCAACTTTTCCACCATTTGACCGATATGTATTTATTATCTATATAATCTATATTATAGTTTCCGAAATATCCATGATGAGCAACGAAATTTGGAACACCCTGTACATCCCTCTTATTAAAGCCTATAATAAACCATTTATCTTCAGCAAGGATTGTGAATAACAAAGTATTATGATTTGTAACTCTATATATCTATATATCCACGCTAAATATCCATATTACGGTAAATGGTTTCCACCCTAAACTATTAAACATATTATTTAATTTTCGTTAGTAGATATTTTTTATCGCCTTTAGTATTAAAATAAATTTTAGTCAATTTATTAGCTAATGAAGTTTTGCGCCATAATGTTATCCTATATAATTAATAATATTTATTTAGATTTAGTACGCTTTTGTAATAAAAATAGAATATATTATTATAAAACGTAAGTCTTTTAAAAGATGCCTTAAATGTAAAAAATATTTTTAAGATAGGTATGATGTGCATTATATTATACCTGTATTTTTTATTATTGTTGTAATAAAAATTAAAGCAGAAATACGCAAATAGTATATTATTAACCAAGATTTAGACAGATACTATTATTGAGCGTCGATTAAGGACGTGAGACCATCTGTCTAAACCGTGGTAAATATATTATTTTTTCCACTACTTACACATTTACAACACTAAATTATTAATTAAAGTTAACATACCTTCTTAGGGTTGCTTCTGTTTTTACAGTCAAGTTACCTTTGCTTTGAAATTTGCAGCATTTTTTTTATCTTGTCAGATGGCATTCTTTGTTGTCAGTATTTGTCGATTTGTCTAACATGACGTTTTCATATATTTTTAAAATAAAAAAAGGTCAAGTTGCCTGTTTTATATTGTTTTTGCCAGAAGCCTCTATTATTGATCGTTGTCAATAACGACGGTCAATAATAGAGGCTTCTGGCAAGGGGTAAAGAAAAACGATTTCTAAAGTTAATAATCGGTCAATAATGAGTGATTTTAAAGTTAGTAGTGGAAAAACAATATTATACACTAAAAATTATTCTCAAAAGTGTTCGTGCACCTTACACATACTACAATATTTGGTGCCATTATTGTTAAATGAATTTGTCGATATTCTTTCGTGACAATAAATTATTTTTTAGTAATTTAATCAGTAAATATATGCTATAAAATAGTAAAAATTAAAAACTATTTCTAATTTCAATAATTGAAAAAGTTCCTTTTTAAAGTCAATTATAAATTGTTTATGATTCGTAGAAGTTTATTCTCTAAAAACAATGTAGATGCCGCTCTCTAGAAAAACATTATCATATTTTTGTTTCGATATTTGCTTGGCGTGAAGAAACAAACACTTTTTTGTAATTATTACTATGTCAACCTCTAGATCCCAAATCCACTATGATTTTTTAAATGTATTGTTAAAGAAATTTTATTTTTAGATTTTTATTGTATAGTCATAATTAAAATTTAAGTATTTTACTAGTTTATGATACATATTAGCAGAGGCTAAACCAGTTGAGAAAGTTAACAAGTCAGTCAAACTCTATATGGGCTTGCCTCGCTACGTCGTTGGTGCGCCCGCAAAAATATCAGTCATTTGTCAGGGTGTTTCTCATATTTATGAGGTGCCTTACTCACACTCAATTTCACATTTTTGATGGTATATCTGATACACTGTGTGCTTTGCGCATATTACAATACTCTCGGAAAGTAGCCTGGCTGTATCTCTATTGGCTTCCGGGTGATTTTTTAAATGAAATTTTTTTTTTATTTAATAATAAACACAAATATTCCAACTTATTCGTAGTCGCCCGTGGAACATTTTGCGTAATCTTGTTCATATCTAGTCCATATCTATTTTGTTTTCTTTCTTTTTCGTATAACAGGATAATGTTTCAATAAAGTTGAGGTGACTTTTGTGGCATCGTTTTGGTCTATGAGAAAACTAACGTACCTCAGATCCCAAGGCTACTGTGCCTTTCGCAAACGTTCCCGTTGTACTTGGCTGCTCGACTGGTCTGGAAATTGCTATATTGATCCATTTTGTTCGTTAATTAACTGCTTCAACTGTTATTCTATTTTAACTAATTTTAAATTAGTATTAACATTTATGGAATGTTATAAAGTTTATGCTATTTGAAGAAATAAATTACCGGGCTTTGCTTATGGGGTTATTGTTATTAATGTTATTCTTTAATAAAATCTTATTGGAAGATTCTAGATTCTATGTTTTTTTTTTAAACTTTAATTCACCCAACACGTTGTGCCTTTTGCACAGATTCGCGATAGAAACCGTAAAAGGTGTCATAGCCACAGTGGCGTATTTAGGGGGGGGCTGCAGCCCCCCCCCCCCCCCCCCCCTGCTATGAGCTTGGGTCTACAAGTCTAATTGCAGACTAATTTATCGTCTCACGCTTGGACTCCTTTAAATAATGTATACTTGCCTTAAATTACAAAGGTCGTGTAGGAGATTTAGTTTTTAAACTTTTCCTTCTAAAAGTCCTATTTTATATAGAGATTAAGGTTTCGGACGCATCTCGTTTTATTTATTTATTTATGATGCAATTTTAAAGGAAAACGAGTAAAAAGAATAATATTTTATAGTATTTTGCTTTTATATACTTGTCTGTTCTGTTTTTCCTTTTTTATAGCTATTTTAAATCAAAAATATAACCCGATGCCATAAAATATTTTTACAACAAAAACAGAAAACAATTAGGTAAGTATTTATTTTTAAAGAGAAAAATTAAAGAAAAAAATGTAGTTAAAACATTTTTTATGGATGGAGTGTGATAATTTATAATAAAAAATGGTACGGGAAGAAACGAGAATGCATATACATGAATGAATATGAATGAATATACAAAACAGCACTTGGAGCGTTTTCACACGGCACCATATATCGCGCGCGATAAATGGTCGCAATATTGCTTTACACCAAATTATGTGTTCTCTAATATCGCTTGTGTGTGAAAATGGCTCATTCGAAAACACATAATTTGGTGTCAAAGCAATATTGCGACCATTTGTCGCGCGCGATATATGGTGCCGTGTGAAAACGCTCTTAAGAAGGAGTATTTCAAAACCTAAGCATTTTCACCAAAAACTACTCTTAGATCTACGCTCCTAAAATACATGATTTCCGAAAATATCATCAATTTTGGCGTGGTGAGCGATATTTACTTTATTTGTAATCAGAAAAAACCGAGCCCGAAAAACGCTGGTTAGAGTCATACACGTCTTATGTTGATATTTTGGATTGACACCACCCAACAAACACTGATTGAGGGATTTTAAATGGGCCATTTAAGGTATTGATGGTTTATTGCTGTTGCAAGTTTTTTTTTTTTTTTTTTATGATAAAACACCTGCACTGTAGGAAAAATCCTTTAAGGCGCTTTGGGAGCGGTGCGAGTGCGAAAAAAGCGATTAACGTTGGTCTTGAAACGTTGAAGATTGTATTCATTGGGAAACACGACCTCAGGAAGATCATTCCACAAAGATGACGTTCTCCAGATGAAAGAATTCTTGAACAATGAAGTTCGAGGAGTATTTCTGTTTTGCATTGCTCTAGGTGGAATCAAGTGGGCAATGTCAGTCGAACACCTGCCATGGAAATATCTGTAAAAGAGAGCCAAATCACCAACCTGTCTTCGATGCTCCAGGCTATCGAGGGTCTTGGTCAGCTCCAGGTCGCCGATCAGACGAACGGCTCTCCTTTGAATGGAATCCAGTAGCCGAAGAGTGTGCTTGGGTGCAGAGCTCCAGACATGAGAGCAATATTCTAATGATGGTCGAATCTGGGCTTTGTAGAGTGTCAAAAGTTGATGAGGTGTGTACAACCTTTTGGTGCGGAAAAGTACACCAGTTTCTGTGCAGCTGCCCTGGCAATTGCGGCAACGTGATCATGCCAAGACATATTACCTCCCAGATTGACCCCCAGCAAATTAATAGACGGTGCCAGGGGAATTGCGTGTCCTGCCATGACTATATCCGGTTCTGCAATGTTAACCTTTTTGGAGAAGACTGCTGCCTGGGTTTTCTTAGCATTAAATTCGACTTGGTTACTGTCACCCCAAGCCAAAATTTCTTCCAGGTCATTGTTGAGGCGCAATACTTCATGCTGCCTGCGAAGATGTGCGTCGGCAGCGGATGTTTGGGGAGTCAAGGTAAAAGATGAGACAAGTGTGCTGTCATCAGCAAAGCTATAAATTGGATTTTGGGTTTTCACTAGAAGGTCGTTAATATACAGTAAAAAGAGGGTAGGCGACAATATGGACCCTTGAGGAACACCGGCATTGATGGTGAAGGTGTCTGAGAGAAACCCGTCAATCGCCACTTGCAGAGAACGGTTCTTAAGGAAGCTGGTTAACCATAAACAAAATCCATTAGGCATACCGTAGGATCGCAATTTACTTAGAAGCCCATCGTGCCAAACACGATCAAAAGCCCTAGAGATGTCCAGTGCAACAGCCCGGGATTCTCTATGATGTTCGATGGTGTTGCTCCAAAGATGGGTGACATATGCCAAAAGGTCACCTGTTGATCTAGACTTTCGAAAACCGCATTGATGGTCGCTGATAATGTTAAGCCCTTCCAGATACTTTAGGAGTTGTTGGTTAATAGCTTTCTCCATTACTTTTGAAATTACTGAAAGCAATGCGACGGGTCGGTAGTTGCTTGGCAGGGTCTTTTTACCTTTGTAATGGGCTGGACACGCGCCGACTTCCAGCAGGATGGAAATATTCCTTTTTTGTAGGATAAGTTGAAAAGTCTACAAAATACTGGTGTAAGTTCATCGGCGCATGTCTTGAGAACAATGATAGGAATTTCGTCTGGACCAGAAGCTTTATTGACGTCGAGTCCTTTAAGAATCCGTTTAACAAGACGCTGACGGAACACGATTTCAGACATTTGCGATTGAACTGAGGGAATGTTGGGTGGTGATTTTCCCTGAAAGTCTACAGTGGAATGCGAGGAAAACAGTTCAGCAAGAAGGTGGCTTTATCCCCGGCTGTGGTTGCTATTGTGCCGTCTGAACGTGTTAGAGGTGGAATAGTTGACTTTGTAAAGTTTTGGCTGACAGCCTTAGCGACTGACCAAAAGGACCTTGATCCGTTAGGACTGGCAAGAAGTTTGTTTTTGATTCTCTCGTTATGAGCCTCTTTGCTTTGGTCTAACATTTGCTTACATTGGTTTCGGGTGGTATATATTATATAATGCACGTAGTTACTCCGAGAGTATATCAAAGTGTTGGTCAGCGCTCTTTTGAATATATTGCACCAAGAATTTTTAATCTAATGCCTATTACCCTAAGAAATGAATCGGCAAGAATGTCCTTTAAACACAAATTAACTACTTGGCTAGTTGAAAATGACATCAACCTAGTATAATTTCTCTTCTTCTCTCTCCTAAACTCCTTTTTGCTACGGCTCAATAAGTTTAAGTATTTACTATATCACTGCATACTTGAAATTTAAGAGGTTTCTTTCAGCATTATTTTTCTTTTCTTCTGTAATATGTGTTGTTACTGGGTATTATAAGTTGTTCTGATTGTTTTGAATTTTTAATTTTAATTTTCTTTTGTTTTCTTTGGTTGGTCTTAGAATATATGGCCTGTGGTTTCTCTGGGTTTTTTTTTCAGATGTTAAACTTTATTTACTAATTAGGTAAATTAGCTAATAAATAATTTTAGTTACTATTTGGGCATACAACCATCCTAGACTGCTGACTAGTCTTGGATGCGAAGTGAACAAGGCCTCATTCCGCAACTGATGACGAAACCACCAGCTCCTCAGCCCCTGCTAAACATGATTTCCTGCAACTGCAAGAAAGGTTGTACCAACAACTGCGGTTGTAGAAAGGCAGGACTCAAATGCTCGGCTGTTTGTAACCACTGCAGCGGTTAATATTGCGAGAACATACCAGACCTTATCGACGATCCACCGTCAGATGACGATTTAGATCAACCTGATGATGAAGAAGTGTTGACACAGCAAGCTGTCCCCATAAGAAGTGTTGTGGATTTAGAGGATCAGTCTGGTCCGTCAAAGATTTACAAAAATAACTAGTATATATAATAAAATACATAAGCAAGTTCAATAGTGCATAGGCTCTGAACATATTTCATATTATAAAAAAAACTTCAAATAATAAATTTGTACTTACTACATGGTTTTTTTTTTGATAATTATAACACTTATTTTGTTTATTACTAATCTCATCAGCTTTGGACATCTGTATCTCAAGAACTATTAGGTCTAATTAAACGAAACTAGTGTCATTTTGTTGAAAGATTAGCCCTTCTCTATTATTGTTATGATAACTTTTTCGTAAAATAGTTTCTTGATGGTTAAAACCGACAAAAACTAAAAAAAAATCTATTTTGGAAATTTTGCACAAGTTTGAACTGCCATAACTCAGAAACTATTCAACCTACAAGGACGAAATTAGTCTCGTTTTTTTGAAAATTTCGTTTGCTTTTAGATTGTATATAACTACTTTTGCCGTAATATTAGTCCTTGGTGGTTAAAATTGGCAAAGCCTGATAAAAGTAACAAAATTTAAGGTTTTTGAGATATTTAACAATGATCCGGAGGGCTTTCGAGGTCGAAAATTTGAATTTGTTATTACCACTTTATCAGATACAACATATCAAAAAATCAGAACTACCTTATTTCATGTAAGGTAAAATGTACCAATTCCATGGACTATAAAGCAACAGTTTCATTTCTAAATTGGTATACTTTGAGTTCAAACAATTAATCATACTCGCAGCAGAAAAATTCAGTTTTTTAACGATATTTCTATTCTAAAATAAAAATTTGATAACCTACATTCTACGAGGCTGCTAGTTGTCCATCGTTGGAAATAAGAAACAATAATTTATACCAAACTCTTGAAAAATTTTAATTTTAGAACAACCCCTAAAAACTGAATTTTATGCCCATGCCTGGACATACCCCAAAGGCCACAAATATAGCCTCTTTTTAAAGTTAAATAGCAATTTATGTTTAATAATTCCATTTAATTAATGTTGGGATATATTGTAGAACGACACTTTTACTATGCCTTGATTAATAAGATTAACAAAAATAATAATAAGTAAATTAATAATAATAATAATAATAATAATAATAATAATAATAATAATAATAATAATAATAATAATAATAATAATAATAATAATATTTATTTTCTCTTTAGTCTTAGTACATATCATTATAAACAACAAAAAAATAAATATTAGCAAAGGTTAGCAAATCTAGAAAATAGACACTATAATATTGAACCATAATTTTCCAAACTGGACTTACTAAGTCTAAAAGAAGACTTGTCAGCAGTCCAACCCCAATCGAGAGGATTCTTCTCGTTTCCCAGCCACTTCTGTACCTGAAAAAAAACAACTAAGAACCATATCTCGCAAAAATCTATAGTGACTGATAGATAGCCTTTTAAAAGAAAAAAACGCGCGAGATGTAGGGGGCCACACTCATTCAGCAAACCGACCAAAGAAAATCATATTTGAAAAATGTGGGAGAGGTAAAAACCCAGACATCAGCTACTCGTCAACTTCATTCACATACCGAGCACAACCCGGACTAGCCTTGTTTCTGCATGCGTTCAGTGGTTGTGACACAACATCCGCCCTTTTTGGACAAGGGAAAATGAAATTTTTATCGATACTGAAAAAACAACGGCACCTGCAACAAAACGCTGAAGTTTTTCTGAGCCCCAATTCCACACCTACGCAGGTCACCGAAGCAGGAGAGAGCTTTCTCGTTTCGCTATATGGAGGCAATAGTGAATCCCAAAATCTCAATGACCTTCGCTTCCAGTTGTTTACAAGAGCGGCAGCTAAGTCTAAAATAAACCTCGCCAGGTTGCCTCCGACCAGGGATGCTGCAATATTTCACTGTCTGCGTACTTACCAACAGGTAAAGATTATATTTTATATTATATTTTCTGTCTGAAGAGGTTTTTTCTTTTAAAAGGCTATCTATCAGTCACTATAGATTTTCGCGAGATATGGTTCTTAGTTGTTTTTTTTTCAGGTACAGAAGTAGCTGGGAAACGAGAAGAATCCTCTCGATTGGGGTTGGATGCGAAGTGAACAAGGCCTCATTCCGCAACTGATGACGAAACCACCAGCTCCTCAGCCCCTGCTAAACATGATTTCCTGCAACTGCAAGAAAGGTTGTACCAACAACTGCGGTTGTAGAAAGGCAGGACTCAAATGCTCGGTTGTTTGTAACCACTGCAGCGGTTAATATTGCGAGAACATACCAGACCTTATCGACGATCCACCGTCAGATGACGATTTTTAGATCAACCTGATGATGAAGAAGTGTTGACACAGCAAGCTGCCCCCAAAAGAAGTGCTGTGGATTTAGAGGATCAGCCTGGTCCGTCAAAGATTTACAAAAATAACTAGTATATATAATAAAATGCATAAGCAAGTTCAATTGTGCATAGGTTCTGAATATATTTCATATTATAAAAAAAAACTTCAAATGATAAATTTGTACTTACTACAAGGTTTTTTTTTGATAATTATAACACTTATTTCGTTTATTACTAATCTCATCAGCTTTGGACATCTGTATCTCAAGAACTATTAGGTCTAATTAAACGAAACTAGTGTCATTTTGTTGAAAGATTAGCCCTTCTCTATTATTGTTATGATAACTTTTTCGTAAAATAGATTCTTGTTGGTTAAAATCGACAAAAACTAAAAAAAAATCTATTTTGGAAATGTTGCACAAGTTTGAACTGCCATAACTCAGAAACTATTCAACCTACAGAGACGAAATTAGTCTCGTTTTTTTGAGAATTTTGTTTGCTTTTAGATTGTATATAACTACTTTTGCCGTAATATTAGTCCTTGGTGGTTAAAATTGGCAAAGTCTGATAAAAGTAACAAAATGTAAGGTTTTTGAGATATTTAACAATGATCCGGAGGGCTTTCGAGGTCGAAAATTTGGATTTGTTATTACCACTTCATCAGATACAACATATCAAAAAATCAGAACTACCTTATTTCATGCAAGGCAGCACCCCTATTTTAGTACGATTTCCATGGACTATTAAACTAACATACACATTAGATTTATGTAGGGTTTGAATCTTTGGAAAAAAAATTGTGTGGAAAAGGTAATTTAAATAAATGACGTCTTTACTGAGCTAATGAATTTCTTAAGATATTCTAACAGCTTTAAAAATTAGTACAAGGACTCTATTAGACGTGGAGTTGGATCGCCCGATTTACTATAGCAACTCACAAACTTATGGGGACTTTCCAGTATCTATCCTTTAATGTTTCCCAGGAGGCTTTTATATGCATATGAACCAGTAATAGACCAAGAACTAGCAATGAATTTACCTAAGGTAATTTTAGCACACCAGAAAATTAGTAAAGAGACTCTTGCAAATGTATTGAATAGAGATATGCGATGTGTCTGGATATACAGGGACAAGGAAATAGTGCGAATTATCGAGACCCCTTATAAAAAGTAACTTTTTCTTATAAGGGAATTCGCGCACTATTTCCTTGTCTCTGTATATCCAGACACATCGCATCTCTATTCAATACAATTGCAAGAATCTCTACTAATTTTCTGGTTTGCTGAAATTACCGTAAGTACCTAATTGCTATAGTCCTTGGTCTATTACTGGGTCATATATGCATATAAAAGCCTCCTGGGATACATTAAAAGATAGATACTGGAGAGTCATAATTAAATCTTTTAGTGGCTTTAACAACTAACAGTAATGTATCTTCAATGGCAAATTGCAATCTAACCATAGATGGCCCCACAGCATTAACCCTTAAGTGTACCATAAATGGCTGTTTGGTGGACCATAAAAAAATCTTCATCATAAGCCTACGAATGGGCCAAAAGGAAACCAGCGGGCATTATGTAGGTGGCCCATAGTTGGTTGCTGTTTAAATGCCCAACATTGCAGTGCTGGCTACTGTTCGCATTTCCGTCAATGGACCATTTATCAGTGTTTGTTAGGCAATATTCATATTTTTCACAAATATAAAAAATGTTGTTTTTTTTTTAAATAAAGAGCCTTCAGCTAGGAATATCAAAAAAAAAGTAAAAAAAAAACATTTACAAAAACAAATTTAATCCAACCAGGCAGAGAGGGAGGAGGTAATAATTTAATTTTTGAAATTTGATAGTAGTTAGGTGAATTTTAATCGAACTTTGGGCGTGGCCCTGAAAATGATTCGCCTGCGGCGCTTTTCCGCCTTCACTGGGTACAATATCATGAAATATACATGCCCCCAGCATATTTCCTGGCTACGCTACTGCATAGCCATAAGACAACGCCTTTAACCTAGACGACAACGCCTTTTAACAGACGACGGTAGACGATGACGATGACCAAGATTTCATTTGCGAATTATGTTTTCCCGCTTTTGATTACAGGTATAATTTAGAAACCCAGTAGTACAGTATGGGAAACCAGTTTTCTAAATTGTACCGTTAAGAGTGAGGTCTAGTGGCACATTCGCAATTTTGTTTTTTGATAAATATTTCGTTACTTTATCCTTTTATCCAAAAATCGACCAAATACCCAAATTTGAAGCATAATTACTTTTACAATTTAAAGTTAAACAAGTTTGAATTTATGAAGTAATAAAAGCAGAAAATTGAACAAATTTCGTAAAGCGAGAAGGATAAAAAATATTGATCAAAAAATTAAATTTTGAATGCATCACTCTTAGCAGTTTTTTAAATTTTTGTTCTTTAATAAAACATATTTTGAAAACAATGTTTGTTTTTGTTGGAATTTGACCTAATATTTTAAGAAATAAACCAGGGAAGAGTAAGGTGAAGTTATACATATACAGGGTGTCCGGTAACTTATGAGCCGTAGAGTAACTGGAGATACTAGACAACAAACTAAGCCGATTATGTCATATAAGTTTTTTCGGATTGTTACTCGTTCTAGAGATACAGGGTGTTGAAAGTAAAAGTTTATTCTCGAAAATAAGCCATAATTTTAAAACTGTTTAATGAATCGAATTGAAAGTTATATTATGTTTTTATGAGCCAGAAATAAGAATTTGTAGAAATTTTTAAGTTTCAAACTAGAGGGCGCTAGTTGCATACACTGGGCCTCATAAATCTATGATTATTTTCTTACCTGTGATATTAGGTGTTTTTCAATTATAGTTTATTAAAAAGGGCATTTTCTGAGTCAAAAATGTGAACTTAATTGATCTTAATATCTTCAACGGTTTTCGAGATATTTCCCTTTAAACATCCCAAAGCATAAAAAAAAACATAGTAAATCATTAAATTAACAAAAAAAAAACAAAAGTGACAATCCGAAAAAACTTATATGACATAATCGGCTTAGTTTGATGTCTAGTATCTCCAGTTACTCTACGGCCCGTAAGTTACCGGACACCCCGTATACCGACTATTTCTCGGTGCTTTTTCAAGGAATAAGTTTTCTGTCTCTGACAGCACGGCGACTGTAGTATTCTCTGGGCCCCAAGTTACATTATAGAGACGTTGAAAGTGTTTTCCGTTGCTGTTATATTAATTAGTTAAAAAAATACTTTTCAAAATCAAGGTAAGTTGAAAATTGTCTTGATACATTTCTTACTAATTATAGTAGCAAGTTTTTTCTTGATTGCATGCAAAACTTATTATTTTGTGCCCTTCTATTATCGTTACATATAATGACCTGCTTAACCATTCTAACCTACAAATTGCCTTAATCTTGTCCATAAAACATTAGGGCAAAACGACATAATATGGGGTGTGTCATTTTGCCTTACATAAATATGGTGGTTTGTTAATTTCATAACTTTTTGTTTCAGATCAGATGGTGTCTAATTACAAGAACAAATCAAATCGGCAATCCTGATCTATAGAAGCGGTAAAAGAGGATGGGATATAAAAAATCTTCTATTACGTTCAATGTGCCTTAGACCATTTTTTTGTATTTTTCTGAACTAATGGTTTTTTGAAATTCGGTAGCAGCAACAACGATAGAGGAAAGTTCATTTTCTTCTTTATCTTAAGAATTAGATCAAAATTTGAAATATAAAAGTTGTAGAGATCGTTGAGGTACACATTTTGAAATTATACTGGAGTAATCGGGGTTGCCGAAAAAAAAAATGACGAATACAATTAGGTTTTTTTAAAATTCCCCACTAAATTCTACGCTTGTTATTCATTCGAGTATTATATGTTCAAATTTAAGCCGCGTTCTCAGAGCTACGTTCTGTCGCCAGCGACATCATCTCGACTGTTCAGGATTGTTTACATCATAACCCCTAATCCCCCACCACCGTATCACTCGGACGGTGTCGCTGTCGTTGAATTATTTCAACTTCACTTTGTTTACGGGTGACGACAGCTGTCGGCGCGACACTAATTGAAGAAGTGGGGATATGTCGCCTGCGACAACCGTAGCTCTGAGCACGCGGCTTTAATAGTATATATTTTTGAGATATTTACATTTAAAATATGCCATTCTCACACTTTGACAGGCTGCTGAAAACGGTCTATTGTTGCTTGGTTTGCTTTGTTATAAGCAGAAAAAGATGCTACTTTGAAAAACTGTGTTATCACAGCTCAATAGCGGCAAAAAACAAAAGATGCACGTCCACGACTATCCAATAATAATTGTAGCCAGAATTACTAAACATCTTTATTTATTTAGAAATATTAATAGTAATATTTGTATTCACACAATGTGCCAAGTTAATTGTAGGAATCGAATTTAATTCTACATTACCATCTTAGTTATTCATTGTAGTAGATGTAGATGAAGGTGTAGATGTTGATACTGCCTCATTATTGCATATATACCTACGGCTGACCAAAAAAAATTTTCTGGATCGCGTCTGATATTTTTTTAGCTGTTTCCATTTTATTTGTCATTGAGTCATCAATATATCCTTCTGCTACCGCCGTGGATTTCCATCCACCGTGTCTTTTCAATGCAGTTATATCCCCGCCTGCGTCTACAAGTATAGTGGCTGAAGTTCTGCGAAAACTGTGAGCAGAATATTTCTCTGGAGTGGGTAATTGCAGAAATGTTGCTATTTGTCTCCCCATTTCCGTAAATTTATTAATTCCTATCCTTTGTGAGGTACAGTTCTGTTCATAAAAAACCCGTACAAGTCTTATGATGATTAGTTTTTGTATTATTTAAGCAGTTTGAAACAGGCTTTAGTGATTATTTCTTTAAGGTTATCAGAGATGTATGTTTAAGGTTATATGCAATAAATGCAAATCATTGGCGTAGAGGAAGTAATTAAAAAAAATTAAATAAAATGGTAACTAATATTTAATATTTATAATAATTTTATAAAAATGCGAACAAATTGAATATTATATTAAACAAGAACAATAAGATAGTAGGTTTAAAAATTAATATTTGGTCATTGAACCTTGTTTCTCGATCACTTGAGCCAATCTATTAGGCATTGAGTTAATCAAATTTCTTATAATAATTGGGTCAAGCTCCTCCCAGCATTCATGAATTATTTCCCACAATTCAGTAGAATTTTGAGGCAAGAAATTACGGTTATACATTTTTTTTACAATTATAGCCCACACATTTTCTATTGGATTAATATCCGGACTGAATGAAGGCCACGGTAATACTTCTACATTATTATTTTGAAACCAGCCCTTAATAGCATTTGCAGTGTGCACAGGACAATTATCGTGTTGATAAATAAAATAATTATTGGGGTAAATGGACCTAACAGATGGGAGCATAATATGCTCCAGAACATTAAGATAATTTTCAGAAATAAATCTTCCCTCCAATCGCCAGCATACACCAAGCCCGTGGGCACTTATCCAACTCCATATGTTGACAGAAAAACGCCCAGATCTAAAAGTAAGGTCGCTAGTATAACGCTCTTCAAATCTTGTCCCATCTGGTCGATACACCCGAATTTGTCCGTTATAAGTAGATTGGAAAGTTTTTTCATCCGTAAATACTACCCTGTTCCAATATTCAGGTTCGCGATATATGTAATTTAATGCAAAAAGTAACCGCGACTGCCTTCGTTCTTCTGTGAATTTAATTTTTTTCGCCGCAACGCGATTTTTTAACTCTGATTCATTAATTCTTTTACTGGCGGTAGGTCGAGAGCCAGGAAATTCTGTAATATTTATAGCTTCTATCGCGACTTCAAAGGGATGATCTCTTAAGTGCTCCAGAAGCATCCTCTTCGGGACTGGTAACTCTAGGATGACCGGAACCCTCTTTTTTTTCAAGGACCCTTCTTGCTCCCAACGCTTTTTAATTTCTAGAATTGTGCTCTTATTTCTGCCATAAAATTGTGCTAGGGTACGAATTGACCATCCTTCTTCAATTTTTGTCACTATTTGTGCCTTCTCAACTAATGTTAAAGGACGAGGAATTTTAAAATGTTTGACTTTTAGACGTCTATCAACAATTGCCACCATGCACTTTTAAAAACCTTTAAAATAAAAAAGA
This sequence comes from Polydrusus cervinus, assembly GCA_935413205.1. NCBI lineage: Eukaryota > Metazoa > Arthropoda > Insecta > Coleoptera > Curculionidae > Polydrusus > Polydrusus cervinus. Next base: position 56,680,972 of record OW284511.1, read on the forward strand.
ACTATTTACACCATGGCAAATTAAGTGTACGGGTTTTTTTATGAACAGAACTGTACATTTGCCATTTTGATAATTGAAAAAAAATTAGATGTGATGAAAGATGAACGAAGGCTAATATTATACTTCTTGCAAATTTTTTATTTATTATTTATTTATTTATTGACGGGCAAACCCAATTACAGTTTTTACATAGCAAACTAACTTTTTTTTTACTTAATAATGTAACAGATTGAAACTAATTCTATCTATATTAAATTATAAACAATAATTACAGCAAAATTCGAGAAACGTTTCGCTTAAAAGAGGCGAGGGAAGTATTAAAAAAATCATAGCCAATTCTATTACCGTTATTAACAATTCTCGATATAGGAGAAGATTTACCATAGTTGCATCTGTGATGGTCAAGAGCAAAAAGAAAATGATTTCTGGTGTCCCTAGGTGGAACTCGAAAATTAATCCGATATAAAAGGTCAGGGCATTCGATTATTCCATTGACTAATTTAAATAAAAAATATATATATAAGCTCAGTCTTCGCTTTAGACCATCACAGGAGTCAACAGGTAATTTAAATTTATATGAAATGTATCTAAGAAATTTGTTTTGAACTTTTTCAATGTTTGACCTGACAAGAGCCTTGTAAACCGCATTCAAACTAATAATATTCTGGAAATCTCTAGTATTTCTACACATAAAACCTAATAACTTTAAAGATTTATTGACAATGTATTCATAGTGAATATGAAAATCCAGTTTAACATCTAGGTGAATACCTAAGTCACACACAGTGGTAACTCTTTCCAGAATACAATCATTTATTTTATAGTCATAGTTAAGTGGATGCACCGTGCGATGAAAAGTCATTATTTTACATTTTTTAATGTTTAAGTCCATTTTATTTCTAACACACCAGTCATACACTCTGTTTAGGTCATCTTGGATTCTTAAAGCATCATACACTGACTTAACTATGGCAAACAATTTTAGATCATCAGCAAAAAACAGAGACTGTGAAAACAATATTTCCAACCTTAAGTCATTAATAAAGATTATAAATAAGTAGGGACCCAAATGGCTGCCCTGCGGCACACCAGATGTAATTGATATTTCCCCTGAAACAAAACCCTTAACCTTAACAAACTGTTTTCTATTACTTATATAAGATGTTAGACAATTAAGTAAGGATCCGGAAAAGCCAAAGCACTTCAGTTTCTGTGCCAGAATACGATGATTCACGGTGTCAAATGCCTTGCTAAAATCAGTGTATACGGTGTCAACTTGACATCCACTTTCCAAGGCATCTAAAACCGTTTGAGTAAAAATTACCATATTTGTAGCTGTGGATCTACCCCTACAAAAGCCGTGCTGTTCCTGATTAATATAAAACATTACTGAATTCTTAATATGATTACAAACTATTTTCTCAAAAAGCTTAGGAATTGTATTTAAAATTGAAATTGGTCTGTAGTTTTTGGCATCTGATTGATCTCCAGACTTAAATATAGGAGTTACACTGCTCAGGAAAAACACCACTCTCGAGCGAGAGCTTAAAAAGCAAATATAAAGGCTTTGACAGAGAATAAACACAGTTGATCAAGAATTTTGGAGTTATGCCATCTGGGCCAGGTCCTTTATTTTGATTCAGATCCAAAATACTTTCAAAGACCTCCCCCAGCGTGATTGAGACGGAACCCAAATTCAAATCATTATTTTTAGTTTGGCTGGACAAGTCATTACAATCTACTTCAAATTTAAATACATTTTTAAAATGTGTCGCAAAGACATCCACTATTGCCTGCCCATCAGTTCCTGTCCGCCCATCCAAATGTATACAACTCGGGATACCATCGCTTCCCCTCTTTGAGCTCACAAATTTCCAAAATTCCTTTACGTTATCGTTTAAATTATTTTCAACATTGTTTATATAATTAAGGTAACAGGTATGCTTTAAAAGATTGCATTGTGATCTCAAGAGAGAAAACTTTTCATAGTGGCACCACGAGCCATTTTGTTTATATTTTTTGTGACATTTTTTTTTTCCAAAATTATATTTTTAAGTTCATTCGAATACCATTTAGGAAACTTTGCATTTTTATGACGGCAAACAGGAACAAACTGGCTGGAATTTTGCTGCGTTTATGTCCTTGATGCGTCCTATCTCACTATCCCAATCAATTGAATGATAAAAGTTATTTAAGCAGAAATAATCAGCTCTATTATAGTCATAGAAATAAGTATCGTACTGCAGATTATCAGATCGAACCAAAAACGGCACCTCCACTGCCAAAGCAGGATGGTGCTGATCGCAGGGAAGTATGCACTCATGCGCAATGTTCACAGAAACAGACCTATCATGCACAAACACTAAGTCTAACATTACATTATTGGCATTTGGTATGCCATTCACTTGAAAAAGCTGATTATAGGCAAGGCAGTCACTAAGCGATCTAACAACTTCTCTATTGTCAAGTGGTGCACAGACACCCAAATCATCATTTACCCAGTTGACGTGTGGTAAGTTGTTATCACCCAGCAAGCACAGTTTTTGGTCTGGACACTCTTGCAGCACGGAATCAATAGTGAAACAATGAGCCTGGACAACATCGATGGATAAAGGTTGAGGCATATACACTGCTCCTATGATCAACTTTTCTGAGCCATTACAAACAGAAACAAATAATTGCTCTACACGATTTTGATCATCATTGATAAGAAACGATTGGTAATGACTTCGCACTGCAATCAACACACCGCCACCCCAACATTTAAGACTGGTCATCCGTGATCTGTCCTTTCTGTATATTACATAACTCTTCATACCTATTTCAGCATCATGTATGTCTTGATTTAACCATGTTTCTGAGAACACTATATAGTCACACTATATAGTCACAGTCGGTCATACTCAACAGTAACTCCCTCAGTTTTGTCATGTCATGTCAAATTTGGTAATACTCGTCTGATATTGTAAATTTGCGGGTAATTTTTGTTTTAGTATTTGGTATCTTTACTAAGAAAGCTGCTCCAAGATCTTCTAAATGTTCAAGTTTCATAGTGTACAGTTCATTACCACGGCAAGCACCTATTACTCCCTATATTAATGCCACCTAAAATAAATAATATATCTCTTCTTTAAATAATATATGTGAATTTTCATAAGGGACACCATTAAAATTTTGATTTCAAAGCTTCGCGCGTGCGTATAATAGAATTAAGTTATTAAGAATTAAAAATAAAACTTTCGCATCAAGTGCTTACGTTTTATCTTTAATGAAAAGGAAAGTAATTTCGCCCATAAACACTAAGTATATTGTTTCTTATACCTTTGTTGCAAGATATCTATCGTCAGAAGCCTTCATAATGAATTTATGTACATCCTCTGTAGAAAAAATACTGGCCTTTTTAGGCTAAAAACCTTCCGATTTTCGTTTTAAAAAGTTTTTTAATTTGCTATAATTGTCAAGGTTAATACCATGAATTAAATTAATAGTAGTTTTAAGCATCGAGTACCTAGTTTGTCCATAACTTCGATGGTTTATATTTTGCTGACAACTCTGTGAAATACACTAACAATACGGATTCTGAAAAAGAACTAGTTTTCTTATCAATCCTCCATTGTACAAACGCATCATAAGCAGACACATAAAGTTTTTTCGATTTTTCTGGTAATAAGCTTATAAACTTGCTATTTTTGCTGCTTCCTGGTGGGGTATAACACATCTCATCTTCACTATCTCTAATCATTTTGTAAGTTCTTTTAATACAATTCTTAACTTTATAATTGATAAGTTGAACTATATTTTGACTTTTTAAATTAAAATTACAAAGCGCTTCGACTTGACATTTCATGGCATGCTTGAAATTTTCATCATACACACAATAGTAGTTTTTTTACTCCCACATGGAAATTTGCTGTTTTCTTTACACTTAAGTGACAAGTTAAGTAGGCTATTTAAGTTGACTGTGCGGGAATATCTCATATTCATCCTAGATAGGTAATGAAACTAACCAATCACAGTAGTCAATTACAGAGAAGTCATTGTTGTACTGACTAATCACAGTATATTATTTTTACTGAGGCTCCGACTTCTTTTTCAAGACCTTAAATTATATAATTTAAATGCATATGGTACAATTTGTTATTAATTTGTTCAATATAATAAAATCTAGACGAATTTATAATAGATTTATCAATAATGCAACCTGCTGAATGTCTATAGAAAATTAATTTCATGTAGCATCATTTATCAGTTGGTTTTCCGATAATTAACAAAACGCCTCAATAGCCCAGACGTAAGAGTGTTGGACTATAGAACCAATGGTCGTGAGTTCGAGCCCGGCAACCTACAAACTTTTTTTTTACATTTTTTAGCATAAGGTCGTAGAAAAAATATACTGTTCAACTCGAGTGGATTGTCCATATCGCACAAGAAAGTAAATTGAGCACGACGCCATAGGCGTTAATTATCGGAAAACCAACTGATAAATGATGTTACATGAAATTAATTTTCTATGGACATTCAGCAGGTTGCATTATTGATAAATCTATTATAAATGCGTCTAGATTTTATTATATTGAACAAATTAATAACAAATTGTACCATATGCATTTAAATTATATAATTTAAGGTCTTGAAAAGAAGGAGGAGCCTCAGTAAAAATAATATACTGTGATTGGTCAGTAAAACAATGGCTTCTCTGTAATTGACTACTGTGATTGGTCAGTTTCATTACCTATCTAGGATGGATATGAGATTTTCCCGCATAGTTAACTGGAATAGCCTACTTTACTCGCCACTTAAGTGTAAAGGAAACAGCAAATTTCCATGTGGGAGTAGCGCATTATGGATGGACCTTACAGGGGAAACGACCAATGATATTTTTTGATTTCAAATCGCATTACCTGTCGATTTCATTATTTACTAGTAAATACTTAATGGGTATTACTATTATTGAGCAAACACATATAATGAACATATTATACAATAGTCGTGGACATAAATGTTTTTTTCATTTTCATTTGTAGTTTATTTTTAATCTTAAAAAAAACACGTTGTAACCGCCTATTGAAGGAATTTCTTCAAATCTGGCAACACTGCTGGAACGTTACGGTCTCAAAATAATTTATTATAACTTTTTCCGCTGATATAATATGTTCAGAATTTACCAAAAAAAATTAGAAAATTAAAAAAAAAACAGTTTTTATTTTGTGCGGCACAATTATCTAGCCAGTTAGTTTAGTTTTATTAACACGGTTGATGAAAACCTTGTGTTTACTAATATTTCGATTACCGCAAATTCCATTTATTTGTAAGCCAAAACCTGGTATCTGTATCCGCTCGAATAGGTGTTCTTAGTAAAAACATGGTATGCGCATAATACTTAATTAGAACCACATAACTACGTAGCTCGCTCTGTGCACTTGCCAGATTTCTTCTAAGGAATTGTTCGATGCCGGGTTTTAACTTAGTGTGAGGGTCATTTTATGCATTTACGGGGTAATGTTTTTTAAATTTTTATCAAAATATTAAAGAAAATACGGGGTTTTTGCTATTTAAAGACTACCTATAAATCATAAGTAATCCATTTCTGCCAATAACTAAATTTAAAAAAAAAATCTAGATACGGGGTTCTGATATAGGACGGCAGTATTAGTAATCGGAATATATTTATTCTTGTATAACGTGTTAAAGTTAAGTCAGTTCCCTGGAGAAGTAACAACCTATCATCATGCATGCAATATGACCCAAAAATACACTTGTATTTACCGCCCTGATCATTCAGTATTATCATTAGCCTTCCTGGTAAAAACTGTAATTCTGGTAAAAGCCCCAGAATTTTTTCAACTCGACTACTGTTATTCACCAAAACTCCGTGACCTGAAAATGATTCCAAAATTGTCTAAATGCAGAGTATAATAGAGGTTTACCACTGGTTCCTAACATACTTATATATTAAATATTATAAGACACATGCAATAACACATATTTTATGTCATTGTGTTGAAAAATATATGTGAATTTGGTTACTTCGAGGGAATCGTGACAAATAACAATGCGTGTGAAACATTGTTATGCCATTTTGTGTTTAAAATTGTAAATACAGGTTTCTTTAATAATCCCTAAACACCGATTACGATATTGCTAAAACCAAGGGCGTAGCCAAGGGGTGGTGCATATACTCTTCAGACAAAAACAAATAGGGAAAACTAAAAATTACCTGCTAAAAAAACCATACGCTCTTTTATTTCGAATGTTAATTCAAATTTTGATTGCTGCGCACAAACCCGAACAGACCCGACCACTTAATTTTTATACTTTAAAAGTTTCGCAGAGACTCGAAAAGGGCGGATATGCGGAAAGATGCATGATAAGCGAATCTAGCATGATATTAAATGATCTTGCAAGCATATAGATAAGGGGGTACTGAGAGACAGAGTGCCCCATCTCCCCAAGGTAACAACTTGCTTCGAAATAAAGGTTATTCTTCTTGTTCAGGTGCTATCTCCTCTTAGAAGGTTGGCTATCATCATATCTCACTTTCGATGCTGCAGCTCTAAACAACTCAACGGAACTACAGTTGTACCATTTTCTTAAGTTATTTACCAGGAAAACACGGCTCTAGGAAATACTTTTTTCTGAAATTCAAATTACGTGTTCATACACAAGAACTTTCCATCTTAAGATATATTACACACTTGATTTTCTTACGAAACGAACCGATAGGTATTATTAATCAGCCGCTTGACAAGCATGCATCTAGTTGCCGAAACGTTAATGTTGCTGTTTAGAAGGGTAAAAATGATTTTTCCTACGACCACCTATGAAAATGAAAAAAAAAGCACGGTTTACTTGGCTCGAAAGCGCCGAATATCACATGCGTGTTGAAAGAAAATATTTCAACTCTAGAGTGGAAATACATGGCACACTGTTTGATTTAAACATGCGGTGCCAATTTGACAGACCACACCTATTTATTAAAAAGAACAAATTTTAGAAAGCAGTTTAGTGTTTAACTTATTTATTTGTCGAGTGATTCAGAATTAGAGTGTGAAAATACGCCATTTGAAATTATAAAAAAGTTAAGAATATACTGGAAAATCTATTACCAGCCAAAACAAGCCCCGCTGAAGAAAATGTCATATATTAAACTTAAACAGGAAATGTTTATGGGTAGGCATAGCGTAGAGACAGAGCCATGGGCTACCGATCGAAAGATCACAGGTTCAAATCCCATCAGAAGTATTTGACTTTTTTTTATAAAAACATTAAATAATTTATAGAATTAGGTATTTTGAATTTAAATCTTCCTTGTTGGGTGAATTTTTTAAATTTATGTTTAATGCATCTTTCCTTGATTAAATTTTAAAAATTCATCCAACAAAGAAGATTTTAATTCAAAATAATTTTATAATTTATTTAATGTTTTTACAAAAAAAAGTCAAGTACTCCTAATGGGATTTGAACCTGTGATCTTTCGATCGGTAGCCCATGGTTCTAGTCTCTAGGCCTAGGCTATGCCAACCCATAAACATTTCCTGTTTAAGTTTAATATATGACATTTTCTTCAGCCGGGGTTGTTTTGACTGGTAATAGATTTTCTAGTATATTCTTAACTTTTTTATAATTTCAGAGGGCGTATTTTCACACTCTAATTCGAAATCACTCGACAAATACCTACATGATAAATAAGTTAAACACTAAACTGCTTTCTAAAATTTGTCCTTTTTAATAAATAGGGGTCGTGGTCTATCAAATTGGCATCATATGTTTAAATTAAATAGTGTGCCTTGTATTTCCACTCTAGAGTTGAAATATTTTTTTCCTACGAGCGTGCGCAAAGTAGTACTTTGCGCACGCATTTTTGTGTGCAAAGTTACACTTTTCCGCACTAGTGCGGATAAGACTTTTATCCGCACTGGGTGCGGAAAAGTAAAACTATTCAAAAATCTCCTTGGTAGGGAATATTTATATTTATTATTGTTATGTAATTTTTTAATTTTCTATTATTTTTTTTTGTTATGTAATTTTTAGTTGTAAGTATATTATAGTTCTTTCTTTAAAGTCGAATTAAAAATTATTAAATAAATTATCATATTTTTATTTTTGTTGTTATCTGATATGAAGCTCGTAGGAAAAATGTTGTTCCTAACAAGTGCGCAAAGTGCTTTTCCGCACGCAAGAACTTATCCGAACTCCGCTTCGCGTCGTTCGTCCAACTGTACTTGCGTGCGGAAAAGTATCACTTTGCGCACTTGTTAGGAAAATAACTATTTTCAACTCTAGATTTGAAATATTTTTTTTCACAATTCAAAGGTTTTTTTAATAATTCTTTGTGGTCGTAGGAAAAATAGTGTACATTACTCGTGTGAAAGTGATTATTCTTAAACTCGGAGAATTTCCGCACTCGGCTAAAGCCTCGTGCTAAATATCTCCTCGTTTGAAAAGTATCAATTTCATCACTTGCCATGTAATATACTAAAAAATATGTATCACTCTACGTATCTCAGTTAAAATTTGATTTCGGACGAAAGTGTTTCCCGATTTGCCGTTGAGAACCTACTTCCTTGATGGCGCAATTGGTTAGCGCTCTGTACTGGATATATGGAGGTTCCGGCTCGAGGAAATACTTTTTTCTGATGTTATCTTGAACCTATAAAGACCATACTTTTAGGTTAAGGAATTTTGTATGAACATAAAAAACTCTAAACAATTTTATTTCGATTGACAGTATAAATCAAGTTCGCAAGCCGTTGGCCCAACTTTTAAAAGTAAAAATGTAAATTAAACAACTTCTTTTCCATACAATGGCCTTTTCTATGCTCAAAGTGGTTATCCTTCATAATGTATAAGCAGTAAGTTCAAAAAATTAGTTTTATATCATTAAAATCGTATAATTTTTCCTTTTTTAGCTAAAATAAGCTTAAAATAATGACAAATTATAGAGTTTTTTATGACTAACTATCTCTTTGTTTATATTGTAGCCCTGAAGAAGATAATAAACATTATCGAAAGCTTGGCGTAAAGAATTTTTATTTAATCCAGCCCTCATCAGGACCGATACATCAAGACTTTCTCTTTTGTTGGTTTAATATACTATACTACTACTATATTAGACTAAATAAAAAACATAATTGTTTTTATATTGTTCGGTATTTCTAAATTCTTCTCCAAAGTTACCAGCTCCATGCGAAATTTTATCTAAATATTGAAACGAATTCTGTCCATGTTCATTAATGGATTTTTAAAAACTTTTTAAATTTGGGCTCTACGGATATTGGAAAATGTGCGAAAGTTATTTTTATAAAAAAATAATTCCATATTTTGTAGAATACCTACAATTTAAGTAATTTTTAGGGTTTTCATTGGCTTTTTTTTGATTTTTTCTGCATGAAAATCTGTCTCACCCCCACATAGGTAGATAGATACTACCTTTCCATTGGTGAAAAAGAAATTCAATAACTGTTTACTTTTTTTTGTAATTCGTTTCAAGAAAACCGCAATTTAACCATTTTAGCGCGTTGTGATCTACTTAAGCATTTTGTCTTCGATTGTTACACGTCGTTAATAATAAAATTGAATATGCAGCAATATTAATTTTTAGATATTAAATATTTTTTTAAATTTTACTGTTCCTGTTTACTTGTTCTACATGCTAATGTGTTTTTTTTATATTCTCTACAAAGAAAGATGTTATACATTTTTGGATTTTTTATAATACACCGATCACTTTTATACTATAAGTAAGAAATGAATGTCAGTGATTCCTTGCTTTCATATATAGTGCAGTGGGTTGTACGACGTTAGAGGTAATAATTCCAGTGAATTTTAAAAATTGTAATAAAGCAGAATAGTAATTATTTTCATCGAATTTTTTTATATATAATAATAATAATAATAATAATAATAATAATAATAATAATAATAATAATAATAATAATAATAATAATAATAATAATAATAATAATAATAATAATAATAATGCAGAAAATGCAATTGCCCCGGAGAAACGATAGAACATATCACGGCGGGTTGTGGTGCTATGGCCCCCAACGCCTACCTGGGGAGACATAATCAGGTGGCTAAGATCATCCACAAGGAACTGGCCCATAAACTAGGGCTAAGGGAAAACCTCCCACCATACTACCAATACTCACCCGAGCCAGTCCTTGAATCCCCTGAATATCTCTTATACTGGGACAGGCCAATAATAACGGATAGAACAGTGGACCACAACCGTCCGGATATTCTTCTCATCGAAAAAACCACCAAGAAAGCTTTCATAATCGATATAGGTTGCCCACTAACACACAACCTCTCTAAAACCGAATCGGAGAAGAAGACCAAGTACTCGAATTTGGCTATAGAGATAAAAAATATATGGAAGCTAGATAAAATCGACATAATTCCGATCATAATATCGGTGGAGGGAGCTATGACGAAAAATTTCAAGCCCAACTTGGAAAAACTGGGCCTATCAGGTTATTTATACCAACTAATCCAGAAAAGCGTCATCCTCCAAACTTGCCATATAGTACGGAAGTTTCTAAACAGTACAGGTTAAGATGAATTTCTTCTCTGTACTGTAAATAATACCAGCAATACCAACAAAAAGCTGTGAAAACTAACATTGAGAAAAATAATAATAATAATAATAATAATAATAATAATAATAATAATAATAATAATAATAATAATAATAATAATAATAATAATAATAATAATAAACACTGAGAAAATACTTCCAAGAATTGAATGGGGAAATTCTTAAAAAAGTGGTAGCAGCAGACCCTGGATATACAGCCCTTAACTTAAAGCAAAACGGATTACCTAACATCATCCGCGCGCCACCAAGTCAACAGCTTGTAACTTGGCAAGAGAAAGCTCTACACGGCAAATACCCTACTGCACTCCAAAATCCACTCATAGATAGAGAAATGTCACTGAATTGGTTAGAGAAAAGGCAGCTTCACGCTGAAACAGAAGGTTTTATAATCTCTATCCAAGACCGTGTCATTCGAACTCGAAACTATGAAAAAGTGATCTTAAAAAGAAATGTGGAAGATGTGTGCAGAAAATGCAATTGCCCCAGAGAAACGATAGAACATATCACGGCGGGATGTGGTGCTATGGCCCCCAACGCTTACCTGGGGAGACATAATCAGGTGGCAAAGATCATTCACAAGGAACTGGCCCATAAACTAGGGCTAAGGGAAAACCTCCCACCATACTACCAATACTCACCCGAGCCAGTCCTTGAATCCCCTGAATATCCCTAATACTGGGACAGGCCAATAATAACGGATAGAACAGTAGACCACAACCGTCCGGATATTCTTCTCATCGAAAAAACCACCAAGAAAGCTTTCATAATCGATATAGGTTGCCCACTAACACACAACCTCTCTAAAACCGAATCGGAGAAGAAGACCAAGTACTCGAATTTGGCTATAGAGATTAAAAATATATGGAAGCTAGATAAAATCGACATAATTTCGATCATAATATCGGTGGAGGGAGCTATGACGAAAAATGTCAAGACCAACTTGGAAAAACTGGGCCTTTCAGGTTATTTATACCAACTTATTCAGAAAAGCGTCATCCTCCAAACTTGCCATATAGTACGGAAGTTTCTAAACAGTACAGGTTAAGATGAATTTCTTCTCTGTATGTACTGTAAATAATACCAGCCTTACCAACAAAAAGCTGAGAAACAGAACTCTGAAAACATAATAATAATAATAATAATAATAATAATAATAATAATAATAATAATAATAATAATAATAATAATAATAATAATAATAATAATAATAATAATAATAATAATAATAATAATAATAATAATAATAATAATAATAATAATTAAGCCGTCTGGGTCCAACCACCCAAGAAGAAGAAGTAATAGACGCAATCGCAAGGGAAACAAAATTAACGAACTCGGAAATCAAAATAAAAGGGATTAGAAAAGGAAAGTTTGAAGAACAAACAGCTCTAGTAGAGCTTCCAAAAAGACAAGCGGAAAAATTAATAAGAGAGCGAAATATAAAGATAGGATGGATAACCTGTGGGGTAAAAGAGAAAATCTATATTACAAGGTGTTTTAAATGTCTCGAGTACGGGCATAAAACTTATGAATGCAAGGGACCTACAGATCGTAGTGGAGAATGCCTGAAATGTGGACAAACAGGACACAAAAGTAGGGACTGTGCAAACACCGAACGATGTACGAAATGTGAGGTGAAAGGACATAGGGCAGACCAAATTAAGTGCCCCTACTTTAAAGGACTAGTAGAAAAAATGAGAAGACAGAGAATACAGGCCGCTGGAACAGGGAGGGACAGGAAAGCAAGCTTTCATGGCCCTTAGAATCCTACAAACAAATTTGGGAAGGGGAAGGCAAGCTCACGATCTGGCATATGCAACAGCCAGACAAAAGAAAGTAGATCTAATTATCGTTCGCGAGCCAAATAGGAGAATAACCAACGGAAGCGAGTGGATAAAAGATGAAAGGGCAGACGTGGGAATATTATTTACTAATAAAAATATAACTGTGACAAGTGTGAAAGCAGGGAAAGGATATGTGTGTATTAATTTTGAAAAGTGGGATCTATACTGCTGCTACATTTCACCAAATATAAGTATAGACGAATATGTGGAAAAGGTGGACGAAATTGGTAATAAAATAAGAATGGGAAAGAGAGAAACTGTTATTGTAGGCGACATTAACGCCAAATCACACCAATGGGGATCCCCAACCACTGATAGAAGGGGAGAATACTGGGCCGAATGGATGGCAGCTATGAACCTGGTCGCGCATAATACAGAGGGAACTCCAACTTTTGTAAGAGGAACCACAGAATCTTATATCGACGTAACACTCTCAACGCAAAAAATAGCGAGGAAGATTTCCAATTGGGAAGTATTAGAGGAAGAGAACCTGACAGAACACAGGTTTATCTACTATGAAATTGAAATGGAAAAAGCACTAGCAAGAGAGAAACAAAAGAAAAAACAACTGACTGACTGGAAAACGTTTAACGCAAATCTGGGACTAAGACTGGCAAATAGAAGGAACGAGAAGATAACCTCGCATAAGCTGTGCACAGAAATACTGAAGGAAGCATACGAAAATAGTAGTATAGATGTACCAACAGGAGAAAAAACTGTGCCATACTAGTGGAATGAGGGCATATTAGAAAAGAGAATACAATGTACAGCGACCAGACGATCCCTCACAAGGATGCTAAAAGACGATAGAGTAACAGAAGAGAATAAAGAAAATGCAAAACAAGTATACCAAAGGAATAAAAAGGAACTGCGGAGGTTGATAAGAAAGTCCAAGAAAGATCAATGGGACAACCTATGCAAGGACCTAGATAGGGACATTTGGGGTGATGGCTACAAAATCGCAATCAAAGGACTAAAAGGGCTAGCTCCCTACGAACTGCCCATTACTAAAAAGAAAGAAATAATTAAGGAGCTGTTCCCGCTTCCCAGAAGCGAGACAGAATATAACAGAAAAGAGATTGTTAGGGCGCCAGTCTTCACTCTGCGAGAGATGAAGGATGCCTTAGCACGGATGAAGATAGGAAAAGCCCCAGGGCTAGATGGAATCCCATCAGAAGCCATTATACAAGTACTAGAGAGAGAGAGTACTAAACGAGCTCCTTAAAACCCAAAGCTTTCCGAAGGAATGGAAAATTGCAAAGGTGATACTCATACCAAAACAAAGTAAGCCCGGCCATCCGAGCTCATTTAGACCACTTTGCCTACTTGGTACGCTAAGTAAACTGTATGAGGAACTGATACGTCGAAGGCTGGAACTGGAAATAACGGAAAAAGGTGGAATGGCAAAACACCAATATGGTTTTATAAAAGGGCGATCAACAATACAGGCGATGCAAGTTATCAAAGATATAACAGATAAGAATAAGAAAATCTGGAATGCACTAATAACACTAGATGTCCGAAATGCGTTCAACACAGCTAACTGGAATCTAATAATACAAAAACTAAAAAAGAGAGATATATCGAAATACCTCTTAAACATTATCACGGACTATCTCAAAGAGAGACATATACAGATAGCAAAACACGAAACACTTGAAGTTAAAGTCGGGGTACCGCAAGGTTCTGTACTAGGACCCACGCTATGGAATATCCTTTATAATGACGTATTTCAAATTAAACTGCTGGGGCGAGCTAAGATCATAGGTTTTGCGGACGACATAGCACTGGTAGTATCGGCGGACCAAAAATGCGATTTAATACGCATCGCCAATGAAAACTTGCAGAAAATAAATATGTGGATGAATGAAAACGAACTTATGCTAGCACCAGAAAAAACTGAAGCTCTGGTTGTGACCCAGAAAAGGAAAGGGGACGGAATACGATTTAAAATAGAGAACGTAGAGATAACACCAAAAAATAGTATTAAATACCTTGGCGTTTTCTTTGATACACGCGGCAAATTTGGAGAACACATAAAAAAAGTGACACAGAAGGCGGAAGACAGAATAGGCAAACTGGCACGACTAATGCCAAATATCGGAGGCCCGAGCAGCTGTAAGAGAGCGGTGCTATGTGGGGTAGTGCATTCTGTTCTACTGTACGGGGCACCTATATGGATAGAATCGCTAAAAATAAGAAGGAATTATATACTACTGGAAAGAAGTCAACGCAAAGCTTTGATCAGGGTGGTGGCTGCATACAAAACGGTCTCAGCAGCAGCTCTGCAGGTTATCGCAGGCATACCTCCTATAGATCTCATGGCAGAAGAAAGAAAGGAAATGTATAAACGGGCAGAAAGGGAGACATACACAGAGGTAAGAAACAGGACGATAGAAAAATGGCAGGAAAGATGGAACAACAACACAAGGAAAGGCCAATGGACCAAAAGACTCATTCCTGATATCAACAAATGGATCGAATGTAAACATAGAAACGTAGACTATTATACTACTCAGGCGATTTCAGGACACGGGATGTATAGAACATACGCAAAAAAATTTGGAAAAGACACAGAAGATAACTGTATACTTTGCAATGGGGTCGATACTCCAGAACACACAATCTTCAACTGCAGAAGATGGAGAGAGCTAAGAGAGGAGACAGAAACCAGGGTAAACATTGAATTAACACCTGACAACATAATAGAAACTATGGTTAAATCTAGAGAAAACTGGTACGAAATACAAAAAATGTTTAAAAAGATACTGGAAACTAAAGAACTCGAAGAAAGACACAAACAAAACAGAGAAGTATTAATGCAAAACCAAGCCGAAAACTAAGCAAATATGGTATACAAAAGCAAAATGGCATAGAGATGTAGTAAGAGACAGGCCCGCGCCGTACATAAGGGCAAAGTCGAAAAGCCTTAAAACTCAAAAGTAAAAAAAAGATAAAGCAACAAACAACATTGTCAAAACAAAATTTATAATGATAAAAAAAAACAGTAAGGAATTGCTAGCTATTACATTGTTTTTTATTTGTTTATTATTTTATTTTTTCTCTTTGAGACGAGGGAACCGAATTTCTCGAAAATAATATATTGTTTTGTTTTTATTTGTCGATCAGTTTCGTCCTGTGATATATAAACGAGTATTTTTTATGTTTTAAATATTTTTTTTATTTCTTGTGCTTTTGTATCATATATTACATTTGAAACTAAAATACAAAAATTTTGAGTTGTAATACTGTTAGAATATATTTCTGTTTTCTATAAGTTTATAATTATGTTATGTATCTCAATGAGAAAATACTTGTATGGCTTGTACTTGTAAAATATAAAAATAAATTTATGAATATACTTTTTAAAATTATTGTTCAATTCAATAGTGGATAATAATACCTAACTTAACCCGTATCTGTACTCACATATGAACGTTGAACGAATTTGGGGCGTTATTTTAAATTTGCACAAGGGTGCCAAAAGTGCTAGGCGCGGGCCTGGTAAGAGAAAGGGTTCACACGTTGCCTTCACGAAGGAGATATCAAAGATGATGGTTCCGTGAAGTGCAATTGAGTGACAAATAAACGGTGGTTTTTAGTGAGTATAAGGAGTCTCACACTATCGGGGAAAGGTTGAACAAGTACCTGGTGCCTATAAAAGGTTTTCCATCGTCCAAAAAAAAAAAAAAATAATAATAATAATAATAATAATAATAATAATAATAATAATAATAATAATAATAATAATAATAATAATAATAATAATAATAATAATAATAATAATAATAATAATAATAATAATAATAATAATAATAATAATAAACCAAACGGACCAAAAACAGGCAAACCACTGCTGGGGCCAGCAACCCCAGCAGTGTGACATGTTGACGCTATAAGGACTCGTCGAAATCGCTACTCGGGCGTGGCGGAGACTCAGGCTGACTCCGTTCGGAACCGCCCTAATGACCAGTCTGTTGCAAGACCCAGTGGAACCGGTGCCGCTGACCTGCAAAAGGCAAACACCGACGCAATGAACAGGAATCGAGAAACAACACCACCCAGCAGAGATGCTTTGGAAGTTCAAGGACATCCAACCACTCTACAGGGCAGACTGCGACAAAGAATAAAATGGACAGGTGACATGAATGAATTTCTATATCGCAGCTTTCTTGTTTTAACCAATATGGAAACTAAAACCACAGGATACAGCAAAGAACTACACATACAAGTAACGAGACAATTCCCAGAGCTTAGGCAAAGAACAATACAAAACATCCTGGACCAAAAACGAGCCATCTTATCGGCAAACAAAATTTCTCCAGAAACAATGAACCAAATAAAAAGAGAAGCCGAACAGGAATTAGGAATAAATCCAACAACACCACCAAGAAATGAAAACCAAACCATAAACGAGCAATGGGGAGAAATAACCGAAGAGGAAATACAAATTCAAAACCGCTTCGAAGAGAGATACATGCAATATTACGGAACTATGCCAAACCTAAGACCAAAACTACCCAAACTGAAAGCAAAAATTAGAGCAAATACGAATAAAATCATCACACAAATAAACAACATAATAAAGAACAAAATAAAAAACGAAGACAATCTCACCATCATACACAACCTGGCCTACATAGGAGCGGCAACAGTCTCAAAAATCATTGCACCAAAAAAACCCCAAAACAAACAAACCCAAGAAACAAAAAATATGCCACCACCATGGGAACGACGAATTAACAAAAAGATAGATGAACTACGAACAGAAATAGGAAGACTAACAAAGGCAAAAGAACCAAACGCAAGTCAAAAGCTAAAGAACAAAGCTCAACAAATAATAGCAATACATAAAAACGCAGAAAATAACAACATAAATGAAATAACAGACCTACTCAAACAGAAACTTGCTGCCAAATCCAAAAGACTAAGGAGACTTAAAGAAAGTGACCAACGCAGAAAACACAACAAACAATTTAAAGAAGACGAAAGACAATTTTACAGAGAATTAAACCAAAAAACAAACAACGATAAAAAAAATGAAAACCCAGATAAAGAAAAAACTAAAACCTATTGGAGCAGTATATGGTCACATGAAAAGAAACACAAACAAACATCAAGGTGGATCAGAGATGAAAAAACAAGAATGCACAACAAAAAACAAATTAACAATCATAAGATAACAATAGACGATGTACAAAAAGCCATAAAGAAAACACACAGTTGGAAATCACCAGGAAAAGACGGACTGCATAACTTTTGGTGGAAACGATTTACAAGCACACACGACAAAATAGCACAACTATTCTCTGAGATTGTAAAAGGACAAGCAGAAATGCCCGATTTCATGACTGAAGGACTAACGTACTTACTCCCAAAAACAACACCGACCAGCAGTTACCCAGATAAATACAGACCGATTAGATATCTCCCAACCATTTATAAGATATTAACATCAATTATTACAGACAAGCTATATGCACATCTAACCGAAAACAACCTATTAGCAATAGAGCAAAAAGGATGCAGAAGAAAAACCAAAGGCTGCAAGGAACAACTGATTGTTGACACCATTATAACACAACACAAAAAGAAAGAAAGGAAACCATTGTACACTGCATACGTCGACTACAAAAAGGCTTTTGACAGTGTCCCACACTCGTGGCTACTAGAAGTGCTAAAAATTTATAAAATTGATCCGTTTATTCAGAGCGTCCTGAAACAAACAATGACTAAATGGAAAACAACACTAACAATAACAAAAACAAATTCACAATAGACAACATAGAAATAAAACGCGGAATTTTCCAGGGCGATGCGCTTAGTGCACTTTGGTTTTGCATGGCAGTGAACCCTCTCTCACACATGCTAAACAAAACAAACAAAGGTACAACCATAGAAAACAACACAATAAGCCACCTCCTCTATATGGATGATCTAAAATTATATGCAGACAACAAAGAAAACATCGAAAAACTAATACAAATCACAAAAACATTTAGTGACGACATACACATGGAATTTGGACTGGACAAATGCCGAATCAATGCAATGGAAAGGGGAAAGTGGAGACAATATGAAGGGTATGACATGGGAGCAGACAAAGGACAAATAGAAGGCATGGAAAATAAAGAATTGTACAAATATCTAGGATACCAACAAGCGAGAGGAATAGATCAAAAACACAGCAAAGAAACACTAAAAAACAAATTCAAGGAAAGAATAAGGAAAATATTAAAAACAAAACTAAATTCCAAAAACATGACAAAAGCAATAAACACATACGCTATATCTATTCTAACCTACAGCTTTGAAGTAATCTCCTGGACAGACACAGAACTCGATGAGCTCAATCGTGACATCCGTACAATGAGCACCAAATTCCGCAAACACCACCCACGCAGCTCAATAGAAAGAGTGAACATCTCACGAGAAAAAGGAGGGCAAGGAATTATCCACATACCAAGGCACAACCAAAAACAAATAACGACGCTCAGAAAATACTTTAATGATGAAGCCACTAATAACCAGTTATATAAAATCCTAAAAAAACTAGACAAAAAATCAACACCGCTAAACCTAGCACAAGAAAATAACGACGAACCAGAGGAAGATAACATCGAGGATAAGTGGAAAAGAAAGGAATTACATGGCAGATATCCAGTATTGCTGACACAACCACACATCAACAAGGAAGCATCCCTCATGTGGTTAAAACTTGGATATCTATTTCCCGAAACCGAATCATTCATTATTGCAATACAAGACCAAGTCATTGCGACACGCAATTATAAAAAATTTATAATGAAAGAACGTATTCCAACAGATAGATGCAGAATGTGCAAAGAACAAACCGAATCCATCGATCACATCATAAGCGGATGCCAAACACTAGCCCCAAAAGAATATACCAAAAGACACGACAATGTTGGCAAAGTAATCCACCAAGAGCTCTTAAAAATCCACGAACCGACAATCACCGAAACAATCCCATACTACAAATACAACCCAGAAAGCATCCATGAAACAGGAAACTATAAGATATACTGGAACAGAGAAATAATAACGGATCTTCCCTTACAACACAATAGACCAGACATGGACAAAATAAACAAACATACTTACCTGATCGACTTCTCTATCCCGCTTGCCGCAAACTTACAAAAAAAACACAGAGAAAAAATTAGTAAATACTTACCTCTTGCCAACGAAATAAAAGAAATGTGAAACCAAGAAAAAGTGTTGGTAGTACCAATCATCATAGGTGCAACTGGAGAAATACCACACACACTCTTCGAAAACCTAAAAAAACTAAACATTAAAGAACAAATATACTACCAGCTACAAAAAGTTGTTCTTATAGAAACCAGCGGAATTCTCAGACGTGTACTAAACGACACCGACAACTGAAACTTGAACTTTTCCAAACCTACCAATCTACCTGCTTTCTTGCAATGCCGAAACAGGATAGAAGCCATATCCAGATACAATCTGTGGAACCTGAAAATAATAATAATAATAATAATAATAATATTAATAATAATAATAATAATAATAATAATAATAATAATAATAATAATAATAATAATAATAATAATAATAATAATAATAATAATAATAATAACTGCCGTCTGGGTTCCGGTTTGCGAATCTAGGCCCAGGGTAGAACCTGCCTGCCGTAAAAGGCGGCTAAAAGGTTGGTGGTCCTTGCCTTAAAGGGGCCTACATTGGTCACCGGCTACCGCAGGTAGGCGTAGGAACTGATGTAGTGAAGGAACGGCTGTCTCCATGTTGGGAGCGGTTTCTCAACACCGTCTGTTCCCTATGTTAAGGGCGGCTGAACTAACCTGGCAGAAGGTATAAATGCAAACCATTTCTAACGAAATGTGTAAAAACGGTTTAAAACCAATATGATGTCGAATTTAAAAGAATATGTACCCCAGGTGGGTCTAAACGAAAGTTTGCAATCCCACACTGCGCAAGCAGTCAGCCTCACGGATTCTGGGGGAGGCACTAATTCGATTAGTACTAATACTACTAACGGCAGGATGCTAGGACAAGCCCCTGCCGACAACCGTACTATTAGTCATCAAAACACCGGCGAGGAACACAACACAATGGAGACTAGCTTGCAGCCCGACCCTGGAGTCAATAGAACAGCCGCTGGTCTACCCAGAAGAACAGAAACCGGTCGAATCAAGTGGACGCGTGACATGAATAGAACATTTATCAAAACATTCCTCTTGATCAACGACTGCGAAGATAACCCCCGCCCTGGCTGGAGAATAAAACTCCACCGCGAAATAAGCCAGATATACCCGGAATTAAAACTCACCGAACAAAATGTAGCGTGCCGTCAAAGAGCTATTTACGCTAACCGCCTGCTACCCCAAGCTGAAATAGATCAAATCCGGCGTGAAGTTGGCAGAACATTGCACAACCTTCAGCAAGGGGAAGAGCTAACAGCACAGCAGGAAGTAAGAAACGAACAAGATCAAACTATACAGGCTGATACGGACAATACAAACCAAAAATATTTGGAAAATTTGTCCTTATTCGAAAATAGTGACCCGACCTTGAGGCCGAGTATCCCTAAACTAAGATTCAAGAAAGGAACCCACGAAATACTAGCGAGAGTAAACCTAGCAGCAGGGACGTCCTTAAATAGAACTGAGGACCTCGAGACATTACACAGTGGGTTATATGCTGCAGCAGCAACTGTAATTGAACTCAATGCTCAGGCATTATATCAGAGAACCGATAAGAAAAGTACCAAGAAACAAGTGGTACCCGCTTGGAAAATGAGACTAGAAAAACAAATAAGCCAGTTACGAGCACAAAGTGATATCATTGGAGAACATCTAAGTGGAAACTCTAGCAGCAAGGTTGCTAAAAAGGTTAAAGATATGCTTAAAGCAGAGAGTATTCCTTTAGACAGTCCCGATATAAAACGGCTGCTAACAATCGTATGAGACAACATTAGACAAAAATGTAAGGCTAAAGGTGCCCGTCTAAGGCGATACAATAAAGCCACAAAGAGGAAGGTACAAAACCAACAGTTCACCACGAACCAAAAAACCTTCTATAGGACACTGAACCAAGAAGAAAATGACCTTACTCCAGCTAATGACATAAATAAAGACCAATTTAATGTATTTTGAAGTAATATTTGGTCTGACGCGTCCCATTTCAATGAAGAAGCAAGCTGGCTCGAAAAAGTTGAAGCCGAGGCTGAAACTTTGCAAGAAATGCCTGAGCCGCAAGTAACATCGATCGACATAAGGGATGCCACTAAGAACTTGGCTAACTGGAAATCACCGGGACCTGACCAAATTCATAATTTCTGGCTCAAAACTTTCACCACCCTACACCCTGTTATCGCAAACTGCTTTAGCAAGGCTCTCCTAAACCCCGAGCACTTCCCAGCTCATCTTGCCAGTGGCAATACCTTCCTTTTATTTAAAAAAGGGCAGGTAAACGACCCAAAAAATTACAGACCGATCACCTCCTCATCATACTAGTGGTGTATATATATGTGTATATAAGCTTTGGGTTGCAAGGAACAGCTTACAATCGATGCCGTTATTATAAAACAGGCAGAAGTTAAAAGGCGAAATCTAAATATGTGCTACATAGATTATAGTAAAGCATTCGATTCTGTTCCTCACGACTGGCTAAAGAAGATATTGCAAATATACAAAGTAAACCCCCTAATACGCAACATGTTAGGCACCCTAATGGAGCAATGGAATACCAATGTCCATATTGGACAAGAGAAGCTAGGCAATATAAATATATCAAAAGGTATATTTCAAGGCGACCCTTTAAGCCCCCTCTGGTTTATTTTGGCCATGAACCCACTGTCCTCACTACTAAAATCAACATCCTACGGATATCGTCCCAACTTAACTGAGAATTTTAGAATAAACCACCTTCTATTTATGGACGATATCAAACTCTACGCTGAAAGCAAAACCCACCTACAGTCCCTAATTCAAATAACCAAGACATTTAGCGATGACATCAAAATGTCGTTTGGCTTAGACAAGTGCGCAATCTTGAATGTCGTACGCGGAAAGACTGAACAAAATCGTGGACTGCTTGAAGGCATAGATATATTAGATGAGGACAAAACATATAAATACTTAGGCATCTCCCAAAACCAACAAATAAACCACACAAGTCTAAAAAGGGAGTTAAAAAACAAATACAAAAGCAGACTAACAAAGCTTTTTAATACTCATCTGAATGCTGGTAACCTTACTACTGCCATCAACACCTGGGCAATACCAATACTTACCTACTCATTCGGAATCCTTAAGTATTCAGACACGGATTTGCACGAACTAGATAGGCTTACGCGCAGGCTGCTAACAAAATTCAGATTCCACCACCCACGCTCTGCACTTGAAAGAATCTACCTAAAACGAAAGGAGGGAGGAAGAGGTCTCATTAATATATATAACTTGTGCAAGTCGCAAGAGACCTCTATGAGAAAATACTTCCAAGAATCGAATGGGGAAATTCTTAAAAAAGTGGTAGCACCAGACACTGGATATACAGCCCTTAACTTAAAGCAAAACGGATTACCTAACATCATCCGCGCGCCGCCAAGTCAACAGCTTGTAACTTGGCAAGAAAAAGCCCTACACGGCAAATACCCTACTGCACTCCAAAATCCACTCATAGATAGAGAAATGTCACTGAATTGGTTAGAGAAAAGGCAGCTCCACGCTGAAACAGAAGGTTTTATAATATCTATCCAAGACCGTGTCATTAGAACTCGAAACTATGAAAAGGTCATCTTGAAGAGAAATGTGGAAGATGTGTGCAGAAAATGTAATTGTCCCGGAGAAACGATAGAACATATCACGGCGGGGTGTGGTGCTATGGCCCCCAACGCTTACCTGGGGAGACATAATTAGGTGGCTAAGATCATCCACAAGGAACTGGCCCATAAGTTAGGGCTAAGGGAAAACCTGCCGCCATACTACCAATACTCACCCGAGCCAGTCCTTGAATCCCCTGAATATCTCTTATACTGGGACAGGCCAATAATAACGGATAGAACAGTAGACCACAACCGACCGGATATTCTTCTTATCGAAAAAAACACCAAGAAAGCTTTCATAATCGATATAGGTTGCCCACTAACACACAACCTCTCTAAAACCGAATCGGAGAAGAAGACCAAGTACTCAAATTTGGCTATAGAGATAAAAAATATATGGAAGCTAGATAAAATCGACATAATTCCGATCATAATATCGGTGGAGGGAGCAATGACGAAAAATTTCAAGCCCAACTTGGAAAAACTGGGCCTATCAGGTTATTTATACCAACTTATTCAGAAAAGCGTCATTCTCCAAACGTGCCATATAGTACGGAAGTTTCTAAACAGTACAGGTTAAGATGAATTTCTTTTCTGTACTGTAAATAACACCAGCCTTATCAACAAAAAGTTGAGAAATAGAACACTGAAAACTTAATAATAATAATAATAATAATAATAATAATAATAATAATAATAATAATAATAATAATAATAATAATAATAATAATAATAATAATAGCCGTCTGGGTTCCGGTTTACGAATCTAGGCCCAAGGTAGAACCTGCCTGCCGTAAAAGGCGGCTAAAAGGTTGGTAGTCCTTGCCTTAAAGGGGCCTACATTGGTCACCGGCTACCGCAGGTAGGCGTAGGAACTGATGTAGTGAAGGAACGGCTGTCTCCATGTTAGGAGGGGTTTCTCAACACCGTCTGTTCCCTATGTTAAGGGCGGCTGAACTAACCTGGCAGAAGGTATAAATGCAAACCATTTCTAACGAAATGTGTAAAAACGGTTTAAAACCAATATGATGTCGAATTTAAAAGAATATGTACCCCAGGTGGGTGGAAACGAAAGTTTACAATCCCACGCAGCGCAAGCAGTCAGCCTCACGGATTCTGGGGGAGGCATAAATCCGACTAGTACGAATAATTCTAACGACAGGATGCTAAGACAAGCCCCTGCCGACAACCGCACTATTAATCAACAGAACACCGGCGAGGAACACATCCCAATGGAGACTAGCTTGCAGCCCGACCCTGGAGTCGATAGAACTGCCGCTGGTCTACCCAGAAGAACAGAAACCGGTCGAATCAAGTGGACTCGTGACATGAATAGAACATTTATCAAAACATTCCTCTTGATTAACGACTGTAAAGATAACCCCCGCCCTGGCTGGAGAATAAAACTCCACCGAGAAATAAGCCAAATATATCTGGAATTAAAACTGTCCGAATAAAATGTAGCGTGCCGTCAAAGAGCTATTTACGCTAACTGCCTGCTACCCCAAGCTGAAATAGACCAAATCCGGCGTGAAGTTGGCAGAACATTGCACAACCTTCAGCAAGGGGAAGAGCTAACAGCACAGCAGGAAGTAAGAAACGAACAAGATCAAACTATACAGGCTGATACGGACAATACAACCCAAAAATATTTGGAAAATTTGTCCTTATTTGAAAATAGTGACCCGACCTTGAGACCAAGTATTCCTAAGCTAAGATTCAAGAAAGGAACCCACGAAATACTAGCGAGAGTAAACTTAGCAGCAGGGACGTCCTTAAATAGAACTGAGGACCTCGAGACATTACACAGTGGGTTATATGCTGCAGCAGCAACTGTAATTGAACTCAATGGTCAGGCATTATATCAGAGAACTGATAAGAAAATTACCAAGAAGCAAGTGGTACCCGCTTGGAAAATGAGACTAGAAAAATAAATAAGCCAGTTACGAGCACAAAGTGATATCATTGGAGAACATCTAAATGGAAACTCTAGCAGCAAGGTTGCTAAAAAGGTTAAAGATATACTGAAAGCAGAGAGTATTCCTTTAGACAGTCCCGATGTAAAACGGTTGCTAACAATCTTAAGAGACAACATTAGACAAAAATGTCTTCTAAAGGCGCCCGTCTAAGGCGATACAATAAAGCCACAAAGAGGAAGGTACAAAACCAACAGTTCACCACGAACCAAAAAACCTTCTATAGGACACTGAATCAAGAAAAAAATGACGTTACTCCAACTGACATAAATAAAGACCAATTTAATGCATTTTGGAGTAATATTTGGTCTGACGCGTCTCATTTCAATGAAGAAGCAAGCTGGCTCGAAAAAGTTGAAGCCGAGGCTGAAACTTTGCAAGAAATGCCTGAGCCGCAAGTAACATCAATCGACATAAGGGATGCTACTAAGAACTTGGCTAACTGGAAATCACCGGGACCTGATCAAATTCATAATTTCTGGCTCAAAACTTTCACCACCCTACACCCTGTTATCGCAAACTGCTTTAGCAAGGCTCTCCTAAACCCCGAGCACTTCCCAGCTCATCTTGCCAGTGACAATACCTTCCTTTTGTTTAAAAAAGGGCAGGTAAACGACCCAAAAAATTACAGACCGATCACCTGTCTGTCAGTGGTGTATAAACTTTTAACATCAGTCATGTATTCAAAAATATACACACACTGCATAAACAACAACCTGGTAGCTGATGAGCAAAAGGGCTGTATTAGGAGAGCTTTCGGTTGCAAGGAACAACTTACAATCAATGCCATTATTATAAAACAGGCAGAAGTTAAAAGGCGAAATCTAAATATGTGCTACATAGATTATAGTAAAGCATTCGATTCTGTTCCTCACGACTGGCTAAAGAAGATATTGCGAATATACAAAGTACACCCCCTAATACGCAACATGTTAGGCACCCTAATGGAGCAATGGAATACCAATCTCCATATTCGACAAGAGAAGCTTGGCAATATAAATATATCAAAAGGTATATTTCAAGGCGACTCTTTAAGCCCCCTCTGGTTCATTTTGGCCATGAACCCACTGTCCTCACTACTAAAATCAACATCCTACGGATATCGTCCCAACTTAACTGATAATTTTAGAATAAACCACCTTCTATTTATGGACGATATCAAACTCTACACTGAAAGCAAAACCCACCTACAGTCCCTAATTCAAATAACCAAGACATTTAGCGATGACATCAAAATGTCGTTTGGCTTAGACAAGTGCGCAATCTTGAATGTCGTACGCGGAAAGACTAAACAAAATCGTGGACTGCTTGAAGGCATAGATATACTAGATGAGGACAAAACATATAAATACTTAGGCATCTCCCAAAACCAACAAATAAACCACACAAGCCTAAAAAGGGAGTTTAAAAACAAATAAAAAAGCAGACTAACAAAGCTTTTTAATACACACCTGAATGCTGGTAACCTTACTACTGCCATCAACACCTGGGCAATACCAATACTTACCTACTCATTCGGGATCCTTAAGTATTCAGACACGGATTTGCACGAACTAGATAGGCTTACGCGCAGGCTGCTAACAAAATTCAGATTCCACCACCCACGCTCTGCACTTGAAAGAATCTACCTAAAACGAAAGGAGGGAGGAAGAGGTCTCATTAATATATATAACTTGTGCAAGTCGCAAGAGACCTCTATGAGAAAATACTTCCAAGAATCGAATGGGGAAATTCTTAAAAAAGTGGTAGCAGCAGACGCTGGATATACAGCCCTTAATTTAAAGCAAAACGGATTACCTAACATCATCCGCGCGCCGCCAAGTCAACAGCTTGTAACTTGGCAAGAGAAAGCTCTACACGGCAAATACCCTACTGCACTCCAAAATCCACTCATAGATAGAGAAATGTCACTGAATTGGTTAGAGGAAAGGCAGCTTCACGCTGAAACAGAAGGTTTTATAATCTCTATCCAAGACCGTGTCATTCGAACTCGAAACTATGAAAAAGTCATCTTGAAAAGAAATGTGGAAGATGTGTGCAGAAAATGCAATTGCCCCGGAGAAACGATAGAACATATCACGGCGGGATGTGGTGCTATGGCCCCCAACGCTTACCTGGGGAGACATAATCAGGTGGCAAAGATCATCCACAAGGAACTTACCCATAAACTAGGGCTAAGGGAAAACCTCCCACCATACTACCAATACTCACCCGAGCCAGTCCTTGAATCCCCTGAATATCTCTTATACTGGGACAGGCCAATAATAACGGATAGAACAGTAGACCACAACCGTCCGGATATTCTTCTCATCGAAAAAACCACCAAGAAAGCTTTCATAATCGATATAGGTTGCCCACTAACACACAACCTCTCTAAAACCGAATCGGAGAAGAAGACCAAGTACTCGAATTTGGCTATAGAGATAAAAAATATATGGAAGCTAAATAAAATTGACATAATTCCGATTATAATATCGGTGGAGGGAGCTATGACGAAAAATTTCAAGCCCAACTTGGAAAAACTGGGCCTTTCAGGTTATTTATACCAACTTATTCAGAAAAGCGTCATCCTCCAAACGTGCCATATAGTACGGAAGTTTCTAAACAGTACAGGTTAAGATGAATTTCTTCTCTGTACTGTAAATAACACCAGCCTTACCAACAAAAAGCTGAGAAATAGAACACTGAAAACTTAATAATAATAATAATAATAATAATAATAATAATAATAATAATAATAATAATAATAATAATAATAGCCGTCTGGGTTCCGGTTTACGAATATAGGCCCAGGGTAGAACCTGCCTGCCGTAAAAGGCGGCTAAAAGGTTGGTGGTCCTTGCCTTAAAGGGGCCTACATTGGTCACCGGCTACCGCAGGTAGGCGTAGGAACTGATGTAGTGAAGGAACGGCTGTCTCCATGTTAGGAGCGGTTTCTCAACAGCGTCTGTTCCCTATGTTAAGGGCGGCTGAACTAACCTGGCAGAAGGTATAAATGCAAACCATTTCTAACGAAATGTGTAAAAACGGTTTAAAACCAATATGATGTCGAATTTAAAAGAATATGTACCCCAGGTGGGTGGAAACGAAAGTTTACAATCTCACGCTGCGCAAGCAGTCAGTCTCACGGATTCTGGGGGAGGCATAAATCCGACTAGTACTAATAATTCCAACGGCAGGATGCTAAGACAAGCCTCTGCCGACAACCGCACTATTAATCAACAGAACACCGGCAAGGAACACATCCCAATGGAGACTAGCTTGCAGCCCGACCCTGGAGTCGATAGAACTGCCGCTGGTCTACCCAGAAGAACAGAAACCGGTCGAATCAAGTGGACTCGTGACATGAATAGAACATTTATCAAAACATTCCTCTTGATTAACGACTGTGAAGATAACCCCCGCCTTGGCTGGAGAATAAAACTCCACCGAGAAATAAGCCAAATATATCCGGAATTAAAACTGTCCGAACAAGACGTAGCGTGCCGTCAAAGAGCTATTTATGCTAACCGCCTGCTACCCCAAGCTGAAATAGACCAAATCCGGCATGAAGTTGGCAGAACATTGCACAACCTTCAGCAAGGGAAAAAGCTAACAGCACAGCAGGAAGTAAGAAACGAACAAGATCAAACTATACAGGCTGATACGGACAATACAAACCAAAAATATTTGGAATATTTGTCCTTATTCGAAAATAGTGACCCAACCTTTAGGCCGAGTATCCCTAAGCTAAGATTTAAGAAAGGAACCCACGAAATACTAGCAAGAGTAAACCTAGCAGCAGGGACGTCCTTAAATAGAACTGAGGACCTCGAGACATTACACAGTGGGTTATATGCTGCAACAGCAACTGTAATTGAACTCAATGGTCAAGCATTATATCAGAGAACGGAGAACAAAATCACCAAGAAACAAGCCGTACCCGCTTGGAAAATGCGACTTGAAACATACGAGCACAAAGTGATATCATTGGAGAACATCTAAATGGAAACTTTTGCAGCAAGGTTGCTAAAAAGGTTAAAAATATACTGAAAGCAGAGAGTATTCCTTTAGATAGTCCCGATGTAAAACGGCTGCTAACAATCGTAAGAGACAACATTAGACCATAATGTAAGGCTAAAGGCGCCCGTCTAAGGCGATACAATAAAGCCACAAAGAGGAAGGTACAAAACCAACAGTTCACCACGAATGAAAAAACCTTCTATAGAACACTGAATCAAGAAGAAAATGACGTTACCCCAACTGACATTAATAAAGACC
The DNA here is from genome assembly GCA_935413205.1 of Polydrusus cervinus. NCBI lineage: Eukaryota > Metazoa > Arthropoda > Insecta > Coleoptera > Curculionidae > Polydrusus > Polydrusus cervinus. The sequence goes on from OW284511.1 coordinate 56,710,486, forward strand.
AATTTAATGCATTTTGGAGTAATATTTGGTCCGACGCGTCCCATTTTAATGAAGAAGCAAGCTGGCTCAAAAAAGTTGAAGCCGAGGCTGAAACTTTGCAAGAAATGCCTGAGCCGCAAGTAACATCCATCGACATAAGGGATGCCACTAAGAACTTGGCTAACTTGAAATCACCGGGACCTGACCAAATTCATAATTTTTGGCTCCAAACTTTCACCAGCCTACACCCTGTAATCGCAAACTGCTTTAGCAAGGCTCTCCTAAACCCCGAACACTTTCCAGCTCATCTTGCCAGTGGCAATACCTTCCTTTTATTTAAAAAAAGGGCAGGTAAACGACCCAAAAAATTATAGACCGATCACATGTCTGTCAGTGGTGTATAAACTTTTAACATCAGTCGTGTACTCAAAAATATACACACACTGCATAAATAACAACCTGGTAGCTGATGAGCAAAAGGGCTGTATTAGGAAAGCTTTGTGTTGCAAGGAACAGCTTATAATCGATGCCGTTATTATAAAACAGGCTGAAGTTAAAAGGCGAAATCTAAATATGTGCTACATTGATTATAGTAAAGCATTCGATTCTGTTCCTCACGACTGGCTAAAGAAGATATTGCAAATATACAAAGTACACCCCCTAATACGCAACATGTTAGGCACCTAATGGAGCAATGGAATACCAATCTCCATATTGGACAAGAGAATCTTGGCAATATAAATATATCAAAAGGTATATTTCAAGGCGACTCTTTAAGCCCCCTATGGTTCATTTTGGCCATGAACCCACTGTCCTCACTACTAAAATCAACATCCTACGGATATCGTCCCAACTTAACTGAGAATTTTAGAATAAACCACCTTCTATTTATGGACGATATCAAACTCTACACTGAAAGCAAAACCCACCTACAGTCCCTAATTCAAATAACCAAGACATTTAGCGATGACATCAAAATGTCGTTTGGATTAGACAAGTGCGCAATCTTGAATGTCGTACGCGGAAAGACTGAACAAAATCGTGGACTGCTGGAAGGCATAGATATACTAGATGAGGACAAAACATATAAATACTTAGGCATCTCCCAAAACCAACAAATAAACCACACAAGCCTAAAAAGGGAGTTTAAAAACAAATACAAAAGCAGACTAACAAAGCTTTTTAATACTCACCTGAATGCTGGTAACCTTACTACTGCCATCAACACCTGGACAATACCAATACTGAGCTACTCATTCGGAATCCTTAAGTATTTAGACACGGATTTGCACAAACTAGATAGGCTTACGCGCAGGCTGTTAACAAAATTCAGATACTACCACCCACGCTCTGCACTTAAAAGAATCTACCTAAAACGAAAAGAGGGAGGAAGAGGTCTCATTAATATATATAATTTGTGCAAGTCACAAGAGACCTCTATGAGAAAATACTTCCAAGAATCGAGTGGGGAAATTCCTAAAAAAGTGGTAGCCGCAGATGCTGGATATACAGCCCTTAAAGCAAAACGGATTACCTAACATCATCCGCGCGAAGCCAAGTCAACACCTTGTAACTTGGCAAGAGAAAGCCCTACACGGCAAATACCCTACTGCACTCCAAAATCCACTCATAGATAGAGAAATGTCACTGAATTGGTTAGAGAAAAGGCAGCTTCACGCTGAAATAGAAGGTTTTATAATCTCTATCCAAGACCGTGTCATTCGAACTCGAAACTATGAAAAAGTCATCTTGAAAAGAAATATGGAAGATGTGTGCAGAAAATGCAATTGCCCCGGAGAAACGATAGAACATATCACGGCGGGGTGTGGTGCTATGGCCCCCAACGCTTACCTGGGGAGACATAATCAGGTGGCTAAGATCATCCACAAGGAACTGGCCCGTAAACTAGGGCTAAGGGAAAACCTCCCACCATACTACCAATACTCACCCGAGCTAGTTCTTTAATCCCCTGAATATCTCTTATACTGGGACAGGCCAATAATAACGGATAGAACAGTAGACCACAACCGTCCAGATATTCTTCTCATCGAAAAAAACACCAAGAAAGCTTTCATAATCGATATAGGTTGCCTACTAACACACAACCTCTCTAAAACCGAATCGGAGAAGAAGACCAAGTACTCGAATTTGGCTATAGAGATAAAAAATATATGGAAGCTAGATAAAATCGACATAATTCCGATCATAATATCGGTGGAGGGAGCTATGACGAAAAATTTCAAGCCCAACTTGGAAAAACTGGGCCTTTCAGGTTATTTATACCAACTTCAGAAAAGCGTCATCCTCCAAACTTGCTATATAGTACGGAAGTTTCTAAACAGTACAGGTTAAGATGAATTTCTTCTCTGTACTGTAAATAATGCCAGCAATACCAACAAAAAGCTGTGAAAACTAACATTGAGAAAAATAATAATAATAATAATAATAATAATAATAATAATAATAATAACAACAATTAATTTAACATATCTTTATTAAATAAAATTCAATTGCATACATTCAAAACTAAGTAACAAAATATATTGGTATAAATCATATCTCATTTAAACTTAATCAAAAAAAATTTTTAATACGTCATTCTGTGGGAAATTTAATATCCTGTCTTTTCTATGAAGCAATGCCTATACCTATCTCTGCTCAAAAAAAAGTTATTTCCATAAAATTAAAAAAAAAATATTTAATATTTTGCACTTTTTTGTTAAATTATTGTTTTTAACATAATTTGAACTGAATAGACTTGCAAATTTTTTAATTACGCCATTTCGATAGAAAATGTAACTCTCTACAAAATTTTTCCTATAAAATACCCCCAAATTTCGAGATATACTAAAAAAACCGTAAGGGTTGCAATCCCCCCTATCTCCAGTTTTCCCCCTCTAATTTAATAGCACTCTGCGGTATTTTCATTCTGAATAACCAATTGAACGATTTATGCAATAAAAACCCACACACTCTGTACTTCCTTACCCAAGCAGCATTTTCACAACGTCCGACTAATTTTGTAATACTTGCGACGTCGCATTAAGTAAATAATACACATACGGATACAATACGGATTTTGTCATATTTAATAACGTTGTATCGAGGTACAACATCCAGCGTCAGATCAGCGTTAGGGGTTCTATATAATGTTGCAACAACATGAATATTTTATCCATGTGTCCTTTTTTGGTATTGAATTAGCATTTGACTGATGAAGCCTCACTAGCTTTTTTGACGGTGGCCAAAATAAATAATGTCCATTTTCTTCCCACTTATGGGGAACTCCGCACTGGTTCCACTTCTTGCAACTCCTGGATTAGTTCCACTTTAAAGTAGTCACCCATTTCTTTCTTTCTTCAATTTGTACAAGAAAACTAGATGATTAACGATTAAAAACTCGACGATTAAGAACGACTACCCGGTGCGCGCGTTAATATTTTGTTAGATTATGGATCGATTATCGGGCGTGATTACTATTACGTCCGTAGGGATGCTAACATATCCGTGGGAATTTTAGTTGCTGTTATTTTACCGCTAATGTTAGGCCATCCACAGAAAATGTTTTAATTTAATCGATAAAAAAATTAAGACAACCTTAAATATTGATTGTTATAGCTAGCGTTAGTTCGGGTAATTTTTAATACATTATCTTAAAGGTAGCCACGGCCCAACAAAGATAAATTAGATAAGTAAGTAAGTTGATCTCGCCCGGTAATACAGATTCCTGTTGTTCCGGGTCGTGAATAGGTCGTAATTAGTAAATTTTCCGACCAAAGGTTGTGTTTGGTAAGCCATTGGGTTAAAAATAAACACTCGAAGTTATTGTTAGTAAAACTTTGGTAGTTTGTACGACTACGCCATTTTAGCCATTTGCAATAATGCATCTTTGGCGGCCATTGTTGTTCAACTTTAATTATTTCTGTTTTATATGATACTTCTATGATACGTTTTAAAACACATTGAAACTTCGTAATAAAGCAACATAATTATAACTTTAAAGTTTAGAGCAAAAGAGACTTTTTCAAAAAAAAATATTTTTTTTGCAAAAATATTTTTTTACAAAAACTGTGAATTTGCATGGCGCGCTTTTTATTTCCTATATATCTTAACCATAATTATCAGTAAAGTAGCTTGCGTTTACGTTTTTACTATGTCAGTAATTCGAACGAAATTATTTAAAATTATCATTATGCTAAACGTTTCTACCATCTAATTTAATTATAACAATGCGACATTATTATTTTACAAGTTATTATTGTCTTGTTATATTTTATAGGTTAGCGAAATTGTGATAATATAACCAGTTAGTATATATATGCCGACTATAACTATCATATATCTAAAATTTTGCACTACATGGTCTAATTTCTTGTACTTCAAAATATAGTCGCCACTTGTCTTTAATAACAACTTTAAGTTGGTTTTCGACGTCGAAACGACCCTAAAATGATTGACCATATTGGCGCAAACAGGAGTTGTAACAAGGTCGTACTGACGTAGTATGCCGACGTCGGGTCGCGTAGGACAACGTCGGCGCGACGTAAAATTGCTGCTTGGGTATTACCCTGCTTTTTAGGACATAATCAATAGCCTAGTGGACATATAGAAAATTCTTAAAACGTTTAAACCAACCTGGTGACGCAAAACACGAATACATGCTGCCTTGATATATTGACATCTTAAGCGATATGTTCCCACATCACACTACGCATAAGTGTGATACAGAAAATGACAATGCAATAAACGTAAAAATATAAAATATATCCTTTTAGGTACCTACTAACTTCTTACCTTATAAGAGACAACGTTAGTTATCGATTTGCGACATGCATCTTTGGCATATCGTCAGCCGGGTTCGGTGATATGGCTATGGGTCCGTAATATTAAAAATGTATGAGGGTTGTCGTCGGCGAAATTTGACATTTTGATATTTTCAATTTTTTTTTTGCGAAAACGGCCAGTTTCGAACTAAATTAATTATTTTGGTTTACTAGATGAATAACGAGAGAGCATTTAGCAAACATTTCAAATATACAGGGGATAACAAAAATAAGCTATTAAACGTCAAAGTCAAAAAAATGTCAGGTTCCCAATGAATGCCATTTCAGGTCGCAAAAATTTTTTTTTTTTTTGATTTTACTTCTAAAGATTATAGAGGACCAATACCTCCAGAACCTTATTGTTTTTGATATAAACTGCTGGCCTTTTGCTATCAAGCAAGAAATAATTTGGCCTAAATTTAAAAGTTAATATTTTCTGAACCAGATATGGTATCGACGTCCGGTTTTTAATGGTTGATAGATTTATCCCTTAAAAAACAATTGTTAATGTTGGATTTTCCTTAACTGTCAAAAAATTTTATATACAGGGTGTCAAAGAAGACGATGATTTATGAACAAATTTTAATGGCATGTAACTTACACAATATTATTTTTAAATTTTATCACTGTGCATCAATTGAATCACTAGTTAATAGCAAAGAAAGTAAGTTGTCAAATTTTTGTTACCTGCTATATTTTACAAGATACCTATTTTTTTGAAAAACCGTGCTTTTTTTCAACTTTTTAGTAGCTATAGATGTTGTTGCGTTGTTTTGTGCAAGGTGCAAACTTTGCAAATGATTATTATACCTTATGAAAATCTTGTTTATGTTCAGTAAAAACAATTGTACTTAAATGGTGTGATGTGCAGTGGCGTACCTATAATCGCTTATATGTCTATGGGTTATGAGTATGTCACAATTTTTCACGATTGTTTTGTATTGGAAAATATTCGCCCCTAGATTAGGCAAGTTTTTTCCTTATTTTTTAGTTTTTCATATCGCACTATAGGTATATTATACAGTGTGTCTACAAAATAAAAATAAAAGAATTTTGATTTAATTTTTGAACAAATGTATTTATTAATTACTAACTTTTTAACACAACACTATTCCTAAAATTAAACGTACATTGACAGGGGCCCTTAAAATTAAATATCACTAGTTTGATTTTTATGGGATTAATACCTTGTAGGCCATTCTAGTACATTAACGACCTCTTGACATCGCCGTGGCATATTGAGGACTAACAGGTTAATAATGCTAGTTCCTCCAATGTTTGAGGCGAATTTTCTCTGGATCGCACTAAAAATTTTAGCTGCGACCACACATGCTCTATTACATTTAAATCAGGAGATTTTGGCGGCAGGTTTAACTGTTGAACCCCGAAAAAAAACTCCTGAACGATGTTTGCCTTGTGTGGTCTAGCATTATCGTCAATTAATATAAATTCCTCCCCAAAATTATCAGCAAATGGTTTAACAACATTACTTAAAATATTGTTTCTATAAATTCTGCATTAAGTTGAAAAAAGTAAGGTTTTCAAAAATATCGGTATCTCTTAAAATATAGCAGATATCAAAAATTTGACAGATAACTTTCTTTGCTATGAACCAGTGATTCAATTGACGTAGAGTGATAAAATTTTAAAATATTATTGTGAAACTTACATGCCATTGAAATTGGAACAAAAATCATCATCTTCTTTAGCACCCTGTATTTATAATTTTCTAACAGTTTAAAAAAATCCAACATTAACAATTGTTTCCTAAGGGCTAAATCTATCAACTATTTAAAACCTGAGGTCGATATCATATCTGGTTCAGAAAATAGTAACTTTTAAAGTTAGGCGAAATTTTTCTTGCTCGAAAGCAAATGGCCAACAGTTTAGATTAGAAAATGATAAGTAATTTTTCTGATTTTTTAAAAGTCGCAAATTACCATTGCGAATAGGTCGAATAGGGTAACTCGAATATACTTCCGGTTTAAACGATCAGATGGGCCGTCTCAAATACTATTTTGTCGCAATACATGTACCAATACCTAAAATTATTAGAAGTTGTGAAAAATTTTGAAGGTTTAGAAGCAACGATTTGGACCCAAATTTTTTAAGGTTTTTAATTTTTTTCTGGAAAAATAAATTTTTTATTTAAATATCATATATCCTATCGCAAAGAACTCGTCGAATTACATTTAAAATATATCTTTCGGTTTCTGAATCATTTTGACTTTGAGAGGAATAAATGAATACAATTTTTTAAATGTACTTGTCCGTCTAAACCCGTCCCGGAGCCACTGTTTTTAACATTTGAATTCTTCTTTGGTCTATTATTTAGGGAAAGGCTTTAAATTTTACACCAAGCGCACTCTTCGGTAGTACGTTGAGTAGTTATATTGGTATATATGGAGTGGTATAATTTATCTTTTACCAAAGTTTTATATATTATTCAACTATATTTTGTAATATAATATCCTTAGAGAAAACATTTTAGGATTATTTTATTTCTCAATCATTTCGGTTCCGAAACCGTTCACGTATGCATGCCTGAATATATCAAATGTTTTTTTTTTGATTTTGGAAAAATTGATTATTTAAGAGCGGGAACAGAAAAATTTCTTAAATCCCGAAATTACATAACTTTCGTATAGATTGCCTTAAAATTGATTTGTCTCAAGACAGGCATCCATATTAGAATTAAATACCGGTGTCAATATTAGCCTAAAATTGGTGTTTTTGTCTACAGATTGTGAAGTTGTTTTAAAGTTCTTAAGTTAAAAATTGAATGTTATAGATTATTTGGAACTTTCCAATTGTTCCAAAATTAAAGCTTCATATGTCAGATTAATTATCTAAATTTCAATTTTAAAAATACTCTGCAAATTCCGTGGAGGTTTCAGTTTAATAGTATTATAATTTTTCGAAAAGAATGCTTTGGATTCATAAAGCGTCATCATAGCTATGAAAAATATTAAGTGTCAAAAAAATGCCGAAAATGGAATTTTTTTAAAGATATTTTAGCAATTCGTCCTTTAAAATTTGGGATAATAGAGATAACTCGGAACTTCTACAATACAGTGTTATATAACCGATAGCTTTAAATAGAGTATTTATAGATAAATTTTCCATTTTAAAATCGGCCTGCATGACTTGAATTTTATCAATTTTAAATGTTCGGAGATATTCGGAACAGCCGAAAATTGCCGGTCATCAGATATTAAGTAAGTACGTTTCGTTATCTAGATACCACAATCAGTTTTTTTTTATATAAACCTGTCATTTTTATTGCAGTTTCGTAATTCTTGCTTCTTCTAATGTCTTTTTGCAATAATACTGTAACCAAATATCAACGTTTCGACTCTACAAAAACATCTTCAATCTTTATAATCGGAAAAAGTATGATAGTTGTGGAATTTGAAATGGACTGCTATAATGCTTCAGAAAAACGAATATATTTGAAGATATGAAAGCATGTAAAATGTATTTACCTCGTGAACTACTTATCCAACATAAATAAAAAATTTGGTATAAGTATGTAAACTGAGTTTATAATTGGGAAAATTATTCTAGAGATGGCAGTAACCGCTGCTTTGTCCACTTCTGAGGTAAATAACAGTGTCAGGCTTTTTTTACTCGTATTCAAAGTTATCTGATTATTGCATGTAATAAACTATTTATTGTCTGTTTGAACGTTGAAGAAAATGACGTTTCTTGAACGGCAGAAGAGTTTTGGACTTGCATTGTTTTTATTTATTTTGAATCACAACGTTTCAAATGGTAAGTATCTCCAGTTGTCTTCAGGTGAATACTAAAAAAGTATGGTAACTACAGCTCTATTTTATACTAGGTAGGTGCAGTGACACATAACTAGTGGGCGAGTCATGCGTTTAACTCTTACGTGTTCTATTTATATTGGCTAGGTATATGACTCATAACTGGATGGATGGATTTAACTCTTACGTGGTCTTATTCTAAGATTACATTTACTTAAAAAAGGTTTCCAGACGTTTATCATATCTAATGAAGGATTACTAAAACAACCTATGTTTTGGTGTATTATGGCAGCTTCCTTAAACTTTCTCTTCCTTCAGTGCGGTTTTTGCAGGATTTCGTTCTCTGTCCACATGATATGGTGACCGTGCGTCCAGGCGTGATTTTTTGGTCTCTCCTTTTTGGGTGTTGTTCTTATGTTCTTTTATCGTTACTTCAAATGGTCTTAGTGTCTTACCAATATAAGATTGGCCGTACTCGCAGGGGATCTGGTAGATACAATTTTTCTTGTCTTTTTGGCTTGTTGGTTTCGTCTTCGTCAGATGGCTTGTTAAAGTGTCTCTCGAGCTAAATACCGTGTTGATGTTATATCTCGTTCCTAGTCGTTTTATTCTCTCGGAATCCTCCTTTGACATACGGAATGTTGAGTTTTGCTTTCGGATTCAAACCATTCCATGTAATTGTTGGTGATTATGGGCGGGAGAGATGATCCCATTGGTAGTCCGTCCTCTTGACTAAAGAATCTTTTTTTTTCTTGGAAATAAGAATTGTTGATGCAGCATTCCAATATTTCCATGATGGCGTTTGTAGGCATATCAGTGTTCTTTCTTGTAGAGTCTGGTCTTTCTCAAGTCTGCTCCTGATAACCTTAAGTGCGTCTTTTATAGCGACGTTGGTGTAAAGACTTTCGACGTCAAAGCCGACCAGTTGGTCTCCTGATTGTACCTAATTCCTTCTCTTCTATTATTTGTGCGAAGTGTTGTGAATTCTTTACAAATGATGTGCTTGGAGTGGTTGGAGTAGGGGTAGTAATAATTTTTGAGGCTTAATAATTTGGTGAGAGAAAATTGTAAATACTCCAATTAACTTTGGAGATATCCGAAAAAAGCCCAAACCTCAAATATTTTTCTATTTGTTTATTGTTACATTAATAAATAAAAATAAAATTACTTGATTTGCCTTAAAAACTTACTCACTTCTTACTTCTTAGAGTATTGTTATGGTAAATCTTATTGAAATAATAAACGGTCTAAACACTATAGCGTCCTGTAATGTAATAGTAGTTTGTACAACAAGAGTGGATATGATATCTATATCACACGAGAAAGTAAAACTTTCGAGTGCGATATAGACAATACACAGTATATTTTTTCTACGACCTTATGCTAAAAAATGTAAAGAAAGAGTTTGTAGGTTGCCAGGCTCGAACTCACGACAATTGGATCCATAGTAAAACGCTCTAACGTCTGGACTATTGAAGCATTTAATTATCGTAAAACCAACTGAATAATGATGCTACATAAAATTAATTTTCTATACACATTCAGCAGGTTGCATTATTGATAAATCTGTTATAAATGCGTATAGATTTTGGTATATTGAACAAATTAATAACATATTGTACCATATACATTTAAATTATATAATTTAGTGTCTTGAAAAAGAAGGCGGAGCTTCAGTAAAAATAACATACTGTGATTGGTTAGTACTTTTAAGAACAACAATGGCTTCTCTGTAATTGACTACTGTGAATTTCATTACCTATCTAGGACTGTTATAAAATTTTGCCGCACAGTTAACTGGAATAGCCTACTTTACCCGCCACTTAAGTGTAAAGGAAACAGCAAATTTCCATGTGGGAGTAGAAAAATGTATTATTCATCTCCTGGTAACTTTATCAGCAAAATCATTTCCAAAGAAACCATTGTTGAGACAATTATTTCCATAGAAGTTATCTGGCTGATAAAGTTATCAGGAGATGGATATAGTAGGATTATTCGGTAACCTAAAACTGATACAAATTTATCAATTTACTCTCGCCATTCCGTCAGCACAACAACTATGTTTTGTCGTATGATGAATTGTTTTATTAAAATTACATTACATACATTATTTCAGTTGTTTTCAAAATTGTAAAATCTTTTGCTTTTAGTGGGAGTTTGCTACAATTTACGAAATATGAAACCGTGTGTTGGTTATCGTAATTTTTTTAAATTTAATTATCGTATAAATAAATATAAGGAAATAGCACAAACTCCCATCTGTGTGTATCTATTTATATTACTTCCAACCAATTATACAACAAATATAACCTGGTCATGTCTGTCTTACCGGGTTTTTCATTTGGCAAAATACCTCTAAGCAGAAATAATTATTCTTGTTAAGTACATCTTTATTTTTTATTATTACTTTTTTTTATAGATACCGATCCAAAATCTAGTATATTTTTATAATTGTGAACCTATTGCTCTAGAATGGCTTGACTAATTTTTATAATAATGACTTTTTCATCGTCGTCTTTAGGAAAGATTTGCTATCAATGATACTGAAACTTTTAACAAAATGAGGGAATGGGGTAAGAAGAGGCAAAATGTAATTTTATCAAAAAGCTACTATATATTTAGTTATAAGTAATTATTAAGTTTAAAAGATTCCATATTGATCAATACATTTTTTAAAAGTTATAAGTGTGGGGAGATAAAGGAACATTTTTATTACAAATGAGGAAAAGGAAACCAATTTTGATTAATATATTATAAAAAATAAAGGACGCGGGTAAGACGGGATGAAACAATATTTTTATCAAGAATGTTGAGTTGAAGTAATTTTGGAGGCTATTGAGGTCAAAAAATTAAAGCAGTGGAAGCAAAAGGGAGAGGGGATAAAACTTCATTTCTATAATTTTATCATCTTCAGAGTTATTGAAGTAACAAAAAAAAAGTTTATTGTCAAAAAAAAAACTAAGGGAGTGGGCCTAAGCGTGTCTGAAATAAAAAGTATATATTTATTAAAAAGGCTGAGTGACTTTTTCCTTAAGTTACTGAGATCGAGGAAACCAATTTTTATCAATATATTTTTTTTTAAGATTAAGGAATGAATTTAGATGGTATAAATTAAATTTTTATTAAAAATATATGCTGAATCATACGCGTCGAAAATTTTGGAAATATGTAAAAGAAAGAAAGAAGAAGCCGCGCTGTTCCAACCAGTTAAAATATATTACGAAGTTTGGTAATCTCTCGACCTGTCCAAATTTGGGCGGAAAACAGCATGACGAGCGCGATATACATATGGTGTTAATTAGGTCCACCAGCTATAAATTTGCCTTTGTTGTACGATTAGTTTTTTTTTAATTAAGCGGCGAATGCCATATTATAAGTATAGGTCAAAAGATCGTATAATAACCATTTGAAATATCCTGCAACCTGCAACGCGCACAGTGCGTACTTTTTAAGTTGATAAATGAAATCAGAAACTGTGCAGAAAAGCAAAGCACCAACAGACATTACCGCAGCAGCCACCACTGTCAGAGTAGCGACATAAGCGATGATTAAGAGGAGAAGACTCCTCGCTATTTGTAACACTGCTGACAGTCCAATCTCTCGTCCGTACGAGATTCCGAAGATTAATAATTCTACTTGTTTTTCTAATATTTCACTTGTTAATTACTTTCATTGTGTCCCGTTTGTAAAGAATTACGGTTGCTTAGACGATTTGCCTTCAATCGCAAAAAATACTTAGTAAAGGATTAGTCTATTTCCTTAGAGTTAGAATAGTTTAACCATCCTGTAGTACATTTAACTTTAGTATGGTCAGAAAGACCGGATTTGAAACTTTCAAACTGGCGAAAATTACTTTTTTTTAGAAATACGAAAAAAGTAATAAGAAAATAATTATCGATTATTATTAAATTTATAGAGTCTGTATCCAAATTCTTATTTAAAAATTAACATTCGTATTCGCTAAAGGGGTTTAAAATGTAGATCATTGAAATATTTAGATCTATAGTTTCACAGTTGTGTTTTCATCTTGGATATATTTTATATGCCATATGACGCTTTTGCATTAATTTGATTTTTTTGTAATTAAATCGTCTAACGGATAAATAATATGCCGACATGTAGCAAATACAGTTTTAGTTCTATTAAAGGACATAGTATGTACTAAATTACGTTTTTTTTATAAAGGACCCCGCACAAAGCTTATGGGAAATGGCTTTCGACTATGCCCAAGCAACACACATAGTAGCAGGTACGTTCCTGGGACCACAAAAGCGACCATCAAGTAGGCAGCTACTATCGGCGGCTACGTTGCCGCTACCCAGCGGTCACGTAGCTGCCACTAAAATGGGGAAGAATTTAGGGTAACTGGGTAGTATTCCGCGTGGTCCCAGGGACCAACGTTGTTACTATATTTTGTTACTATAAAGTGACAAGGTAGTAGCAACCACTACCCTGCTACGTAGCGGCTGAGTAACTTCTACGTGGCCGCCTGGTAACTGCTACTAAACGTTCCTCTAGTGACATCTGCGTTGTAAAAAACTTTTAAAATTAAATAATAAAGTGACATGACAGTCTCGGAGTCATGGCCATGTTAAAGATAATAATGGCTTCCAAGTTTATAACGAAAATGATGATTTTTAATCGCGTATTTCGTGTACTTCCTGAACGAATATTAAAACGCACCCCACTTTACTGTGAAATATAACCGATTCAGATGAAAATATTTTAACGCGCCCTCGAATTTACTTAATTTTGTTGATATTTACGGAAAAAAAATAATATCAAAAATTCCAAATATGATATTTTATAATGTACAATACTGTGTTTCAATTCTATTTTGAAAAATAAATGCTTAAAGTATTGTAAAAATTCGGAAAATAAAGAAAAAAGGAGAATATATCCAGAAAAAAAATCCATTAAAAGTATCGTGACCGTAAAAAATGGCTGATTAACACTTCGCTACTATAGAGTTAGTCCCTTCACTATAAAGTAGCAGGGACCACCCATTTATTACTTTAAAAAATCTGCCACTATAGTGACTAAATTGTTACTACCCAAAAGTGACTTTATAGTATCGGTTACCACTTTGGAACTTTTTTCTTTTTAAAGATTTTTTAAATTTCTATAGTATGGTAACTACTGGAACTAAAAAGCTACTTTGAACACCCAAAAAGTCTGACAGTTAGGCATTTCGGACAGTATAGTTCCATATGTTACTATGAAGTTCCGTATACCACCATGCGTCTCAGCGTCTCGGAGCAATACTTAACCTCAAATTTTAAATATATTTTGTTTGGAGAGTTTGATTGCTGCTCTGGTTAAATTTGAAAGTATTTAGGAGAAAAATTGTGTCTGGATTTGTGTTACCTAAGTAAAAGGTAAGTAGATACATTAAATAGGTATCTATATTTTTATTGTTAATATACACGGCTATTTCTCAGCGTTAAAAATCTAATTCGTTTTCACTAAATTTCGCCTTTTTGGCACTGTAAAATACTCGTATGCCGACTTAAAATTATTAAATTATTCATTCTCTAAGATATACAGTGACCGGCAAAGAGTTCGCAACATATGGGAAAAATTTTTATTAGGGGAATATCGAAAAATCTTTTCCGGTGGATCGGATTTGCACGTCTCATAACCTTAAAATCGATATTGACATACAGCACGTGACCACTGGTATGGCGGGAAAGCTAAAGAAACGAATATGAAATCATCAGAAATCAGATTAGTTGATGAGATATCGAAAAATTTTCAAGAATAAAAAGTGTTTAAAATTCCATTAGAACCTTAAATACAATGTTTGGGATATTAAGGTTATTAGAAATAGGCTATTGCAACAGCTGGCATCCAAGTGTAAACGAATTTTTTGAATTATTGCTCCTTATTGTCAGAAAAACAAAAGAATATTTCCAGTTGTGTTCAACAGAAGTCAGTTTTACTTTAATAAAGCTATTAGAAAAAAAAAAATTTTAGTTCGGTAAAAAATATTTACAAAAAAATGCGATTTTATGCTTTGTCAAGTAGATATTCCAAACATTGTGTTTAAGGTTCTAATGGAATTCTAAACACTTTTTTTTCTTGAAATTTTTTCGATATCTCATCAACTAATCTGATTTCTGATGATTTCATATTCGTTTCTTCAGCTTTCCCGCCATACCAGTGGTCACGTGATGTATGTCAAAATCGATTTTAAGGTTATGAGACATTCACATCCGATCCACCGTTTTGTTTTCGTTTGGATTTCGCCCCGGATTTCGCTTAGAACGAATCAGTATCGTTCGACAAAGCAGAAAAATAATATGAAGCCCATAAGAAAAATAATTCTTTTGATGGTGGCCGAAAGACGAAACATCAGATGAGAAATCTGAAAATGTATTTTTGGTGTTGACCTTTTTAAACAAGGCCGAAAATAAATAAAAACGAATACGCAACATTTCGGTTTTACTTGGATATCTCCGGAAGTACTCGGAATTTTCAAACCTTCTAAATAAACTGAGCACATAAATGCGCATTTTTGTTCTAATTTAACTGTCTTCGTATCTCTTATATCTTCCGAGATCGCAATACATGCACCTCCAATTTGGGACACACTGTATATTATGCCAACAAAGTTATTCATCTTTCATTTTATTTTTAGGAACAAATTAAGATGGATACATTTAAAATTGTAGCAACAAAAGAAAAAAAGGGGGTATATTTCACGGCAGTACCTCATAAATGGGAAAAAAACAAAACATTGTTTTGGCCAGAACATATTTTAAAATCACAACGAGAGATGTTGCGAAGCAATGCAGCTTCTGCTCCAGACGCTAAATGGACACCGGAGACAGGTTAGCAACGGCCTTTGGCAACGCGAGAAATATTCATCGCAGGCGGACGCCGCGATCCTTCATACCTCGCTGCTCGACGAGCGGGGCCTGGGCAATCTGCATTGTGACGGTTAATAAAAAAGCATATTAATTTAAATATTTAGATAGACTCTTACTTATTAACAATGAAAAAATGTATAACTGTCAATAATTTCTAATTATCTGTTTAATAGCTATATTGGGAAAAAAGAGGAATTAAAATGTATGCACGTTTATGAACTTTGTAACTATGAAGAAATACGTTTTTGTAACAAGTGATGGTTTATATTAAATAGGAAGAGAGGGACGTTATCCTGTGACCTGTTAGGGGGTTTAAACTAAAGAACACTTATCGCTTAATCGATTTTTTCTAATATCCCCAACGACTAGCCGTAATACGTCGATAAAATCAGTGCCGTATTAGAAAAAACAGGTATTAAGATAAACGCACGTCTATGAACTTTTACGAAAAAAACACCGTTGCTGCGAGTCGATTTTTTTTAAATTTTGGATATGTGTTAAGTATACCATAAAAAACATGGTAGTGGTCAGATCGGCCCGTGGCCGATCGATTTGTTTTTTTTAAATGGTCTCAAAGTTGAAAATTTGTAACTATGAAGAAATACGTTTTTGTAACAAGTGATGGTTTATATTAAATAGGAAGAGAGGGACGTTATCCTGTGACCTGTTAGGGGGTTTAAACTAAAGAACACTTATCGCTTAATCGATTTTTTCTAATATCCCCAACGACTAGCCGTAATACGTCGATAAAATCAGTGCCGTATTAGAAAAAACAGGTATTAAGATAAACGCACGTCTATGAACTTTTACGAAAAAAACACCGTTGCTGCGAGTCGATTTTCTTTAAATTTTGGATATGTGTTAAGTATACCATAAAAAACATGGTAGTGGTCAGATCGGCCCGTGGCCGATCGATTTGTTTTTTTTAAATGGTCTCAAAGTTGAAAATTTGTAACTATGAAGAAATACGTTTTTGTAACAAGTGATGGTTTATATTAAATAGGAAGAGAGGGACGTTATCCTGTGACCTGTTAGGGGGTTTAAACTAAAGAACACTTATCGCTTAATCGATTTTTTCTAATATCCCCAACGACTAGCCGTAATACGTCGATAAAATCAGTGCCGTATTAGAAAAAACAGGTATTAAGATAAACGCACGTCTATGAACTTTTACGAAAAAAACACCGTTGCTGCGAGTCGATTTTTTTTAAATTTTGGATATGTGTTAAGTATACCATAAAAAACATGGTAGTGGTCAGATCGGCCCGTGGCCGATCGATTTGTTTTTTTTAAATGGTCTCAAAGTTGAAAATTTGTAACTATGAAGAAATACGTTTTTGTAACAAGTGATGGTTTATATTAAATAGGAAGAGAGGGACGTTATCCTGTGACCTGTTAGGGGGTTTAAACTAAAGAACACTTATCGCTTAATCGATTTTTTCTAATATCCCCAACGACTAGCCGTAATACGTCGATAAAATCAGTGCCGTATTAGAAAAAACAGGTATTAAGAAAAACGCACGTCTATGAACTTTTACGAAAAAAACACTGTTGCTGCGAGTCGATTTTCTTTAAATTTTGGATATGTGTTAAGTATACCATAAAAAACATGGCAGTGGTCAGATCGGCCCGTGGCCGATCGATTTGTTTTTTTTAAATGGTCTCAAAGTTGAAAATTTGTAACTATGAAGAAATACGTTTTTGTAACAAGTGATGGTTTATATTAAATAGGAAGAGAGGGACGTTATCCTGTGACCTGTTAGGGGGTTTAAACTAAAGAACACTTATCGCTTAATCGATTTTTTCTAATATCCCCAACGACTAGCCGTAATACGTCGATAAAATCAGTGCCGTATTAGAAAAAACAGGTATTAAGATAAACGCACGTCTATGAACTTTTACGAAAAAAACACCGTTGCTGCGAGTCGATTTTCTTTAAATTTTGGATATGTGTTAAGTATACCATAAAAAACATGGTAGTGGTCAAATCGGCCCGTGGCCGATCGATTTGTTTTTTTTAAATGGTCTCAAAGTTGAAAATTTGTAACTATGAAGAAATACGTTTTTGTAACAAGTGATGGTTTATATTAAATAGGAAGAGAGGGACGTTATCCTGTGACCTGTTAGGGGGTTTAAACTAATGAATACTTATCGCTTAATCGATTTTTTCTAATATCCCCAACGACTAGCCGTAATACGTCGATAAAATCAGTGCCGTATTAGAAAAAACAGGTATTAAGATAAACGCACGTCTATGAACTTTTACGAAAAAAACACCGTTGCTGCGAGTCGATTTTCTTTAAATTTTGGATATGTGTTAAGTATACCATAAAAAACATGGTAGTGGTCAGATCGGCCCGTGGCCGATCGATTTGTTTTTTTTAAATGGTCTCAAAGTTGAAAATTTGTAACTATGAAGAAATACGTTTTTGTAACAAGTGATGGTTTATATTAAATAGGAAGAGAGGGACGTTATCCTGTGACCTGTTAGGGGGTTTAAACTAAAGAACACTTATCGCTTAATCGATTTTTTCTAATATCCCCAACGACTAGCCGTAATACGTCGATAAAATCAGTGCCGTATTAGAAAAAACAGGTATTAAGATAAACGCACGTCTATGAACTTTTACGAAAAAAACACCGTTGCTGCGAGTCGATTTTTTTTAAATTTTGGATATGTGTTAAGTATACCATAAAAAACATGGTAGTGGTCAGATCGGCCCGTGGCCGATCGATTTGTTTTTTTTAAATGGTCTCAAAGTTGAAAATTTGTAACTATGAAGAAATACGTTTTTGTAACAAGTGATGGTTTATATTAAATAGGAAGAGAGGGACGTTATCCTGTGACCTGTTAGGGGGTTTAAACTAAAGAACACTTATCGCTTAATCGATTTTTTCTAATATCCCCAACGACTAGCCGTAATACGTCGATAAAATCAGTGCCGTATTAGAAAAACAGGTATTAAGATAAACGCACGTCTATGAACTTTTACGAAAAAAACACCGTTGCTGCGAGTCGATTTTCTTTAAATTTTGGATATGTGTTAAGTATACCATAAAAAACATGGTAGTGGTCAGATCGGCCCGTGGCCGATCGATTTGTTTTTTTTAAATGGTCTCAAAGTTGAAAATTTGTAACTATGAAGAAATACGTTTTTGTAACAAGTGATGGTTTATATTAAATAGGAAGAGAGGGACGTTATCCTGTGACCTGTTAGGGGGTTTAAACTAAAGAACACTTATCGCTTAATCGATTTTTTCTAATATCCCCAACGACTAGCCGTAATACGTCGATAAAATCAGTGCCGTATTAGAAAAAACAGGTATTAAGATAAACGCACGTCTATGAACTTTTACGAAAAAAACACCGTTGCTGCGAGTCGATTTTTTTTAAATTTTGGATATGTGTTAAGTATACCATAAAAAACATGGTAGTGGTCAGATCGGCCCGTGGCCGATCGATTTGTTTTTTTTAAATGGTCTCAAAGTTGAAAATTTGTAACTATGAAGAAATACGTTTTTGTAACAAGTGATGGTTTATATTAAATAGGAAGAGAGGGACGTTATCCTGTGACCTGTTAGGGGGTTTAAACTAAAGAACACTTATCGCTTAATCGATTTTTTCTAATATCCCCAACGACTAGCCGTAATACGTCGATAAAATCAGTGCCGTATTAGAAAAAACAGGTATTAAGATAAACGCACGTCTATGAACTTTTACGAAAAAAACACCGTTGCTGCGAGTCGATTTTCTTTAAATTTTGGATATGTGTTAAGTATACCATAAAAAACATGGTAGTGGTCAAATCGGCCCGTGGCCGATCGATTTGTTTTTTTAAATGGTCTCAAAGTTGAAAATTTGTAACTATGAAGAAATACGTTTTTGTAACAAGTGATGGTTTATATTAAATAGGAAGAGAGGGACGTTATCCTGTGACCTGTTAGGGGGTTTAAACTAATGAATACTTATCGCTTAATCGATTTTTTCTAATATCCCCAACGACTAGCCGTAATACGTCGATAAAATCAGTGCCGTATTAGAAAAAACAGGTATTAAGATAAACGCACGTCTATGAACTTTTACGAAAAAAACACCGTTGCTGCGAGTCGATTTTTTTTAAATTTTGGATATGTGTTAAGTATACCATAAAAAACATGGTAGTGGTCAGATCGGCCCGTGGCCGATCGATTTGTTTTTTTTAAATGGTCTCAAAGTTGAAAATTCGTAACTATGAAGAAATACGTTTTTGTAACAAGTGATGGTTTATATTAAATAGGAAAAGAGGGACGTTATCCTGTGACCTGTTAGGGGGTTTAAACTAAAGAACACTTATCGCTTAATCGATTTTTTCTAATATCCCCAACGACTAGCCGTAATACGTCGATAAAATCAGTGCCGTATTAGAAAAAACAGGTATTAAGATAAACGCACGTCTATGAACTTTTACGAAAAAAACACCGTTGCTGCGAGTCGATTTTCTTTAAATTTTGGATATGTGTTAAGTATACCATAAAAAACATGGTAGTGGTCAGATCGGCCCGTGGCCGATCGATTTGTTTTTTTTAAATGGTCTCAAAGTTGAAAATTTGTAACTATGAAGAAATACGTTTTTGTAACAAGTGATGGTTTATATTAAATAGGAAGAGAGGGACGTTATCCTGTGACCTGTTAGGGGGTTTAAACTAAAGAACACTTATCGCTTAATCGATTTTTTCTAATATCCCCAACGACTAGCCGTAATACGTCGATAAAATCAGTGCCGTATTAGAAAAAACAGGTATTAAGATAAACGCACGTCTATGAACTTTTACGAAAAAAACACCGTTGCTGCGAGTCGATTTTTTTTAAATTTTGGATATGTGTTAAGTATACCATAAAAAACATGGTAGTGGTCAGATCGGCCCGTGGCCGATCGATTTGTTTTTTTTAAATGGTCTCAAAGTTGAAAATTTGTAACTATGAAGAAATACGTTTTTGTAACAAGTGATGGTTTATATTAAATAGGAAGAGAGGGACGTTATCCTGTGACCTGTTAGGGGGTTTAAACTAAAGAACACTTATCGCTTAATCGATTTTTTCTAATATCCCCAACGACTAGCCGTAATACGTCGATAAAATCAGTGCCGTATTAGAAAAAACAGGTATTAAGATAAACGCACGTCTATGAACTTTTACGAAAAAAACACCGTTGCTGCGAGTCGATTTTCTTTAAATTTTGGATATGTGTTAAGTATACCATAAAAAACATGGTAGTGGTCAGATCGGCCCGTGGCCGATCGATTTGTTTTTTTTAAATGGTCTCAAAGTTGAAAATTCGTAACTATGAAGAAATACGTTTTTGTAACAAGTGATGGTTTATATTAAATAGGAAAAGAGGGACGTTATCCTGTGACCTGTTAGGGGGTTTAAACTAAAGAACACTTATCGCTTAATCGATTTTTTCTAATATCCCCAACGACTAGCCGTAATACGTCGATAAAATCAGTGCCGTATTAGAAAAAACAGGTATTAAGATAAACGCACGTCTATGAACTTTTACGAAAAAAACACCGTTGCTGCGAGTCGATTTTCTTTAAATTTTGGATATGTGTTAAGTATACCATAAAAAACATGGTAGTGGTCAGATCGGCCCGTGGCCGATCGATTTGTTTTTTTTAAATGGTCTCAAAGTTGAAAATTTGTAACTATGAAGAAATACGTTTTTGTAACAAGTGATGGTTTATATTAAATAGGAAGAGAGGGACGTTATACTCCCCTTTCTAATTAAACTGGATATTTAAATATAATAATTTTCCAAACGCTTTTAGTTTCTAATTATGAAATTTCTTTTATTTCCTGTATATAATAAAATATTGTTAATATTCAATAGCAGCCTTAATGTACGACCAGTGAAAATTTACAACATTGTAGAAACCGTTAAAACATCAAGCTCGCTGTCGATGCCCGGCCGGCAGGTCAAAGAAAAGATCAACCTCGCCGCAGCCGCCGCGCCGGCTACATCAAAGAAAACCCTCTCCAGTTGTCTGGTTCTAGAATTCCAGCAAGGGCTGCTTCTGCATTGGTTGGAAAATAATGTATTAATATTAGTCGGTCAATAGGAGATAAATTTAAATGCGAATTTCTCCTTGTCATCACTGCTGACATAGCATCTGACTATACTTCAGTTCCAGCAGCTACTTTTAAATTTTTCGGTTAAAAGTTTTAATAGAAATGTAAGTATAAAAACTACTGATGAGCCATGATATGGCGAAACGCGTCTAGGGATGGATCTGACGAAATGACAGGAAAATATTTATTTGATTTTATAATAGTATATTTTTATAGGAGCAAGCGATCAGTGGATTTTGAGTTTAGGCAGTTTTGGCGGAAATTTCAACACAAATTAATTAGTTGCGACTCCCTAAACGAAATAAATGCGGATGTATTTAGTTTCCAAGAAACTCACTCGCTGGCACATTGCGTGTCAGTGGATTTTAGGATGTCTAAGGGAATTGCCAGGAAATTCAGGTTTGTTTTTACGCATAAAATAATAATTATAAATGAAACTAAACAAGATCTTCTACATACATACCAAAATTTTTCTTTTTAATTATTTACTTTACTTAAAATTGTCATTCCAATTAACACCTATGTACTTATTCAATTTCAATAAAAAATGTTATTCAGATAATAACTAGTATACAAGTTTACCCATATAATTCTAGCTATCCTTTTTATTTTAGGGATAAATTTGGAGTCCATAATATCCAAAACCGACAAATGAAGGTTGGCTACTGCGCGTTCCTCGACTGTGGCAACAACAAAATTTTTTATTTGGTAACCAAAAACCAATATTTTGAAAAACCAAAATACCTTTATATTTGGAGGGCACTTACAGATATGCGACGTCTCTGTATTATTCACAGCATAACAACATTGGCAATACCACGGATCGCTTGTGGTTTGGATAAAAAAAGTTATGGGGTGATACGATGTATGGTGGTGTTCGTCTTCCGTCATTGCCCCCAAATGAATATAACTGTTTGTGTGTAAAACTAAAATGTTTTATTTATTTCGTTAATTTTTTATTTATTTTAAAATAAAATTTACAGAAAATCGACTCGCAGCAACGGTGTTTTTTTCGTAAAAGTTCATAGACGTGCGTTTATCTTAATACCTGTTTTTTCTAATACGGCACTGATTTTATCGACGTATTACGGCTAGTCGTTGGGGATATTAGAAAAAATCGATTAAGCGATAAGTGTTCTTTAGTTTAAACCCCCTAACAGGTCACAGGATAACGTCCCTCTCTTCCTATTTAATATAAACCATCACTTGTTACAAAAACGTATTTCTTCATAGTTACAAATTTTCAACTTTGAGACCATTTAAAAAAAACAAATCGATCGGCCACGGGCCGATCTGACCACTACCATGTTTTTTATGGTATACTTAACACATATCCAAAATTTAAAGAAAATCGACTCGCAGCAACGGTGTTTTTTTCGTAAAAGTTCATAGACGTGCGTTTATCTTAATACCTGTTTTTTCTAATACGGCACTGATTTTATCGACGTATTACGGCTAGTCGTTGGGGATATTAGAAAAAATCGATTAAGCGATAAGTGTTCTTTAGTTTAAACCCCCTAACAGGTCACAGGATAACGTCCCTCTCTTCCTATTTAATATAAACCATCACTTGTTACAAAAACGTATTTCTTCATAGTTACAAATTTTCAACTTTGAGACCATTTAAAAAAAACAAATCGATCGGCCACGGGCCGATCTGACCACTACCATGTTTTTTATGGTATACTTAACACATATCCAAAATTTAAAAAAAATCGACTCGCAGCAACGGTGTTTTTTTCGTAAAAGTTCATAGACGTGCGTTTATCTTAATACCTGTTTTTTCTAATACGGCACTGATTTTATCGACGTATTACGGCTAGTCGTTGGGGATATTAGAAAAAATCGATTAAGCGATAAGTGTTCTTTAGTTTAAACCCCCTAACAGGTCACAGGATAACGTCCCTCTCTTCCTATTTAATATAAACCATCACTTGTTACAAAAACGTATTTCTTCATAGTTACAAATTTTCAACTTTGAGACCATTTAAAAAAAACAAATCGATCGGCCACGGGCCGATCTGACCACTACCATGTTTTTTATGGTATACTTAACACATATCCAAAATTTAAAAAAAATCGACTCGCAGCAACGGTGTTTTTTTCGTAAAAGTTCATAGACGTGCGTTTATCTTAATACCTGTTTTTTCTAATACGGCACTGATTTTATCGACGTATTACGGCTAGTCGTTGGGGATATTAGAAAAAATCGATTAAGCGATAAGTGTTCTTTAGTTTAAACCCCCTAACAGGTCACAGGATAACGTCCCTCTCTTCCTATTTAATATAAACCATCACTTGTTACAAAAACGTATTTCTTCATAGTTACAAATTTTCAACTTTGAGACCATTTAAAAAAAACAAATCGATCGGCCACGGGCCGATCTGACCACTACCATGTTTTTTATGGTATACTTAACACATATCCAAAATTTAAAAAAAATCGACTCGCAGCAACGGTGTTTTTTTCGTAAAAGTTCATAGACGTGCGTTTATCTTAATACCTGTTTTTTCTAATACGGCACTGATTTTATCGACGTATTACGGCTAGTCGTTGGGGATATTAGAAAAAATCGATTAAGCGATAAGTGTTCTTTAGTTTAAACCCCCTAACAGGTCACAGGATAACGTCCCTCTCTTCCTATTTAATATAAACCATCACTTGTTACAAAAACGTATTTCTTCATAGTTACAAATTTTCAACTTTGAGACCATTTAAAAAAAACAAATCGATCGGCCACGGGCCGATCTGACCACTACCATGTTTTTTATGGTATACTTAACACATATCCAAAATTTAAAGAAAATCGACTCGCAGCAACGGTGTTTTTTTCGTAAAAGTTCATAGACGTGCGTTTATCTTAATACCTGTTTTTTCTAATACGGCACTGATTTTATCGACGTATTACGGCTAGTCGTTGGGGATATTAGAAAAAATCGATTAAGCGATAAGTATTCATTAGTTTAAACCCCCTAACAGGTCACAGGATAACGTCCCTCTCTTCCTATTTAATATAAACCATCACTTGTTACAAAAACGTATTTCTTCATAGTTACAAATTTTCAACTTTGAGACCATTTAAAAAAAACAAATCGATCGGCCACGGGCCGATTTGACCACTACCATGTTTTTTATGGTATACTTAACACATATCCAAAATTTAAAGAAAATCGACTCGCAGCAACGGTGTTTTTTTCGTAAAAGTTCATAGACGTGCGTTTATCTAAATACCTGTTTTTTCTAATACGGCACTGATTTTATCGACGTATTACGGCTAGTCGTTGGGGATATTAGAAAAAATCGATTAAGCGATAAGTGTTCTTTAGTTTAAACCCCCTAACAGGTCACAGGATAACGTCCCTCTCTTCCTATTTAATATAAACCATCACTTGTTACAAAAACGTATTTCTTCATAGTTACAAATTTTCAACTTTGAGACCATTTAAAAAAAACAAATCGATCGGCCACGGGCCGATCTGACCACTACCATGTTTTTTATGGTATACTTAACACATATCCAAAATTTAAAAAAATCGACTCGCAGCAACGGTGTTTTTTTCGTAAAAGTTCATAGACGTGCGTTTATCTTAATACCTGTTTTTTCTAATACGGCACTGATTTTATCGACGTATTACGGCTAGTCGTTGGGGATATTAGAAAAAATCGATTAAGCGATAAGTGTTCTTTAGTTTAAACCCCCTAACAGGTCACAGGATAACGTCCCTCTCTTCCTATTTAATATAAACCATCACTTGTTACAAAAACGTATTTCTTCATAGTTACAAATTTTCAACTTTGAGACCATTTAAAAAAAACAAATCGATCGGCCACGGGCCGATCTGACCACTACCATGTTTTTTATGGTATACTTAACACATATCCAAAATTTAAAGAAAATCGACTCGCAGCAACGGTGTTTTTTTCGTAAAAGTTCATAGACGTGCGTTTATCTTAATACCTGTTTTTTCTAATACGGCACTGATTTTATCGACGTATTACGGCTAGTCGTTGGGGATATTAGAAAAAATCGATTAAGCGATAAGTATTCATTAGTTTAAACCCCCTAACAGGTCACAGGATAACGTCCCTCTCTTCCTATTTAATATAAACCATCACTTGTTACAAAAACGTATTTCTTCATAGTTACAAATTTTCAACTTTGAGACCATTTAAAAAAAACAAATCGATCGGCCACGGGCCGATTTGACCACTACCATGTTTTTTATGGTATACTTAACACATATCCAAAATTTAAAGAAAATCGACTCGCAGCAACGGTGTTTTTTTCGTAAAAGTTCATAGACGTGCGTTTATCTAAATACCTGTTTTTTCTAATACGGCACTGATTTTATCGACGTATTACGGCTAGTCGTTGGGGATATTAGAAAAAATCGATTAAGCGATAAGTGTTCTTTAGTTTAAACCCCCTAACAGGTCACAGGATAACGTCCCTCTCTTCCTATTTAATATAAACCATCACTTGTTACAAAAACGTATTTCTTCATAGTTACAAATTTTCAACTTTGAGACCATTTAAAAAAAACAAATCGATCGGCCACGGGCCGATCTGACCACTACCATGTTTTTTATGGTATACTTAACACATATCCAAAATTTAAAGAAAATCGACTCGCAGCAACGGTGTTTTTTTCGTAAAAGTTCATAGACGTGCGTTTATCTTAATACCTGTTTTTTCTAATACGGCACTGATTTTATCGACGTATTACGGCTAGTCGTTGGGGATATTAGAAAAAATCGATTAAGCGATAAGTGTTCTTTAGTTTAAACCCCCTAACAGGTCACAGGATAACGTCCCTCTCTTCCTATTTAATATAAACCATCACTTGTTACAAAAACGTATTTCTTCATAGTTACAAATTTTCAACTTTGAGACCATTTAAAAAAAACAAATCGATCGGCCACGGGCCGATCTGACCACTACCATGTTTTTTATGGTATACTTAACACATATCCAAAATTTAAAAAAAATCGACTCGCAGCAACGGTGTTTTTTTCGTAAAAGTTCATAGACGTGCGTTTATCTTAATACCTGTTTTTTCTAATACGGCACTGATTTTATCGACGTATTACGGCTAGTCGTTGGGGATATTAGAAAAAATCGATTAAGCGATAAGTGTTCTTTAGTTTAAACCCCCTAACAGGTCACAGGATAACGTCCCTCTCTTCCTATTTAATATAAACCATCACTTGTTACAAAAACGTATTTCTTCATAGTTACAAATTTTCAACTTTGAGACCATTTAAAAAAAACAAATCGATCGGCCACGGGCCGATCTGACCACTACCATGTTTTTTATGGTATACTTAACACATATCCAAAATTTAAAGAAAATCGACTCGCAGCAACGGTGTTTTTTTCGTAAAAGTTCATAGACGTGCGTTTATCTTAATACCTGTTTTTTCTAATACGGCACTGATTTTATCGACGTATTACGGCTAGTCGTTGGGGATATTAGAAAAAATCGATTAAGCGATAAGTGTTCTTTAGTTTAAACCCCCTAACAGGTCACAGGATAACGTCCCTCTCTTCCTATTTAATATAAACCATCACTTGTTACAAAAACGTATTTCTTCATAGTTACAAATTTTCAACTTTGAGACCATTTAAAAAAAACAAATCGATCGGCCACGGGCCGATCTGACCACTACCATGTTTTTTATGGTATACTTAACACATATCCAAAATTTAAAGAAAATCGACTCGCAGCAACGGTGTTTTTTTCGTAAAAGTTCATAGACGTGCGTTTATCTTAATACCTGTTTTTTCTAATACGGCACTGATTTTATCGACGTATTACGGCTAGTCGTTGGGGATATTAGAAAAAATCGATTAAGCGATAAGTGTTCTTTAGTTTAAACCCCCTAACAGGTCACAGGATAACGTCCCTCTTTTCCTATTTAATATAAACCATCACTTGTTACAAAAACGTATTTCTTCATAGTTACAAATTTTCAACTTTGAGACCATTTAAAAAAACCAAATCGATCGGCCACGGGCCGATCTGACCACTACCATGTTTTTTATGGTATACTTAACACATATCCAAAATTTAAAGAAAATCGACTCGCAGCAACGGTGTTTTTTTCGTAAAAGTTCATAGACGTGCGTTTATCTTAATACCTGTTTTTTCTAATACGGCACTGATTTTATCGACGTATTACGGCTAGTCGTTGGGGATATTAGAAAAAATCGATTAAGCGATAAGTGTTCTTTAGTGTAAACCCCCTAACAGGTCACAGGATAACGTCCCTCTCTTCCTATTTAATATAAACCATCACTTGTTACAAAAACGTATTTCTTCATAGTTACAAATTTTCAACTTTGAGACCATTTAAAAAAAACAAATCGATCGGCCACGGGCCGATCTGACCACTACCATGTTTTTTATGGTATACTTAACACATATCCAAAATTTAAAAAAAATCGACTCGCAGCAACGGTGTTTTTTTCGTAAAAGTTCATAGACGTGCGTTTATCTTAATACCTGTTTTTTCTAATACGGCACTGATTTTATCGACGTATTACGGCTAGTCGTTGGGGATATTAGAAAAAATCGATTAAGCGATAAGTGTTCTTTAGTTTAAACCCCCTAACAGGTCACAGGATAACGTCCCTCTCTTCCTATTTAATATAAACCATCACTTGTTACAAAAACGTATTTCTTCATAGTTACAAATTTTCAACTTTGAGACCATTTAAAAAAAACAAATCGATCGGCCACGGGCCGATCTGACCACTACCATGTTTTTTATGGTATACTTAACACATATCCAAAATTTAAAAAAAAATCGACTCGCAGCAACGGTGTTTTTTTCGTAAAAGTTCATAGACGTGCGTTTATCTTAATACCTGTTTTTTCTAATACGGCACTGATTTTATCGACGTATTACGGCTAGTCGTTGGGGATATTAGAAAAAATCGATTAAGCGATAAGTGTTCTTTAGTTTAAACCCCCTAACAGGTCACAGGATAACGTCCCTCTCTTCCTATTTAATATAAACCATCACTTGTTACAAAAACGTATTTCTTCATAGTTACAAATTTTCAACTTTGAGACCATTTAAAAAAAACAAATCGATCGGCCACGGGCCGATCTGACCACTACCATGTTTTTTATGGTATACTTAACACATATCCAAAATTTAAAGAAAATCGACTCGCAGCAACGGTGTTTTTTTCGTAAAAGTTCATAGACGTGCGTTTATCTTAATACCTGTTTTTTCTAATACGGCACTGATTTTATCGACGTATTACGGCTAGTCGTTGGGGATATTAGAAAAAATCGATTAAGCGATAAGTATTCATTAGTTTAAACCCCCTAACAGGTCACAGGATAACGTCCCTCTCTTCCTATTTAATATAAACCATCACTTGTTACAAAAACGTATTTCTTCATAGTTACAAATTTTCAACTTTGAGACCATTTAAAAAAAACAAATCGATCGGCCACGGGCCGATTTGACCACTACCATGTTTTTTATGGTATACTTAACACATATCCAAAATTTAAAGAAAATCGACTCGCAGCAACGGTGTTTTTTTCGTAAAAGTTCATAGACGTGCGTTTATCTTAATACCTGTTTTTTCTAATACGGCACTGATTTTATCGACGTATTACGGCTAGTCGTTGGGGATATTAGAAAAAATCGATTAAGCGATAAGTGTTCTTTAGTTTAAACCCCCTAACAGGTCACAGGATAACGTCCCTCTCTTCCTATTTAATATAAACCATCACTTGTTACAAAAACGTATTTCTTCATAGTTACAAATTTTCAACTTTGAGACCATTTAAAAAAAACAAATCGATCGGCCACGGGCCGATCTGACCACTACCATGTTTTTTATGGTATACTTAACACATATCCAAAATTTAAAAAAAATCGACTCGCAGCAACGGTGTTTTTTTCGTAAAAGTTCATAGACGTGCGTTTATCTTAATACCTGTTTTTTCTAATACGGCACTGATTTTATCGACGTATTACGGCTAGTCGTTGGGGATATTAGAAAAAATCGATTAAGCGATAAGTGTTCTTTAGTTTAAACCCCCTAACAGGTCACAGGATAACGTCCCTCTCTTCCTATTTAATATAAACCATCACTTGTTACAAAAACGTATTTCTTCATAGTTACAAATTTTCAACTTTGAGACCATTTAAAAAAAACAAATCGATCGGCCACGGGCCGATCTGACCACTACCATGTTTTTTATGGTATACTTAACACATATCCAAAATTTAAAGAAAATCGACTCGCAGCAACGGTGTTTTTTTCGTAAAAGTTCATAGACGTGCATACATTTTAATTCCTCTTTTTTCCCAATATAGCTATTAAACAGATAATTAGAAATTATTGACAGTTATACATTTTTTCATTGTTAATAAGTAAGAGTCTATCTAAATATTTAAATTAATATGCTTTTTTATTAACCGTCACAATGCAGATTGCCCAGGCCCCGCTCGTCGAGCAGCGAGGTATGAAGGATCGCGGCGTCCGCCTGCGATGAATATTTCTCGCGTTGCCAAAGGCCGTTGCTAACCTGTCTCCGGTTAAATGGACCCGATACCCATGCATCTTAAAGTATCAAAACATAGTCCAGTTCGCAGAGGCCTTGGACTTCGAAAAAAAATTCGAAAATTGTGTAGATACTGATGCCGAAGAGGAAATGTTTGCCAAGCTTCAAAAGACATCTCACTCTATTGACCGAAATCACTTGTTTACGGCAGTAGGCGCAGGTTTGGACAATGATAGATTTGAAGAGGAAATAAGTGTTGCCGCAAGAGACCATACTAAATCTCCTTCTGTTTCTCATCAGTCTTCTGAGCCAGAGAATTTGATGCCATCCACTTCATTATTACCTAATCTCCAAGGCACCGCACTCGGTAACGAAGTGATTACGATCAATGAAGTGGCAACTACCAACGTTTCTGAGGAACCGCAAATCGTATATGAATGGAAAAGTCTAACACAAGAAAACGATGTACTAAAAGAATTATCAGAACTAAAAAGTGAAATTAAGGAAATAAAAAATGAGATTATAAGTCTAAGAACCGAATTTGACGGCTTAAAAGGTGAATTAAAAAATGATTACAAAAAGGCCTCAATTTTGTTTGAGGAAATTTCTAAGAAGTTAGACAATTTGACTGGCAATTAAAACTTTTCACGGAAAGAACCATCACTTGAGGAAGATCTTATGAGTAAGCAGTTCTCCTTTCCTCTCCAGACAATAACAGAAATAAATAGGCTTGACGAAGAGATTAACAGCAACCTAGCTTTTAAAAGTCAATTAATTGACTTTCTGAGTAAAGTTGGTGGATGTTCTGGGCAAAATAATGCTACAAAAGTGGCATACAAAATTTCTGACATGCTTTTTTCGTCAGAAATTTTAACAAATTATAGCTGGACCGGAATTTCCAAACGGAAAGATAATGTTGAAAAGCAATCTTTTGTTGTCTTAAAGAAAATCATCGAAGTATTCTTTGAAGTCTTGTCAAAATCAGATGATCGACATACAAAAGAAAAAAATGAAAAAATTATTAGAGACGGCATTTTGAAACATGCAAAAAAAAGAAACCACCGAAAACGTCAACAAATTCGGACAACAACAGACTTGGTTACGGCAGAAGACGAGGTACAAAATCATTCAAATGAAGAAAATAAAGAGAAGGGACAGGCAGAAGATCACAATCATTCTGATTATAACAATTCCGATTCAGAGATCATAAACTAGTAAAACGTGTTGTGTCTAATATTAATGCATTTAGAGAAACATTTTCTTAATTGTCTTATTTAAATCAAGAAAGAATACTCGTTGTTACCTATCTTTCTGATTGATATTGGGCTATTTTAAAAGTAAGTTTTAGGTAAAATTCTAAAACGTTTGTTTTTTCTTCTTTTATCTATCATCTGTAATTACGACTGTAAATGAGCGTCAAAGTATGGTAACTGATCCTGTACAGTTTAAAATTTACGTGGGATGATTCATACGTCCTAGGCCAATGCATCACCTGGTATACATTTATGTTTATTGTGTTTTTTAAAGAATATTATGTCTTAGGTTTAAATATGTTTATTGTTAAGTAGTATATAATGTAGGTATCCTATGTGCATATATTTGCTACTATTTTTCACAATTGTTGACTAATAATTAAAATTAAATGAAAACATATCTAAAGTATGAAGTAAAGGTAAAAAGACTACAGTTTCTTTGTATTCTAAAGAAAAAAGTTTGCATTTTATATTATTTAAAGAATAAAGTTTTGGTTTATCATAATCATTTTTGGTTTTATATTGGGACTGATAAATGTTTAAATGAGATGACCTAATTGGTAATTGGAAAAAGTCTTCTGTTTTCTTTAAAGCTTCACCATAAATATATATTTTTTCGTGAAAGTATGTTACGTTTATTACCTTTACTATAGTATTGTCTTTACTCAAAAACCACATGTTTTTAGCATTATTTGAAAGAAAAAGGTTTTCGAAAATATACACGGTGTTATAAACTTTATCACAACTAGGCAATTGGTGTTTCTGATTTTGTTTTTCGTGCTTAACATAGGGTGTAGATATGTGTGTTTTTCTGGAACCAATTTCTATGCTGGCATTTTGAAGTTCTGCGACTCTTTTTGCAATTTGTGCTAAAGGTCGATTTCCTGTACGAACTAAAGGTTTTAAACGTGAAAGAAAATTTTCAAAAGGATATGCGCTGATTTCACTTAAAGGTCCAAATTTTTTAACGTCGTTAACAACGTGACAGAGATTGTGTACGTTGCTACTGATGGCATCGAAACCATATAAGTTCCCAAAAGTTTTAATAAAATCTAGTATAAGTGTCTCTGCAGCATTAATAAATTTCAAATGGACTTTAGATGACAATATAGTAGCAGCACAAAATAAGAGCAAATAGTTTTGGTAAACAGAGCTGGGTAAGTAGTCCTTTAATACTACTGGTCCCAAATATAGTAATACAGTTCTCCACTCAGTACCTTTCCAGTTTTTAAGATGTTTTAATGGTCTTATAGCTCTGTGAATGTCAGTTGGTTTGGTGCTGTTACATTGCTTGAGCTTTTCGGAAATCAAATTTATATCTCTTGCTGACAATTTTGTTTTAAAGTTGTAATTTCCGTAAACCCATCCATATAGACATTTTCTCATAACTCCTAAAAAAACATTTTATTTTAGGGGTTTGACATGGTAGGTAATACCTAAATACCTAAATCAAATAGGTGTAAGGAATCTGCTATGATTATATCTTCAACCATATCTATTGGCAGTTTTATTAATGGAGATTCTACTTTATGATGATCTTCATCTAAAGCCCTACGAAAACTTTCATCCGTTCTTAAAGGGCAGTCAACTTTTGGAAAACTCATATGCCTTCCATTTTTATCATATTCTCCAGTAACGGTGCATTTGATACAACCATGAATCGCATTAAAGCCTACAGTTCCTACAATAACCGCCAAAATTAGAAAATTAAGAAATTAAAATGCAATGTGGACCATAAATGTTCGAAGAATTAAATTTTACATGCTTAATTAAAACATTAAATTAATTTGAGGTAGTATTTACCTTTAATAAAGCTTCGTGCTGGAGTGTCGCACACAAAATACCGAATTTTTACCTTTACCCTCATTTGAATAACTTGAATTCCTGTCTCCAAAATCTCATTTAGTTCCGTTATAAATTCATGCAAAAATTCTTGTAATGGAGGTTTAGACTCGCCGCAATAAATAGCCACTACCATGGGTTGATCACAAGGACATTCATGAATTTTTAGGAGTATTGGCCAAAATTCTAACGGTGAACTATTAAATGGAGGCATGCCATCAATATTAAAAATTAGAGATACCGATTCTAGGTTATTCTCTTTGCATAAACGAAATTCCAAAATCCTTCTTATTCCGTTGTACCAAAATTCTCCATTTCCCATTGGAACAATGGCACAAGATCTCGGTGTACTCAACAAAGTCCTACTATTTCCTGGCAATGATGTTAAGCCTTTATTTTTCAGTAAACATAGTAAGTCAGTTAAAGCAACGTGGCTAATTTGATGTTTTAAGGCCCAATGCCTTAGCTCCTGAGTGATATTGCTTTCTTCTTTCAGCTCTGGGGTTTCTCCAAATTCAGAACGAACCGACTCGACATTTCTAGAATATATAATAGAGCTTATTATTAATGGAGAATACGGTATTTTTACATTAATTTCGGAACACCCTTTATAAGAACCTTTAACAAATATACGAAAAAGAACTAAATTTTCGAAAATAGATTTAGAAGTTTTCATTGTTACATTAAATTGCATTCATACTTCTCTAAATTTAATCCAGTTTGCCCCTTATTATGATCAGCTTCTCTAGGAAGCTCCATAGAAAAGCTATTATCGTCAGCACTGCTGGTACTAGGTCCAACACTGGTTAATGATAAGCGCTGTACTTTCCTATAGAAAGTACTTGAGTGTTTAAATTTTTTTTTCTGTACTTTAGGCATATTATCAAAACAACGACGTGAACAAAACAAAAAACACTTTCACTTATTGGGAAGTATACCCGTGTAAAAAAAATGTAACGGACAGGTTGGGTACATATATGATCTGCCACTATACAGAAAAATTTTTTAGTTTCTACAACTTTATAGTAGCAAAACGTCAATACAGTATAGTACCTATAACTTTATAGTAACAAACCATAGTTGCAGCTACTATTTCGGAACCAACAATATTACCAAAATGCCTTGTACTTTAAAGGCTCAAAATATAGGTTACTGGAACTATTCTGTGACTATACATGGGACCATATAGTAACCAATACTTAATACACCCATTTTAGTAGCGCAAGTTGGTAGCCGTTACTTATCTGCCGCCACTATGTAGTATTCGCCACTTAGTGGTACCAATGAAAGGATATGCCTAGTTCCAATTACTAGACGTAACAACCCGATTGCTACCCAAATTTTTGGAGTTCAAATTCCAAATTACTAGTAGCAGAGTGGTAACAGATACTATAAAAAAATCTCTTAGAGTGGCATTACCGGATATGGTGACAAATTAGGTAACAGGGTGTACCCAGGAACTAGGTTTTAGTGGCCAGTCTGAAAACGTAAGGATCTGGAACTATGTGTGTTACTTGGGTAATTTTTCTGAATTTTTAGTATTTTCTAGATCTAGACGTAATTGATGATTTTTTTTTTCCTATATTTAAAAATTTTCACTTGTGTGAATCATTGTAGCTGGTTTATCCTGTATATCTAAGATAAGAGTAAGTTAGAGAATAAAATTATTGTAAAAGAAAATTATTACAGATTGGCATAATAATTAAATGAATCAATTAAAAGTCGTCTATTACGTTTTCAGGTGAATTTTCAATTTTTTTTTTGAAAAATAAAATACCCGGCAATATATTCTACGTCAACCTATACCAATTTTTTTTATCCACAGCTTGGTACTACAAGATATTAAAATATGAACAAAATCTAGCCGTTGGTTTTCAAAATTCCAAAAATGAGTAACAATTTTTTTTTTGGATTTTTATTATTTTTTAATATTAGTATTTATTTAATCCGCCTATAAATTATTCAACATCCTGTCCATATTTTATTTCTTAATAAGTGAAAGAAAACTAAAGGTCTACTTTCCCACCAATAAAAAAAAATAAAAAAAGTTGATAGCTTTAAGAAACAAGTGAAAACTCCAGACAATGCATAAAATCTCAAAGTTGCCAACTTTAAAAGGCCCTAACTTAAAAACTAGTCATAGGAATGGATTACGGCCATAAACACTTTAATCAGGACCTCAAGATCTAGTAAATACTAAAAATTCAGAAAAATTAGCCGAAAGCCATTTCCCATAAGCTTTGTGCGGGGTCCTTTGAAGAAAAACCAAAAAAAAGATTTACAATACACAACTTAGTTACCTTATTCCGATCCATGTCATCTTAAACCCAGAACTATCAAGTTAGGACGGTTTTAAATTTAAAACCCTTTAGTGAATACGGCTGTTAAATTTTCATTTTTAATTTTATTTTTTGCAAATCAAATTTACCACTTCTTTTAGTTTTTATGGTTATTTAAAATACCTATTTTGAATTAGCTTCACAGACCTTAGTTCTTTGATTTTATGAGCACAATGAACTTACCGATACCGCATAGCATGGTCTCATCTGCTGGAAACTAATTTCATGACAAGTTTTTGATTTTTTTACAAAGAGCTTTTTAACAATTTGATCGCTCATATTATTATCTAAAACACGGTTTGAGCCAAAATATAGGTAAATTATAAATTTTTTGAATCAGGAAAGAAAGACCGTTCAAAAAAATTGACAAAACAACAACTATTTGCCACAGTTCTTTTATTTTAAGCCAAGCCGCTTTTTAAATGGCAACTTTAGATTCTATGGTCAAACATAAACCAGATGGCTATATAGGTTTTAATAAAAATAAATAAAAACTAAAATAGGTCCCTCTTCAGTTCTAGTTGGATGACCCTGTACCTACTATAGTGTCCGCAAGAAAGTCCTCATCAAAAATGGCATATTTTTTTATTATTAGAAATAGGTAAAAATTGAAAAACAGTTAGTTTTTGCTTGCCTAAAAACAAAAATGACTTATACTAAAGCAGCTGCACGACTTGTGTTACCTGTCAAATTTGACATTTTTAATAAAATAGGTTCAAAATGCCCTTATTTATCAAAATATCGAAAAACTTTATTCGAGAAAGTTGTTTATTTAGGCATTTTTAGCCTCCATACAATTTTGACAGTCTAATACAATTTTTATTTTGTGCCAGTTTCTTGATCAACCCTCGTAGATTAACTTTTATACATCGATGTAAAACCATTTGCCTTTACTTCATTTGTTATCTTAATGCAATTTTGTGTAAAATTTTTGTTTCCAATATTTTATTTTGCTTCAAAAACTGAAATTGTTAATGTATGTAATGTTTCATGCAAAGTTTTTCTAATTACATCAGCTTGCCTTTCTGAAGCAAAAGTCTGAAATAAGACCTAATTGATTAGACCGCATTGTAATCAACAATAAAACTTTTAAATAATGGTAACAATAAAATAAAAAATTGAGATTGTTCTACTTTTTTTACTTATATTAAGAAAAATTTCAACGAAAGCTTCCTAATATTTTCTTTTTGTACATCTGTTTACAAACTTACAAAAAATAAGAAACGTCGTTTTTGGCAAAACTGATGTAATTAAATATCATCAAACATTACATACTGATCAATAACAATTTCAGTTTTTGAAGCAAAATAAATTATTGGAAACAACAATTTTATACAAAATTGCATTAAGATAACAAATGAAGTAAAGGCAAATGGTTTTACATCGATGTATAAAAGTTAATCTACTAGAGTTGATCAAAATTTTCAAGAAACTGGCAAAAAATAAATTTTGTATTAGACTGTTAAAATTGCATACAGATGCTAAAAATGCCTAAATAAACAACTTTCTCGAATACAATTTTTCGATATTTTGATAAATAAGGGCATTTTTGAACCTATTTTATTAAAAATGTCAAATTTGACACGTAACACAAGTCGTGCAGCTGCTTCAGTATACGTCATTTTTGTTTTTTAGGCAAGCAAACTGATTTTTCAATTTTTACCTATACCTAATAATAAAAAAATATGCCATTTCATGCGGACACTGTATACGCTAAGTTAAAAATTACTGTCAGTAATTCAGCGCTTTCATATAGGGTGCAGCGGGATGTAAGAAGTTGGGGGAAACAATTTCTCGAATGCGATGAGACATATAATGTGTACAGTGTACATACATACATACATGTAATAGGTATTAGATAAATATTTAATTGATGCATAATAAATCTATCTACCTTTCGGTATACCTTCTATCTCTTCCATACCACTTACATTTATATAAATATTAATTTTTGAGGGTTCTAGATTTCTATGTCGATTGTAAAACGGTTGTATTTATATAAAAACAAATAGTTCTGTCCTCATTTACCTCATGATTTACGGTCCTTTAGTAATATCTATGTTTTGTTTTTTATTATTTTATAAGAGATAGAAATACATTCAAGTTGTGTGAACAGCCAAGCTCACCAAGTACCAAGGATTCCTAGAAAGCAGAGCTTGCGATAGATAAGACCGAACTTATAAATGATCTTTTTACCATTGTTAAATCATTCTTTGCTCTTCAATTGTAAACTTTAGTTACCGCTTGCGAAGTAAAAGTTTCTAAAAACAAAATCGGTCGTTTGAAAGACTTAACTGGCGTCGAAACGGATTTGGGGTAGTTTCTCGTCATTGTGACGGTTGTGCGTAAAACGTGGGTTTCAGCCCTTAGACTGCTAAAGAATCTGTGATTTTGACTGTTTTGTGCACCAAAAAGTGGTTGAGTCTAACTAAGGTCAACGCAGAAGTCCAAAATCACCCCCGTAAGCAGTACAGGATTACCACCGAGAGTAAAGGGACACCCGAAGAAAGAAAAGACTTACAAGCCATTGGGTAAGTGTCCAAGTATCCCTTCTTTCCTTTCATCATCCTCGGTTAGGCTGGTAAAAATAGTTTTTAAGGGTCATGAACTTATTTTTGCTATCCATTTATTAATCTTTACAAAAGAATCTCTTGAGCTTGTGCATCTTTTCCTATACCTGTTAACCAAACAATAATCGTCCCTCATTTACCTTACCTAATATTGGGCACTGACCTACTTCAATATCAAGATGAAGCCTGTTCAATGGTAGAAGAACTCACCATTTGTCAAAATCAATTAAGAGCACAAACCAACGATTGCGGGTCAGCCCTGATCAAGAAACCTGAAAATCAAAACTGTCCTACTACAAAAGCCAATACTGAATGGCTGAATGCAATTACTAATAAATACATCCTGGCTCTACCAAAGCTAACAGTGCAACACATTATGTAACAACAAAACAATCATTTTTATTGAGGAATCAAGTGTTATTGGCATTCCCCCAAATTGTGGTATAACAACCCAAAATACCCAATTTTGAAACAAGGAAGAAATCGTGAAAGGCAACCCAAGCAGCATTTCCGACGTCCGACGAATATTGTACTACCTGGGCGTTGCATTAGGTATAAATAATGGTCAGCACTCGACTATGAAGAAATAACTGCGACACCACGGCGGTATTGGTCAAGGTTCTTAAATAGATAGGTTGCCTGGTAACATGATGGCGGAAGCGACGATGAGTGGGATGTCCGCGTCATCGAGATGACCGAATTGCATTTGATTTGCATGTGTTTTAGGCTAGATACAGCCCAAGATAGCGGTTTCAGTGTTATTTGTGTATTTACCTTTAAATTCTTAAAGTGTGAATATATTTTTTTAAAACTGATGTAATGCCCTAACCTTTTCCTAACCTCATTTTTCTATTTTGTTCTCTCTACTACAAGGGCAGAAGTATTGCAGACTGAGAAGGGGAACTAAGTCGGTCTTAGAGTACTAACTATCAGTAAAACACTATTGTAATGATGATTAAAAATATATTGTAAGTTCAGAAAATATTGAAATATAACAATCTTGTTTCCAATAGTATAAATTAAACAAAGGCACATATATAGACGTTGACAGCCACGATATTTGCTTTTCTTTAATTTACGTGATTTTTGTTATTTTCGAGGAAGTAATTTTTCTACACACACGAGTTTTGAAGTTGCGGAAATATCCCTACTATTATGGCATGACGCAATGGTTTAGGCAGTACTGGAGAAAACAACTTATCCTTAATTTTAGTTACAGATTTTTAGTCGAAGTGATCGCGAGTGATTATAAAATATTTTTGTTATGGGTTGCCACTTCGATTCTGGTGGTTCGCCTGACTAAAAGTTACACTGAAATTGTTTTTAAGAAATTAATTGTTCTTTTCACTCAATAATTAAAAATTTTCTTTACGTGTTTTTGACATTTCACATTTCCCCCGTATTTATTTCTTTTCTCTTTTGAAATCAACATTTTCTTTTTAATTCTACAAAGCATATCTTGTTATATTTAATAAAAATGGTTTTTAACATTTCACATTTCCCCCGTATTCATTTCTTTTCTCTTTTGAAATCTACATTTTCTTTTTAATTCTTCAAAGCATATCTTGTTATATTTAATAAAAATATTTTTTTCTAATTGTAAATAAACTTTAAAATACACTGTACTAATTTTGAAAAATTTCTTTTTGATCCACAATTTATTAAGTGACTTTTTAATATTTTTATTTTCATAAAAATATTTTATTAAACAATTTTTTTTAAATAAAACTTAGTGTCCAACATTGCCATGCATCACAATTCTCCTTAATTAGAATAATATTTGATTTAAAATTATTTGAACCTTTTTAAAATAATTGGTATATACGATAATTTTAATTTTCTTAAGGCCGATTGATAATAATATTTAGTGGAAAAACTATTAAAAATATTGAATTTTCAAATCAAAGTTTTTATTTTGTGAATTTCAAGGTTAGTTTATTAAACTAGATTCTCACGCTAAATCGTTAGTTTAAAATTAATTCAGTGATTATTTATTTAGATCATGAGTGGTGGCAATATTTGTAGCATAGTTACATGCAACAGTAACTCCAAGAAGCGAGATCCAGATGGAAAAATGATAATTTTTTTTACATTTCCAAAAACCCCATTATTTGACAAAATACTGATATTATTATAGTGTGATTTATTTAGTAATAAATATTATTTAGTCATTTTATGATTGACATCAGTACCGTCAGTTATACTGGTCCCCATGTTAATTAACTATTTGGAACATTTTTATATATTTATATCGTTATAACGTTCTCCGTCGTCTTCCGATTTCCAATCTCCATATGTCTCGGTCATTCCACAAATCTTCATCCAGATTCCTCTCTCTTACTTCTTTGTCAATGCCTTCTCTCCAGCTTTTTCTTGGTCTTCCTGGTCTTCTCCTGCCCCTTGGTTGCCAGTCTAATATTTGTTTTGACAGTCTGTACTCGGGCATTTGCTGCACATGTCCAGTTGTTTCCCTCTAATATCATCAGATATTGTATTTGTTATTCCCATAATTTTTCTCACTCGCTCATTTGTGATTCTATCCCTTCTTGAAACACCAGCTGCTCTTCTCCAGTAATCCATTTCAGTAGCTCTCAGTGATTTTTTTGTTCTGTCTTTAAGTGGCCATACTTCGGAACTGTAGGTTATTATACTTTTAACAATAGTATTATAAATAATTTTTTTATTTTCCTTGTTGATATGCTTATCCCATAAGATGCTGTTCAGTAAGGTGATAGCCCTTCTTCCTAGGTTATTCCGTTCTTAAATTGCTGCGTCTAAGGTTCCGTCGTTGGTAATTTTTACTCCTAGATATTTGTATTCTTCTGTATATTTTATATTTTGTCCACCTTCCAGTAATACATCCTGTTCTTGACCACCTATACACATATATTCGGTTTTGTTCATATTGACCTCTAGTTCCCACATTTTATACTCCTCCACGAGTTTTCGTGTCATGTAGTTTAGGTCTTCGTAGTCTTGAGCTATCAAAACTTGGTCGTCGGCGAAGCATAATGTATATAGATTATATTTTCGTTCAGTCGAATACCCATAGCATTACATTTTCTTTTCCATGTTTTTAGTACCTCTTCCAGGTATATTTTAAAAAGAGTGGGAGATACGCAGCAGCCCTGTTTTAACCCCTTCGATACTGTAAATCCTTTGGAGGGTTGGCTTCTTGTTTTAAACTTTGTTATAGGTTGGTCATATCATAATATAGAAGCTTAACAGCTTTAAGTAACTCAGTATTTATATTTGTTTTTTCTAGGCTTTTCCAAAGCTTCACAATAGGGACACTGTCATATGCTTTTTTAAGGTCTATGAAAAGCAGATGTATTTCTTGGTTTCTCGCATTTTTTTTTTCAATTACTTGAGTTAATGTAAATATATGGTCAACCGTCGATCTCCCTGCTCGAAAGCCTGCCTGTTCTTTTGCTTCCATGTCTTGATACTCCTGTTCAATTCTATTTTTAATCACCTTTCCATAGACTCTACTAATCGAGCTTGTTACAGCAATTCCACGGTAATTGTCACATTTGGTCTTATCCCCTTTCTTAAATATGGTCGACAGGTAGGATATCCTTCATTATTCAGGAATTTTATTTTGATTTAGGCATTTTTGGAATAACGTCGTGATATGCTCGAAAAGTATGTTTGTTCCATATTTGAGAAGTTCACCTGGAATTCCACCTGGTCCTGGGGCTTTTCCCTTTTTTAGTGTTTTGCATTCTTTTTATATTTAGTCTGTTCTTAGTCTTATTGGGGATCCAGTCACTCTAATGTGTTCATTAATCTCTTCTTGATATTCTTGAAACTCTTCACGCGTTTTCACAAGTAATTCCCTAAAATAGTCTTCCCATTTTTACTTTAGTTGTATATTTTGTTTGATAATAATTTATTAAAATATTTTTATTTTCTCCTGTTTAATATTTTTGAAAATTTTTATTTTTGTTTCGCACTCTCGGTGCGCTCTCTAAGAAACTCAAAACAAAGATTTTCCTTTAATTTTATTGATTTTCAAAGTTATAGAAATTTTTCACAATGACGTCAAAGAAAGACTTGTGTAAAAAACGTGCAGGTTACAAAGGATTTATTACTCGCGTAGCCAATTGGTATGATTGTTCGCAGGATGTTGAAAATAATCATCTTGCCTATAAAATTCGACTTGAAAGTTTAACTAAAGTTTTTTCTAACTATTCTGATGTTCAAGAAGAAATTGAACAAATTGACCCTGACGATATAGATCGTGTTGACATTGAAAATAAATTTTTTGATTTACATGCCAAATTTGAAGGCAAAATTTCTTCTCTTTTAGAATCACAAACTCGGAGTATTTCTCCATCCCCTCTTAATGTATCAGCAACTGCTGCCACGCCAATTATTCCGCAAGTAAGATTGCCTGAAATTCATATCCAAACATTTACTGGTGAAATTTCAGAATGGACCTCATTCTTTCAACTCTTTTCTGCATTAATTCATGACAATCCCTCTCTAGGTGATGTACAAAAATTTATGTACCTCAAATCTTTATTGAAAGATGAACCGTTAAAACTTATTGACACGCTCGCTGTCACAAATCAGAATTATGGTTCTGCTCTCACGATACTTAAAAATCGTTACGAAAATAAAACAATCATTATAAATACCCATTTAATGAATTTATTGGACATTCCCTCTATTTCTAAAGGTAGTTCTCAAGCTCTTAGAGATTTTGTTACTAATTGCAAGCGCAATGTTGAATCTTTAAAAAATTTAAATTTATCTTTTGAAGAACTTTGGAACCTTCTAATGGTTCATTTACTTGAACGAAAAATAGATTATGTATCAAAAAAGGCGTTCGAAACTGAAAAGGGAGTAAATACAATCCCAACGGTCGACGCATTTTTTAAATTTCTTGATCATAGATGCACTGTCCTTGAAAATCTAGCCAGTCTAGATGGCACTGCAAATAAAAAATCTAATTTATCTTTACATGTTAATCAATCAACTCCCAGTTCTGAAAATTGTACATTTTGTAATGAAACTCATAAAATTTATACATGTATGAAATTTAAAGGTTTACAAGTAGCCGAAAGGCACAAGTTTATAAAGTCAAAAAGTTATTGTTTTAATTGCTTGGGTGATAGTCATAGGAGTCCCCAATGTCAATCCACACGGGTGTGTAATATATGTTCACAGAAACATCACACACTGTTACATTTCCCTAATTCTCAAATTGCAACCACATCATCGTATCAACAATCAACCCCCACAACTTATCAACAAAGTGTATCACCACTACAACCAGTTATGATTCCCCTGAATAATTACAGTGTCCCTTCACCAAATTGTCAGAATAATAATTCCCCAGTTACAAATGAAGCAAATCTTTCTCAACCTTCATTGCCTCCTCAGCAATCTTCGCGTTATGCAAGAGCTGAAACCTCGCATGAAAATAATACAAAAACTTCTCACTCCAAAAACTCTGGACACTCTAATTCCCCTGTAGATTCTCACGATTCAAAGAATGAATCACTCGCATCACAATCGTTGTCTGCCATGGCAACTTACCCTTCTCATGTGCTATTAGCTACAGCCTCTGTGTATATTTATAATGCAAATGGCATTCGTATCTCAGTCAGATGTTTGCTTGACAGTGGCTCACAAACGTCATTTATTACTAAACCAATGATTGATAAATTACAGTTAAAAACCTACAAGAAGCAACTTAGTATTTCTGGAATTTCTCAGACGAATTCCACGTCTAATGAAATGATAGACTTGACGTTACACTCCAAAGTCAACTATCGAAGCAAATTTAGACTTTCTTGCGCAGTGTTGCCAAATATTTCCTGTCAACTCCCACAAGTAAATATTAACGCTTTTAGGCTTAATATCCCCAAAAATATTTATCTAGCTGATCCAGATTTTGGACTTTCTAATGATATTGACGTATTAATAGGAGCAGAGCTCTATTATACTTTATTGCTGCAAGGTATTATAAAACTTGGCAATAACCTTCCCATACTCCAGGAAACTTATCTAGGATGGATAGTTGCTGGAAGCATTCCCCAGAACTTGTTGAATCATAATAAAAATGTCTCCCGCTTTACTTCTTGTTCGACTGTGCAAGGCAGTGAACACTCGAAAGTTTCGTTGTTTCTTCAAACTACTGCAGAACAACAAATATTGAATGACACTATTGAAAGGTTTTGGAATATTGAGGAACTTCCTCAAAAAATTTCTCTTTCTCCTGTTGATGAACAGGCAGAATGTATCTTTTCTCAAA
Organism: Polydrusus cervinus; assembly: GCA_935413205.1. Lineage (NCBI taxonomy): Eukaryota > Metazoa > Arthropoda > Insecta > Coleoptera > Curculionidae > Polydrusus > Polydrusus cervinus. Next base: position 56,754,843 of record OW284511.1, read on the forward strand.
CAACCCAAATATTACCTGACGGTCGTTATCAAGTCGACCTTCCCCTCAAAACTCCTGAGGAAACTAAAACCCTAGGAGAATCCTTTTATATCGCAAAGAAAAGATTTTTGAATCTTGAAAATAAGTTAAAGAATAACCCGTCACTTCGACTAGATTATACTAAATTTATCGATGATTATGTTGACCTAGGTCACGCCAAATATGTCCCCTTATCTCTCGAAATGACAGATGGTAGTAGTCCACCTGTCAATAAATATTTTATCCCTCACCATGCGGTATTCCGCGAAAATAGTGCAACGTCAAAAATCCGAGTGGTTTTTGACGGTAGCTGCAAAACAAGCAGCAATATTTCCTTAAATGACATTGTTTTGAAAGGCTTTCAGGTGCAACCTAACCTGTACGACATTTTATGTCGCTTTCGCTATTTTAATTTTGTTCTAACAGCGGACATTGAGAAAATGTACCGCCAAATTAAAATTAACCCTGATCAGTGTTTTTTATTAAACATTCTTTGGAGACCTACTCCACATGAAGATATTAAATGTATCGAACTTTCCACAGTTACGTACGGTGCGAACTGTGCCCCGTATTTAGCAACTCGTGTTTTAACCGAGATTGCTAACCAAAATGTTGAAACTTTTCCTTTGGCCTCTGATGCCTTATTAAACCATACTTATGTTGATGACATAATATATGGATGTGAATCGTCTAATGACTTACAAAAAATTCATGATGAATTAACGCATTTATTAAAAACACATGGTTTTACTTTGCACAAATGGTGCTCAAACTTTCCCATTTTCGTTGACCAATTGTCAACAAACCGACCTCATAAAGTTGATGTGCCTATTGGCGATGCTTCTAGTTCCATTTTAGGTTTAAAATGGAATCCCATGACTGACATATTTACTTTCTCTCCTCCTCACATGTTGAATACAATTCGTCTCACTAAAAGGGTGATTCTGTCTATCATTGCTCAAATGTATGACCCCCTCGGATTAGTGTCTTGTGTCGTAGTACTCGGCAAACTAATAATGCAGAAACTATGGCTCCTAAAAATAAATTGGGACATAGAAATTATTGATCCTTATGTTTGTTCCCTTTGGAATACTTTCACTTCTAATCTTGTGAATTTAAAGCAAATTAAAATCCCTCGCAATTTATTTCTTGATAAACCAAAACGAAAAACTCAGTTACATGGCTTTGCAGATGCAAGCATGTCCGCTTATGCTGCTTGTGTGTATTTTAGAACTCTATATGAAGATGGAACAGTTTCATCAAATCTAGTTACTTCAAAGTCTAGAGTTGCCCCGTTAAAAACGATTTCTCTCCCACGATTGGAATTAAGCGCAATGCTTCTTTTATCTCAACTTGTCAAACATGTACAAGAAATTTATGAAAATAATCTTCAAATAGATTCTACTCACTTATGGACTGATTCCATGATAGCTCTTTGCTGGATACAATCTCATGCATCCAGATGGTCAGTGTTTGTTTCAAACCGAGTGTCAGAAATTCAAGATCTTACCTCAAAATGTACTTGGAGACACATTGACTCAAAAAATAATCCCGCTGATTTACCCTCCCGTGGTTGCCTGCCGCAACATTTAATTGATTGCCCCCTTTGGTTCAATGGACCAAAAATGTTATCTCAAGGTGAAAATTTTGATCTAATATTCATTGATCATAATATCGAACCCTCTACCTCAAATGAAAAGGTCAACAAGGCAATTCTTGTTGAAGAAAGAAAAATTGCCCCCATTTCACTTCATATTTCCTCTGACGAAACTGAATTTTGCAATGAGCTATTCGGAAAATTTTCAAAATTCTCCAAGCTACAAAGAGTTATTGCATACTGTCTTCGGTTTGCAAATAACGCAAAATCCAATGCTGTTAAAAATGCTGGACCTTTGTCCACACATGAATTACATATATCATTCCATATCATTGTAAAGGCCTTACAAGCCACACATTTTGCTAAAGACATTTCTGAATTGAAAAACAATAAATGTTTGTCCAATAAGAATCTGTTGTCATTTAGACCATTTTTTTGTGAAGCTGACGGTCTCCTACGCGTAGGAGGACGCTTAGAAAACGCAGATATTCCCTTTGATCAGAAACACCCCATTTTATTACCAGCTCATAATAATGTAGTTACAATGATGTTACTACAAGAGCATCAACGGTTGGGCCATGCTGGAGCTCAAACTGTTCTCTCAAATTTCCGCTTACGTTGTTGGCCGCTCAATGGCCTAAAAGAAATTAAAAAGATTATTTGTAATTGTCTCAAATGCTATCGCTTTCGCGCTGAACCTGCTCAGCAAATTATGGCCGATCTTCCTAAAGATCGTGTCCGAGTGTCTCCCCCTTCCAAAAGGTCGGAGTCGATTTCGGTGGACCTTTTCTTATCAAAGCATCTCGTCTTAGAAAGGCTCCCCTAACTAAATGTTATATTTCAGTATTTGTATGTATGGTTACAAAGGCAGTTCACATAGAACTTGTCTCAAGTCTTTCGACTGAAGCATTCCTTGCTTGTCTTAAATGTTTCAACCGCCCCGTTTTCGTTGCTGTATGCGTGACTGTCTCGCAACTGACTTCACTGTGGAGACGTTACTTTCAATTTATTTCATATTTATAGTTCCTTTTGAAGCTATGACGCTTCAATGCCGGGCAGTATGTTGCAGAACGGCTGCAACCTGTTCTCATTATTTATTAAAAGTAAAATAATAATCAAATCGGCCACGCGGGATTTTACGGGTGGCGCGATTGTCATTACAATTTAAGATAGACAGCAGATCTGTCATCGCGAAAAAATGCGAATTTTTAGTATCAATTTTTAAATTGGAATAAAACCGTTGTTTACGGTGCCAATATACTGTGTGTTGTTAAGAAAAGGCATTGTGTCGACGCTCTTCTGATTATTGTGAAAATTCACTGATGTAATATTGGTTTCATCCCTAATCCTAATTTGGGGACCACAGGTATAATTTACCCTTTTATTTGTTACGGATACTTTGCTAGACACCAGTTAAGCACTATGTTTTTTTAATGCATACATTTCACTTATAGTAGTGGTGTGTGACTATTAACAGCTAATTGGCTTATTCGTTTTTTAATTATAAATATAGTCATTTTTTACTGACGTAGAATCTAAATTGTTCCATGTGTCTGGACTCATTTTAGTTGTAAAAACCATTGTTAATGTTCGGTAATGTACTAAATTTCCTCTCAGGTACTAGGTACAAACGGGATTTATTCAGATCGCATTATTAGATAGCCTGTGACAGATTAGAGTTAGCGAACCTACGTTGAGTCAATGCAACAGATCCAGGCTATCTTGTAATTATCGGATGAATCGCGTGTAGCTAGTCTCCTGAATTATCTTGTGTGGTAAATCTAAATTTAAGTAACTATTTTATTGAGTAACATTTATGTCAAACACCTGTGTTGTGTCTATCTGTACCTGTTAAGTATTAATTAAATAAAAACATTCCATTTTTTGTAGTTACTCAAACTTGCGTATTTTTTATTAATCCCATGAACCATCACCTAGGGAAACACAGTAACGTAACTTTTGCTAGCCTTCGATGAAACACGAAGGCTACCCTATAGATGTGTGTCATGGACTAAATAGTCTCTGAACATATACCATAATAATAGCATTAATATGGTGATTACGATGTATAATAATAAGACATAAACTATAAACGTTGTAGCGAAGCAAATAATTATAGTAAGTCATAAGATAAGTTTGATCTGTATATACTTGTAATAATAATTATTTTGTGTTAAAATTTTGGATATGTTACTACACATACAAACTTAAAATATATTTGTCTAATATTAAACAATCTATTATACTATATTTTCAAAAATATTTTCAGTACCACCAACACCTTCATTAGTGCGGCTTTGAATTTGACAGGACTTATACCTGTGAATGTTTCATTAAAGTTTCACTTTCTATTTAAAACGAAGTTGTGGAGTACATCACTGAAAGTATTTTTAAATTTATGGTAAAGTAGGTATAGTTTTATTTCTCGCAATTTCCACAGTTCCTATTTGTTTAATGATAAAACAGGTTTTTTTAAATACTTATATAAGGTGACAAAGGTTTGCCGCAACATGTCAGGATTTTGAATGTAGAAGACTTTTGGACTTGCATTATCTTTATTTGTTTTGCATCACAACGTTTCAACTGGTAGGGTAAGGTTGCTTAAATCGTGCCACCTTTTGGTTTTAATTTGTTTTCTTATAAACTGATAAATTAAATATATATTTTTTAGTTTAAAACAATAGATCGGTCTATTGGAGAACTAACTGCAATTTTTAAAATAATATTTGTTATTTAATTTTTAAAAAACAGCTGTTTTTGTAAGAAATAGCAAATGGTACGATTTAAGAAACTGGTTACCTAAATCGTACTAGTGGGTTCCTAAATCGTACCATAGGGTTCTTTTGGCGTATATATTAAATAAAAATGAGTACACTTTGTTGTAAAGAAAACAAATTACACAAAATTATCGTTTATACTAAGTATTTTACAAAAAAAAAACATTAAAAAAATGTACCACACGTTTGAAAATAATTTTAAATGTACCTACAAACAAAAGTGGCATACGTAGTCCTTATTAAGACGTGTCACGTTGGAACACTTTTCATGTATGTGTGTGGTACGATTTAGGAAACTGTCAATCAAAATAATAAATAATACAATTCTAACCCCAATTTAGATCTAAAATTAAATTCAATTTTTGCAAAATTACAAGAACTTCCCAGGCTATGCTACTAAAAAATATATCTGTATAAATACTCCTTACCAATGAGATATAGCCTTGCAAAAAATCAACAAAATTAACATGAAAATAGCCGAATTCTTTTAACTTGCTTTTACCGCTTAGCGAAACACAACCGGTGCAAAACGATTATACTATGCAACTGGCACTAGTTAGACACTATAACAACGTCCGATAGATGTCGTGTAATTTATCGTCTAATTTGAAAACTTGTAGTAGTACGATTTAATCAACGGTACGATTTTGGCGACTTTACCCTAAGTATCTCCAGTCGCCTACAGATGAATACTAAATAAATATGATAACTACAGTGATACGGAATCCCACACGAATAGAGTGATTTTTATCGGTAGGTGGCGCTGTATATAATATATAGCCGCCCGATGTTTTCGTCATCGAATCTTATAGTAAAATGGTTTGGAGTCTCGTGGACTCCGCCGACTACCACCATCTAGTCGACAGTATTAACTGATGCGGACTGCGGACGAGTTAAGAAATCTAGTAAATAACGCGGGGATGCAAAGAAAGAAAGATTCCGGATTTGCGGCTCGTTCTTATAGCCGCCGATAGCGGCTATCGGATAGCCGTATATTCGGTATCTCAGCCGAATTTAAGTCATTGGAAATCTAGAATACCGAAATACAGAAATTCATTGGTTTTATTGAAAGTCTTCAAAATTTCAGAGCGACGAAGCGACGATGATCGGCCGCCGCGTAACTGCTGGCTGCCGATCCAATATATAAAGGCGTCAAGGAAAGTGATTTAATACAAGTTTAGGAGGCTACAGAACTGAGTTCCAGAAAAGCTTCCGCTATTTACAATATCAACATTGGGTTTTCGACTAATCCTAAATAAATTTTTAAAAATGACCAAGATACAATTCAGATAAAAGTCAGTTAATTATATTAGTAAATATATGTGCGAAACATAGGCGTAGTTAGGGGGGTACTTGGGGGTGCTAAGCACCCCCGAAATCTAAATTAGCACCCCCCAAAAAAATTTACAAATATACATATAGGCCATAGGCTAATTTTAAGACTAATCTATTTTAATAATATACATTATAATGTAATTTATTTTTCATATTAAGGCTCTACCACGCGCAAATTTAAAGGATAAAAAACACCGTTTTGCTACTGCAGGATTCTGAAAAGGTTATTTGAAATATTTGTCGGGACAATTTAAAATTTGATAAAGAAATGTTTGTATTTCTAAGCTACAAAGCCCTTTTTCGAAAAAAATCAGAATATGTATAAGAAAATGCTTACTAAAGGTACTTATTTTTAGGCACTTTTCCAAGGTTGATATCGTAGTTAAGATTTTTTTTTCAAAAAAATAGCCGTGTAGCTTAGAGCTTCCATGTCTTATCTTTAAGACTTCAAAAATTGAGACAATACAATGTCGTAATAAATCCGTTATCTTGCAGCGCGCAAATCATGTTTTAGGTAAATTTGGTTGTCATGTTATTGAGGTTGCCTATATACAGCTGAATTTATTCTCGGCTGACGTGAAACAATAATTTACATCGAGAGAGAATAATGATACACTAAAAAATATTATAGGTGGTCGAACAAGAAGTAATTTCGGGGGTAATTTTTGGCTAAATTTTATGTTTTTCTTTTTGAATTGTCAGTGCCAATAACAGAATATCTAAGCGTTAATTTAAAAAAAAAGTAACTAGTAGTTATGCTATTAACTCAGGGTTGCCATACATTTTTCGGCTTAGACCGGGATGGTTTAAAATGCGTCGCAGGGCAAAAATGTTCAAGGCGCGTTCATCATTTTGTCAAAACGGGTGTTTGGGCTGTCGAAATTTCTTATTCATGTTGGGTAAGGATAAGAACGGAACGAAATGCAGTCGATTTGTTGGTATATCGCAATCAAAAATGGGCTATATAATTTTTTTTTGTTTCGTTTTTATCGAAATGGGCCATTCTCTTGATAGTGAATAAAAAATACTAAGGTAAGTAGCTTATTGTTATTAGAAGCTCAAACTGGGTTACCGGGAACCTTTGACACATCCCAAGATGTATGGTAACCCTAGTATATTAACTCTTAGATCTAAAATTAAAGTTTTTATATTTTATGCTTATTATACAGGCTCTATATATTGTTTATATAGTGAACTTCTGTCTGAACCTGTTAAAATATGAATTCATCTTAAAGGTGAAATGTGTTTATTATTTTATCCATGGTTTAACGATTTAAAAGTAGTGTTCAGGCACGAATTTGGCGTTGGTTACATGACATTTATCTGTCCATGTTATTGATTCGCAGCTACAATTTGGTGCAGCAAGACTCCTGTATAGTGACAATGCTTCTAAGAAGCTAGGAAGGTACTAAATAAAAATAGGACAGTATGCCACGCAGACTAATAACAATTTTTTGTTAGGCATGGGCGCCCATAGAGAGGGCAATTGCCCCCGTGTCTTGACCAAGGGGGTAGATATACTTTTTTACTAAGTTTTGTTAGGGGGAGTTCATGAAACGACTGACATTTTTTTTTTGTAGGAATCACTTTTGATAGAAGTTCTTGAAACGCATAGTTTCGTTCTTTTTGTAGCCACTTTTGAACGGTGGAGAAAGTGTAGAAAAGGCTGCGAAGTATTTTATTTTATAGAAGTCACTTTTCAGAACTTACACGTTTTTTTGGCTACCCCCCTTTCACTCTATGTGCGCCTATGTTGGTAGGTTCTATTATAAGGTAGTATACTCTAAATAAGAAACATTAATACCGTGATTTTCTATCGGATTGGCGCGACGATACGGTACTACCTCCTTCCTGAGTTACTAAAAAAAAGTCTAGGTACTTACTTTATTCTTTTTTGAGGGTGCAGCTCAACTATTCGTCAAAAACTTACCATTCTTTAAAAAAAAAATTATAATGGCACGGAACGCGACGGACAAAATACTGCGCGAGTTAGTAACCATCAGTCAACAAATCCTGGAACCAGCGGGACTTATCTTTTATAAATAAACATGGTAAAAAATTATTAATATAAGAAAATTTTGATTGAAAAACTATTGACCTTGCGAAATATTTGAATACCAATGCTGAAAAATTACAACAGTTTGTATATTTTGTTATGTATGAACTACCTAAGTTCCTAAACCTAATTTGGATGGGAACTTTTAGTTTCAGGGTAGGCATGTGCCTTCTAATTTTGAAAATTGGACAGTATGCTAATGCTGATGGGGGCGACCGGGCTAAAATATCTGTATAATGGTGGCACTTCCCGTTATACCCGAATAAATAGAATATTCTATATATTACTACATTTTTGCATTCTACGCAAGATTTTTGGCAGAATTTGTATAGCATGTCCTATACTTATGTCTTAGCGTTTTAGATATACTTAATAGATTATTTATATTATATTTATAATATTTTGATAACTATTAATACAGGGTGTTTAAACAATACGATCAAAAAATAAATTGAAAAACTGCAAAGAGCCTAGTTTTTTAAATGGAAACACCCAAATTTAATAATTATTTGTTATTTAGCATTAAAAATAAGGGTAAGTTTGTATATCCCAAAAATTTTTAGTTTTCGAAATATTTCCAATTTAATCTTTCTATATGGCGATTTTGCTGCAGATTTTAAATTCAGTTACTTTTAGTTGGCTATAACGGAGTTGACATACAATCAAATGCAAAAAAAAATCTATGAAGATGTCACTTACCATTTAAACATCATTAATTATCATGTCTGGGCGCTTAAATTGTACAAACGAAGAATATTTAAAATTATTTATTATTTATGAAGAATGTATTAAAGTTATATCAAGAACATGTGACACATTTGTTATTCGATATCCGCAAAACGGAGTCCATCACAATGTGCTTATTAATAATGTTCAAATGGGAAAAGTGGCAGCTTCATAGATTTTTTTAGCATTTGATTGTTTTTCAACGCCGTCATAGCCAACTAAGAGTAACTGAACTAAAAATCTGCAGCAAAATTCCCATATAAAAATATTAAATTAGCAATATTTCGAACATTAAAAATTTTTGGGATATACAAACTTACCCCTTTTTAATGCTAAATAAAAAATTATTATAAAATTTGGGTGTTTCCCTTTGAAAATTTAGACTTTTTGCAGTTTTTTCAATCTTATTGTTTAAACACCCTGTATATTATATAAAATCTAATAAAGCAGGTCCTTTATAACAAGGAATCCCGCTTAAATTAAATAAATGAGGCTTCTTTATAGAAAAATTGATAATTATTTTAAGGCTTGCAAAAGTCATTCTTAACATAAAAATTCAAATATGTCAAAAACGCTTAGACATAGGCATAGGACATGGTATACAAAATCTGATTAGAATCTTACTTAGAATGCAAAAATGTAATAATGAAATGATCTATTTAAAATAGGCACGTTGACACTAATTTCCGATATAACCGGAAGTGCCACCATTATGAAATTTTTTTAGTCCGGTCGTTCCCATCAGCATTACCACACTGTCAAATTTTGAAAATTTTCCTATGTATAGTTTTCCATATATAGTTCGAAGCGGTTTCCGGTGGGACACCCTGATTGCAGATGCTCTTATACTTATTATTAATTAACACTTCAAACTTTTTGCTCTCCCTAATTTTATTTTTTGTAAATATTCTATAGCTTTAATAATAAAATAAGACAAAATTTAAAAGATACATCCGTATGACGATTAGGTACATTATTTTAACTAATACAATAACAAGTACTTATTTTCCACAAAACAAATTTCTCATCCGAAATAAAATCAAACTCATTAGTATAAGAAAGAACCTACCGCGTCGTCTCGTGGTTTCAGTGTGTGTCGACGTTTACGGAATATTTTTCACCACGTCATAAGCTCGCTAGTATGTCCACTTCGGGTAAGGCTCTGTAGCAAATAATTTTCTCAATAAACTTGATATAAATGTGGCTTACAAAACTAATAACTCTTTAGGTAAATTTATTAAAAACAATAAAACCAAAAGTGATAAAAACAAAAATTCTGGTATCTACAAATTAAACTGCAAGGATTGTCCGAAAACATACATAGGTCAAACAGGGAGAAACTTCAACAAAAGAATACACGAACATTATAATAGTTTTATTAAAAATAAAACCGATTCTAACTACGCTAACCATTTGCTCAACAACCAACATAATTTTGATCCATCTTTTAAAATCTTACATACAGAAAATAAGGGCTTAAAACTTAATTTGTTAGAGTCTGTCGAAATTAATAAACTTAAGAATACGGACCTGTTACTTAATGATCAATTAGATTTAAATAGTTCACCTTTGTTAAACTTATTCTGTTGATAATTGTATACCTAACAATGGTTGAAAAAACCCATCATTTTATTTAATTGAATTATACCGACCCTTTCTTTGGGTTTTTCCTAGCTTTTAACCCTCCCACTGTTTTTATTTACATTGTCAATAATCTATACCTTTTACATCTTATTTCACATTGTCATCTGACGAAGCTGCCGTGCAGCGAAACATGTTATGTTTCTTCTTTTTAATATAGTGGAAATTTACAAGTTCAACTTTGTTTTACTGTATCCTATAATATAATAATAAATTTCTTGCTGCACAAAGTTCCGCCTTAATATTTCCAGCATTCGAATTCTGGTACAAATTCAAGTGTATTTAGGTTGTTGCGGATTCTGTTCAAATTTCTCTTCGTGTACCATGTGGTTCACGGGTATTATTAATGGAGAAATCTCATATATCGTTTAATGCAACAATCTGTTTTTTAGGACTTCAGCACCCCCAGTGTTGACCATCTAACTACGCCTATGGTGCGAAAAACGTTCGTTTTAATTTCGACTTGAATGTTGTGAATGTGGTAGAAAATGCTTCAATATCGTTACAATACTTATTATAAGTAATCTGCATTCTAATTAAAGGGGTATTGCGTTCCCAATTTGTTCTTCTGAACGGCACATTAAATAAATCCTTATTTCTAAGTTCCCTTGCAGGGACATTAAAATTTAAAAAGGATAACAGAGGTGGCGAATCAATTTTATTGTTAATAAGTTTGTGTATAAAACATAGGTCTGAAATGCGGCAAGAGGTAATATTTTAAATTTATGGGCAGGAGCCTCGGGAGTACACTCAGCTTTAATTGCCAAAACCTTCAAACACTTATTTTAAATTGGTTCAATTCTTTTCGTGTGTATTTTGTAATTTGGATTCCATACAACTGAAGAACGAAACTTCGCTGTAAACAAAAGCAAAATAGAGCAATAGGAATGTTTTAGGCCATTTTAGGGTTTCTAAAAACTTGACAACTTCTAATAATAAATCCTAACATTAAAAAATCATAGAATTCATAGAAAAATTAATACGTTTTTAGAGTTTTATTAGTGGCATAATTTCTAAAAGAAAATCCACTAATATAACATGAATCCTCTACAAAGATATAAACATTTTATTAAATTTGTATTTTGTAAAAATTATTTTTCATTTTATAAATGGAGATCATATCAATGGAAAATTTCGCAAAAGATTCACCCAATAAACAAGTTTGCATTACAAAGGATAAAATATTATTGTTAAAGCAAACTTTAAAAAACGATCAAATGATAAAAATTCAATGAAAATAAGGTTCCAATATGTTCTATACCAATATTCTTGGGATTTATGTTTACTCTTTTCAACACAAAATTAAGGGGGGGAGGGGGTAAACTCCATTTATCCCCTCCTAATGTTAAATTGATTGGACATTAAACTAAAGCCTGTCGAAAAAAAAATTGTTTAGGGATATACGATATACATTTTAGAACTTTTAGGAATTATTTATGAGGGATCATTTAACTTGTTTTCATCATATGCACAGGTTCCATTTAGGATTTATATCATAATCAGTTTTAATGAACCATCTGTGTAGCGACTTAAATAACAGAAGTTATAATTTTTTTAAAGAATGAAGGTGAGGTAAGATAATTAAATGGTTAGGAAAGTCTAAGGGCTTAATTAAAACGAAACCAAAAATTAACTTAAATCATAGTGTCACAAGACTACCAGGTAAGTTATTCTAACAAATTATATTGGTCCATATCCTAGAAAATGAACAAGTCACGTCGACAAAACCTCATCATTATAAACGCATATTTAAAATCGCTGACTCACGGATTTCTTGATTAACTTGTCAGTGTTTTTCGTAAAAAGCGGTGCTTTTAAATTCCCTATGAAAGTGTAGCTCTGAAGTTTCTAATTACTAGATATTATTCACGCTTCGCTTATAACTTCAATCTTTTAAATACTTTGCAATACCAAATTTATTATCGCATCTGTCATTCATATAAGATACAAAATTTGATATTCAGGTGGCAAAGAAATAATAATTTTGACATTTAAAATTGTACCGAGTGTACAACTAAAATGGGACGCCGGCTACATCTTGGAAACCATTTACCGTTCAGCTCGCGGAAAAAAATGGTTACAAGAGTCCCCAAGAGAAATCGCTGGAAATTATTCTCAAGTATCTAGGTTAGCCGTAACTACAGTAATTATTACAAAAGGGATTTCCTCTAAAATCCTCATAATGAATTGCTGCAATATATAAAGAATTCTAAATAACTTTTGTTTTCAAGTTCTTGTTCTAGATATTCGATTAAAAGGGGAACGGGGGGCAAAAATAGTTTTTAAAAACAATAGGTACTTATAACTTTGGTTTGGCTTAACTGAATTGAACACACTTGGGCTCGTTAAATAGAGTCGTCATTGTTTTATTAGGCTTATAAAAAACAAAGTCGTTTTAGATTCTGTAGCGACAGGTAGAAGCTAAATTTAGAAAAATCTACAACTACTCCATTTTTCTCAAAAATTTTAAATGCAACAATAGATTTTAGTATTCTTAGTATTCACCTGAAGATGACTGGAGATACTTACCTGTTGAAACGTTGTGATGTAAAACAAATAAAGACAATGCAAGTCCAAAACCCTTTTATCATTCATATCTACCTTTTTTTAACCAAAATAAAAAGAACAAATAATAAAAATAGTTGTGAACACAGTAAGTCAATATCTTTTTTAAACTGGAGATATGGAAAATATAATACAAAAAATAAAATGAGCTCCGTAAGAACAAACCGACGTTTTAATAGTGTTATTTATCAGGTAAGAAGTTTTCAAATTATAGTGTCTGCGTTTAAAGGTTGGAGACAATGACGTTTCTTAAACGGTAGTAGAGTTTAGGACTTGCATTGTCTTTATTTGTTTAGCATCACTACGTTTCAACTGGTAAGCATCTCCAGTCGTCATCAGGTGAATACTAAATAAGTATGGTAACTACAGCTCTATTTATACTGACGCATGACTAGTTGGCGGAAACATACATGTGATGCATAACTGGATGAGTCGTTTAACCCTTAGGAGGTCTTATTATAAGATTACATTTACTTAACAAAGGTTTCCAGACGTTTCTCATATCTAATGAAGGCTTACTAAAGCAACCTAGATTTTGGTGTATGGTGGCAGCTTCTTTAAACTTCCTCCAATGCGGTTCTTTTTGCAGGATTTCCGCTTTTGTACACATAATATGATGGACGTGCGTCCAGGCGTGGTGAGCTGCACCTAATTTTTGGTCTCTCCTTTTTGGGTGGTGTTCCTATGTTTTTTAATCCTTACTTCGAGTGGTCTTAGTGTCTCACTAATGTAAGATTGGCCGTATTAGCAGGGGATTTGGGAGACACCATTTTTTTTGTCTTTCTGGCTTGTTGGTTTCGTCTTCATTAGGTGGCTTCTTTAAGTGTCTCTCGAGCTGAATACTGTGTTGATGTTGTATCGTTGTCCTAGTCTTCTTATTTTCTCGGATACTCTTTTTACATACGGAGTGTTGAGTATTGGTTGTATCTCTTTCTCTGATTTGCGTGCATTTGGCCTATATTCTTGCGATTTTCCAATATTGTGTCAACCAATCTTATGGGGTAGCCATTCTTGTTGAGGTCGGTCTTGATGTAGTTAGTTTCTGTTTTGAGAGCTTTGTTTGAGTTACAGAGGGTAATTGCTCTATTCACAAGGTTTCTTACTATGCCATGTTTTGTGTTGTTTGAGTGGTTTGATGTATAATTGAGATATTAACCTGTATGTGTAGGGTTTCTGTACACTGAGATTATAGGAAGGTGTTGCAATTTCTCTCTACGTTGATGTCTAAAAAAGGTAATTGTTGTTTTCTTCTTTCTCCATGGTGAATTTAATTGTCTTTGCAAAGTTATTGATTTTATCTAGGAATTCTCTAAGTTCATCATCGTTTTCATTCCAAATAATGAAGGTGTCATCCACATATCTCAGCCATATTTTTGGTTTCGTCTTTGCTTGTTTTATTGCTTCGGATTCAAACCATTCCATATAACTGTTGGCGATTATGGGCGAGAGAGATGGTAGTCCGTCCTCTTGGCTAAAGAACCTTAGTACTTGATTTTCAAAAGATTTCCGTCGTGAGACACCATCTTTGTTTTCCTTTATTCTCCACTATTCGTAGCAAGGATCGGCGCAAGACCACCGTCGCCAATGAGAACCTCTTGATCCCACGACGTGGAGGGGAGCGCATAAGCCAGAACCTTCCTTTTAGCGAAATCGTACCGTACTGAAATCAGAACCACATAACACTTACAAATATAATGGTAACTGCAATACTTCATTGGGTTGTAAAGTTAACAGCTTTGAACATAGCGCCATACATCGGATTGTCTCCTAACCCACATCAACATATTAATAAATGAGTGGGGGAATAATACACACAGTCTGCTCCACTAGTTTATTATAAGGATCTCAATAATTAGAAAATCCTAATGTCGTATATGTTTTGAAGGAAAATACCTTCATCATCAGCGAATAAAATTAATTCAAGGTTTTACAAGAAGATAGACCCTCAACATTGCAAGATGAACTAAAAGAGAAAAAAGGGGAAATAAATAAATTATACTAAATTTTAAAACTTCAGTCTTTTGAAATAAATAAATTATACTGAATTTTTGAAATTCTGTCTTTTATATAAAGAGTTGTAATAGTATATATTCTGTTTTCTTACCTGCTTGAAGAACAGAAAAAGAAATTTTTTAAAAAAAATTAAATTTTACATAATTTGATTATTGCGAAATAATCTAAAATGTGGAGTATTAAACTGTTACTGTTTTTAAAAGACCCTTCGTTAAGGTATCTTTTAATTTTAATTTTTTAATTTTGAACAATGTCGCAATTTTCTTTTTCTGTTCTTCAAGCAGGTAAGAAAACAGAATAATATATACTATTACAACTCTTAATATAAAAGACGGAATTTCAAAAATTCAGTATAATTTATTTATTTCAAAAGACTGAAGTTTCAAAATTTAGTATAATTTATTTATTTCCCCTTTTTTCTCTTTTAGTTCATCTTGCAATGTTGAGGGTCTCTCTTCTTGTAAAACCTTGAATTAATTTTATTCGCTGATGATGAAGGTCTTTACCTTCGAAACATGTACGACATTAGGATTTTCTAATTATTGAGATCCTTATAATAAACTAGTGTATTATTCCCCCACTCATAATATCACTCCACTGAGAGGTAGACTATTTCCACAAAATATTAATAAATATTTATGGAAACTACTTTTGGCTCTAGTGGTGCCACCTTTTGATAGGCATTAGAAACTCCAGTAACATAATAAAATAATTCAAATTGAATTTAAATCATTTATATTTTTATTGAAAAGTGCTTAGCGATGTGGTTTTTTTATTTGAATAATAGAAATAATAAAATTCGTTCAACACTTGTCCAAGAAAATATAAATTACAAAGGAACATAGGTAAATCAAACAATTGAGTAAGTAGGAATAAATAGTTATATTTGCTATAATAAAATAACTACAATAAAGAAATAATAAATTATAAAATATACCCCTATTTCCTATTTGGTGTCTTTCACCTTAATTTTAATTTTCGTCTGTTGTTCCACTTTTTAAAGCCTTCAGTTTAACAGGGTCAATTAAATTAGGGCTCTTTGAATTTCTAACAAATGTGTCAAATTTTAAATCTATAATTTTCATACTGTCTAGAACGTGAATAGCTATTATTCATGTCCAGTTGATGCAGTCACCCCACCCTTTAAAGGTTTTGTCGTTGGACCAATTTTTGAATTAACATTAAGGCTGTCAAATAATGTATCTAGAAATAATAGGAGAGTTTAGGGTTGTCCATAGCTTCAGATCACAAATTGGTCTTGTCTGACGCACCTGAAAGTAAAATAAGGAAATATAAAACCCGTACAATTACAATAACACTAATAACCATGATTATCGCAGTTGTTATATTTTTTAAGTTAGTTATTTCGGTTTAACCGGAAGTGACATAAACTTTTTATTTTTAAATGGGACACCTGGTATATTTTTCCTTTTTTTTAAATGACGTTCTAAATACAACCATGTGTCAATTGTCACTTTTTGTCACCAAAATTATTTTTTTTTAATATATTTTTTTATCTAGAGAACTAGGAATACAATTAAATCACTTATTTCAGTCCTAAAATTTTGGGAAAAATACAACTTGACTGTTTTTGATCAAAATCTATCTGCTATGTGAAATTTAAACTTGTTTTACTCATTTTTTTAAAATAACAACATGGTGGCTCGTCAAATTAGAAACAAAGAGCACTTTGTTACGATTAATTTGATACCACACACTATTAGGTTTTAACCAAATTTCCATTAAAAAAACTTTAAAAATGTACTTTAGAACGTCTCTAAAATAAAACATCTTTTTTGAATAAAATAAGATTTAAATGCATCGAGTAGCCTGTGACTAAGACAACTAAAAAGACAGTGTGGCTCGAATTTAAGGAACTTTCGGTTTAACAAGACTTAGCGAGATACCTGGTATATTTTTTCTTTTCTGGAATCCATAGGAAATTCTAAATACACCTTGTCACTTATTGTCACCAAAAGGAGTTTGTTTCTAAAACAAATTTCTATATCTAGGGCTATGAATACTCTTTTATAACTATTTGCATTATCTCTTTATCTTTAAGGTGCCAGACGTTCAAAGTGACCTCCATCTTGTTGCTGACGAAGAGACGAAGTCTCACTTTTTCTATTGTGGCTCTTACAACATTTCTTAACTGTTGTGGTGTAATTTTGTGAATAGCTGCCCTTACTTTGTCCTCTAATTCATTCCGTGTGACAGGAAGTACCATTGCGCCCAAAAAAACACTGGGATAGCAAAATGTAATTTAATCTCCCAGACTATTAGCTTTTTTTTTGAAGTTGTCAATTTAATTTAATGACTGACAGTGGCGTGTCAAAAGAAATATTTTTGAAATCGTTAACCACCGAGCAAAAAGAGATCATTTACACTTGATTGAGAGATGGGCATAAAATAAGAAACATCGCAGATGAATTAGGGATTAGCAAAAATACCATACCGTGTTGTTGGCTAAGCACAAAATTGCAGAACATTGAAGTATTGTAAGAAAAGCAGGTTCTAGTTGCCCCAAAATTTCGAATGACAGCCAAGATATAGAATTAATTAATTTTCTAAAAGATCATCCCTTCGAAACAGCAATAAAAGCTAAAGAAGAAACACATTTTTTCTGGTCTGGCTAATACAGCGTGTAGAAGAATTCGTTGTTCAGATATAAAAAGTTATTGTCCTGCCAATAAAATATTTTTGACTGAAGCAAACAAACAGAGAAGAGTAGAATTTGCTTATGAATATATAAATCAAGGTAATATATGGGAAACCGTAATATTTTCCGATGAAAAAACCTTTCAATCATGCAATAATGAGAAAATTCGCGTTTATAGGCCTTCTGGTACGAGATACGATGGAAGATAATATACAAATAAGACCAATCAAAGTGGACGCTTTCCTATAAACGTTTGGGGCTGGATTAGCGCAAGGGGCCCAGGAGTTTGCCAAATAGTGTATGGGAGGTTCAATGCACCATTATATTGCAACATACTAAACCAAGTTATGATACCATCTGTCGACGCAGGATATGGCCACGGTTTTATATTTCAACAATATAATGCTCCAATACATAAAGCCCGCATGGTTCAAAATTATGTAGAAGAAAATCAAATTCGTGTTCTGCCTTGGCCCTCGAAAAGTCCGGATATCAACCCAATTGAAAACGTTTGGGATGAGATGACAAAATTTATGTATAAACACAACTTCCAGCCTAGAACTCGGGATGAAATAAGCCAAAGGATAATGCAAGCATGGGATGCAATAACGCAAGAGTATACGAGAAACCTAGTATTAATAATGGTGCAACTACCAAATATTAAAAACATGTTATTATATTAAGGTTTAAATATGATTAAAATGAATTAAAATTTATTGGAACATAATATTAAAAATTTTATTTTATTTTTGTTACATTTTAAAACACAATATGCGTATTTTAATTTTTCCTCGTATATCTAAAAATGTGGTATTGTTGTTAAACCTTTTCACTTCCATGACAACTATTATAACAACAATGATAACCTTTCCTCAATAGATTTTATCTACAATCTCTCTACAATAACAATTTTGCTGTCCCAGTTTTTTTTGGGCCCAATGGTACCTACATCATAGACCTCAGTGGCGTAGCCAGAAAATATGCTTGGGGGGAGCATAAGTAGGACATTTTTTTTTCTGGAGAAAGGGACAGTCGGGACTACATGTAGCACATTAGGCAAAATTAGTTTTTCTCCAAAGATCAGTATTTAGCCACTTTTTGGATAAAACGAAATATTGATAAAATATGTGCATCCATGTCGAGTAAGTTTTAAACTTTCGAACCCATAAACAGAAAGGGCAACAGACGGACGGAGATGAGAAACCCTAAAACATCAAGACCTGATTAATTAAAAAATAAATTTTGTATTGTAGGTTTCTTATTCTTACGAGGAAAGTAAAAATATGTAGAAATAAAAATAACAATTATCTTATGCATAGTGTCTTTAATGCAAACACAATTTATTTTTAAAAAAATATTGAAAATCATCATGAAAGGGGAGCATTATAAGCAAACGCACAAAAATGATTATGGTTTGTTCCAGAATTTATATTAATTATAAATAAAAAACTATATATTAAAAATAGGTAAATTTTATTTCTCCGAGTATCCGTTGAAACGGCTGATTTTCTCTTTTTCGGTCTTTTATAGACATTTTTCTCTCTTCAGCTGTGGGGAGAGGACTAATATATTCTGGAGAAAATGCTGTTTTGACTCGGAGACATCTTCAGAAAATTTAGCATGAGCAGTAAAGTAAATAGCTAGTTTTTCATATCACCTTGGAAAAGTTTAGGAGTGTTAGGCAGTCCTCACACGGAGAAACTTAAATGAAACTGTAGTAGCTTACATACTAGGAGACTGGGCAACTAGGGCACCCAGCATGTACATTTGAATGGTGCTACTCACACGGCGCTACCTAAGTTGCGGCGACTGGGAGACCCGGTGACCCGAGTATCCGCGACTTGGCATGCTATTCGCCCCGCTACTACAGTTTCTTGTAGGTTTCCCTCTGTGAGGACTGCCTAAGAACACGATACTATTATTGGTAATAGTATCATTGCCTAAGAGTAAGTATCCGACCACAGCACCTGTGTAGTAGAGGACCGAGCGTCGTTACTATCAGCTGGAAAAAGTCAAGGTATAGGCGGTGCCGTACTAGATTGTTGCATATTCGACGTAGATGGCGGATTAAATGGTTGGATGCTAGAACACCTAAAACCTTTTATTTTATTAGGTAAGGGGAATGCCACTCTAAATATATAATTTTCAGTTAAAAATATGCTGAAAGATTTGTTGCTCAAAAAGTCTTGTTTTTATTCATGTCTTGAATTTTTTTACTCGGAAATTTAATATGTTTTAAATCCCTAAACACTTACAGCTCTGCAATATGACTGTGACCGAACTCACCTCAAGATTTTTAATGGTGTTTACGGTCTACGACCCGTTTTCCCCAAATATGAAAATAGTTTAGATGCAGCAATTATTTTAAAATATAAGCGAAAACTTGCTAATTTCAATATTTCTCTCCATTTGCTAACTTTATTATGTATTTTGTTGGATTATTTTTTTTTTCTAAATATCAAAATTTGATCCCAATGTTTCCGTACACTTTATTTGTAAAATTATTTAAATATGAATACATCGGTATTTAAAAACGTGTTAGCATTTAGTATGGCAGTAAGAAATGATTGAACAAGTTTGGGAGTAGAGTGCAGATGGGAAATAAGAGTAGGATTTTTGGTTTGAAAATTTATATTTTAAAAAGTTTTATGGATTCGATAAAGTTTTTACCATTTTTTTTTTGAAAAGGTATTTGGGTTGTTGGTCGCTAATATGTCTCAAAAATTTAGCTTCATCGAAATTTTCCATTTCATTATAAGTAGGTAGTTAGAAATTGTGTTTTTCGAACACAACCATTGGCTTGCCACAAATAGATGAAAGTAAATAGTTTTTTTTTTGGTTTTTAGTATAATAGTATAGATTTAAAAACCAAAAAAAAAACTATTTACTTTCATCTATTTGTGGCAAGCCAATGGTTGTGTTCGAAAAACACAATTTCTAACTACCTACTTATAATGAAATGGAAAATTTCGATGAAGCTAAATTTTTGAGACATATTAGCGACCAACAACCCAAATACCTTTTCAAAAAAAAATGTTGAAAACTATACCATTTACAGTAATTTTCATTCGCAAATTGACAACTTTTATAACGAAAAAAAAAATATAGGTATTTGCCATTTTCGTAAACTTATTACTTTGTTGTGTGAGAAAATTGAAATAGTAGTTTGTACTACAAGTGAGGATATGATATTCATATTGCACGAGAAAGTAAATTGGGCACGACGTGGTAGGCGGAGTACTGAAACTTCCGAGCGCAATATGTCGAGCTATTCTACAATATATTTTTCCTACCACTCAACTTACGAACCTCATGCTAAAAATTTTAAAAATATATATTTAAATCAGGTAGGTATTATAAGTTGTGAGACAGATGATAACAACAATTAAAGAAAAATTAATTTCGTTGACAAATCCATGGACCAAATTACACTGTAACATACGTGTCGATAGACAAAATCACTTTGAATATATATATATATATATATATATATATATACCTACCGGGTGTTGCATCGTCGAGCGGGACATAGGAAATCCCATGTAATTTTAAATGGGGTCAATTATTGGCTTCCCTAATTATTTTAGAGAAAAATTCTATTTAGGTTTATTAAAGAGCACTAAAACCCACATTCAAAAGAATAACTTTAGATATTTTTGATGAGCCCGTTTACGGGTTATCGCCGATTTCTTTTTAACTATTTCTCCTTTTTATGGCCCCGTATTTGCGGGCACCAGTCAAGGTAAAAGATGACTGTCAAATAAAGTTGTCAATTTGAAATGTGTACTTTATTGTTATAAAAACTCGTACATGGAAAATATTAAAGGTGTATTTATGAGTACAAATTAATCTGAATAAAACTAAAATAAAGTATCCAATTACAAGGTTAATTATGACATTTTACATGTTTCAATATTTTACTAATTAATAGGTAGGTACTATTAAATTGTTAGAAGTTTAGGATTTAAGAAGATGTTCAAATATTCCTCCATTGACTGCTAGACAATAACCGAGGCGATCATAAAATTCTCTTCTCACATTCGCTAGTTGGTAAACTGAAATTCTATTGCATTCGGCAGAAATAGCATTTTTTAACTTGTCTAGATTTGGGTATTTTTCATCTTTGTATATCCAGCTTTTTAAATGGCCCCAGAGAAAGAAATCATTTGGCGATAAATCAGGAGACCTGGCTGGCCAATTTACTGTATGATTTAAGCCAATAACATTTCCATTAAAAGCACGGTTTAAATATTGCCGGACAGCCAGGGTACTATGTGCCGGGCAGCCATCCATTTGGTACCAAACTTCCTTATTTTCCCTGGCGGCATCTTGTAAAGTAGGTAAAATATGATCTTCAAGTAGTTCCAAAAAATATTCTGCATTTAAATTTCGTGTAAGAAATGATGGCTCGATAATATTTTCTCATCAAACATTAACTTTTTGTGGATATTGCGTCCTTGTTTCGACAAACCTGTGTTGGTTTCTTTGCTCCAATATCGATAATTTTGAACATTGGGTTCATTGTTTAAGGTAAATGTGCATTCGTCAGTGAAACAAATGTTTTTTTAAAAATTCCCTATCCATGTTTGCTTTTTCAATCATACCAAAACAAAACTCCTGTCGTCGTATTTCGTCCCTATCTCTTAGCTCTTAGTGCTTTTCATATTTGTATGAATAACATTTATGTCGTTTCAAAGCTTGTAATGCTGTGGTGTGATCTAATCCTATGTCATCCTCAAGTTTCCTTGTGCTGATCTTCCCATCATTTTCTTCCACGCACAATAAAACTTGCAAGTCCCTATCATTTCTTGCATCTCTTCTTTGTTCCTGCCTTTGCAAATCCCTATCATTTTTTGCATCTCTTCTTTGTTCCTGCCTTTCTTCACATCTGCAGTTATTTATTACAGTGCATTTTGTCTCAAATTTCTTAATAGTCCTTTCGACCGTAGATTTTGCAGGTATCGGTCTATTCGGATACAGAGCAGCAAACATGTCTGACACATTTTGATAACTATTTCCTTGATAATACCATTTAATCATCAATATTTTTATTCAGAAGTGTAATTCATGGCTAATATTTTCGATGTACGAGTTTTTATAACAATAAAGTACACATTTCAAAATGACAACTTTATTTGACAGTCATCTTTTACCTTGACTGGTGCCCGCAAATACGGGGCCATAAAAAGGAGAAATAGTTAAAAAGAAATCGACGATAACCCGTAAACGGGTTCATCAAAAATATCTAAAGTTATTCTTTTGAATGTGGGTTTTAATGCTCTTTAATAAACCTAAATAGAATTTTTCTCTAAAATAATTAGGGAAGCCAATAATTGACCCCATTTAAAATTACATGGGATTTCCCATGTCCCGCTCGACGATGCAACACCCGGTATATCTTTCTCACATTCGGCCTTTTGCAAAATAACAGATAAAAAACGATATAGTATTTATAAATAAAAATAAATGAAATATTTTTCTAAACTATATGCTTAGATAAATACGCCTCGAGATTAGCAAAATAGCTGTAAAATTCGTTTTACAAAACAAAAACGGCTTGTGCATTAGTATTTAGTTTTCACGTTCGGAATAGTAATTTTTTTTAAATAATCGCCAATTTACATACTAGCAGCTGCAGAGGGAAGTGGCAATACTGTTATAATACCGGCAACAAAATTGACAAATAAAACGAGGTGACCTTAACAATTGAAATAAATTTTTTTTATAGAAATCTTATAATTTCGTCAGTGTTATCTGATTTTATGTACTTATTTTCAGTGAGAAGGGGGGGGGGGTGCCTACTTAAGTGTGTTCAAACCATTAATTATCTGGGGCCTTTTGTATTTTCAGAACTCATTTGTCTGGAAGAAAAGAAAAAAAACGAGGAATATTTTTTTTGAACATCTTTGGAATAAGAAAGTGAATATGTGTGCACAAATCTTTAGTTCGGTCACAAAATGATTAACAATAGTTCGGTAAAAACATTATTTTGGTTTTATATCTTCAACTTAATTTAGCGTTTAATTTGTTCTGAGAGATAATTTGTTATGAATCGGGCTAATACAAGTATTATTTCGTATACACCTTAGGAAAAATTGGCTTGTACATAGGATTTGGGATACATTTCTTGCTTCAAATAAAAAATAACAAATTTAATCTGATAGATTTGCATTTTTTGAAGTATATTCTAACCTTACTTTTACTAACTGTCATAAAACGACGCGTTATAATGATCTGACCACTGTTATTAGTCACTTTCATATCCTAACCAGGATGAATACAAAATTATATCCCTTTTAGTAAGATCCAGTCACTGCATTGTAATGGAACCAGAATATTGTCGGGTTGTATAAAGATTTTAACCACAATTAACTAACCAGCAAGTTCCCAAAAAACACTGATTGAGGGATTTTAAATGGGCCATTTAAGGTATTGATGGTTTATTGCTGTTGCAAGTAAGCCAACTATGATCCATTTACTTCTTGAAAGTGGCTGACCGTCATATTTTTGCCATTTAAGGAACATTTATGGTTGAATGCTGGCGACATTGCAATTTATTGCCAGCAAAGAAACTTAAATGGTACAAGGTTGGTAAAAAGTAAAGCCTTCCTCTGTGCCGTGTTGTAGGTTAGGTATTATGATGTCGGAAAACGTATCAACTTGTCTTTTGCTTAAAAATTAACTTTTACCTATAATTTTTGGCGTGATGTGTGGTTTTTTGTTTTACATATACTTGTTATCGATCTAAATGGTGCGTTTTTAGTGATAGTGACTGGGGAAGATAATAGTAGGTTAGCGGGTCCGTGAAATCAGAGTTTTAAACGCAGGTCTCAAGAAACACAAAAGTGAGCATTCCCACTTTTTTTTTACAATGAATTTACCAGAAACTGGAGGTGTATATAAAAAGTATTGTGATAGACATTAGGTATGTTAATCTTGTATATGTTATCTTTTTTTAGGTTGAATCCTTTAAACTTATTGGGGGAAAAGATGCCTTCGACACTACGGAGAATTTTAAGCAAGCTACTAATATAAAGTGGGTAAGGCTAAACTTTGAAAAATTACATAAACATTTTCTTTCTGGTGACAGGTTAAAGCATTTGCTACATTGTTTTTATTTATAACCACATTACATTTTTTGAGAAGTAAATATTTTCTGTAGAATTAAAAAAAAGTTTTGCTTCACTATTTTGGTATAATAAATGGACATTAAATTACAGATATAGTAGTAAGAAAACACCCTTTGGCAAAAAATGGCACGCAGCAGGAAATATATACCTACTTTTCTACAACAGTAGCTGAGGGGAGCTGTACATACACCGAGAAGATGTAGAAAAGAGAGAAGGTAAAATTTCACATTTTCTTGTTACATTCAAGATTAGTAGAAAGTACCAGGATGGATGATTATATTTTACTACATTTTCCTAAAAAAATCTATGCATGGGAAATTAACCCAAAAAACACTGATTAATGGTCCATTGATGGAAATGCGAACAGTAGCCAGCAATGCACTGTTGGGCATTTAAAGAGCAACCAGCTATGGGTCACCTACATAATATCCGGCAGTTTCCTTTTGGCCCATCAGTAGGCTTATGATTAAGATTTTTTTGTGGTCCACCAAACAGCCATTAATGGTACACTTAAGGCTTAATGCTGTGGGGCCATCTATGGTTAGATTGCAATTTGCCATTGAAGATACATTACTGTTAGTTGTTAAAGCCACTAAAGATTTGATTATGGCTATCCAGTATATATCCTTTAATGTATCCCAGGAGGCTTTTATATGCATATGACCCAGTAATAGACCAAGAACTATAGCAATGAATTTACTTAAGGTGATTTTAGCAAACCAGAAAATTAGTAGAGATTCTTGCAAATGTCTTAAATAAGAGATGCGAGATGTGTCTGGATATACAGAGACAAGGAAATAGTGCGCAAATTCCCTTAAAAGAAAGTTGCTTATAAGGGGTCTCGATAATTCGCACTATTTCCTTGTCCCTGTATATCCAGACACATCGCGTATCTCTATTCAATACATTCGCTAGAGTCTCTTTATTAATTTTTTGGTGTGCTAAAATGATATTAAGTAAATTCATTGCTAGTTCTTGGTCTATTACTGGGTCATATGCATATAAATGCCTCCTGGGAAACATTAAAGGATAGATACTGGAAAATCCCCATAAGTTTGTGAGTTGTTATAGTAAATCCGGCGATCCAACTCCACGTCTAATAGAGTCCTTGTACTAATTTTTAAAGCTGTTAGAATATCTTAAGAAATTCATTAGCTCAGCAAAGACGTCATTTATTTAAATTACCTTTCCCCCACAATTTTTTTTCCAAAGATTTGAACCCTACATAAATCTAATGTGTATGTTAGTTTAAAGCAACAGTGGCATTTTTAAATTGGTATACTTTGAGTTCAAACAATTAAGCATAAATCATACTCGCAGCAGAAAAATTCAGTTTTTTAACGATATTTCTATTCTAAAATAGGAAATTGTTAACCTACAATCTACTGGGCTGCTAGTTGTCCATCGTTGGAAATAAGAAACAATAACTTATTCCAAACTCTTGAAAAAATTACAGGAATTTCTAAACTTTAATTCGAAACCATAATTTTTATAGGGGGTTGGAAAAAATAATTATGTCTAATCTCCAAAGATTAATTGTGGCCAAATTTTAATTTTAGAACAAGAGTACCCTTAAAAACTGAATTTTATGCTCCGAGGGCCTGTACAGATTTCCCTTAACAAATAAAAGTGACAAAATAAAAAACCAGACTGTTATTATTAGTGAGTGAGCAAACATTTGTGAGACTAGACTGCTTTAGGAGCAAGTCTGTTGGTTTAAAGAGTCCATTATATGCCTTAAAAAAATTAAATAAAGATGTTAGGTATTAACAAAGATCTATATTTATAGTAAATAGTTTTATACATATGTATGTATACAATGCATCTTAACATATAGGTCCTTAAGTCAAAAATGTGCTTCGTTAAAAATATCGCCTGGTTAATTATTCAGTTTCCTGCAAAAAAAAAAATTAACAATGTATTTCATAGCCAAAAACTCCAATTAACTCACAGTCTATGTGGCGTTACCATAAGGCAGCCGGTCAATAGGAGTTTAGATTGTGAGTGAGCTGTACTTTTGTTGGCCATGCCTGGACATGCCGCAAAGGCCACAAATATAGCCTCTTTTTAAAGTTGAATAGCAATTTATGTTTAATTATTCCGTTTAATTAATGTTGGGATATATTGTAGAACGACACTTTTACTATGCCTTGGTTAATAATAACAAAAATAATAATAAGTAAATTAATATGTAATATAACTTTTTTCCACACTATAAACTCTATGGAATATGTAGATATATCCCCTGAAGTAGTGCTTCTTGGGAACAAATATTTTTTGTCTACCCTTTTATTTTATATTTTATATCCAAACAAACGGGCAATGCCCAATAAAATACAATGTATAATAACAATAATTACAGTTGGTAATATAATATATAAAATATTAATAATATCATTATAACGAAACAAAGAAAACAATATACCTATTAATTTAAAGATACTCCCATAAAACACATAGGCAAGAGACAGGATTTACAATAGGTCTACATTATACCCATATGTACATAAACAACAATAATTTAATGATTTCTTTTTAAATAATCCTTCAAACTAGTTAGAGACCCATTAAATAGATCAATATTAGCATTATTACAATTATTCATCATTCCGTTAACCCCACTGTTTTGGCCATATCGAGTTCGATGGTGCTGAAACTCACTACTTTTATACTTTTATAGAAATCTTTAAAAAAATGATGTATTTAATAAATCCAAAATTTAGTAGTTAACTTTTAAAAAGAGGCTAAATTAAAAGTGTAAGTAATTCAATCAGTTAACAAGAAAAATGTACACAGTTAGTAAAAAAAGATGATTATCTAAAAATTGAACCTAATTGATACTAAAATCTAATGAAATATTCTAATATCGAAAATAATTTTGTTATTTAATTTCCCATGCATAGAATTTTTTAGGAAAATGTAGTCGTTACTACAGTGTAAAATATAATCATTCATCCTGGTACTTTCTACTAATCTTATATGTAACAAGAAAATGTGAAATTTTACCTTTTCTCTTTTCTGTCGACCACCTCCTCAAAGTCTGTACAGCTCCCATCAGTTACCGTTTTAGAAAAGTAGTTATATATTTCCTGCTGCATGCCATTTTTTGGCAAAGGGTGTTTTCTTACTATATCTGCAATTTAATAACCACTGATTATACCAATATAGTGAAGCAAAACTTTTGTTTTTAATTCTACAGAAAATATTTACTTCTCAAAAAATGTAATGTGGTTATAAATAAAAACAATGTAGCAAATGCTTTATCCTATCACCAGTAACAAAATGTTTATGTAATTTTTAAAAGTTTAGCCTCACCCAGTTATTATTAAAATTAGTAGCTTACTTAAAATTCTCCGTAGTGTCGAAGGTTGAAGGCATCTTTTCCCCCAATAAGTTTAAACGATCCAGCCAAAAAAAAGATAACATAAACAAGATTAACATACCTAATGTCTATCACAATACTTTTTATATACACCTCTAGTTTCTGGTAATGGCATTGTAAATAAAAAAGTGGGAATACTCACTTTTGTGTTTCTTGAGACATGTTTATAACAAACTATCTGATTTCACCGACCCTCTAACCTATCACTATTATCTTTCCCAATCACTATCACCATTTAGATCGATAACAAATATATGTAAAAAAAAAACACACAATCACGCCAAAGATTATAGGTAAAAGTTAATTTTTAAGCAAAAGATAAGTTGATACATTTCCCGACATGCTAATATAATACCTAACCTTAAATAACACAACACATCACAGGCAATGGCAAAAATATGACGGTCAGTCCCTTTTAAGAAGTAAATGGATCATAGTTGGTTTACTTGCAACAGCAATACCTTAAATGGCCCATTTAAAATCCCTCAATCAGTGTTTTTTGGGAACTTGCTGGTTAGTTAATTGTGGTTAAAATCTTTATACAACCCGACAATATTCTGGTTCCATTACAATGCAGTGACTGGATCTTACTAAAAGGGATATAATTTTGTATTCATCCTGGTTAGGATTCAAGTTAAGAAATTCCTGTCATTTTTTCAAGAGATGGACAACTAGCAGTCTCGTAGGTTATCAAATTTTTATTTTAGAATAGAAATATCGTTAAAAAATTGAATTTTTCTGCTGCGAGTATGATTTATGCTTAATTGTTTGAACTCAAAGTATACTAATTTAAAAATGCCACTGTTGCTTTAAACTAACATACACATTAGATTTATGTAGGGTTCAAATCTTTGGAAAAAAAATTGTTTGGAAAAGGTAATTTAAATAAATGACGTCTTTGCTGAGCTAATGAATTTCTTAAGATATTCTAACAGCTTTAAAAATTAGTACAAGGACTCTATTAGACGTGGAGTTGGATCGCCTAATTTACTATAATAACTCACAAACTTGTGGGGACTTTCCAGTATCTATCCTTTAATGTTTCCCAGGAGGCTTTTATATGCATATGACCCAGTAATAGACCAAGAACTAGCAATGAATTTACTTTAGGTAATTCTGTTTAAATATTTTTATGCAACCCCACCATAAATTTACTATGGGTGTACAAAAATAAAATTCCTTTACTTACGTAAATACTCACCGAATGTTCTGTCCTTCTCGGAAATGTTTTTGATGTCGAGTCTCTGAACTGCGGCACGGCGCGCGTCGAGCCCTTCACGATCAGTGAGACTGACAGTCTTAATAAGAGAATGACAGTAATACTGATCGTGTAAGGACACAATTAAGAGGATCCGAACAGTATTTCTAAAATCTTTTCCAAAGTTACCGGCTCGAAGCACGACGTTATGAGAAAATATACCGAATTATCTTCCTCGTCGTACCAGTTATCGTCCTTCACTCCTTTGATGCATTCAGGTATTGAACGGCGATCTTTCTCTTCAATTCAAGAGCGGCAGTACATAAGCTAATACATTACGCAAAGCATTTTCAGTGTGAGTTACGGATATGACGATGGATTTTTAAAATTTGGAATGTTTTTTTTTATCTCCATTCAAAATTATTTTTTAATATTCTCAGAAATCTTGTAGCATTAACCACGATGTAATAAAAAAAAATTTAATTTTAAATTTTAATTTCTGTCTTTACTGATTTGATGCATTAAGGTATTGAACAATGACATAATGTCAAAAATGTAACTATTTAATATGTCAGGAATGTACCATCGCGCCGATAAAAAACTGGGACAGGAAATTTTTCTATTTTCTCCTAGACTATTAAGAATAATTTTACATCAAGCCTGGTACCAGTAAAATGTCATGAAAATTTGCATGTCAATAAAGATTGTCACTTTATGATTGACTCGTCAAACATACAATCATATATTATTTGTAAATATGCCACAATTAACCCCCCAGCAAAAGGCAATTATTTATAGTCGGTTGCGAGATAGTGTTGCTATTAGGGATATTGCAGATGAACTGGGAGTAAGCAAGAATACCGTGCTATTGGCAAAACAAAAAATAGCAAGACATGGGACTATTATTAGGAATGCAGGTTCTGGTCCCCCTAAAATTTCTACTGATGATCATGATAGAAGACTGGTTAATTATCTAAGGGATCATCCCTTCGAAACTGCAATCAAGGCAAAAGAAGAGACGAATTTTCCAGGTTCTGCAAATACCGCTAGAGACAGGGTTCGAAATTCCGATATACGAAGCCGTTGTGCTGCCAATAAAAATTTTTTAACGGAAATAAATAAACAGGGCAGGTTAGAATTTGCACATGAATATATTAATCAAATAAATTTATGGGAAACAGTTATATTTTCTGACGAGAAAACTTTTCAGTCATGCAATAATGGGAGAATTCGGGTGTATAGGCCTTCCGGCATGCGGTATGATGAGAGATACACCCACAAAACCAACCAAAGTGGGCGTTTCTCCATAAATGTTTGGGGCTGGATTAGCGCTAGAGGACCAGGACTTTGCCAAATCGTCGAAGGAAGACTAACTGCAGCAGTATACGTTAATATACTAAACGAAGTTATGATACCATCGGTAAACGCTGTATACGGTCAAAATTACACATTTCAGCATGATTATGCTCCAATACACACAGCGCGCATTGTACAAAATTTTCTCCAAGAAAATAACATAGCAGTTCTTCCCTGGGCTTCGAAGAGTCCCGATTTGAACCCGATAGAAAACATTTGGGGTGCCATGGTCAAATCTATGTATAAACATGATTTTCAACCTAGAAACAGGGATGAATTACGTCATAGGATAAATCAAGCTTGGGATGAAATAACTGTCGAATTATGTAGAAACTTAGTTTTAAGTATGCCACAAAGGCTCAAAAAAGTAATAAACAGAAATGGTTCTATGACCAAATATTAATTTTGTGTTGTTTTGACAAACTTTGTGTTCGCAATTTTTTTATTTTTATTAAATGTATTTTATTACCTGTATTAGCTTTATTTATTATTTTGTGGTAATGGTAAATATAATAATTTATAAAATATTTGACTTTAAAAAAATCTAATAAATTTACTTTATCCATATTATATGATGTCTCTCAAATTTAACCACCCCGTATCGAAAAATACAAAACATTCCATTATGTAACCTAGGTTACTTTTTAAATTTTGAATGTTTTTCCTTTTTAGCTCTAGACACCTTTTATAGTCTAGGGGATATGTATTTCTTACATTGTTTTTGTAAATCTCTTGTCCCAGTTTTTTATCGGCACAATAGTACCTAACTATCTTAATATACAAAAACTAAGAACTTTATAAAAAAAACATGTTCTTACAATAGCAGCAAAATTTTCCTATTTGCTCCGGTAAACTGAATTTTAATCAGCATGCACAAAGGTACCAAGGATGTTGTGAACTAATAATTTTTTTGATTTTTCGTCTGAAACCAAGTCTATATTGATTTACATTGTAATTATTAATATTATTAATAGTGCCACTTATGATGACTTTTGACAGTCAAAATAAAAATAAACAATACATCTAAAAAACGTTTAATAATAGTAAAAACTATAATCAATAGGGCTTGGTATGTATCTCCCTACTTTACTTATTGCCACTCTACTCGGCAAACAAATACGCGGAAACGACGGACAGCCGCAAAAAACCGTCTGCTGTCGGGGTTTCGCGGAAACCAAAGCGACGTAGGTGCGGGTGGTGAATTGCTTATGTAGAAGTAGTCGTTGGTGCGTACATTCTTATAACTAGAGTTAAATAACTATTTTGTGACAATGGGTTCTAGTAAGCGAAGAGTGAAAAATAATACGAAAAAAAATAGAAAATTGGCCCAAAAAAGGTTTGTAAAATTGTTTCATATATTTTTTATAAATAATTATTATTACGTTTATAGCTTTGTAAAAAGATAAAATCTATTACTTTTTTCAAAAAATTATTTTAGAAACTCTGTGTAGGTTTTAATTTATACAGTTGTTAAAAATGTTCAACAACAGTGTCGTATACAAGGCCGAAGGTGTTATATTATCAGTGTTGTATTTAAGGGGTAGTCCAGGGGGTCTGAACCCACCTCTCCGAAAACCTTTTTTCAATCTATATACGTGTTTTTGCTTTCCTTTAAACAATAAAAGTTCAAAAATATTTTACTCAATTTTTTCGTTGTTGTTAATGTTTTTCTATTTTAAAAATAAACAGCCAGGAGCTAGCTAGGAAAAATCAGAAGGAAAGTAAAAAAAATAATTTAAACAACCAAATTTAATCCAAACATGGGTTAATTAGAGAGGTAAGGGTAATAATAATTTAATCAAAAAAACTAGATAGTAGTGCTTGGTGAATTTTTGACAAACTTTAAGCGTGTCCCCGAAAATTGTAGTAGTTTTGTCCAGTTTGGAGTTTGTTAAAAACAAGGACCTACCTGAACTAATTTATTGTATAATGTATTATTAGAGACATACAGAAACACTAAGGCCGTAAGCTTCAACAGTTATATACATTATTTTATAGTATAAAATTCAAAAATTAAAACGTTTTCACCTTAACTTAATTCGAGAATATATTCTACATAATAAGAAATCCAAAAATAAGATTTTGTATTACCATAGTAGGCCTATCAAAACGGGGACATTCAAGGGTCTTTTATATTTACCTACTATGTATTACAACCGAACGGAATGTCCTGCATTCATATTTATTTAAAATGAATCAATGCTAAATAATAAAATGAGAGGTAAAATTGAAAATAATATTAAATTTTCATTTTAGAATTTATTCCGTAGTGGCAAATAAATTCAGCTTGCCTAATGTTGACTCGGCTTCTAATATTGGGAAAAAAAGGTGAGACCTATATTTTTGAATTACTTACTAGGTAGTACTTTTGAAGTTTGAATGTTTTAAACAATCAATTCTTTCCTTATTTTTTTAGTTCTTGCTTATCATCTACTTCGTCGGATATTGATAACAACATTCGGTTTTCTGAGCCTCTGCCTAGGCCAGAAGTTTGTGTGTAAGTATATAGAGCCCTGTACAGGATTAATAATTTAGCTAATTGAAAAATATAATTTTAATTTTATTTTTAGGGATAACAGCACACAAAAAGAATTTATTAATTCAAATATCAACTTGACCCCAAAACGGAAACAAGATAGGTAATTTTTTTTTTAAATAACAAAGAAGACACTGTAAATTTTACAGTTTTTTAAAATAAAGTATTACCGGACTACTAAACATCCATTAACATACATTTATAATTTATTCATAATCAAAGTTTTCAGTAAATTTATGGGTCACTTGAATTGTGAGAAACCTATTTGTGTCAATTTCATTTATGTCCCATTCAAAGTTGCCCGGTTTGTTGATTGTTTAAAATCTTTATGTAGCCCAATATTATACTAAGTTTTTTTTAGGGAAAATACAGAATCTGACAATATTCAAGTAACTGGTCGAAGGATCGTTGATGTATTTTATTTTGTCGAACAGATTTTAAACTTTCCCCACCATGGACTTTTTTCTTGTACATCTAATCAAGTTTATGTAAAAAAAGAATATAAAACTGGCTTAATTTCAACATTTGTATTAACTTGCAAAATATGCAAAGTCGATTATTCAGTAAAAACTGAAGATCCTAAAAAAAAAACTTTTAATGTCAATGTATCTGCTGTAAATGGAAGTATTTCAGTTGGCATTGGATACACTCAGGTATCAGAGTTTTTAGGTTTATTAGATATACCATCTTTTTCAAAACGTAAGTATCAAGAATTTCACAACGAACTTGTTGAAGTATACAATGAAATGGCTTGGACATCTATGCTAGAGGCTGGAATATAAGAATCTAACTTAGCAGTAGCAAATAAAGAGGTAGATAAAGCAGGGCATCCAATGATTACCGTTATAGCAGATGGAGCTTGGAGTAAAAGGTCTTATAAAACTAATTACAGCGCAAAATCAGGGGTAGCTGCCATAATTGGATATCGTTCACAAAAGATTTTATTTGTTGGGATCAAAAATAAATATTGTTCTTCCTGTAAACTTTTTGGTGAAGGAACAGATCATATTTGCTACAAAAATTTCGATGGCCCATCCACTGCTATGGAGTCAAACACAATAGTTGAGGGATTCAAGTGTAGTTTGGCAATGCACGGTATAATATACAAGACACTGGTCGCTGATGGCGAGAGCAGCGTTTACAAAAAAATTTTGGAGAGCAGGCCTTATGGTGATACAGTAGTTGAGAAGGTAGAATGTCGGAATCATTTATTAAGAAACTATTGCAACGTCCTTCGTGCCCTTACTACAAAGAAAATTAGTTCGGACGGAAAACAAGTGCCCCCTGCTCTAAGAAAGGTGCTCAAGAATAATATATTAAGGTTAAGAATGGCCGTTGATTGTGCAACTAAATACCATAAAGGTGCAAATTCTGAATTAAGTATTAAAATAGACAACTTAAAGACAGATATAAGTAATAGTATATATCATGTATTCGGTGATCACAAACAATGCTTAGACTATTATTGTAAAAGGAAAGAAACAAATGAAAACAACCTCATACCCAGAATGAGAGACTGTGGATTATTAAGAGATGTAGAAGCATGCACTCTGCGCCTTAAATATCACGCTAAAAGTCTTTTGAAATATTTAAACAATAATTTCTGTGAGCAATATAACAGCGTTGTGGCAAAATTTGTCGGCGGAAAACGTATAAACTTTTCCTCCAGAGGAAGCTATCAATTAAGGTGCAATGCTGCAGCTATATCTTTTAATACCAAAGGAAATTTTCATAACTATGTCCATAAAAAAATAACAGGCAGAAGTCCTGGGATACATACTAAAACATTTGTTTCCAAAAGTCTAGCTCTCAGAAAGAGAATTTTAAAAAAAGGAAGGAGATTATTTGCCCCACAAAAGAACACGCAAGCACATACTGAATCTGATGAAAATTATGGCCCTAATGCAGACAAAGTTCTAGAAATTGATCCACTGCAATACCAAGAAATAAAAGAAGATTTCCTTCAGAAACTTATTAAAAATGAAGAAGAAATTAAACAAGTGTTCCACGCAACAGTAAATCAACGATCTTGCGATGAATGGTTTTCAGAAAGAAGAAAACGTCTTACCGCTTCCAACTTTGGTAGAATAGCTAAACTCAAAGCTACAACCAACAAAGACAAAGTTGCTCATGACTTAATTTTCAAACAGTTTTTTGGAAATGTTAGTACAAAATATGGCGTTGAAAATGAGCAGATTGCCCTAAAAGAACTTGGCCAACTTCTTGAAAGTGACATCTTAGAATCGGGTCTTTTTATACATCCGCAACATAGTTTTTTAGCTGCTTCCCCAGACGGTCTTATAGGCCAAAATATGATAGCTGAAGTAAAATGTCCTTATGCAGCTAGAAATATGCCACCACAGGAGGCCATTGAAAAACAAGTTATAATCGCACTCGCACCGCTCCCAGAGCGCCTTAAAGGATTTTTCCTACAGTGCAGGTGTTTTATCATAAAAAAAAAAAATAAATAAATAATACCTCATTAAAATTTACACTCAACCGCAATCATCCCTATTATTATCAAGTTCAAGGACAACTGTTCGTAACAGGAAAAAAATTCTGTTATTTTGCAATATGGACTCCAAAAGGTGTAATATACGAACGTATCAAATTTGATCCAAAATTTTGCAACACAATGTTTATTAAGTTACACAAATTTTACTTTGAAAATTATCTTCCTATTTTATTAAAAGAAATTATAGATGAAATAATACAATAAAAATACATTTACTTTTGGTAGTCGGCTAGTGTAAGATTTATGAAATAATCCATTTTTATAGTGGTTAATCAAAAAAACATCAATGTACCAAAATTGGAACATGTTGCGATCCAAGGGAAAATCATTACCATACATATTCACTATTAGTTTATGTCTGTGTTGTTAAGTTATACCTAAATATTTTTGTTTGTTTTTGTTTAAGTTTCTATATTATTAAGAGAAAATATACCAGTCCCCATTTCACAGTTGTGGTTTCAGACGAAATATTATAAATTAACAATTTAATCAATGTTTGGACCAAAATAAACCGTTTAAATTCTGCATTGTACTGCATTTTTTAATTTAATAAATCATAAATAATATAACTTACACATTTCATAAAAATATATGTCGAATTTTAAATGGAATTAAAAAATTTTATGAAGAACAGATTATACCCCACTAAAATTTTGTACAGTTATAATATATGCAATGTGACCTCTATTTATATTAACTTAGTCTGTACCTACTATTACAAAAATGCGAAATTAAAAAGATTCCTCGATCATAGATATCAGCAAGCAGAGCAAAAGCTTTGTTTTAAAAAATTATAAAAATCTAAATTTTTTTAGTATAATATTAGTATAGTAGTATATATTTCTTTAGTACATAGTATAGTAATAACATTGTTTTTATGTTCATTAGTACATTTAACTACCAAATTTCGGGCATATGCACATGAGTACTGTGTACTCATCTAGAAGCTGTCAAAAATCCATTTTTTATTATGCTGTTAAATTTATAAGTAAAAATAAATTTATTTTGAATAAATTTTAAACTTAAACTTTTAAACTAACTGCTCATATAACGTTTATACAAGTCTTTAAATCCAATTATACGATTCTTTTGGCAATAAATTATACTTTTATTAATATTATTACTATTATTTTTATTATTATTATTATTATTATTATTATTATTATTATTATTAATATTGTTATTATTATTAGAGATGCACCAAGTATTCGGCTTGCCGAATAGTCGGCCACTTTTGAGCAAATGCCGAATATTCGTTATTTGGCAAGTAGAGCTGATATATTCGGCCAAACATCATTTGCTTTGCAGACAAAATAAACTAAAGTAAGAAAAAAAAAATATACTGATAAAGTTTGTTCAAATTGGTAGAGATGCACCAAGTATTCGGGCCACTTTTGAATAAAGGCCGAATATTCGTTATTCGGCCTTGAAAATAGGCCGAATATTCGTTATTGGGCTAATAGCCTAAACCACTTTTCGACGCTTCTCTAATTATTTATATTATTATTGTTATTATTCATATTTATCATTGCTAAATATATATTTTCTAAATCTAATTTTCTGAACTTAGTTTCATTTTTTAACACCCTATAGAAAGTTAATCAAATATAATATATACACATAAGAAAACGTTTAACACGTTAGCATAAAACTGCGCTGAAGACTGTTTAAGATCTTTGCAATGGAAACCAACTGATTTTCTCATTATTTTCATATTCTACGCAAGCGAAGCCTAGGATATAATCTAGTAATGATTAGAAAGCAATATTTTAATGTTTAGGCGTACTACCCCAAGTACAACACGTGTAGCAAAAACCAAATGTCGATTTTCAACAGAGACAAATTATTTTCGTTTGATTTTAGAGACCAAAAACATTGCGTTTTCTTGAAGTGAATCCTGAACATGTTTTTTAATGAATTTAAAATTTTTTTTTTAGTTAGACTCTACAGGAATTGGGGAGTGTGCGAAAGTTATTTTCATTAAAAAAAAAAATTTTTTAATATTTTTAATAATACAATGAAATTTGGTAAAAAAAAATTTGGTTTTCATTACCTCGTATCTTTTTCTTCGATTTTTTTTTCTGCACAAAAATAACTTTCGCACACCCACATAGGTACCACCTTTCCATTGGTGAAAAAAAAAATACAAAAAGTTGCTTAGTTTTTTTGTAATTCACTTCAAAAGAAACGGCAAATTTACACGGCGAATTTTTGCGCGGTCGGATAAACTTAATTGATATCATTCAGGATTGTCAGTCCGACTGATAGTGTAGGGTCTACTTACTTATAGAATGCTGACCAACAGTATTGTATGATATTTGTAAAACATACAGGGTGAGTACTTCAACTGAAACTGTGATGTTTGGGGCGAGGGAGAAATAATACTGGCTACGGCGTTTATCTTGCGGTCATTTATTATATGAGTAACAATCGGGTAACACTAGATTCTATAACTACTTTACAGCGTTTACAGACTAAGGAAGCTTCGTGGGTTTTTAAGGACGCGACTTGCTTCTTGCGGTATGGTATGCAGACTGTTCTGCCAAGCTGTCTGCAGTTCCCTTGTGCCCTTGACTCGGGAGTTTCCGGGTAAGTCGGCAGCTGGGTGTTCACTATGCAGTGACGGCGACGTCCACTTTGGCTGGTCACCATAACACCTCCCTCCTTGTTCGAGCTTGGGGCCTAAAATTTCCAAGCATCAACACCTTATACAACTTGATAGCGTGGCACAAAAATGCATACAGTCATTTTCAAAACAAATAATATTCTTTATGTAAAAGAAAAATTACAATGGCGTTATTTACTCTGTACTGATTTGACGTATTTTTGAGCCCTTTTTCGCTTTTGTATAAAAGAGGTTTATATTGCGTTTTTGCGCTAAAATATGTCTAACATGAAGTCCCTCAATCTGTTAGGTGTCTTGATGGTACGTTTTGGTC
This sequence comes from Polydrusus cervinus, assembly GCA_935413205.1. Taxonomy (NCBI): domain Eukaryota; kingdom Metazoa; phylum Arthropoda; class Insecta; order Coleoptera; family Curculionidae; genus Polydrusus; species Polydrusus cervinus. The sequence continues at coordinate 56,793,286 of OW284511.1, forward strand.
TATTCGTGTCACCCTTGTCATTTTTATTACGTGACGCTTCGTCACCCGTCTCATGCACACTTGAAATATTTTCGACCTCACTCATACTCTCATTCATTCCACTCTCTGACGGAGTTGTCTCGGACAATGATGCCTCTTTACATGGGGTATTATTCAACCCTCCTGACTGAACATTCTCCGTAACGGATTCGTTTATTTCAGAAGGCATCATAGTGCTATAATCGCTATCATTATTATTGTTATTTTGCGTTATAGGCAAAATGCCTATCTTTTGAGTTTTATTAGAATATTGAGATACATTGCCCGGTGTTTTGGTAGATCTATCTCCAGTAGTGGCACATTCCTCTCCCTGTCCGCATCTCAAAATCTGGTTGGCGTGTCTTTTCCACAATGGCCCTTCTCTCAGTCGACATATATAGGTGTTACGTTGTGCCTTTTGTCCATCTTCTTTCATTGGGTTTTCTATAGTCGGTCACCATCACGCTTTCACCATTGTTGAACGTAGGTACGCTTCACTCCACCATAGTGCTTAATTTGTCGCTGTTGCTGTTGGCTTTGGAATTCTGGAGCTTCTGTCACTCTCTCTTTTGACTTCTCCATTAACTGGGTTAGTACTGTCCTCCGCTCTCTATGAAACATAAGTTTAACAGGGGTTTCATTTGTAGATGCATGCTTGTTTTTTCTATAGCTAAAAAGAAATCGAGATATAAGTGTGTATAAACTCTCATGTTTAAACTTTTCGTCGGACAGGTAAGTTTTCAACTTGTTTTTGCACAATTTTACCCCTATTTCTGCCAATCCATTGCTTTGCTGATGTCCTGGAGGTGATTTATAATGTTTTATACCATTTTTCATTAAAAATTCCTGCATTTTTCCTGAGGTTAGTTGAGATCCGTTGTCTGAAACTAGAGTTTTAGGCAAACGTTTCTCTCAATTTGCTAATTGTCAATTCAGTTGTTATATTTTTCATTGGAAAAATTTCTATCCATTTACTGTAAGCGTCGACAATTATGAAACACATTGAATTCTTTATTGGACCCAAAAAATCAACATGAATTCTATTCCATGGCTTAGTTTCAAGCGGCCATGGTGTCAACTCTACTTTTGGTGGATTCTGCTTATTCTGAATGCATGGTACACAACTCTTGGCTAGTTTCTCTATATCAGAATCTACCCCTGGCCAATACATTAATGATCGAGCCATACTTTTCATTTTTACAATGCCAAAATGACCATTATGCAGTTCTTTTAACAACGATTTTCTGAGAACGCTTGGTATTATTAATTTAGCACTCCATATTAAAATACCTGCATCGTACATTAACTATTGTCTACGATCAAAATATGGTTTTATATTACCTTCTATCTTTTCAGGCCATCTATCATCTCTTACATACTGTATAACCTGCTGCAACTCTCTATCAGCCTTATTGGTGTACTCCCTTACAGTATTGTTGTTGATGGGCCATTCTTGCACATGGTCAGTAAAACGTACATAGCTGACATTTTGCTCTACCAAATCTTCTCTCGACGGTTGTATTGGTGATCTAGATAAATAGTCTGCAACTAAATTTCTTTTACCCTTAATATGCTCTATATAATATTGAAATCCTGACAAAAATGCTGCCATTCTTACTAATCGGTTCTCATACATTTCAGATAATGGTTTGTGCTTACCAAATATTGCAGCTAATGGTTTGTGGTCAGTTTTTATTATAAAGTTTTTTCCTGCCAAATAGTGGTGAAATTTTCCTACGGCCCAGTGTATTTATTTATTTATTTGCTTACAAACTCTACAGTAAATCCAATTACAAAGTAGGATAGTTGACAGAGAGTAGAAAAAAAACTAAAATACTTCATTTAACATTTTCCTAAGCCTAACTTTACTAATATTAAACAAATCACATTGGTTTTGTATTTGATTGTATATATTGCACATTTGCGTAATGGGTGAATTCCTATAGTAATTTGTACGGGCTTTATCAATATACAATGTCAGAGGATTTCTTGTTCTGTAAGACGGTACATAAAAATTTAAACAAGATAATAGGCTAGTGTCATCAACTAAGTTATTTACTAGCTTGTGCAAAAAAAGAACAGAAGCTATTTTCCTTCGGTTCTCTAAACTCTTAAGATTGAACGCTTTCATAACATCCATTTTGGGTATATGCATCTGATATACTCCATTTTCTTTATAATAGATATATCTTAAAAATTTATTTTGAATCTTTTCTATGACATATGTTATGGTTCTTATAGTATGGGCTCCATACAATTGAGCAATATTCTAAAATACTTCTTACATACGCAACATATAGAACTCTTATACATTTCATACTTGTAAACAGTCTGCAATTTCTAACCACAAATCCATACATTCTAGACGCTTTTTTTGTTATTTCAAATAAATGAGTTTTAAAAGTTAATTGAGAATCAAAAATTACTCCAAGATCCCGCATCTCCGTAACCCGAGCCAATGCCGTTCCATCAATTAAATATTCATAATTTATTATGTTTTTTTTCCTTCCGTTGCTGAGAACATTACACTTGCTTATATTAAAATACAGCCGATTTTTAATTGTCCATTGATAGAGTGTATTTAAATCTTCTTGTAGACGTTGACAATCATTGGTATCTTTAACCATTATATAAAGTTTTAAATCGTCAGCAAACATTAATACGTTGGAGTGTTTAATTTCTTTAACAAGGCTGTTGATGTATAAAAGAAACAGCAATGGCCCTAGGTTAGAGCCCTGCGGGATTCCAGAAGTAGCCAAAAAATAATTGAAATTATATCCTCTAACAACTACCCGTTGTTTCCTATTTTGCAAATAGGATTCAAAAAATTTCACCATGTTTTCATGAAATCCAAATTCAGACCGCAGCTTTTCAATGAGAATAGCGTGTGATACCTTATCAAACGCCTTAGCGAAATCAGTGTAAATCACGTCTACCTGGCATTTTTTGTCGATACTTTCAGCTATGTATTGAGTAATATTACATAGGTTGGTAGTGGTGGACCTTTTATTTAAAAATCCATGTTGCCAATCCGTAATCTTATTTCTGACATGGCTGTACACATACTTATACATAATAGATTCGTATATTTTAGCCGGACATGACAACAAAGCGACTGGTCTATAATTTTGGATATCAGATTTATCCCCTTTTTTGAATATTGGACATATTTTGACTTCCTTCCATAATTGTGGAAAAGTATTTGTTCTTAATGAAATGTTAAATATTGTTTTGAGAGGATCAGCAAGAAAACCTACTAAGCCCTTAAAAATAAATGACGGTATATTGTCAGTTCCAACTGCCTTGTTAATTTTGAGATCCTTAATAGAATCACACACATTCTCATAACTAACCTGCTTCACACAAAAAACTTCAGATATCTCACCTATTTCAGGTTGAGGATTCCCAAAGTGTTCAGGATTATCCTTGACATAAACAGAACTAAAAAAGGATGCAAAAGCATTCGATACAGTCCCGCCTTCCGTGTACTCAACACCATCTGCATACATTTTGTTTGGAATGCCAGTTGTAGTCTTATTACTTTTAATAAACTGCCAAAATGACCTTGAGTCTTCATTAATATCTAATTGAATTTTATTGAGATATTGTTCATGTGCAATTTTTATATCTGTTTTAATTTTGGCTCTTAGTTCAACAAACTGATTCTTTATATCTAAATTACCCGTTCTCTTACTTTTAAGTCTTAATTTATCTTTAATTTTTATATTTTTAATAATATTTTTATCAAAATAAACAGGATATTTGCGGTTGGGTATACTTTTTGGTACACAAATTTCAAAAATAGCATTGATTTTATCATAGAAACATTTTACAGCTAAGTCAACATCTTTAAAAGAATCAAGGTCATTCCAATTAGTATTTTGAAATAACTGATACATAGCCTGAAAATCTGCTTTTCTAAAGTTAAAATTTGCTACATTGTTATTGTTTGTCAAACATTTTTGCTTGGGACTATTGAGTTTTACTTCGATGGTAAGAGGGGGATGATGTTTATCTACTTCTACAAAGCTGTATGTGCTTTCAAAAACATTACAATTTAGGTTAGTCAAAACAATGTCCAATATATGGTTGTTGATATTTATAACACGATTTAATTGCAGACAATCAAAAAATTCTATAAAGTTAGACATCATATCTATTTGATGATCCCTATAATTTCTCGTGTAGTAGTCACTTAAATGGGTAATATTAAAATCCCCAATTATAATAAATTTATGCTGGTATAGAAACTCTAAGCTTTCTAAATACGAAAATAAATCGTCCCGTTTAGAAATGTTACAGTTAGGTGCAATATATACAACAAAAACATATATATAACTTACATCATTAGTATATATCTTAGCTCCCACTAGGTCTATTTCAGGTATATTAAAATTAAGTATCATTAACGTACTCTTGTAAGTCTTTTTTACTGCCAGAAGGACACCTCCACCACGCATACTGACTTCTCTGTTGCGGTTTTTGTAAACTAAAAAGTTGTCGGTAAACAGCTCATTGTCATAAACATTATTTGATAACCAGGTTTCACTTAGTGCCACCACATCGTTTTCACTTTCCGTCATACATACACTATTGTAAAAATCCATGGTTTTACTGTTCAAACCACGCACATTTTGATACGCAATATTAAATGTTGTGCTTTCGCTTTGTTCTTCCAAATCCATGGCATTTGTAGAATAATCATCTTTGAAGTTTTTACTAGAGTTGATTAAAAATTTACAGGAGTTATGTAATTTGTCTGCTGTTGCAATTTTTTGATTCTTTGGATATAACTTGGGCTTGCCGTAGCTTCCTTCAAAAGGGTGGAATAATTTACCTCAGCGGGCAGTAACGTTCTCGATGCGAAGCATATGGGTCTTTCATTTCCATCAGGCATTCTATGTGATAGTACAGCTGATAACCCTTTATCGGATGCATCTGTTGTTACAATCAGTGGTAACCTAGGATTAAAATGAGTTAGTACAGTATCAGATGCAACAATTTCTTTAATTTTATTGAATGCACGTTGGCATTCATTACTCCAAACAAAATTTCTATCCTTTTTTAATAAATCATAAATAGGTCTTAACATATTAGCTGAGTTAGGTAAGAATCTATGATAATAATTACACATGCCCAACAATGCTCTGGTTTCCGTCAGATTTGTTGGGGGTGGTACTTTTATGATGCTGTCTATGCGCTTCTCAGATTTTCTCAAACCATCCTTTGAGACTACGTGTCCCAGGTACTCTATGGACTCTTCAAAAAATTCATATTTGCTTGGTTTGACTGTAAGTCCTGCCTTTTCCAATTTTTGAAGAACCATCTCCAAAGTCTTCAAATGTTCATGCTTATTTGGACCTGTAAGTAATATATCCTCTTGGTAAATAATTACATTATCCATACCTTGAAACAGTTGCTCTAGATGCTTTTGGAATTTTCCACTTGCCATACTGATCCCAAATGGCATTCTGTTCATTAAAAATATACCTTTATGCGTACTCCATGCCAAAATTTCCTTGGACTTATCCGTTACCTGAAATTGGTTATATGCCTTACACAAATCGAGTTTCGTGAAATGTTCTCCATTATGAAGTTTTGCGAAAATCACTTCGATTCGGGGCAATGGATATTGGTCCTCTTGAATAAACCTATTGACGGTGCTCTTATAATCGCCGCATAAGCGCAGTCTTTCATCTGCCTTTACAATTGCAACGAGTGGAGTAGCCCAACTGCTTGATTCCACAGGAGTAAGTACACCTACGTCAACCATACGGTCTATTTCTTCGTCCATCATTTTGCGATACGTCAGAGGGATTGGACGTGGCCTTAAAAAAATAGGAGTAGCGTTAGGTTTTAATTGAACATCTACTTTTGCATATTTAAAAGTACCAAGCTTATTTGAAATAACATTACTGTATCTCTTTTTTAAAAATTCAATTTTTGTCTTTATATTGACTTTATTTGCAATACTATTCATTAAGACAAGTTTTAATTTAAATGCTTCTATAAAATTCCTACCCAATAAACATGGTCCTCCTTCAGAGATTACATAAAACTTTATACACACATATTTTTATACTGGACATTTAAAAATATACAACCTAGGGGAGAGAATACGCTACCATTATAGGTTTTTAAAATTATATCATCCTTTTGTAACCTTTCATACTTAAAATGCTTTTTTAATACAGAGTCGTTTATACAACTAACAGAGCTACCGCTGTCAAAAATCATTTGAAAATTTCTGTTGTTTATACGAACATCTAACATAAGATCACAGCTTTGTCCAGTCTTATCTATTGAAAACATTGTTATACAATTAGCATTTATTATCTAAATAACAATCATCATTTTCAAGTTCTTCCCCCTCGGATTGAATACACACGTTAAAATCTTTGTCTACATACCTTTCCTCATCAAACATATAATTGATTTTTTTATTACGACCACATATTTTTGCTAAATGACCTTTCTTATTACACCTTGAGCACAGAGGAATGTTAGGTCGTCGCTGTCGCTATACCAGAGAGGACACTTCGGGTTCTGACCAATCAGGATTTTTTTCAAGATGGCGGAGGGGACACCGGGTGCCATAGCAACCTGGCCGAAATCCGGCATTTTCATTGGCCTGATGTCCCCCTTATTTATGAATGAAATAGTATTTTTACTACGATGTTTGGCAGCTTTTAAGTTTTCTAACCATACTATTTATAGTGTTGCTGGGACTTTATATGATGAAGCAAATCCATTGATTTATTTGTTATTATTTTAATATTTTGTGATAAAGATATTTTATTATATTATATATCTTTGAACAAGACTAAATTTGTTTAACAGTATAGTATGTACCACAGAATTTCCTTCAAATAGGGACATTAAAAAAATCGGTATAGATAAAATTTTATCAAGGCTAGGAGCTTTCAACACTATAAAATTTGCAACACTATATATCTATCTCAGAGGTAGTCACAATATTATTAACAACCTTGTGTATTTTCCCAATTTTATTTAGTTTCTTTTAAACATTTTAGGCAGGCAAGCTCGGCTTTTATTTATAGAGTACATTAAACGTTGGATTATTATTGTCATATGCTTATAGATATTAGTTGCAGCGGGAATTATTCTTGTTAATTTCCCAATCAGATATATTCAATGGGGTGGTAGGCTGACTATCAGCACAGAATATATAGCTACGCAACTATATATTCTGTGCTATCAGTCTTCAAGCAAATAATGTGGCCAAAAATTTGCCGGATCTTGTATTTTTAATGTGATTTTATGCATTACCATTACAGTCACATATTTTGACCTATTGTGAAGTATTTAAGCAATTTTAGATCCAACTTTATATTTAATAATTAAATGTTTCTACACGGAAAACTTAACTAGTTGATATTAAATAGATAAAAGAGGAAATAAAACAATTAACTTTCCCAAAGAAATTACCTGGTGCATCATGTTTGTAAGCGCATGCGGGTACCTATATGTATGTATTTAAAGGCTATTAAATTACTAGAGTTATAAAGAATGCCAGCGAGGGTAAAAAAAAAGACCAGGAATAGATTTAAAATATATATTGAGTTACCAAATGATCACAGTTTTGTTAAAACATTCAGTTATATGACTAATAAGTATCAGAAAATCTACTTATTTTGTATGCATCTATTAATTTTTTTAGGTACCAAACATCTATTGTTGATGCTCCTGTAGTCTAAATACGAAGATCTAAATGCAGCTATTGATCTTTAATTCCAGCACAATCTGTAATAAGCCAGCTCTAAACCTAATAGGCTACATTTATGAAATATCTATAGGCAATTTAGTACAAATAAATAAAAAATAATAATTACAAAGTTAGGACCTATAAGGAATGTTAATGACATTCAACGCCGGTTTATACAAAAATGGAGTAAGCGCCACTCAGCGCCTGAATGTTGAGAGGGACTCATACTTCAAAAGAAAATATCTCCTATTAATAACATAATAATACAAGAATTAAATAATCTTGATTAGCTAAATAAAATATGGTATTGTTGCCAACTTGTCCATTGTCGTCTTGGATGCGTCTTCTTCATACAATCTGTCCATTATTTTCCCTTTATTGATACCACTCATGAATTTCTCTCAAAAACCTAATAATGAAAATAGAATAAATTAATATATATGACTAAATTTTGTATCATTATTTAAAAAAAACACTTACGTAGATTAAATTAAACTAGCCTGAAAAGGGTCTCGGGAACATCTTTTCCACAATCAACCTGATAGTCATAACTTCTTCGTTACCTAAAAATAACAATTAATTTTGTGTTTGACACAAGACTTTTGATACAGTGTTAATAAGTATGTGCAAGGAAAAAGATTTTTCATAAAAACAACATAAAGCTACTAATCGCAGTTTCAACAAACTGTCCTTGTTTTTTTTTTGGAAAAACAATGGTCTCTTTAATAAATGGACTACTTCTTTGAATTAAAAAAAGAATACTTCTAAGTAATTATAATCGTGGTACAGTGTACACACTGGCTGGTTGAAGTAAACATACTTACGTTATCTGTATTTTAACAATCATGATTTTCCTGATGGCACATTCGGTTTCTATAGAGGGCTTCTAAATTCTGGGGCATTGGGATTCTGGCAAGTTATTTTCAATTTATTCATAACTTGTAACCTGTGGCTGTGTATTTGCAAACTTAAAAAAACTTACATTACCTCTTGGGGAATTAGGAAAGTTGTGACAATAATACAAATATTTTTCCTTTGCGTCTTCTCATTTTGAAATAGTTCGATAGTTGAAAAATTATACGCCAACCACGTTGAGCAGTAAACCATAATGATTTATTTATATTTAACGCTTTAATCAAAGCCCGAAGTTAAGACGGAAATAAATAATAAATTTTGACGCGAAGAAAAGTTTTGTCAAAATTTTAAGGTTAGAACAACTATTTATGAATGAAATGATTTCATCCCGTCGAATAACTAAACTAGTATCTTAATTAGGAAAGGAGCACATCGATCATCGTTTGTTATTGTTGGATCATAATATGAAAGAAAAAGATGCAAGGCAATCTGCGTGATCCTAGACAAAAAAGTAATCAAATCCTTGGCGCGAAAATGAACAGCCAATAAAACTCTTCGAAAATCTCAAGGTCACCAAAGAATTCGGCGAAAATACGGGAGTGTCCTCCCAGTGCCTTGAGCAAAAATAGTTCTCATATCGGCATTTCCCAGCATGTTTTCCTCCGCAGTGACGACATTCTCCATTTGACATCTGACGTCTGTCATTGTCGCCAACCTTTCGGCTGTAGCACGATGACACTCTTTGGATCCATTGTTGCCAACATTGTTTTGGTGAGAAAACGATCGATGCTTATTCGGGTTTGCCAACGGTCGTCTTTCTAACGCCTGCGCATGTCCTCTTCTTGAAGCGTTCCTGGTGACGTAGTTGACGTCACTGACTCCTCCCATTGAATTGCGTTCCAAGATGTCTTTCCGTTGAACAGCTATACTTTTCAACTTGTCCATTGTCGTCTTAGATGCGTCTTCTTCATACAATCTGTCCATTATTGGCCCTTTATTGATACCACTCATGAATTTCTCTTAAATCACGAACGTTAAATTCTCGTTGAAATTACAGTTTATTGAGAGTGAACCCTTGCATAAAAGTCAGTAACTGATTCGCCATTTTCATGCTTTGCGTCGTAAAACTTTCTCCGTTCGCGCCAAATGTTGATTTGCGGGCAGAAATGTTCTTTTAATAGCTTTGTTAATTGCGCGAATGTTTTTTCTTTCGGAATATCTGGATGACACAGGTTTCTTAAGATTTTATATGTGTCCGTTCCGACTAGATTTAACAAATTAGCCACTTTCGCGTTTTCACTAGTTATATCCCAGCAAACAATTTTACGTTGGCCCAATGTTGACGACCATACCATTTGCCGCTGTATACAACGTCTCCCCGATGTTGGATTCCGGCATTGGGCCGCCGACTATAGGAGACTGCGGCCAACGTATGGGCCAATTGTGGGTTGCCGATCGTTGGCAAACATCGGGCCAATGTCGATCCGTTAAAGGATATATAGATATAGCCAACCTTGGTCCAACATAAGGCCAATTATAGATTGCCAATTCTTGACCAATGTGTTGCCTATGTTGATCCGTAAAAAATTTCACTATAGCTAATATTGGTCCAATAATATGCAATAGAGCGTATTTCTGGCCCACGACGACACTGCTAAATTTTTGTTTGATTTACAAGTAATTTTGACACGATTTCGGTTAATTTAAAATAGTCTTTTATTGGGATTAGCCACAATGAGGTTGCAATTTGCAAACCAAAACAAACGCTGGTTGTTATATTTATACAAAATTAGCGGTATGTCAAAATCATAGTCCAAAATAATTCTAATTTGTTTAATTTGGGATTTGCAAATCAAAATTGAATTATTAATAATGATAAAATATTAATTAGGGTACCCAACAATCAGTGTATTTTGAAGTAACAGAAATAGTGTTAAAAATACTTTAAAAAAAAGAACAATGCAAATTGAAACAAAAGAATTTATTTTTTTTTTGAAAAGTTTATTCCAATAATACTTAAATTAAAGAACGAAAGAGTTTATTAAAACATTAAATAATAGAAACTGAAAAAATTAATTTATAGTGTAATAAACACTCCAATCAAAGAAATCATACCGGCGGAAAGCAAACCACTAGAATTTTGTTTAACAATTTTTCGTTAAGCCAATAATAAAACAATCGTACTTATCGTACAATTAACCCTACAATCTAAACACATATACTTATATTATCGAAAAATATTCCTAATCAAAAAATAGAATTTACTCTTTTTCCCAGCTTTCTTTTTGATCGACATCCAAGTATATGTTTTATCACAACCTCATGTTATGATACTGAGTAGATATTTTTGGTAACATAATTATTTTATATTGTACTTAAATGTTATAAAACATATACTTAAAATATATAATATCTTATGTAGTATACGGGACCCTACTATAAAGTCAATTTTTAATAAATTGTTTTTAATTTGGCATCCTACATGCATGTATAGGTAGATTAAGCTAGAAAAACTGTTAATATACTAACTACATTATGAAAAAGAAGAAACATAAAAATTGTAATGCATATGAGAAAACAAAACATCATGACAACGCATGAGGGACCGATAACACCCCATTTTGAAACAAACACTAAAAATAATAGTTTCTAAAATACATGTTTTAAATATTATAGATGTTTTCGAGAGTTTACCCCTGCAGCTTGTTTTTTCTGTTGGCTCGTCCTCCCTGTCTGTCACCAGCATTTCTTAGCCACATTTTAATATGATCTTCTATTTGTCTTTGATTGGCGTCTTTACAAAAAGGATTTCTCCTTACAGCTCCTGAAACATACATAATTACTGGTACTGTGTATTGTTAAAAATTGTGTTTTTCTCCATTTAACTTAAAAGCAGTAAAAAACTCATAACCAAGAAGATATACCTAGGAAATAAAATAGAAAATGGCTAGCATCTTTTCTTTACTTACACTCAACACAAGACAGTGGAGAACATTTTAACAGTTAAGGCACATTTAAATAAACATTCATTTTGACTTATGTCTTAGATCATTTTACCTCTTAAAAAAATATCTTACCTATGATGACATTAACTATATTCCCAAATTCTTTAAATCCTCTTTTATTAAAGCGACCCATCCAATTACACTCCAAGGCTAATTTATTTGCAATTATCTTTGAAAGCAATCGCCTAGTGCAATCTGTTAAGTCTTTACCGCCGATAATAGTTAATGTGCCACACTAAAATATATAAATTATTAGATTAAATAGGAATAACAAAATGTAAATTAAATGTTAATAAACACAGGATGACTTTATACTTACTACACTTGAGAATACTGGTGGTTCAGCTAACATCGTATTCAATGTTTCAAGGTCTTCAAATGACTGAGCAGGAAGGTCCTTAGTATGGTCATTATTTTGGACTCCAATGACTGCAGTATCTGTTCCCATTTGACTTTGAACAAGTTGCATTAACAAATTACATGTTTTGCTTACTTTTTCCACTTTTAAGAATATTGACTTAAGAAGAGCTACAAAAATTATAAAGAAATAAACAATAAAACAATTAAACTACATATTGCATTACTAGAGTGTATAATCTATTATATTACCTTTAATTTCATCATGGCTTGTTTGCTGAGTTGTTGTTTCTTCGGATAATTCCAACACAATAGGCATGTTATTAGCTTGTCGAGAAACTGGAACGTTTAAAACCAATGAACTAGAGGAAGATGAAGAATCATATTTTGCGTCTTGTGATACCAATTTGGAATGAACAAGGGATGAGATTTTATCTTGAGAATCATTTTGAAAATTTTTTGAAAAAGCTTCAACATCAGTTATTTTAAAATCCTTTTTAGTTACTTTTACTCCCTTCAGTTTCGGTGTAGGGGGGTATTCATCATCTGAACTGGAAAGGGAAGAGAATCCTTCATACTTTTTATTTTTATGTCTGAATCTTCTAGTCTGAATAGCATCATCATCACTTTGAGATTCTGTGTCTGGACAATCAGTGAGACTTTCCAAATCTTCCATTTTTTTTCTCGCTTTCTCATACGATGCTAAAAAAAATATTTTGCAATATATAAATATTTGGTGAGCTGATTTCTGTTAATTATCTAGGTTCTATGACTACTTTTATTAACATGAACATGTTTGTTGTCTCAGACAGGTTTGATTAAGAACTATATATAAGTGGAAAGAACTTACCAGATTTATATTTAATAATAATGGGGCATTTTTCACTTTTTTCAATATCAGGAACTGTGTGGCTTTTTAGTAATTTTAAATTATTTTTAAGGTACAATGGCCATAAACAAATTTTCTTTCCTTCATGCTCAAGAATCCAACTGTCTGATATAATTGCCATGCTGGTCAGTCCTTGTTTGTCTTTTTCTGATGGAAATTCAACAACACAGAAAATTCTAAAAACAAAAAATATATTTTAGGGTACATTTCACAATAAAACAAATACACGCACAATAGTATGTAGGTATTGTGATAAAAAAAAGTAGGATATCAGGATGGTTTTGATAAAAATATACTGAAATAAACCTACTTCTGCTGAATCTCGGGTTATATACCCATTGAGCATTATGGACAATTTATTTTTATCTTGTGTAAGTTTATTTATAGGATTCTATTGCCATATTCTTGTGCTACTGACTATCTATTGTTTAGTGTTTTTAAATTTAATTATCAATTTTTATACTTATAGATATAGATTTATATTTAGGCCGTTGTTAATACTTGTAAAAGTCTTGTTAACAATAAAAGATAAATAAATAAGTAAATACATTTCTGCTTACTCAAAGTTTGTTCAGATTTTGATTTATAAAAATGTATTTTTAAACTACCTAAGCGAGCCAAAATAAATTTTAAAGGAAACCTTTATTTAAAAGTATGTAAAACAAGAAAAACATATGTAACGAACTCAGAAACTTTTCAAATGATATGGAAGAAATATGGCATTAACTACTGGTAGATAAAAGCTGTTAAATTAAGCAAAAAAAAAAATAACATAAAACTAAGTAAATAAATTATACTTACCAGCATGCGGTATGTATTAATGGAGCAAAGAAAAAATTTTCATTGTGTGGCAAAATGACTCCTTTACATTGTATCTCTGATATTTCACAGTAAATATTTTCACCACTAGGAGTTATTTCATACATCGACAGCAGACTTGAGTCACATGGATATGTTGACCATGGTTTCAGAATGGTATACTGTTCTCCAAGAATAAAGATTAAATCATCTTTATTGATAAAATATAATAACTTTACAATAGTGCCTTGTTTAAGAAGAACACAATTATCACCTACTTTATTCGATAGCTTAGAGCTTTTAAAATTAATATCAGCATAAAAAATTCCATTGTATGAACTATATTGATCATCAATATTAGCAGCCCTTTTTCCCAAAATGCTGACACTCTCTTCACACTTTTGATTCTTCTGAAGAAATTTATTACATAAAAAAGTTTCTAGCTCAGTTAAACGTCTAACGAGCTGCTGCAATGGAAGGTTCGATTTCCTAAGCAATTTTAAAAATGTTCCCAATACATTTTCATAAATAAAGCAACTCACATCTTCTAACGATCCAAATTTTTTTGCATCTGTTGCTAAATGGATCACCGAATGTATATTATAAGTACTAAACTCTTCACCATAAAGCAGAGAACAGTGTTTGACAAATAGTTGCAATAAACTATCGGCATATTCATTATAATCTTTATTTAATTCAGGATTGATTAAAATTGTAATTCCAAAAACAAGTAACATAAAGTTATGATAAAATTTTTTTGGAAGGTAAGTTTTTAATAGAACTGGCCCAGAATAGAGTAAAAAGTGTCTATATTCAGTGGCTTTCCATCTTTCCAAATCAGCTGTTGTTCGAGGTTTTCTGTTGAAATCCGATGGCCAAAAGCGTCGAAAATTTTCCTGACATTTGTTAAGGTTATTCCAAGCCATTGTGGTGATACCCAAAGACCTTTTTTGACCTCTCCAATATATTAACAACTTTTTCATTACGCCTAAGCAAATGTTATGCATATAATCAATTGGGAAATCGCTTACTAAACCAACTGGAATTTTAGAAAGTGGTGTTTCTCCATTATGGTGACTAATATTAACTTTAGCGAGAAAGCCTTCATCAGTCCTTAAAGCAGCTCGTGCTTCCAAAAATAACATTCTGTGATTTCTATAAATTCCTTGCACACAACACTTGTCACAGCCATAATACCCATTATGGTGCTTTATATTTTTTATATAATGTCGAGCAGGAGTGTCACAACAAAATGATCTTATTTTCACTGTATGTTTCTTATTATTAATGTAAATTCCATTTGTCGTTATATCTATTAGTTCATTAGTAAACTGTAATAAATATTCTTCAAGAGGCGGTTTGTCCCTTCCACAATAAATAGCAGCTACAAATGGAGGTCTTAAAATCCCATACAATCTACATAAAATTGGCCAAAATGAAATACTAGTGCTTTTATGGAGAGGCAAACCATCTACATTAAAATCTAACAATATTTCTGTACTTTTAATAATATTTTCAGTTGCAATTGTTATTTTTCTTTTTAAGCCAAAGTAGTAAAACTGGCCATTTCCCATGGACACAATGTCAATTGTTTTTGGTGTATTCAACAATGTTCTGGCATCGCATGGAAGAGCTGTAAGATCAGGAATAGTTGAAAACCACTTTAATAACTCTGAAAGGGCTGTATGGGTTACATTGTTACTTAAAGCCCAATTTTGTAGAAACAGAGCAGAATTTTCTTTAATGGGAGGGTTCTCTAGAGCTAAAGTGACATTGTTGGTAGGGTTAAGGAGCTTATCTATTTCACTCATATCATATTCGTCACCTGAGCTATCTTCACAGTCAAAATAAACATCATTATTTAAAAAAATACCATTGTCATTATCAACTTTCTCGATTTCTAAAAATTTCGGTTCGTCAGCTATGTCTGGAGGTTGCTCTTTCCAACCTTGATTAGAATCAGATCTTAGATCAATACCCGACATTTTTAAAGTGTCATCAATTTTTTTTTTAATTAACTTGTATTCATAACTTTTTGAAAAGTTTCTACTGGAGCATCCTTCATCTTTACTAAAAGTAATAATTAATTATTGTCCACATAAGTAGGTATGTATATTGTATATTAGTATTATAGTCTTACACTATAAAACTGCGTTTTTCAAGTTCTACAATATGGCATTATCAGTTTGATTTAATTTTGCCATCACATAAATACATTTTAATTTATATAAGTAATATGGTTCTGTAACATATTTTACAGACAAGTTGCCAGATTACCCAACATATTAAAAGATTTTATTAGATTTCAAGGGGAATTATAGGATTTTTAAGGATATAGATAGTTAACCAACCCCCGCCCTCGATAAAGATTAACAAAAATTATAACAATTATTTTTATCAAGCAATCCAAATAAAAATATATACTTTATGTCATTAATTACACAGGTATGTTGGTAAATTAGAAATAAAATCTAATAATTATAATTAAAAATAATTTAAGCGGTTAAAATTTTAAATGGCCGAGTGCAGGGAGAACGCTTGCAAACAAAAAAATAAAAAGCTCTTTTAAGTACATGCACATTGCAGAATAATAATATATACTATATAATATATACGTTATATGCCACTTACCCATCTTTTTTCTCCATTTTAAAACGCAAATTAAATCTCCAGAATTAAAATAATTAACTCACAAACGTACAATACAAAGCAGCCGACTAAAAAATGGCGACTCGAACGGCAAACCCGGGCAAACGGCAACCCTTTACCCTACCGGTGCCGATTTGAAACAATAATGTTGCCACGTTGCCAGACTGCAGTTTAAAAAAGTCAATATAATTGGATCAAAATTCTTCAAATGTATTGAAATGGCTATATAAGAATACTGTGCACTTGCAGATACAAAAAATAATAGATCATAAGAGAATACAACATTCTAAACCACTTGCAGCTGCAAGATAATAATAAGTTGCAGAGGCTTTCTGTCTCACCTGTAGGTTTTAATTTAAATTTTGCTACATTTATTTGAAATTTAGTAAAAATTTACGTATGTGATGTATTAATATAAAAACAGCATCAAAGACAAAATAAATATTTAGGTCCAAATATAGAACATTCTGGCTGCAAACATTATTTGATTGGGAGAAAACTCTTGATATCCGGCAACACTGTCCAAGTACAGATCAAAAGCCGCATGTCTACCTGGGGGGTTATGTTATATGTTTTTCTTTTTCTAACTTTACCTTAACATCTGCTGTTTCTATCAAACAAGCCAGTTTGGAGCAAGAAAAGAACCTTAAAAGAAAAATTTGCGATTTGCATCTGGTTTGCATGTTTGCAAGACGAGGAAAGCGGAATGGGTTTGAGAGAACAGCAACACGGGCTAATTATTTAAAATCAGATATGGTTCGTAAAAATACATCAAGCCAAGTAGTTTTGCTACAAATGGGAATAAATCGATCAAAATATTTGTACATTTTACTATAGAAATCTATCTTTTTGGTAACTATAATAACAAAAAATAATACAAAAAATGCAAAACATTTAGGTATAAGAATTAAAATGTTATGGAAACAGCAAAATATTTTTATTTTGCATATCAAATAAAAGGCATTTGTATATTGGACCAATGTCTTTAAGCCAGTGTCGGGCCAATGTAGTAATAACAAAACAGGTCCAGCATTGGCTACCCAATGTTTATGGCTATCAAGCATTGGGGAAATTATGGCCCTATATATGGTTACCAATGCCAGCATTAAGCCAGCGGTGCCAGAAGTAAACCGACGGTTGGCCAATGTATCAATGTTTGCTGGGATTGTTCACGACGAAGAACATTTCCAGCTTTTCGGAGTATATGACCCAGTCGTCGTCGGTTCCGTTAAACTCGGCGAACTTGGCTGACGCCATTTTTTGTGAGCACGTTTTAACTTTTTCTTACTTTCCCACGCAATTTTTTATCACGTTTTTTACCTCGTCACCAGTTGTGATGTTTCGGGCGAGGGAGAAATAATACTGGTTACGGCGTTTATCTTGCGGTCATTTATTATATGAGTAACAATCGGGTAACACTAGATTCTATGACTACTTTACAGCGTTTACAGACTAAGGAAGCTTCGTGGGTTCTTAAGGACGCGACTTGCTTCTTGCGGTATGGTATGCAGACTGTTCTGCCAAGCTGTCTGCAGTTCCCTTGACAAGAGTCTCGGGATCAACGATGAGCTCCCCCCGAAAGTAGCCGAATGAACGAACGTTTGACATAACTTATTGGCGCGAAATTCATATGTTACAGGCACGTTTGAACAACGCGAATTCATTGTGCGTCAAATACGGAGACTTGTGCGTATATAGTGCGACAATATAGGACTGTAACATTATATTTAATTATTTATTTTGAATTCTGTAGGACTATATATACATACAAGGGGGGATTAAAAGCCACTACTAACTTCCACATTTTTTAAATGGGCCATATCTTTGTATTTCATGAACTTTCTCAGGGTGGAACCTTTGATGTTTTCTAAAGTACGTTAACGCCTAAATTTTGACAAAATGTATTTTCAAAATTATTATTTGTGTACGAAACAAAAGCGTATCTATCGACAGCGTACTTCAATTAAATATTTGGTGTTGCCATTTTTCTAATGTATCCGCGTTTTAAGTTTTTTCTTTAATTTGACTGGTGCATTGGTTAGAATTATTTTGTGGTTAGAATAATGTTTATATCAGTCTATCATTTTTGAAAACCAATTTATTCTACAGGGTCCTGCACCTCACACCTCTCGAGCGGGAGGGTGCTCACTTATTAATTAAGTTAGGATTTTGATATTTTGCAAACTTTACCTGTATCCCAGCCTAGGGGGCATTTCAGGAAAATATTTTTATACAGGGTGTTCAAAAAGAGGGTGACGTCTTAAGGATCTATTTTTTTAGATTACATGCTATATATTTTTACTTATTTGGATGCCTCTTATAGTTGCCTTCATACCCCTAGAATTTGAATAAAATCGGTTCAGTATTATAGGTGAAAAAAAAAATTCTAAGAAAAATCAGTTTTGCATCACTGGTTTTAAAAATTAATAAAAACAATAATGATAATACAGAAGAAGAATGATAATGATAATGCCTAGATAATAGAATTAGAACGGTACTTAATAAATATTAATAAAGAATAATAGAACGGTACTTAATAAATAATGTCGAACAGTCTCGTTAACCAAGTAATTCATACGAATTGTACAGGGTGTCCAAAGTTTAGTGTCAAACTTTGCAAACTTTAAAGCAATTTATTTTTCTTATTTAAAATTGGAACCTCTGTATATTATTATGTCATAGTATGGTATCTACCCATTATTAATTTGATACGATTCAGTGTTTGTAAAAAATTGACAATTAGCTTCACCATTTTGTCAAGAAATATATTACATTTTTTTAAAATTAATTATATTATACCATTCAATATTTTTTGTAAAATAATTAAAGTTCACCACCGTACCTACGGAGTTGCTAAATTATTATAATGTGCACAGATTTTATTAAAGCCGGAAATATTCATAAATATAAAGTAATTTTATATAATTTATTTAATACCTAATATCATTTTAAAACGACATGTAAACTTGTTAATACACCTACATCTTATTATTGTTTTCGGACGACATGTAAACGCATAAAATCGGCATCGGTGTTCGGCTTCTTTCGGGGGGAGCTCATCGTTGATCCCGAGACTCTTGTGTTCCCTTGTGCCCTTGACTCGGGAGTTTCCGGGTACGTCCGGCAGCTGGGTGTTCACTATGCAGTGACGGCGACGTCCACTTTGGCTGGTCACCATAACATGCAGAAACAACTAGAAAAAATGAAATGTATAAATACCTACGTCTTAATAAAATTAATTTTATATCAAAAACAATCAAAAAATGTTCTTTTTAAAGAGTCTTAAGGTATCACAAATGGTATCTTCCCATTAAAAAAAAAGTTGGGTTATGTTTCACAAAACTTTTAGCGAATTTGTTCCTGTTAAAGTTCTCACCCTGTATACATTGCATGCATAAAGTCCCCCTGTCCTTGATAACTAGGAAATGATTTAAGATACTTTATTCAAATTCCGGTATGAGTAAAAGTGATATCTAAGTAAAATATTTAGTAGGTAGGTACTTGGACAAAAGATTGTTGTTGAGTTATTCAACATGGCGGAGATCAGCCATTATAAAAGTAATATAAAATGGTATTTATTAAAAAAAACCAATATGAAAATTTTAAAATTAATAAGAGGGTTTTGAATATTACCTTGGCATTTCTTTATCCGTGTAAACCATAATAAAAAAAGAAATGTGTAGAGCTACTTTTCCGATTACCATTTTTTTCTTATTTTAAAAAATCACCCTCATACTCTCAAATATCTTAAAATACTCTCAAATAACTGAAATACCAAACTATTTAATTAACAATAGAATAATTTTTAATATTAGTTTAGTGATTGTTAATAACTAATATAACAAGTATAAAATGCCGTAGATCTTGAAAGGTTTTTTATATTTCACATCTCTTAAGAATTCGGCGATTCATAGATTGGAACAGATGTTATTTAAGATAAGAAGGCAATAACACGATGAGATAACAAAATCGGTATGTCAGAAAGGCGTGATCAAGGTGTCGACTGACCTTACTGTTGGTGACCCCTAACCATCACTGCCTTTGTCATCCGTTAGATATTATTATTATTATTATGAAGAATCAGTGATGTGGCCGTTTTATAGTGTCAGATTTTATTGAAAAACTTATAAATTAATTAGGTCATTAAGTGAATAGTGTGACGATAAAATTATAAAGGTACAAAGTAAGGAAATTTTATGTATTATTTAAAACAAAAATATCAAAAAGTACCAATGTAAAAACTAACTTTAATAATACAAAGACAAATCAAGAAATTAATAAGTCTCTACTTATATCTGAATTTTAATGGTTGAATATCGAATGATTAGTTAAACTTAATTTTATTTATAATATTACAGATTTTGTGTAACATATTGTCCAGCAAGAGATATGTATATCGTTAAGCAGGTTATACACTTTTGCAGTGGCGTAGCCAGAAAATATGCTTGGGGGGGCTCAGTGGACGTAAGCAGGACATTTTCTTTCTGGAGAGAGGGACAGTCGGGACTATATGCATGTCACGAAATGCGCCGCAGGCGAAAAATGTTCGGTGCCACGCCCAAAATTCGTTTAAAATTCACCTAACTGCTATCAAATTTCGAAAATTAAATTATCTGCATGGTTGGATTAATTTTGTTTCTGTAAATGTTTTTTTTTTGATATTCCTAGCTGGGCTCTTTATTTAAAAAAACACATTATTTTTTATATTTGTGAAAAATATAAATGTTGGTGTCTATCCAAAATTTTCACATAAGACGTAGGTGTACGTATGACTCTTACCAGCCTTTTCCGGGCTCGGTTTTTTATAATTAAAAGTAAAGTAAATATCGCTCACCACGCCAAAATTGATTTTTTTTTCAGAAATCATTATTTTAGGAGCAGTTTTTGGTGCAAATGCTTAGGTTTTGAAATACTCCTTCAGTGCCGTTTTGTATATTCATAATAAAGCATTCTCGTTTCTTCCCGCGCTATTTTTTTTATTATAAAATATCAAACTTCTTCAATAAAAAATGTTTTAATTAAAATTTTTAATTTAATATTTCTCTTTAAAAAATAAATACTTACCTAATATTGTATAAGTAGCTTTGGGTTCTCCTTTTATTTCCGGATCCTAGCTCTACTGATGAGTCATGATATGACGAAATGCGTCTAGAGATAGATCTGACGAAACGAAAGGAAATTCTTTTTCTGTACTTACCTAATTGTTTTTGAGTAACAATATTTTATTGCATTGGGTTATATTTTTGTTGATTTATAAATAGCTCTAAAAAAGAGAAAACGGAACAGACAAGTAGGTATATTATAGAAAATTACTATAAAATATTATTCTTTTTACTCGTTTTCCTTTAAAATTGCATCATAAATCAATAACTAAAACGATATGCCTCCGAAACCTTAATCTCTATATAAAACAGGACTTTTAGGAGGAAAAGTTTAAGTAATAGCTCCGAGCTCCCAGGCTCGGGAGGGGGGGGGGGCTGCAGCCCGGTATCCCCCCCCCCCCTTAAATACGCCACAGCACTTTTGTTTGACAAGATTTGAAGTACTATGTCATGTTTTTTGTTATTTAGCTGAGGGATCTTCACGTAAGCTTCAATATCTCCAAATATCTCCCCAATAGGCCCCCTCAAAGACGTCCCTGCACCGAGATCACTCAAAGTCCCCAAATGAATTGGCAAGAGATTCTGTCTCACTCACTTTTCGAACATCGGGAAGGCAATGTGTAATAATCGCTTTTATAAAAAAACATTTTGTTTTCATATTATGATTGAAATACATAAATAGGAAATCAAATATTTGTAAATATTTCTTGACAGTTATTATATTGATAATTTAAGCGATATGTTCCCACATCACACTCTGCAGAAGTGTGATACAAAAGTAAACAATATAACAAACAACATATAATATTTAAAAAGTAAAAAATTTTCGTCGAACCACATTTTTTCATGTATAGTTCCAATTTTTTAGTTATAAAATAAAATCCAATAAATGGATATATCGATAACTTAAAAGAATAATAGAATAAATAATTTTATTTTATTTTTTTATTTATTTATTTGCCAGTAAATCCATTTTACATACAATATTCAGTTTAGATACAAAAAAATGTATAATGTGACCTTTTCTACAACTAAATAACAAATGAACAAATATAAGCTTAATAAAGTAGGTACATAAAGTAATTGTACAAATATTTACATAACACAGCATAACATAATAGCCCAGTGGTTTCGAATTTTACTTTACAATAAACTTAGTGTCAAAAAGTGAACCGGCGTTTAATTTGACTTAGTTAAGCTCCCTAGAATATGTATAGAAAACATAGAGCAATTAATTGTTAACATATTACATTAAACCCTCTAGTACCGATAGAATTAGAATTGTTTGGTGTAACACACTGGTGCTGCGAACCTACAAAGTATAAATTGTACGTGCCTCCAAGAAAAGGTCGAAAATAAGTAAGTAAAATTGAGGCCATAAGAGTGAGGGCGCTACAATATCTGATAACGCCTAACGGTACAAAAACTCCCCGACGCCGAAAATTCCTTCGCGCTACCCAACGCCGGCGATTTCTATGTATGGCCATGCTGTTCATCGAGGTTCATCGCTTACGAAAGAGATAATGATATATCGCCCTCTCTTACTGACGCCTAAGGAATTCAGAAATTTTGTGGCTGGCCAGATCCTCAGATCCGTTCGGGATTGGAGGATTTACACGTGCTTTATTTTGTCGTTCCAATCGGATCAGGCCATCGCCTTTTACCTCTACTTGATACTAGATGGCAGCTGTTTTGAATAAGGTTTGTCCTGTCGAGATATTAATTTTAAAATAGTTTTATTTCAAACAGTTTTTACTGTTTAACATAAATTATTCTTGTAGGTTAGGTTTAGGTCAGTCCGTCGGTGGATTATAATAATATTCCTGATTCTAGTTTATCAATTTTAAAATGAATAAAATAAAAGAGGAAAGACTTAGCGCTTTGGGTACCTATGTAGCCTGCCGAAAAACATTTTGTAAACAATATTGATGACTTCAAGAACAAAAGTGATTGAATCATTTTCAAATAACAAAAAGACGTAGGTACCTTAGAGTTTTCTTATAAGATAATTTGAGTGTTTTGTGGACATTTATTGTTACAACTATTGCAAATGCTCCATTTAGGGGAGAGTCGGGTAATCGTGCGCGGCGGCTAATCGTGCGCATGTCTTTATTTCCATAACCGGCGGTATATAATTCGAAATCGGTATTCAGGCGCCATCCCTTGCCAAGCCTGTGTACTATGATATATGAGTCAGGTGGATCGCTTTACTTTACTTATCCAAAATGGTCACTTTGTTGTTTACGTATGTCGAGTACTAGTAGATGCTTCGAAAAAAATAAGCCGTAAGTATTTCCATTTTTACATTTTTTGATAATCGTGTTCGTTAATACATTGCTTAATAAGTCCTCTTGAAAAGAACATAAAAAATTGTCTTAAGTAAGTGCTCTTGGTTTGTCCAAAAAATCAATATTTTGTCGTAAAGACAATAAAAACACAAATTAATTTTTTCTTGTTTTTTTTTTCGGATGCTTCGGAAGTCATCGGATTTTTTTTTAACCAATAATTCATCATTAGAATGTGCAACTTTGCCTCCATTTAATTAAATTTATATCTCTTATAGTTACTGAGATAGCAATGTCAATGTATCGAATTTTTAACACCCTGTAGGTACTCTTATCAAATATTTTTGACTTGATATTTTGGCCCCACCTATATCGACTATCACGAGCCGCCACTGTGCCAGCCAATTAGGATTATCTGGAATATTAGATACTACAACGAACTAAATTTTTTTACAAACAAAACATATAACTACAGTTGTGTTTATCATAAATAAATATAATAGAAATCTACTGTACAGGGTGGCCAACTAAGAATGCGAGGTACTGTATCTGGGAAAGTATTAATCGTAGAGGCTTGCGGTAAAAAAAATTATTACTAAAACGGCCAAGAGAAAAAACTGGAAAATATTTTCAAGTTTTTGAAATGGCCGCTAGGGGGCGTAACTGCAATCTTGAATCTAAAAAGTAAAATTTATGTAAATTCCGCTATATTAATCTAATTTAAAAAATTCTGATCTTTAAAGTTGAGGATAATGTGAACCTTTTTTGTTTAACACTTTTTGCAGTATCTCTAAAAATAAAGTGGTGGGGGGTATTCAAACGTTTCCGTAATTAACATCCTGTATCTTCGAAACGGCTAAGCCGATTTAAACAAAGTTTTGTAAGTTTTACATATCGCCGCTAGAGGGCTTTTTTTGACATTCCTACAAAAATGGTTAATTTTCTCAACAAAATAAAGTGCAGTGATATGATTTTTTTCTTATGAAAAAGTAGCTGAATGATGCCTAAACTAGCTCGCGAAAACCGCATTTCGATATCTTATTCCTAACCCATAATATCGGCAATAGAAAATAATTTTATACGAAAATCCCTTAAATTTTTATTTTATTGTAACTACATATTTCTGAAATTTTTTCTAATATGTAAGTTGTGGCCCTAAAAAGACAGATTTGTAAAAGGAAGATTTTTAATTTCCCCCGCAAATGCTCGAAAAGCTGACCATCACGTTTGCAGTTTCAATTTTGGCTCTCGGTATGTTACGTATTGCATTACGAATCCGGTTTTTTAAATCTTCTCTAGTCGTAGGTTGAGTCTGAAATACTATGTCCTTTAACCGCCCCCATAAATAAAAATCCAGACAAGTTAGGTCTGGTGATCGCGGATGCCATGGAAACAGACTTCCTTTTCCAATCCACCGCTGTTGAAATACTGCATTAATATGCTCTCGCACATTAACGGCAAAATATGCTGGGCAACCATCCAACTGCAAAAACAAGTTTTGCCTTGTTTTCAAAGGCACACACATCTTTCACTGTTTAGCTACTGCGGCATTCTGAAGACATTCAAAATAAACCGCAAGCATATCAACAGCTTCATCATTCGTAAAATGCATTTTGTAAACACAAAAATTACTCAAAGTAACGCAAAACTTTAACAACTATTGACAATTTGGATTATTTTTGTTTTGGTTTTGTTTCCATGGCCTGCTTCTGTTAATTGTCTTTCTTGTGCATAGAACGTGATATTTATATTTTAATTAGGTTTTGTTTCCATGGCCTGCTTCTGTTAATTGTCTTTTTAGGGTCACAACTTACATAATAGAAATACTTTCAGAAAAATAAAGATACAATAAAATAAAAATTTAAGGGATTTTCGTATAAAATTTTCTATTGCCGATATTATGGGTTAGGAATAAGATATCGAGATGCGGTTTTAGCGAGCTAGTTTAGGCATTATTTAGCTACTTTTTCATAAGAAAAAAATCATACCAATGCATTTTATTTTGTTGAGAAAATTAGCCATTTCTGTAGGAATGACGAAAAAAACCCTCTAGCGGCGATATGTAAAACTTACAAAACTTTAAATATATTGACGTTTATAGCCCAAGAATAGTTCCTTTTAACGAACCCAAGTTTGTTCAAATCGGCTTAGCCGTTTCGAAGATATAGGATGTTATTTACAGAAACGTTTGAATACCCCCCACCACTTTATTTTTAGAGATACTGCAAAAAGTGTTAAACAAAAAAGGTTTACATTATCCTCAACTTTAAAGATCAGAATTTTTTTAATTAGGTTAATATAGCGGAATTTACAGAAATATTACTTTTTAGATTTAAGATTGCAGTTACGCCCCCTAGCGGCTATTTCAGCAACTTGAAAATATTTTCCAGGTTTTTCTCTTGGCCGTTTTAGTAATAATTTTTTTGTCGCAAGCCTCTATGATTAATAGTTTCCCAGATACAGTACCTCACATTCTTAGTTGGCCACCCTGTACAGTCCTAATAAACTAGGCGTTTCTAGCAGTAAATTGGCATGATAGCATGCCTACTGCCAAAAAACAATTCAATTTTCTGAATTAAGATTACTTGGGTAAAGCCAGGTATTTTTTTAAAAGGTTGGTTTTAGTCATAATTATGGTATGTTGTATGAAAAAGATCTAGAATTTTATAAGGAATATAAAAATTTGATGAAAAAAGAGATATACTTATATTGAAAATAGTTGACAGCTGTTTAGTCTTCTTGACGCAACAAGTAAAATAAAACCGATGTATCTGAGAGTTTTCCGCACAGGTGGTTCGTTTACCTGAAGAATCCATTATCTCAAACTACATCAGCACTCTGTAAAGTTACTGTGTATCTCACTAGAAGGTCTGTGAATTCAAATAGATATACAGAAGCTTCCGTTTAAAAGTTGCCTTGTTTTTTCTATTCCTATGGCATTATTCAAGGACACCTATTTTAATAAATCAGCATCTTTATCGAACGTAACATTCGCAGTTTAGGTTAGTTAACGACCTTTAATTGATGGCTCATCATTTCCTGGGGGAAGTGGCTGCATGCGCTGCCTCAATTTCCGGTCAGCCCTTCCCCAATTACTCGTAATCGCAGGAAATTATCAAATGTGCAGTAGCAGAACGCTTGTTCTCCGCCTTATCTACCTGCTTCTCTGACACAATAATAATGCAAAGCAGATAGAGTGCGGAAATATATTTCGATATCTGCGGCATAAATTAATTTTTTCAGGCGTAGTCCTAATTATCTCTTCTTTTCATGAACCTATTGCCTTTTGTAGGTATATAGACATAGACAAAATTTGATTTATGAATTACAAATTGTAGCAAGTCATATAAAATATAAAGCACCGTCGAAGGTTGCTTCTAACTAAAAGGCCAGTCAGGAGGGGGAAGGGGCATGTAGGAAAAATATGCAATTTTATAAATCTAAGCATTGTATTTATTTAATATTAAGTAGGGGATGGGAAAACACTTATACAGTTTGTCCAGGAAAGTTCGTACAAATGGAAGACAATGTTGTTTTAGTATTTTTTACGAAAATACTGCTTTTTTACAAAAAGTCCTTCATCGTGAGAAATAACATAGCAAACATTATAGAGGACATACTGGGTTGCTTAAAATGTAAAAGCCTTGATGCACATGAATGTAAAGACATAAAATCGTAATTTAAGTAAACTGCCACTGTAAATATACCTATTTATATACTATACTAGAGTTAAGGGTCTACGTCTTTGGGAGTTTTCCACTCCTCACAGCAGTGGCGTAGCCAGAAAATATGCTCGGGGGGGGGGGGGCTCAATGGGTGTAAGTAGGATATTTTTGTTTCTGGAGAAAGGAACAGTCGGGACTACATGTATTTCATTATTTTGTGCCTGGTGAAGAAGGCCGAAAAGCGCTGCAGACGAAATATTTTCGGGCCCACTCCTAAAGTTCGTTTAAAATTCACCTAACTACTATCATATTTTGAAAATTAAATTATTAAAATTTGTTTTTGTAAAGTTTTTTTTAAAAATTTTTTCTTGATATTCTTTTACTAAAAAATAAAATATTTTTTAAATTTGTGAAAAACATGAATATTGGTATCAATCCAAAATTTTAACACAAGACGTATGTATGACTCTAACCAGCATTTTTCGGGCTCGGTTTTTCATGATTAAAAATAAAGTAAATATCGCTCACCATACCAAAATTGATGATTTTTTCAGAAATAATGTATTTTAGGTTTTGAAATACTCTTTCTTATGTTAATAATAAAGCATTCTCGTTCCATCCCGCAGTATTTTTTTTTATTATAAATTATCACACTTCCTCAATTAAAAATGTTTCAAATAAAATTTGTAATTTAATTTTTTTCTTTAAAAATAAACATCTAAGTACCTAATTGTTTTTTTGTTTTTGTTGTAAAAATATTTTATTGCATTGGGTTATATTTTTGTTGATTTAAAATAAGTAGCTCTAAAAAAGGGAAAACGGACCAGACAAGTCATAATAGAAAAATACTATAAAATATTATTCTTTTTACTCGTGTTCCCATAAAATTGCATCATAAATCAATAACTAAAACGATATGCGTCCCAAACCTTAATTTCTATATAAAACAGAACTTTTAGAAGGAAACGTTTAGTTTTTAAATAAATAAATTACTTAAAAACTTAAATTAATAGTCCAATGGTGAGACGAGAAACTAGGCTGCAATTAGACTTTTAGACTCCGAGCTCCTAGGCTCGGGGAGGGGCTGCAACACGGCAGCCCCCCCATCCCGAAATACGCCACTGCCTCACAGTCTAAATCTGTTATTACTGGATACCGAATGGTTCAAAGGTTGTTGTGTTATATAAATTTTGAATTTAAGGATTTTATTGGGAACAAATAATTCCTAAAGATCGCCTAATTATACGGGTATAAATGACTGCATATTTTGAAAATGAGAGTACAATCTATTAATCCATTACATGAGAAACACAGTTTAAGAATTCAATATATTGAAGCTGAAATAAATTGTATATCCCAATTTGGAGATATTCAGTGACAGCGAAGGGAGGAAAATGGGTTTATCTTATCTTAGTAATAAACCCATCCTTTTTTATTTTAGGGAATTAGATTTGAAATATTGAGGAGGTCCCAAAAATTAAATTAACGATATACAAAACAATTAGGTATATTATAAAAAGTTTTCTTGTTGGTTAAGAGCGTAGTCTAGACAGAGTTTTACAAATAATTAATATACCTTCGCCATTCTATCAGCTAAACAATTTCCCGTGTAATGTGTAAAGTTTATGGCAGATCGATTTTTTATTATTAAAAGTTGTAAAATCGTATATGTCTGGAACCAGTTCGCTTCAAAATATGTGACTCAAAAGAGTGTGTTAGTTACCGTGATTTTATTATTTAAATTGCAATTTAAACCATTTTATAGGCAAACAAATTAAAAACTCAGCATAGGTAGGCTGCAATTAGACTCTTGTCATTTGTATGTATTATGTATCATTCTTACTTTTGTACCTGCTATAAGGAAGCATTGGATTTAAAATTATTTTAGATAATACAGGGTGTCTCAAACAGAGCTGGGCAAACTACTTGAAAAAAGTAGTGGAGTATAACTACTAACTACCTATCAAAAAAGTAGTTTAACTACTTGGTAGTTAAAACTACTTCTCCAAATATGTAGTTAGTTTACTAACTACCAGGTAGTTAGTAGTTAAATATGTAACTACTCTTTTAACTACAAAACGAACATGCAGCGTTGTGGCTTAAAAAATAGTGCAGTACTTAAAAAATAGATCAAAAGGACTTAAATATCAAATAAACAAATATCCAAGTAGATTTTAAAAAAATGTTTATTATTGAACACAAATTTTTGTTTGTTTGTGCTCTCGCTGTGTGAGCTACCCTCAATGACCAAATCATCGCCTGGTAGCTTGAGCTGATTATCTTCAGCGTTTCTTTTTAATTTTTCTTTTTCGTTTTCCACGTGGGTCCCACAAGTAAGCTCGGAAATAAAGGTCAATTCTGGCAGAACCCACATACAGGGCGCTTATACTATGATGATTGCCTGGTCCACCATAGGAGCTCGTTAAAGGCTGATTTCACCCTCAGCCTTCCATCCTTAGCACGATTGCTCACTCCACCTCGGATTTAGGTACCTCACTACACGACTGGGCGAAGGCAATTGATGTGCCAGAGCCAGACTCAGTCTTAGCTGACTTTCGTCATTACCAGCGGGCGCTCGCGGGGAGGACTCGAAGTAAGGATTTTGCCCGCCCAATGTAATGTTAAAAAAAATTATAGAAAATTTCAAGAACTTTGAAACTATTAATATAACAAACAATAGGTTTAAAAATAAAATTGAAAAAACTGTAAAAAATCTACATTTTTAAACGGAAACCCCCAAATTTTACAGTAAATGTTCAAACTGACATCCTTCAACTTCCAGACATTTTTCGCATCTGAGCAGCACTTGTTCATGGATCGCTTTTCTTATTGACGCGGGACTTAAATTTGCAAATTCATTCCTTACTCGCTGTATGCAATCTTCCATAGTTGTTATCGAAGTATTATAAACTCGATCTTTAATTGTACCCCAAATAAAAATATCGAGCACTGTAAGATCTGGGGAGCGGGGTGGCCAAAGGACAGGACCATTGTTGGCAATCCATCGATCATCAAAAGCATTTCTTAAAAAATTGTCGATGAGGTAGCTACAATGTGCAGGTGCGCCATCATGCTGATAAAAGAGGTTTCTATGTACAGCGAGCGGCAAATTGTCTAAATAGTCAGTGTCAAAATTATGTAAAATGTTCAAATAGCCTTCACCTACAAGTTAATAAGAACATTTTATATCTAGAATAACTGAAAAACGTCTAATTTACCATTTAAATTTTCTTGATAAAAATGTAGGTATAGTGCTATGACGCCGTCATTTCGTACTGCACAATAAACATTAAACTGCTAGGAATCTTGAAAATTTAGCTCTCTAAACACATTTAAATTTGAATCACTCCAATAATGGGAATTGTGTCGATTAAAGGAACCATTTTTTGTGAATTTAGCTTCGTCTGTCCAAATGATATTGTCCAAAAAAAAAGTTTCCTTGCGTTCAAGTTATAATGAATTTAATTCACAGAATGTCACTCGTCTTGGAAAATCAGTTTCTTTAAATGATGGACTTTGGTAAATTTGTATGTTTTTCAACGCCGTCATAGTCAACTAAGAGTAACTGAACTTAAAATCTGCAGCAAAATCGCCATATAAAAATAATAAATCAGCAACTAAAAATTTTTGGGATATAGAACCTTACACAAACTTACCCTTATTTTTAATGCTAAATAAGAAATAATTACAAAAGTTGGGTGTTTCCATTTGGAAATCTAGACTTTTGCAGTTTTTTCAATTTCATTTTTACTTTTATTTTTTAAACACCCATAGTTACCAAAATATTATAAAAAAATCTATTAAAGCAGGTTCTTTATAACAAGAAATCCCACTTACATTAAATAAATAGGGCTTCTTTAGAAAAAAAAATGATAATTTTTTTAAGGCTTGTAAACGTCATTTTTGACATTAAAATTCAAATATGTCAAAAACGCTTAGATATACATAGGTATAGGACATGGTATACAAAATCTGTCTAGAATCTTGCGTAGAATGCAAAAGTGTAATAATATATAGGGTGTTCTATTTAAAATAATCAAGTTGACACTTCCGGTATAACCGAAAGTGCCACCATTATGAAAATATTTTATCCCGGTCGCCTTCATCAACATAAGCATACTGTCAAATTTTCAAAATTTTCCTGTGTATAGATATATATAGATCGAAGCGGTTCCCGGTGGGACACCCTGTATAAGCGTAGTTCTCTCGTATCGCCAGAGAAACGATGCGAACCATAGATGCGTTGATAGGAATAACAGCACCACAGCATATGCATTATCATAGCGACTTCAGTATAAAATAAAAATCCTCGTCAACAACCATGCGTAGACTAGCAGCAATACTCCAAACAGTCCAACATACGTCCTAGTCTTTGATGAATCCTTTAAAAGTTTCAACGATGCAGTTAATAAAAGCTTCCAATCCGGGAATGCCCCTGACAAAACTTGCCAAATGTAGTTACTAGGTACAACACGCGTTTATTAAATTTAAATTACTCTATGCCGAAATACAAGCTGCCAACCCAACAAACACTGATTGAGGGATTTTAAATGGGCCATTTAAGGTATTAATGGTTTATTGGTGTTGCAAATAAGCCAACTACGATTTATTTCTTAAAAGTGGTTGACCGTCATATTTTTGCCATTTAAGGAATATTTATGGTTGAATGCTGGCGACATTGCAATTTATTGCAATGTTGGTAATAATATGGCAATATATTGCCGGCAAAGAAACTTAAAATGGTTTAAGGTTGGTAAAAATTGAAGCCATCGTCTTTCATGCTATGTTGTGTTGTTTAAGGTTAGGTATGAACGACGATGTCAAATAAACTTATTAAATGGTCTTTTGCATCACCTCTTTTGCTTAAAAATTAACTTTTACCTATTGGTGTGCTTGTGTGCTTTTTTGTTTGACATATATTTGTTATTTATCTAAATTGTGAGTGTTTAGTGATAGTGATTGGGGAAGATAATAGTGATAGATTATAGTTGGTGAAATCAGATTTCAACATGTCTGTTAGATGTATCTTAGAATAATCTATAAATGTGGCAACATTCTCATGACGGCAAAAACTACATTGTCAATTTTCACACCAAATAAATAAGTTATTGCTGAAACTCAAAGGACATAACGTCGTATTATTTTTTCCCTTTTCCCGCGCATAATTTTAACAGGTTATGGGTCCAGCCCAAAATGTTTCGGTATTCGCAAGAGTATTGAAAAGTCGGAAAAACGAGTTATTTTGAGTGCTACAATGGCAGTGAACTATTTGAATAATATACCAAAGTTGTTGGGGCGTGAAAATTATTCAGATTGGGCTTTTGCAGTGGAAAACGTGTTTGTTTTAGAAGGATTGTCAAAGTGTGTTGATGGTTCTGAAACAGATACCGTTTTGGTGAGCAAAGCCAAGGCGAAGTTAATTTTGACAGTAGACCCTTCATTGTATATTCACGTGAAAGATACTAGTTCAGCCAAAGATGTCTGCGACAAGTTAAAACAACTTTATGAAGATTCAGGGTTTGCACGAAAAATCAGTTTGCTTCGTAAATTGATTTCGTTGAGACTGGATACTTGCGAATCCATGGAAACTTATATAAATGAAGTAATAGACACCTCGCAGAAGCTAGAAAGATGTGGTTTTAATTTAAGTCAGGAGTTAATTGGAAGTTTGATGCTTGCTGGTTTAACCGACAGATTTGAACCCATGGTGATCGCGATCGAACACGCAGGAATTGACATAACAGCAGATTCCATATAATCTAGATTATTGGATATGCATCTATGTGGCGCTGACAGTCAATCGGGAGGCGCGTTTGCGAGCAGAGGCGCTAGCTTTGGCAAAGGAAATAGAGGTGGCGGCACTAGAAAGGTCAAAAATAAAAATGATGTTACCTGCTATAAATGTAAAAAGTTAGGACATTTTATGAACCAGTGTCCAGAAAATAAGAAAGATAGAAACGCAGATAAGAAAAATGAACCTTCCAACGCATTTAATGCTGTTTTCCTTACTGGTAAATTTGACAAATCAGATTGGTACGTCGATTCAGGATGTAGTGTTCATCTTACTTCAAGAAAGGATTGGCTTAGAAATATAACAGAAGAAGTGCAACTGAAAGAAATTACAGTGGCTAATGACAATAAGCTTGCTATAGCATGTGCAGGTGATATCGACATCACTATAATAGCTGAGAATATGAAGCATTCAGTTACAGTTTGTAATGTTCTTTACGTGCCAAGGTTAATGACAAATTTGCTATCAGTAAGTCAACTAATTAAAAACAACAATAAAGTTATTTTTCATGTAAATGGTTGTGACATTTTATAACAGTAAAAATCAGCTGATTGCTACAGCGAGTTTAGTGGACAATGTTTATAAATTAATATTTGAGAAGCCACAGGTAAACATAGCAGTAAATTTAGCAATTTCTGGAGAAATTTGGCACAGTCGTTTTGGTCACTTAAACTATAAAGACTTAACCTTAATGAGAAATGGTCTTGTAGATGGATTTGAATGCAAAGGTACTTTAGTTAAAAGTAACTTTCACTTGTGTGAAGTTTGTTGTGAGGGCAAACAAGCTAGGTTGCCATTCAATCATAAAGGAAATAGAGCAAATTCAGTGTTCGAGATTATCCATGGAGATCTATGTGGTCCGATAGAAGTGACGCCCCTCGGAGGCTCGAGATACTTTCTGATCTTGGAAGATGACTTCACCAGAATGACTTTTGCTTATTTTCTTAAAAGTAAGGATGAAGCCTATGAACAATTTAGGGAGTTTAAGAACTATGTAGAGAATTAGAGAGGTAAAATAATTAAAATTTATGGTACTGATCAAGGTACTGAGTTTGATAGTAATCAGTTCAGAGATTATTATAAGCAACATGAAATTTTGCATCAGCAATCAAACGTTTATACTCCTCAGCAGAATGGTATGAGTGAACGAATGAATCGTATCATTGTAGAGAAAGCTCGTTGCCTGCTGTATGATGCAAAACTGGAAAAGTTTCTTTGGGCAGAAGCTGTGGCGACTGCAGTCTACCTCAGAAATCGTTCTACAGTCTCAGGGATTGAGAAGACTCCTTATGAATTATGGCACAATAAAAACCTGATGTAAGTGGAATAAGAATATTTGGAAGTAAGGCCATGATGCTAATCCCAAAAGAAAAAAAACAAAAATGGGATAAGAAGTCAAGAAAAATGATTTTAATTGGTTTTAGTGATAACATTAAGGGCTATAGGTTATATGATGTCGATGAAAAGAAAATTATAACGAGTAGAAATATTGTTATAGAAGAAACTGAAAGAGAATCTAATCAGACACTGTATGAACCACAGGAACATGTAGTTTCAGTGGGGGCTAAAGCTGATCAGCCAGACATTTTCTTTGATCAGAATTCTACTGATTATGAATCACTTGATTCTAGCGATGAAGATTTTGTCATCGACATGCCTGAAGAACTACAAGAAAACACAGAAATTAGAAGGCCACAAAGAACAACCAAACCAAAACAGTTTGAGGACTACGTCACTTATGCTTGTGTGCAAGAATTGGGTTCAGGTGATGATCCAGTCAACGTGCAGGATGCCATGTCGAGAGCTGATACAGATTTATGGAAGAAGGCCATGTCTGAAGAAATCCAGTGTTTTGAAACCAATAATGCTTGGGAGTTGACAGATAGTTCACCATCTTCAACAGTTGTTCCATGCAAGTGGGTTTTCAAACGCAAAGTGAGTGAGTGTGATGAAGTGAAATATCGCGCATGTTTAGTTGCAAAAGGTTGTGCTCTGAAAGCCGGTATAGATTATGGTGAAGTGTTCTCGCCAGTTGTAAGACACTCCACTCTAAGACTGTTGATTGCGTTAGCAGTAAGATTAGATTTAAAAATAACGCATCTTGACGTAAAGACTGCCTTTTTAAGTTGTGTACTTGAACAGCCAGTTTATATGAAGCAACCAGAAGGTTTCATTGTTAAAGATCTTGAAAATAAAGTATACCAATTCAAAAAAGCAGTATATGGATTAAAGCAATCCTCAAGGGCATGAAATGCTAAGGTGAATGAACTCTTGTCTATATTGGGCTATAATAAGTCAAAACATGAAGCTTGTTTGTTTATAAAAAAAGACAAGAATTTATTAACTTTGGTTGCTTTGTATGTAGACGATTTTTTTATTTTCTCAAATGATTGTAAAAATTTGGAAACTTTAAAGTCAAAATTAAGTTCAGAATTTGAGATAAAAGATCTAGGTGAAGCAAAGCAATGTCTGGGGGTTAAAATATCTAGAGATTATAAAAACAATATCATTTTATTGGATCAGGAGAGTTACATAGACCAAATTTTGAGAAATTTTGGAATGGAAAATTGTAAACCAGTAAATACTCCTATGGAGGTTAAAGTAAATGCAACAAAATTTTTTAAATCAGATATAGATTTAACCAGTGTACCTTATCAAAAACTTATTGGTAGTTTGATGTATTTGGCGGTGCTAACCAGGCCAGACATAGCTTTCGCTGTTAAGTATTTAAGCCAATTTAATAATAATTATTCGGAATATAATTGGCAGTGTGCAAAAAGAATACCTAGGGTATCTTAAAGGTAGGTACTAAACATTATAAATTAAAATTGTAAAGGGTATTGATAGTATTGTTAATTTAGACGGTTTTGTGGACTCTGATTGGGCCAATGATCATGATAGAAAATCATATAGTGGGTATCTGTTCAAACTTAGCTTTGAATCCTATGTTTCATAAAAGGTCGAAACATATTGATGTAAGATACCATTTTGTTAGAGAATGTGTCTCAAACAATTTAATAACTATTCATTATCAGCAAACTGATGAAATGGTAGCAGACATCATGACGAAGGGTTTGGCAAAAGTTAAACATTTTTATTTTGCTAAAAAGTTGGGTTTAATTATTTAAGATAGTGGGGTTGGATGTATCTTAGAATAATCTATAAATGTGGCAACATTGTCATCATAAATTAATATTAAACGGTGGTTATACAGTTTATACACTGAGAAAAGCTTCAGCAAGAAATTCTTTGCTAAGATTATTTTGGCTGTAATATTAAATTTTCCACCTACGATAACAAAATGAATATCTTATTGCAAAAGAAACAATTTACCTGAAAACTCTTTATACCCATTACAAAAATCTTTGCTTTTATAGAAAACTTACATTATAATAACAGCTAAGTATGTCTTTATAAAAAATTATTTTCTAGGACTACTATTTGCTTTGCTGAGAAAGTAATGCAGTTTGCTGCTTTTGAAAAAAAATCTTTATTAAAAAAATCTTTTCTAGCGCTCTAAAGAGTTTTTAAAGGGGTAGCCAAATATTTTGTTGGAATTGGGAAATTCGTAAAGTTGTTCGGTTCAAATCGGATTATTTCGTGGTGACAAATTCAGTCTGATTGGGCCAATTTTTATATTGCGCATCAGTCGTCCCGTTCCTGTCTTCGCATGTCTTCAGGTTTCATTTTTTCTGATATTTAGATGCTCGTTCGTTCAGGCCAGGAAAATGTTCGAAGAAATAAGAATGCATCCAAATGAAGAACTTCGGAGACTCACGGATTATAATCCAAATGAAGTATTAAATAAAATAGTGATAGTGAAAAGTTTGAAATAAGTTAAGTGTGAAATATTTAAATGAAATATATAAGTATAATGTTAATAATTAAGTTAATGTAGAAGTTATAATTACTAACCCATAAATCAAAAAAATGACTTACACGCCAAAACCAGCTACTGGCAGAGGCACCTCACACTATACACCAGTACACCACAAACAACACATAAATACACCAACATAGTAAGTCATATCAAAAATAATTAACCCTTTGAAATATTTAGAGATGATAAATTCCTGCATATGCGGTCAACGTATGCAGGTAGATCCAAAACAAAAACATGCCTCGGTATGGAGATGTGGAAAGATCAGTAAGACGTCTGGAGGTTTTTATAGGCCATTTCGGGCCCGGAAACTGAAAGAACGCGGGGAGTTTTAGTCGGTAGGCAATCCCTTCAGGATTGAATCCGACAGTACCTTGTCCCCACAAGGTCTCTTTGGAAGATCTCTCCTCGAAAAAAAAAAAGCTCGTTCCTTCATAAAGTAAAATCGTCGCATCGGTGGCTGTTGTTGGTGACCAGTATGACTCGACATTTGTCTCATTTTTTCCAATAAAAATTGTCTTGGCTCAAAAATGTTTCCAGTGTGCAGTGCTTTATTGGATTGTGATATCAATGACAGTGTAGATTTTTAATATCAGTGTTAAAAGACCAAAGTTATTTTAGTTTTATGTTAATATGTTTATGTTATGTGTTTAGTTTAACTGTTGTTTATTTAATAATAATTTTTGTGTGAGTCAAGTTTTAGAGAAAAGAAGATTAGTAGTTCTTTAGCAAATGCTATTCATAATAAAAGACAACTTACCAAAGTTTTAAACACAGTATGATTTTTAAAAGAAAGATTTTAAGAAATATCTCAAAAGTAAAATACTTTCTTTTTCTAAATAAAATACAATGTAATTATTATTTTCCCTAATATTCGGGCTAGATGCAGAAAAAAGTTTTTTCGGCATTCCCTTTTGGATATTTGTTTAAATTTAAAGTGAACAGATATTTTTTAATAAGATATGTTTTAACCATTCAAAGAAAAAAGCAGTAAAATATTATTGTTTTTTTAAGCAGCTAAAACTGAAACTATTTTTAGGTTATGAAGTGTTGTTTTTTGTTGTATTAAATAATAAAGAGAAAAATATTTTTTTTTAGTTTCAAATCTTTGACAACCTATTCAGACGTGGGGAGTTGCATGATATAAAATATGATGGAGTTACCTATAAAATAAGCTTTATACTATATTAAATTTTTGATATAGCATGGAAAATATTATTTTTAATAACACAATTTTAAATTAATCAAAATTTTTTTAAACTTACGTATCCAAAGTGAAAAAACTTGGTTTATATAAATGTGTTATTAAGCATAATATGTTCTCTAGAGTATATTAAAAATTCAACAAAATATACGGCTTCGTTTTTGGGCCACACCCCACATATTATAGCAAATAAGTGGTGCTGTCATAATAAACCACTTTACTATTATAGCGATGCTTAGTTGCTACCTTAGCTAAAAAAGAGTTTCTGAAGTAAGTAGGTACATTCTGACCCAGCAAAGTAACTTTCTTGAAATAAATAAAAAAATATTTTCAATAGCAAAATAGTTGATATTGAAAAAAAAATTCTTGTTTCAAAAACGATGCAGATGGCGTAGAAAAGTATCTTTATTGTTCTAGCAAAGTCTGTTTATAGCCGATGGTCAGTTACTTTGCTAATACAACATTTTTGTTTACTTAAGCTAAGTGATCATTCTTTATAAAGTGACTTTATTACGACAGCAAAGAAATTACAGCCAAATGGATTTTACTGTCTCAGGTAGTTTTTCTTTTGTCCCCTATGTTAGCATTTTTCTTTATAAGCGGTATAAAGATTTTTATAAGGACAGCAAAAATCTTCTCTCAGTGTATAAATCAATTTTATTTGTAGACGAATTTGGGTTTTTTTGGGTATCAACTGGATATCATGTAATTAAAATGGCTCAGAAACCTTGACAAAGTAAATTTACAAGTTTCAGATAAATTCTATTATGTGAATGTGAACAAGTAATTATATTTTTTTAGGTTGAATCCCTTAAACTATTGGGGGAAAAGATGCCTTTGACACCATACGGAGAATTTTAAGTAAGCTACTATTATAAATTGGGTATGGTTAAGGCTAAACTAACTTTAAAAATTGCATAAAGATTTTGTTTCTGGTGACAGGCAAAAGCACTTGCTACATTTTTTTTTAAATTTATAACCACATGGGTAACATTTTTTGAGAAGTAAATATTTTCTGTAGCATTAAAAAAAAAGTTTTGCTTTATTATTTTGGTATAATAAATGAACATTAAGAGGTAAAATTTCACATTCTTTTGTTACATACAAGATTAGTAGAAAGTACCAGGATGGATGATTATATTTTAAACCACTTTCGGCAGCTATATTATAAACCTAACGGCTAAATTTCCCTAAAAAAATTCTACGCATGGTAAAAAACAACGATATTTTTAGAATATTTCATTAGATTTTAGTATCAATTAGGTTCAATTTTTAGATAGGTAATCATCTTTTTCTACATTTTCCACTAGCTGTGTATATTTTTCTTGTTACCTGATGAAATTACCTACACTTTTAATTTAGCCTCTTTTTAAAAGTTAACATTTATATTTTTTAATGGATTTTACTAAATTTGGAATTTATTGAATACATCATTATACTGTTTTTTTTTCTATAAAAGGGTAGACAAAAAATATATGATCCCAAGAAGCACCACTTTATAGTTTTTTGGAATGGAAAAAATTATAATAATACTTATTAATTTACTGATTATTATTTTTTTCAGCTTATTAACCAAGGCATAGTAAAAATGTCGTTCTATAATATATCCCAACATTAATTAAACGAAATAATTAAACATAAATTGCGATTTAACTTTAAAAAGAGGCTATACTTGTGGCCTTTGGGACAGGGGCGGCGACTACATGGGTGCAAGGGGTCAGTTGCACCCAAAGAAAAACAATATGAAGCCTTTCCACCCTGGG
The DNA here is from genome assembly GCA_935413205.1 of Polydrusus cervinus. Classification (NCBI taxonomy): domain Eukaryota; kingdom Metazoa; phylum Arthropoda; class Insecta; order Coleoptera; family Curculionidae; genus Polydrusus; species Polydrusus cervinus. The sequence continues at coordinate 56,833,273 of OW284511.1, forward strand.
GCGATTTTCAGATCGCAGCCGCTTCCTGCAATACAATTGGTTTCGGTTTTCTTTTACTATCACGCACGACGGGGGTATTCTTGCTTCGTGCGGCTGCTTGTATTGGCAATATAGTGTATGTATATATGGTACTGAACTGTAAGTACCGTAGTGGACCTGGTTGTACCTAATTCATTACAAATACTAACTATACTTTTAAATAAATAATGCGTACAATATTTTTTGTTATGGATTAATATTGAAAATTGTCATTAATATTAGGTATATTTAATACAAAAGCATAAAATAAAAGTGTTAGTATAGTAAATTTAATCTTTTTTTTCGTGCATTAATAACGACATACAATAAATAAATATAAATATAATAAAATCAAACTTTACCGCTAAAGATATTTAAAAAATATAATTCCCTAATTTCGTCAAATCCTTGCCAAGGCTAAATAGTAACCAGTCGGATGGCACCTCTTAATTTTATATTGCCTACACTGAAAACTAGGCTTTCCTTGTATAAGAGAATTTTTCTTGTTACAAGAGAAAATTTCTTCGTTTGAGATACACGACTTAAAAAATCTTTAAATTTATCTGGAATGTATGTATATCTTTTGAAACGAAAGCTATTTCTCTTGTTTTAAGAACCTTAGAATTGTACTATTTAAGCAATTTATTTACAAGATATATGTATCTCTATATAAGATATTCATATTGATAAAAGATTTATATATCTCTAAATTTCTCGTCAAATCTTTATTTGAAGTAGAGGGACATTATTTTAAGTGTCTCACCCGATTGGCGACTTTCCCCATCGACCACAATAAAAACCCAATTATGTATTCCCTAATAGTTTTTGTGGAGGAGCCAAATTTGATGTCAAAAAAAAAATATGTTACAAATTTGACAGATACGACGCCATATTGAATTTTCTTAACTGGCAACCCTACTTTGTAGTAAGCCAGCTGCATTCGCTTGTTTGTTCCAACATTAAAAATGTATAATTGTCAACATCTATTTCCAGCCGTTCCGGAGATACGAGGCTTCGAAGTTGGTGATTTTGTTATCATCGAATTAACAGAAGCTTTAACCTTAAAAACTCAATTTTTTTGTGCAGATACGTAATTTTTATGGCAGAGCCACCCATGCTATTGTTATATATGTCAGATGTCAAAAAATGACAGTTACGACGCCATTTTGAATTTTTTTAAATGGCAACCCACATTTATAACTACGTCAGTGTATTGCATTTCGCGGTCCGATTTCAAAAATATATGGTTGTCGATATTTATTTCCAACAGTTACGGAAATACGACCGCATCAAAAACTGCATCGTTCGATTATGTCTTTTAAGTGTCTCACCCAATTGAAAAATAGAAGCTTTAACATTAAAAACTCAATTTTAGACATCTGACATATATGGCAATAGCCTGGGTGGCTCCGTCATAAAAAATTACGTATCTTCAAAAAAAATTGAGTTTTTAATGTTCAAGCTTTTATTTTTTAATGTGGTGAGACACTTAAAAGACATAATTGTACGATGCAGTTTTGGATGCGATCGTTTTTCGGTAAGGGTTGGAAATAAATATCGACAACTATATATTTTTGGAATTGGACCGCGAAATGCAATACACTAGTGTAGTTATAAATGTGGGTTGCCATTTAAAAAAATTCAAAATGGCGTCATAACTAATTTTTTGACATCTGACATATATGACAATAGCATGGGTGGCTCCGCCATAAAAAATTACGTATCTCCAAAAAATTAAGTTTTTAATGTTAAAGCTTCTGTTAATTCGATGATAACAAAATCACCAACTTCGAAGCCTCGTATCTCCGGAACAGCTGGAAATAGATGTTGACAATTATACATTTTTAATGTTGAAACAAATAAGCGAATGCAGCTGGCTTACTATAAAGTAGGGTTGCCATTTAATAAAATCCAATATGGTGACGTATCTGTCAAATTTGTAAACATCTATTTATTTTGACATCAAGTTTGGCTCCTACACAAAAACTATTAGGGAATACATAATTGGGTTTTTATTGTCGTCGATAGAAAAGTCGCCAATCGGGTGAGACACTTAAAAGAATGTCCCTGTACCTACTTATTCCATTAGCGGATAGGATTTAGATACAGAAGCATTCAAATTATGGCAGCCGAGCTGGCGTGATCAAGTTATATTCTTATGTATATTCCATGGAATAAGTTTAGAATTGTTCCTATAATCCAAAAATGTGATAAAATTTTGAAAATACGCACTCTTCTTATCAGCTATAACTGAAACTGGCGATCAAGTGGATCTGACCATCCTAACATTTCCCGTGACAAATTGCGATTTTTCTTGACCCAAATTACAAAAGAACTAAGCAGATTATTGATTTTTTTTTCGTCAATGGAAATGTGAAATCTATGTATGTATGTGTCAGAAAGTTATTTTTGTGTAGAGAAAGAAATCAAGAACATTAGGTATAAATAGGAACGTAAAACCAATTTTTTCCTAAATGATGGTTAAAAACACTGTAAAATAAGAGCACCTCTAAAACTATCCTTTAAAGGAATATTTAAAGGTAAAGTTAAGAACAAAACTTAATGATAATGTAAAGAATTACTATTTGTTACGAAAAATCGGTTAATTCAATAAATTTTAAAATGTTAGTTTGATTTAAAATAAATATTTTAAACAAACTGACACAAAAAAAAATTAAAATAAGTTTAAATTAAAAAAAGAAATAGGTTTAATTATTAAAGAACAATTTGGACAAAAAACATGATGAGAATCAATATTGCCTTATAAGTTTATATATCTTATATTTCTAGAAATATGAAATATTCAAATAACAGGTGTAACGCAAGCCACAAGTAAAAATGTTAAGCTATTTTTTGTTCTGCAGCATGTAGAACCTAATGCCGAAAATAGATTTTTAAAAAAATGTATAAAAAATTTAATCTTCTTCTTCTTCACTTCTTTATGGCGTCGGTTGCAGTTAGCGCCATTCGCCAAAATATTTCTCATATGTTGCAACTTTTCCGCGGTTACTGTATATAATAGAAAACAATATAAGAGAAACAGAATACCACCCTCCAGAGATCAGTCAGACGGGAGCGCGTCGATTGAAGTCCGCCACCTGCTTAAGCTTGCTTGGATGTTATAACATTGGTTAGGGGTTTCACATGTTGAGGGGGTATTTTGTTTAATTATTTACTGAGTTAATAATTGAAGAATTTAATGCCATAGAAAATTTTATTTATTTAATTTTTTTAGTTAGATTTAGTCAAAAGGTCCATTTTAATATTAATAATTATCAAATTCTTGATTATTAAAGAAATTATAAAAATAAATTATTCGTAATGAAAAAAAACATAAATTCACTTTATTTTAGAACTGATACCTACATCTAAGTATAATAATTCGGCAAAATGCAAATTTTCATTATTATACTTAATTGCAGTTACTTGGATTAAGTAAGGTAGGTAGTAAGTACAACAACGATAGTGAAATAATTGGAAAAAACTAAACTACCTATTTTTCTTGTGAGTCTTCAAATTTTAGAACATTGCAAAGTGGGTGATTAATTTATTTTTAACTTAGTGAGTGACTCACAGAGAAATAAATTAATAAAATAATTTTGTGACTTAGTAGAAATTATATAACTGAAAAAAAATCACAATTTCCTTCAAATATGTTGGAAAATATTATATCGAACGACTACTAATGCATGTAAATCGTTTTATTCAGAGTTTAATGATAGTTTCCATCACCATTACCATCCCAACATGCTAAAGTTTGTAGGTAGGGGACACCGGGGCGCAACGGGGTACCGGGGCAGAACGGTATTGGCTTCAAATTTCCCGCTCCCAGCGACGGATATTGCTAGCGCCCTCTGCTATCATTTACTAGAGCGCCACGCATCATTCGACCACAACAATCAGTTGATTGCAAACCGCTGAAAGTGTTTTCGACCCAACGTGATAAAATTGTGTGTGTTCGTATAACTTTTCGGCATTTTTAACACAAAGTAAGTTAACTGTTTGTTTGTTTTGAGGCTTGTTGTTTACTTCACCGTATACGGCATGTTTTTAAGTATCTTTTCACATAATATACTTCAAGATATAGGTAAAGATGTCTGGTGAAATGTTATGTTTTGTTATTAAAAGTATCTGGGGCAGAATGGGGTGGGGCGGAATGGGGCGTACCCCGTTCTGCCCCGGCTATATTCAACAATCTAAATTTCAGTTTTTGTTATTTTCAGATGGTTCGCAACTATGTTAAAAAGACCGTTAGACAGCAGTGGAGTACTGAATCAATGGAACTAGCAGTAGAGGCGGTAATCAGAGGCGTAATGGGCTACAAAAAAGCGTCAGAGCAGTTTGAAGTTCCGCATACTACACTAGCAAGATATGTAAAAAAGCGCAAGGATGATCCAAATTCTGTGGTTGACAAAACAACTGGCAAGTATCAATGTGTTTTTACTGAAAATCAAGAGATAGAACTCGTTTCGTATTTAAAGGATATGCAAAAGAGACTCTTTGGTTTAACAATTAAAGAACTAAGAAGGTTGGCCTATCAACTGGCGGTTCGAAATGGTTGTAGGCATCCATTTAATAACGAGACAGAAATTACAGGGGAAGATTGGGCATATGGTTTCATGAGACGCCATCCGGAATTAAGCTTGAGAAAGCCCGAAGCTACTTCGGGAGCGCGTGCAATGGGGTTCAACAGAGTAGCAGTCGCTCAGTTTTTTACATTGTTAAATCAAGTCATTGATGAAAACAATATTACTGGGGAAAGAATTTATAATTGCGACGAGACCGGTATTACGGTAATTCCAAAGCAACATTCCAGAATTATTGCAAATAGAGGACAACGTCAAGTGGGCGTATTGACTTCTGCTGAGCGTGGTAATACGATAACGGCCGAAATTTGTTGTTCTGCTTCTGGGAATTATATGCCTCCAATGTTGATTTTTCCCAGGAAAAAGAAACAACAAGAATTTGAAATAGGTTTAACGCCTGGTGGCTGGGCTGAGGTTAATGACTCTGGATGGATGACTGTAGAAGTGTTTTTAAAGTGGTTTACAAAGTTCATTGCGTTCTCTAATGCAAAGAAAGATACTCCTGTCCTTTTACTATTTGATGGGCATGCATCACACACCAAAAATCTCGAAGTAGTCGATCTAGCTCGTGAAAATGGCGTTATTTTATTGTGCTTTCCACCTCACTGTTCGCACAGACTCCAGCCTTTAGATGTGGCGTTTATGAAACCTTTGAGTCTGTATTACGAAGATGAAGTGCGAAAATGGTTGCGGTCACACCCAGGTAAAGTCGTTACTTTATTCCAAATATCAACCTTATTTGGGCAAGCCTTTGTTAATGCTGCCAATATGAAAACTGCGCTAAAAGGTTTCGAGAAAACGGGTATTTGGCCAAGAAATGAGGGTATCTTCAGTGATGATGACTTTTTACCAGCCGAGACAACTAATATTCCCATGGCTGAAACCGCTTCTGAGCATAAAACACAAGCTGGTCCTACTCCAGTCAATGGGCTTGAAACACAAGCCGATCCTACTCCAGTCAATGAGTCTGACGCACCAGCTGATCCTACACTCGATGAGCCTCCAGAAAATAGGGATTCCTCAACCCCACCTCCCAAACTCACGATGAAAAATAAAGCCCAAAGTCTAAATAACCCTCTACCCCAGTGTTCCTGGATGCCTGATCCTGCTAATGCACCAATAAAATCACCTAACAGCTCCAGTTTTCCAGCAATTTCACCAACAGTTATTATGCCAATACCGAAAGTAAATGCGACCGTTAAACGAGTGCAAAGAAAAAGAGGCAAAACCGCTATTCTTACATCGTCTCCTTATCAAAAAGAACTGGCCGAAGCATTAATGAGAACAAATCAAGTTAAGGAAGCACAAAAAAATAAAGTTAAAAAGAATTTGTCTGGTCAGAAACAAAAGAAAGGAACAGAGAAGATGTCTATGCCAAAAAAGCAAAAGATGGAAGTTATAGAAAGCTCTGAGTCTGAAGAGGAAGAAGACACCTTGTGTTTATACTGCAATGATAACTATTCAACTTCATCTGAAGGTTGGATTTCATGCCTTCAATGCAAAAAGTGGGCTCACAACTCTTGTGCGGGGATAGACAGTGACGACGACGAGTCTGTACTGGTTTGTGAACTCTGTAAGCCCGGTAATCGTAAGTACCCCATCCCGCCCCGTAGGCGGGGCAGAATGGAGTAAAATACCATTTTTTTTGTATTTAGAGAAAAAAAAAACTCTGAAGATTTTCTGTTTATTTCTTGTTTGTATTCTGTTCCAAATAGTTTAATAAATCGTTCTACATTTTTTTTAATTTGTACCACGTTTATACCCTCCCCCACAAAATAATTAACGTTAGATACCCCGTTCCGCCCCGGTCTCCCCTACAGGGACATCATTTAAGTGTCTCACCCGATTGGCGACTTTGCTATCGACCACAATACAAAACAATTATGTATTCCCTAATAGCTTTTGAAGAAGCCAAATTTGATGTCAAAAAAATCTATGTTTACAAATTTGACAGATACGACGTCAAATTAGATTTTCTTAAACGGCAACCCTACCTTATAGTAAGCCAGCTGCATACGCTTATTTGTTCCAACATTAAAAATGTATAATTGTCAATATTTATTTTCAGCCGTTCCGGAGATACGAGGCTTTGAAGTTGGTGATTTTGTTATCATCGAATTAACAGAAGCATTGAGATTAGACACTCAATTCTTTCTGGAGATACGTAATTTTTTATGGCGGAGCCACCCATGCTATTGTCATATATATCAGATGTCAAAAAATTACAAATACTACGTCATTTTGAATATTCCTAAATAGCAACCCACATTTATAACTACATCAATGTATTGCATTTCGCGGTCCGATTTCAAAAATATATAGTTGTCGATATTTATTTCCAACACTTACGAATATACGACCGCATCAAAAACGCATTTTTTCACGGGGTGAGATACTTAAAGGGGGTGTGCGCCAAAAAACAACTTTATTTAAAAAAATAAAAAAAAAACTAAGAATAATAGTCCAAACCGCACCCTTCTATCGCAAATAATAACGGAGATATGCCTCTTCAAAGATGTCATATTTCAGCGCGTGACGTCACAAAAGCATGGCACTGCATAAATCAGTATAGTGCATGGAATTTACGTAAGTTTTATCGCTTAGTATTCGTCGGGTTGTTAACCTCCATATTGTTCACTGTCAAAAATCCCTTTTATTGGCGTATTTAGGGGAGGGCTGCCAGACTGAAGCCCCCCCCCCCCCCCCCCCAGCGGCGGCGCCAGGGGGTGGGGGGGCAGGGGCACTGGCCCACCCTAGAAACATGAGTGCCCCCCCAAAATTGATGACGTTGTAGAGAGCGTCGGGAGGCCGGCGACTTTTTTTTTTTGTAGAAATCACTTTTGATTTGGATAGTGTCCACCTAAAAATCATCGCGCCCATTTGTGCCCTCCCATTTCAAAAATCCTAGCGCCGCCACTGCTCCCCTGCTCCCCCCCCCCCCCCCGAGCCTAGGAGCTCGGGTCTAAAAGTCTAATTGCAACCTAATTCCTCGTCTCACGCTTGGATTCCTAATTTAAATTTTCTTCTGACATTAGTGAGAGTGAATCTGAAGTGCTGGAAAATATTGAGAAACCAGGGCAATTACCGCCTTATTGACACTTTTAAAGTTTTGTGGTGTTTGCAATTTTCCCATTACACAAACGCACTCTTTTGCAGTCGGCATTAATACGCAGCCCGAGCATTTACACCAATTTACTTTATTTTTTACTTATTGGTATGTTTGACTGCTCGATTTTCTTCTACCATTCGTTTAAGCTCATTTTTACTAAACTTCAAAACCAAAAGCCATTGCACAAATACTAGCACTCCTTAATAATAAATAAAACTTTCCACAATAAATTGGGCACAGGGCCGCGTTAAGGCAAATTGGTACCCTAGGCATATTCTTTTTGGCGCCCTCCTGTAAACAAATCAGCCCGATCAGTGCACTAATGCAAGATGTGTATTTAATTTTCATTTTTTATATTTTCGGATAGTATCTATTTTCATTAAAAATTTTGCCGCCCTCCATCAACCTGCCGCCCGCTAGGCAGCTGCCTTTCTTGCCTAATGGATAAATCGGCCCTGATTGGGCACAGACTGGAACAAGTCGGTACGAAATAAAGAATATCTATTGCCACGGTGCGAGGAAACAATGTACAGAGCGCCGCTGGCCGAAGCTTTTGTGACGTCACGCCATCGACGCGTAAAACTTTAACCCGCTATTTCTCAACAATGGTAAGTCGTAGAATAACGAGGTTTGAACCGTTATTCTTAGATTGTTTTGTACTAAAACTTTAATTTTTGGCGCACACCCCCATTAAAAGACATAATCGAACGATGCAGTTTTTGATGCGGTCGTATTTTCGTAAGGGTTGGAAATAAATATCGACAACTATATATTTTTAAAATCGGACTGCGAAATGCAATACACTGATGTAGTTATAAATGTAGGTTGTCATTTAATAATATTCAAAATGGCGTCGTATTTGTCATTTTTTGACATCTGACATATATGACAATAGCATATGTGGCTCCGCCATAAAAAATTACGCATCTCCAAAAAAAATATTGAGTTTCTAATCTCAACGCTTCTGTTATTTCGATGATAACAAAATCACCAACTTCGAAGCCTCGTCTCTCCGGAACGGCTGAAAATAAATATTGACAATTATACATTTTTAATGTTGGAACAAATAAGCGAATGTAGCTGGCTTACTATAAGGTAGGGTTGCCATTTAAGAAAATCCAAAATGGCGTCGTATCTGTCAAATTTGTAAACATAGAGTTTTTTTGACATCAAATTTGGCTTCGTCACTAAAAGCTATTAGGGAATACATAATTGTTTTTTTTATTGTGGTCGATAGCAAAGTCGCCAATCGGGTGAGCCACTTAAAATAATGTCCCTGTACATATATTGATACGTTTTTAAATCGAAATACCTACATAGTAAAACTGTAACCGCTCACAAATTTCCGATAGCTTTTTAGCAATTCCTTTAGTGCATACAGCTTTTAAAATTTTGAATAGAATGGACTTATTAGAATAAGCAAAACTTAGTTTTACTGTCTTTAAGTATTTACCTATAAACCAACTAAAAACTATTGCTGGGTTGCATAAAAGATTTAAACAATAATTAACTAAACAGGCTACTTTAATATAGGAAGTAAATAATCTGTTTTAATTAGTGATGTAAAAAAATCGTTTTTTGACCACCTGAAAAAAATGTTTTCTTTCATAAAGGCATCATTGAAAAATCCCATTTTTTGATAACTTTGATAGAATGATAGGTTCTATTTTATGTTCCTGTTCAGTAAACCAAAGAGCATAGAGCATATAATAGTATACTAAAACAAGTTTTATAAGACAAATTTTAGATCACGCGTTGGTTTAGGACACGAGCCGCGTAGCGGGGAGTGTCCTAATTAGACGAGTGCTCTAAAATTTTTCTTATGGAACTAATATTTTATTATACTTTTTCTATTTGGGTCATTTTTAAGGAAATTCAAATAAAAATGTAGTTAACAGTTTCCAGTCAACATTTTTATTTTTTTTGAGGTTGGCAACACTATGTTACAGAAAAAACAATTGGGCACATCCGCCATTATTTAAAAAGTAATAAGTCATATTTTTAATAAATTGTTATTTTTCGTTGTATTGAATCATTAAATCAGTAGTAAAAATAAATAAAAATGAGCCAAGACGGAAAACATACCCCACCAGAACTACGAGAAATCGCGGAAAATAATTTAAATAATCTCTTACCGCAGAAATTTTGCAAAGTCTATCAAAAAGAATATGCAGATTTTGAGCTATGGCGTGAACAAAATAGTGTAAAAGATATATCAGAAAATGTCCTGATAGCATTTTTTAACAAAGAAAGTAAAATTAAAAAGGCTTCATCGATGTGGTCCAAATATTCAATGTTAAGAAGTTGTTTAAATATATATAGAAATATTGATATATCGAAATATAAAAAATTACAGGCATATTTAAAAAGGCTTTCGGAGGGTTACACGCCAAAAAAATTAAAAAATTTTAGAGATTGAAGAAATTAATCGCTTCATTGGACAAGCTGATGATAAAATATATCTAGCAATCAAAGTAAGTATTGCATTAAATAAGAATGTAATTAACAAGATTAAAATAGTTTCTAAGATTTTTGTTGCAAAAAAACTTCCTCAGCATTAGCAACGACATACGTTTATCTTAAACAAAAATATAATATGATAGGAAAAATATAATAGATCTCGACAAAAAAAACTCACCCATAATAAATGTAGTTGATCTTATATATATCTACATTTTAGGTTATTCTTTTAATGGGCTATAATGGTGCCTGCCGCAGAGAAGAAATTACAAATATGTCAGTAGACGACAGGGGCGGATGGGCCGGTTGGGAAACCGGGAGATTTCCCGAAGGGCCGGATGCCTTAGGACCAAAATGGGCCGGCCGGCCCTGGACGATGATAGTAAAAACAACGAACAGCGGCAGGGCCGGGCCGCCCAACGGCATCATATAATGTGCTTGTGTCATGAGCATGACTCTATGACTTACTTGAATTTCACTAACCTAAACTAAGTACCATTGATTTTAAATGTTATATTAAAAACCCAACCCGATAATTTATTATTCGTAATGTATAAAAAGTCTTAATAGTGAAAGAAGTTGTTTCAAGAAAAGGTCGTAAATTATATTTTAATCTCCATTTTTGTAGTATCCTAGAAGTTATTGACAGTTACAGAGTTAAAAGTTTCGTTATAGGTAACGGTTAACATACAGAGAAACTGAAAAACATATTGACCTGACTAGACATTGGTTTTTTATATTTAGGTAAGGTCCATCACTGGCACGCGGACTCTCAGTCCACTATATCGTCAAGTATCGCTTAGTATAGTCTCGTGGTTATCAATACGTAGGAATCAACTGATTGCTTTAAATTAATTTCTAAATTTTTTGCAAATAACTTTCTTCCTTTTTAGAAGTTGATCTTATATGATATGGCATTATAGTAACTTTGTTAAAGTTTTTTTTTACATAAGTAAATAATAGTATAATATAGTATAGTGTTTTGTGCTTAAAATAAATAAATATACATAAACCACAGTCGCATTTTCTAGGCTATGTTGTTTCTGGTTCACAGAAGAGAAAAGGGATTAGTCTGATGCACAGAACATGGACTTTTAGTATGGTGTGCCATGAATTTCAAAACGGTATTGTGTTGTTACCAACAGGAAGAAAATAAAATATGCGTGTTTAAAATGAATAAAATAATTGCTTATGCAACCCAATGGAAACCCATAATAAAGACTTTATGGTTCCCAAATAGAAAAAGAGTATTTACTGTTGTTACTGTATGTTATAGTTTACCCTTTTTCTTTATAAGTTGATGGTTTATGTTTTTTTTTCATTTACATCACTAGTTCAAATGTCTGCCTAATTAATTAATATATTTGGGCCAACCCGACATATCTACCTCTTTTACATTTTTTATCCTTTATAATTTAGAAAATTTAACCACCTCAGTACATTTATAATCGTTTTTGCCAAAAATATTGTTTTGTCATATTTTAACATAAAAATATAATATAATTAATCATTTTATCACTAAAACGTAGCAATAAGGCTATTGAAGTCCCTAAACAATTTTGTCCAGGTATATTATTGGTATTTGGGACCTATGTGTTACGGCTTAAATACCTTAGTTCGAAGAAGTCGGTTTAGGTAAGCCCATTAAAAATTGAACACTCGGATGCACCTGGGGATTTGGTCACAATTTATTTTTAAAGTAGTTTTAGTAAAGCCGCCAAAATGTCTATAGATATTTTTCCTAGAATTGCACTTATAGTAAAATTTAGTTTCTACTTTACAGCCCGTTTTTTGTTACGTGGGTTATTAATTATTAAACAAAATCTGTATGTACCTACTTCTCTTTCACATTTCCGCAATAGTAATATTAATATATCTTTTTGTGTACTATACATCATTTTTATTTATACAAACTTTCTAATAAAATTACAAATAACATTTTGTAAGCTTCAGTGGCGTTTTTAAGGGGGGGGGGGGGGGGGGGGGGCTTCTGACCGAGGAGTATTTCAAAACCTAAGCATTTGCACCAAAAACTGCTCTTAGATCTACGCTCCTAAAATACATGATTTCTGAAAAAGTTATGAATTTTGCCGTAGTGAGCGATATACATACGTCTTATGTTGAAATTTTGGATTGATACCAATATTCATATTTTTCACACATATAAAAAATGTTTTTTTTTTAAATAAAGAGCCAGGTAGGAAAATCAAAAAAAATAATAACATTTAAAAACAGATTTTAATAATTTAATTTTCGAAATTTAATAGTACTTACGTGAATTTTAAACGAACTTTGGGCGTAGCCCCGAAAATTTTCGCCTGCGGCGCTTTTTACCTTCTTCACTATGGTCTATTTCTTTTCGATTGCGAACGATGACAGAAAAAAAATTGCACAAAAATTCACCTAATTGGTTAAATCATGGACCAATTTACACTACATAAATGCATAGCCAACTTATTAAAGGTCTTTTTTTTAAATCACAGAAGAAGAATAAGAAATTTCAATTCGATTGATTTCTAGCAAATACATATATGCTAATTATAAACCTTTTAGCAATTAAAAATAACTTTTAGCTCTAGTTGTATTACGAAACAAACAATCTATTAACTTTCTGTACATAAAATCGGTTAATTTCACGTTTTTCTGCAATATAAAATAGTACCCAGATAGCACAAGCTGTCCATTGGACGTTCATAATTGGTCCAAAACATATCCAGGCAGTCCATGGACCATGGATAGAATCAGGTTATCCAATGGATATCCGTTGGTCGCATGTTTCTGGATATACTATTTTGGACATCCATTGGATATCCGAACAATGTCCATGCATGATTAAATAATTTCTATAAATTATAATATAATATTAAATACACTTATTAAGTAAAAGAGAATAACTGATTTTCATTGTAACTATTAAAATACCTATTTCAAGATTTTAGATGTAGTAGGTATAAGTTTCAAATTACTCATACGCAGAGCGTATATATATATATAATTGTGTATTTTGTTATCCTAGCGGTTTTAAACTGATAGCATAATTTATTTATTATTATGCTAAAGAAAACAAATGATATTAATAATTTAAAAGCTGCACAAAAGCCGTAAATCGGAAATTATACAAAAAACTCTGACGTCATAACCTGCAATTGATGTTCGCGAAAAACTGCATCCGTGCTCGTAGAAAAATGCCTAAATTCATAGTCTGTCATACTGTCATTGTTGTCAATTTTCCCGCATTCGTTTTTTACGACCTAACCTATAAAATTTGTATCTTCTCCTCGTGATTTTACAACCTTTTTCCTTTTATGTGTTTGAGTTTGGTTGGACGTGGTGTGAATTAAAGAGCTGATAAATATACTGTTTAATTTTCCCATAAAAGAACAAGAAGAACTAGAAGAAGTTGAGATTTACCTTCAAAATGAACAAAAATTTAAACAAGCTGTAAGTTTTAAAACAATTTTAACATTATTATGTTTTTTTATACGAATAAACAGCACAGTAAAAAAGGTTTTTAAATTTTAGGCAAAACAACTGGCTAAGCTTGGAGGGAAAGACGTGTATGATTTTGTCAGAAGATGTTTTCAGGAAACCATAAATGATTACTTATCCAAACAATTTACATTTGATGGTACCAAAGAAAAATACCCATTTCGTACTACTAGATTATGCTCCCTTATTATTGGTAAGATCATTAAATAAACTTCATGCGTAAAGTCCTATAAAAAAAATTATAAAATTCTTAGGTTAAGGGTTGCTTTTTAAATTTTACTCTATATAATACCGTTTAGAACCACGTAAATGGTTGCTATACCTGAATATTCTGTACGTATATTACATTTATTTTTTTTTCAGCTGCTTCAGAAAAGTATGGAGCTGGTGATCAGAAACTTATAGAGGCAGCCATTAGAAAATGGCTGCGAAGGGCTAATGAAAGGAGCAAAAATAAAGAGCATCCATCATTAAAATAATTTTTTTTAACATGTTTGTACTAAATAATAAATATTAACATATTTTGAGCAGAATTATTCAGACTTTAAATTTATTTTGTGACCGGACTTGAAATTATCTACAACAATTGGTATTCTCTATAATGGTGTACTTTATGAAGTACATAATAAGTAATGTCAAGTGGTTATATTAGAAAAAATTGAAAAACCTTCAAAAAGTGTTTCTACTTTTTCGCTTTATAGTATATATAGTGGCTTATAAAATATATACGATTCTTTTTTACTTTACAAAATGTTACCAGTATAAACATCAATTTTGCTGCGGATAAAAGAAATCTTTAAAAACAAACACTGCAGCTTTTTACAGGTATGTCATTTTTTCTGAGAAATAATTAAATTTAAAAGTTTTCTTTATGTTAAATTGTCATAGAAAACAATTTAATATGTTATATTAAAAGTAGAATGCAGTGTCCTTTTAATGTCCATAACCTGTCCCAAGAGTATCCATGTATGGACAAAATATGGTATCCAAAATGATGTCCACAAGTGTGTCATTCGTATAGTCCAATGGAATTCCATTGGATGTTAGGGGATTAAATAATGGACGTCCAGTGGACAGCCAGTATGTCCAGTTGTGGATATCCATAGGGCGTCCAATGGATCCAATTGTGCTGTTTGGGTAAACCTATGCCTACTTTGTGTTAAAGCAAAAAGGATGCCCGATTTATCGACAAAATATAGAAGGACATGCCAAATGCCAAACATTGTGACATAACCTAGAAATTCATCTTCTTAAAGGCCGCTTTACAGTTTGCAATTTTTCTTTCACGCAAGTTGTCTTGCATCAATTAATATTGCGGCAATAAAAATTTCACTTCGTTTTACAGCGTGCAATGACTTGCCAAGATCGTAGGTGATGTACCACTTGCCAACCATTAAAATAAAAATACATTTGGTTAGGACTTACCGGCGCTTTTTGTGCATTCATTTTAACAAAACATCATTACAGGACATGAAAGCAAGCCAACAAAAACAAAACGTACCCGCTATAGGTTAGAAAAAACATAAATAAATGTCAGGGATTTTTATATTTAGTTTGGTGTCTCATAAATCACCAGAAAATCCTCAGAATTGCGCTTGCAATGGCAATAAAAATACGGTCCAAGTGATATTTCTTGCAAGCAATACAAATTGCGCCAGCTGATCATTAGCCTCGTTCTGCGCATACTCCCGGGCAATCTTTTCTTGCGTGAAAGAAAAATTGCAAACTGTAAAGCGGCCTTAGTTAATTTAAAATTCTAACCGCTATAAACAGTAAACAACAAAATGTCAGTTATGATGACGTAAATCCCTAACCTTACTTTTTCAACTTGTCAAAAATGAAAATTCTTGCATTTTTTTTATGGGAAAACAGGTTTCTCTCGTCGTTCGCAATCGAAAAGAAATATACCATATTATGAAATACAGTAGTTCCGACTGTCCCTTCCTTCAGAAAAAAAATGTCCTACTTACGCCCATTAAACCACCCCCCAAGCATATTTTCTGGCTACGCCACTGATAAGGTTCATATTATGTGATCTACGTGGATATATACGAGCCAAAGTAACCCATGGCAAAAAATATGATCCAAAATAAAGGGAAATATTTTTCCGATGTTATCGACTTCGACGAAGGGGAGCAAACCTTCGACTATTGAAATATCTTATACCCTGTCCTTGTCTTAAGAGAGATTATAGAAACCCCTTCTACACCGGCCAAATTTTACACGTTGCGTTGTGCGTCGTTTTATGATATGATGGTAAAATATGTATTTTGGTAATAAACAAAATGTTTTAGTTATTGAAGTATTTTTTAATGATGGTAATTGTATAGCAGTAGTAGCAAGCCCCACAAAATCAACCTTTTGACAATCCGAGATTGCCCACAACCTTCAAACAATTTTAAATAATAAATTAATATTTGTTTCCTATTTTATAACAACGTTTTGATCTGGCTATCTCGGTTTAAATTTTAGTAGAAAAATTACGCATTTTAAAATATTTTGTAAAAGGTAAAATTTATGTTTTCTCGTCAATTTTTAAAAATTGCCAATTCCTATGTTCTCCCAATTTCAGCGGGTGTGAAGTAAACTATAGGTTGACAATTTTATATGCTATTTTAAAAGAAATTTACCTAAACCGTTTTTGCTCCTTAATGTTGTCATTGTCAAGTGGTATTTTTTACCTATGGCACATAATATTGTTGTTTGTATGCATATAGGCATCATAATAAATAGGTTTCGTAACTATGTGCCCCATATGGACGCCCGAGGGATCGAAAATAAATAATTTTTTATACGGGATAATGTTTATAATCATTTAAATTCGTAAACATGGTTTTTAAAGGTACGAGATAATGTGCATAATACCAAAAATCACTTACCAAGTAAATATTACAATCCTGAAAGTTTTTTGCCAAACAAATGAACCCTAGTGAACATTCATTTCCTTGTGCCTCGTTCGAACCGGTGAAATACATTTTTATATAGAAAAAACGACTTATTGACAACTAACGATTTAATGCTTGCATAATTAAAATATCACTCAGGGTGTTATGGAATTGCCTTAGTATATTTTAACCCGTAAAAATCATCATCAAATCATTGTATGTAAACATTCAAAGAAAAATTATTTTTAAATGTCGCTTTGTAAATGAGAAAATTCACCATTTGTGTTTTTGAACCCGACGCCTTCACTGCCTTACCCACGCGAGTGTGTTTTGATTTTGAACTGTCAAATTAAAAGAGGAAGGTCAGTGATTTTACAATATTGAATGACAGTGACCTAATAAGAGTTCACTCAGCCCGGTGAAACTTCTTATGGGCGGGATAGAAGCTAGAGTAGTAAGACCTCCAGACTTTTTTAAGTTAGGACCTACGTTTATCCCCATCAGTTATATCTCAATATTACACCTACGTAGTTATTTTTACAAAGAGAGCTACGGCAAACTAACTTGGTCTGACTATATTTGTCTCTTTTTACATCGAATGGAGATAACTTGATGCAGACAGAGATAGGTACTTGACATGAATAGCACGACCTGTTAGACGACACGACCTGTTAAATTATTTTACAACCTAACTTCCCTGTTGAGCACAAATCATTGACATTTGTAATGTCAATGTCAATGGCACAAAGGGAATTGCCCCTTTTTCTTTCTTCATAGCTGAAAATCAGACCAAGCTGTTTGATATTCTTATAATATTATCTTTAATTTTCTAATCTTTTTACCAAAAGGACCGTTTTCTTTTTGTTGCAGGTAAGTAAATCGTAATTTGAACATTTCTTTAGTTATTTTTATTCGTTATTTATTACATTAGTTTACCTACTTGTTGCAAAAATAATTATACATACAAAATATATTTTTTTTGCTATTCAATTATTTAGACCATTAGGAAATTTTAACTCTGTCGAGTGTTGTAGTAAGTAATGCATTAATTTTTTTGTTTTATATTCTTTTAGGTTGGCTATTTCAAGAAGTACCTATACGTGAATCTTTGATGATTATGTATGTGGCATAAATAAATGTTTAGTACACGGGAGCCACTACAGCTGGTACTGTAGGTTAATCTGGGAAAGTAAGTACATTTTGGGAATATAAAGAAAAAACAGATCCTCATGTGGGTAAATAATGTAGTTTTTTACATAGTTATAGCAGTGGTATAGTTTTTTTTCCAACGAGGTAGGTACTGATCTTACCTATATTTCAATCGTAGTTTTCAATAAAATTAATTATAAGCTGATTTCTGAAGTTTTATTTCTATGATATTTATAGCTTAAAAATAAGAGGATTATTGTAAATAATTTGATGGCCTTAAATATGATTTTAAGGTTTTGTGTGCATAATTTTTTAAAATTGCCATATTTGAAAGTCGCGCCTATAGTCGAAAGGTTGTCCAGATGTTAAAAATTTTTGCACATAAAATTTTAAAATGATATTTACAGCCAACAAACTATTCAGAATCCTCATTTAATTTTCCAAGTATAGTTAAAATTAAATATTAGGTTTTTTAAGCTGTAAATATCATTGGCCGCCAAAATTTTAAAAATGGTCATATTTGAAAGTCCTGCCTATAGCCCAGAGGTTCCCTCCAGACCCGATGGTGGCTCTGTTTTGACGTTTCTTATGTCAAATTTTGCTTCGACCAATTAAAAGGTTTGTTTGTCTTCTTTCTATGTTTGTCTTCGTTGAGTTCACTTATCATACATCTCATGTCATTAGATATATTCAAACTTCTTGGAAATTAAAATTAAACATACCTGAGTAAAAATTCTTAAAAGCTGGCATAAAAACCATAATAAAATAAACATTTTTTTAAAATCCAATCTGCGATTCAAACTTTGAACATTAACCCGTATTTCACAACAAAACAACAGGTTATTTAAGCAAAGTTTTTTGTTTAATTAGTCCCTTCATATGGGGTCCTTGTGCAAACACTTGTTTTTCTTCATATTTATATATATATTTTTTCATTATTAAAATCTTAGAGCTGTTTTTTATTAAACCGAAACGCCGTTCCGAAACACTGGGCTCTTTTGTGTGAATCACATGTCGTGGTGGCGTGGAGTACATGTGTCAAATTGTCATTACAATTAACTACCGCTTGAACATGGCGCTTATTTTAAATTAATATTCGTTGAAAAACCGTTTAATGTTGCTGTCTGTTGTAATTTTGTGAAATTTTTTTGTAGACGCGAAAAACATATTACCTTTGTTAATCGGCGCTAAAAATTATTTTTTCTTTACTAAAATCATAGTTTTTTAATATTGATGTTGGTAAATGTGCTGGGAATGCACTAGTACAGTAAGGACAAGAATAAATCACAAAAAATGCTACGAAGGTTGCAGTCGACAAGGAGGTTATTTCAGATTTTATAGGAACGATCAAATTTTGCTCAAGAATCCCTTTTTCTGCTGTCATTTTTAGGTAAATATAACAATCGATTTCGAAATGCCAAGAACGGCTGCTGAACTAACTGATATAGTTTTATGTTACGGGACAGCAGTTAGACAAACACGGGTTTTGTACATGGAAAAATTTCCAAACCGGTAATTTGAAAGTCCGTACAAGAAATGCAAGCACGTTGGTAGTGAAAGAAGCTTTTCTAGATGCGGTAGAAAAAGATCCAACCTTAGGTAGGTACTCGGAACATAATCAGGCGAGTCCAACTTAAATTATGTTACATGGCTCACCCTTAAAGAAGAGATACTTCATCGGTATCACATTACAAAAGTTCAAAAGTTGGAATCAAGAGACTATCCTTTACAACAAGGATACTGCGAATAGTACGTACAGAAAAGTCAAGAAGAAGTAAATTGGTTCCGAAGAAAATTATTCACAGATAAACCTGGCTTTACCCGACATGGAATATTTAATCAGCATAATACCCGCATATGGAGTATGGAAAACCCTCATGCATGAATAGAAATGCATCACCAGAGGCAGTTATCCGTTAACATATGTGCTGGTATTATATACGACCATCTAATAAGACCTACCTAATATTCTACCAGAAAGACGGGGTTATTTAGCCTTCCTGCAAAACGACCTCCCGGAACTTTAAAGGCCTTTTTAGTTTAGATGCAAGTTTCAAGTGCAAGTGTTTGTTTTAAAACTTGCATCAGCTGATTAAAATGTAATCTTTAATCAGCTGATTTTCTCATTGAAAATGACTAGTTGCACTTACACAATGTAAAAAGGCCTTTAGAAAATGTTCCGTTGCCCTAGACCTCGTATTGTGACTCAACACTAAGAAGAACATTTTTCTAGAAGATGATTGGACAAAACCTCATCAAACGAAACGGAGAGGATATTCGACATGTTGCTTGGCCTCCACGATCTCCAGATCTTACACCATGCGATTTCTTTCTATGGAGTATCATGAAAGAACTAGTTTATGCAGACCCAATTGAAGATGTGGATCAGTTGCGTAATAAGGCATTCGAAGCAACCGAACGAATAAGAGAAAAAAAAATATTTCAAAGAGTTCGAGATCATATGCTTCGAAGCGCTCACGCTTTTATTGAAGCAAGGGGCCGACATTTTCAACATATTCCAATGTAAAAAAATAATAGAAATCATAATAAAATGTCTTAGGATGATTCTCCGGTTATAATCTACTGTGAAGACCACATTGTACAGAAATCAAGTTTCTTTTCTACTTTGTCTTGCTATAATTTACATCCTATCTTTAAGGGCAATCTATCACTTACAGGTGCTCGGCGTATAGACAGCATTTTATTTTAGAACTGGATAATCATCAAAATACTGAAATTTTTTCCCCAATGACATAATATTAGTGATAAATTTCCCTTAAAGCGCGTCTTTGCAAGAACCATAAATGATAAACGTGTAATTTTGGTGTGTGATTTAGTGCTTTGTGTACTTCGATAGTATCAAATTTGCTAGTGAAGTTTTAATAATCATGCAATCACAAAAAGCATATGTTTAAATTTAGTGTTTTAAAGTGATTCAGTATCTCATTCATTCTGATTAGTGTTGAAATTGTTAGTGAAGGAGTATTCTTGCCATCTTTAAACATTTGCATTTTAAAGTGTTCCAGCACTATTAATAATCTGTGGTAGTGTGCTTAAAGTGTTGTGTATAATATGTCGGTAAGGTTAAGGGGTTTTTAGTGGGTAGGCTGCAGGGTCTGCTCTAGGGGGGGGGGGGGGGGGGGCAACATGGGCCCCTGCCCAGGGCAGCAAGTTGGGAGAGCGGCATGAAAAATCTAAAAAACTCCATAAATTCCCGTTTTGCCTACATACGTTCCTACGAATATTTGAAGTTTGAACCATTCCAATTCCCAGTTAACAAAATTGATTTCCTTTGTTTTACCGTCTTATTTTTTAAACAGTGACAATTTCGATCAATCCCTTTTCTTTTTAATATTATAATAATATCAAACAATTCCGCGACAAAGCATGCCGAACAACGCCGGCACCGGTGCTTTTTTTGGCCATGGCGGCGTCGCAGCAAAGGACTTATTTTTTTAAACATAATATGTTTATTACGTGCATTTAGATTGCCTAAAAATTTTAATGTTTTTTCTTTGTTAGTATTTAGAATGTGCAATAAATACGCAATAAAAATACCTACTAATAAGTATTTTATTTTTTAAATTTAGAAAAAACACTTTTGAAATAATTTGCGAGACTAGGAAAAAGGCGGCAATTTTTTGTTTTGTCCAGGGCGGCGTTATTGCTAGAGCGGGCTCTGGTAGGCTGTTCGATCAGGAGACCCACAGTCCTATCACAAGTCTCATGGCTTGTGATGCACATAAGCTTATCCCCTCTCATAATGTGAAACTCTTGGTAAGTATAGGTACTTCCTATTTTTCATTGGGGCAACTTTTAACCTAAAATGTGTGAACCTGTTTCCTTTATGGTAGGCAAACTGTAAAACGAAATACCAAGGCAGCTGACAAAAACTAATGATTGATTAATTGTTTTCTTTATTTTATTTAGTTAAAAAGTGAACTGGTTAAAAATAATTTCTTGTTTACTAAACACAACAGCTGAAGTTCGCCTCAAAATTATATGTTTTATTTACTGAGCACCTGATGTTGACAGTTTGATATTTGGCAATCTTGTGAGATACATCTTTCTTACTTGCGAGGCTATGCTTCTCCCCGTATCTCTCACTCTTTGACATTGAGAAGTTCATGGCATTTCATCATTGGCATCGGGCTGATTTTAGGGGTCCTTACCCTACTTTTAAGATGGTTGATTTAAAAATAACAAACCATGGAGTGTATTTCTATGACACCCAAGGAGTCCCCATTTAAATATAATCCCTGTATATCCTAAATCCTTTATCAAAAAATCATGTCGTTAATATAAAGCTTCATTATTACACGCATTAGTATCGGAAACACCTCGAACTTTAATGCACGAAGTTCTAATAATATAGAAATCTACCATGTAAATCTAAATTCTAGATTACGCTTTAAGTCAGATGTCATCGCATGACATCTTATCGCTTACTATAGTCACGCACGAGAAAAATTAGCGCCGCTAACGTAAATGACTTGAAAAGTGCTACGAACATGCGTTTTTACACTCCGAATAATTCATAGGCTCTGACTTATCTCTCCCCAAAATCATAGACTTTTAGCTAAGTCATTAGGAAACGACGTAATTATGTGATTAAAGAACGTGTTAACGTAAAACTGCACACTGAACCTAATAGGATAGGATTTAATACAGCCTGATGACAGTTGGTGTAAAAATTATTGTCGCGTGTCCGCATATCTATAAAAATATATATTATAATTTCGCTGTTGATCATAGGTTGTGATCAGTGGCGACTAACGTCCTAAAATTTGGGGGGCACAAATACACAATTTCAAGTTATAATAAGATAATGGAAAAAATAAAAAAGGCGTACCTACATTTTTTCATTGTTTTGATATGGTAAGTAGGTATAAGATAGATTTTTATGATAAAAGATTGTTAAAAGTATCTTATTTTTAGGTAAAAATTAAGAATATAGCTAATGCTAAACTAGTTTTGATATTTGATGTTGATAATAAAAGGTGTAGTTGGAAAGTTAATGCTAGACCAAGTACAAGGGCGTGTCTAGTTTCGTAGGAATTCGGAGGAATAAGTAAACGAATTATTATAAAAATAATTGTTTATAATTGAACGGGATAAAGGGCTCCATTAAAATAGTACCAGGGAAACCCCATTTTCAGTATCTTGCATAGTTACTAGCATATAGTACGAGTTGCAAAACGGTATAAAAACTCGAAGGAACAGTTACTCAGGGAGTTGTAAATAGCATTCAAATGGCAACGTTTGCCTGTTTATCTACTTAAGTCGAAATTTAGTATACATGTTGAAATCATGAAAGCATTGCATCAGAACCAGTCTACTTAGTTACCATGGCGTAGGTGTTATTTCTTTTTCTGCTTGGCTCTAAACCCGCTCAGCAGTACCCTGAAGCAAAGTAAAATGGGTTATAAAATCAACAAGCAGAATCTATCCATATCCATATCTCACTTAATGTATATGGATGACATTAAATTATATGCAGGATCCAAAGGCCAATTACAAAGTATGTTCGAGACAATATCCCACTTCACAAAAGCCGTCAAAATGGAGTTTGGGCTAAAGAAATGTGCTACAGTACATTACAAACAAAGGAAAATAACTCAACTGTCAAATATCAAACTGATGGATGAAACTGAGATACAAACAATCAACGAGCAAGCATATAAATACCTGGGCATGCTCCAAACGGGTCATATAAATGATAAGGAAATGAGAGAACTTACGATTAAAGCCTATGAAAAGAGAGTTACTAAAGTTGCAAAAACATACCTACCTGCAAGAGATAAAATTCAGGCGATAAACACATGGGCGACTCCACTCCTGACCTACACATACAGAGTACTTAAATGGACTACTACAGATCTACAAAACACACAAGTTACAAGGTTACTGTACGAAACTTACTGTTCTATGATGCTCTTGGATAGGCAGGAACTTTTAAAATAAAACTAGGTGCCTGAGCTATATACCAATAATTATAAAAAAATAGGATGTAGTAGATTGTGTACCCAGCTGATAGTTTTGTTTGTTTTTAGCTTAAAAGTTCTGACATCAATGTGGTCACAGTCACATGAAAACAATAGGATGAGAGGTGATTTTTCCTGAAAATATTTTCAATATTCTCCCCACATTACTTCCTGCGATTCGACAAGGGTGATAACCACTGTTTTGTCACTGGATTTGTATATTATTTTAAAGGATTTGTATAAAATATCCCATTTCAACTTTGACGTTTGATTTAACCCATGAAATTGAAAATCAAAACAAAATAGTTGTTCTATAACCTCAAAAAAAATAAGTTAAACGTCAACACAAACATGGGTAGAATAATTTTTCCTTTCCGGTAACGAGACGAAACATACGTATTCCATCCTTATTTGTCGACTTACCTTCTCCTTCCCTCTCATTGCCAAATCTGAGAATTCCGATCAACGCGAAGCGCTTTCGGGAGTTGTTCGGGATTGTGTCATCTGCAAATTGTGCTCTGTATGGTTCTCCCAATCTACAAGCCATAGATGTAAGCGCACGCCGAATAGTTACTAAATTCAGGCTGCACCATCCGTCTGCATCAACACAGAGTCTATACTTACCTAGAGCGCATGGTGGAAGAGATCTGAGCAGTGTCGAAAAAAACCTGTAAAATAGAATTAAGTGAGATAAAAAAATATTTTTTGCAAAAAGATACACCACTACATAGAGCAGTTATAAGTGCGGACGACGAATACTCACCTCTAAGTTTAAATGCTGAAGACAATTTAAATGATCCAATAGAATCAGTGTAAGAAGTAATCAGGAACCTGAAACAAAAGGCATTAATTGGTAAATATATGACAGCAGTGGATGCAGAAGAAATCGACAAACGTAAATCACTTTCCTATTTAGTAAACGGCCAACTTACCGCCAAAACAGAAGGTTTTATGTGCGCAATCCAAGATCAGGTAATTCCAACAAGAGCATACATGCGCAACATAGTAGAGGTGACCTGAGCACGAATGGTAAATGTCGCTTATGTGGTAACACGCAGGAAACGATACAGCATATTACTTCTGGATGCAGCTACCGAGCCCCATCATAATATACGGAACGACACAATAATGTAGAAAAAATAATATACCTGGCTCTATGTAAAACCACTAAAATCATAGAAAAAAATCACTACTATTACAGCTATAACCCTCCACCAATACTGGAAAATACAGTAGCGGAAAAGATTATGAAATATCGAGACCTTGTGCATGATCAGCAAAGAACCTATGAGTACCAGGAAATAAAAGTGATGCCTTTCGTTGTATCCGCCAATGGCCCGATTTCAAGGAGTTTTACCCAAAATCATGAACTGCTAGAATTCTTACCCTACATAGCGGACCAATGCTGTAAAGCCGCAATTCTTGGAACTACACGTATTGTCCGAAAAGTTTTGAGTTCCACATTCTAAAGCCTTGAATGTAGTACACTCCGGCCAACCTAACCGAACAAATCGAGGAAAAAAAAACAAAATAATAATAATAATAATAATAATAATAATAATAATAATAATAATAATAATAATAATAATAATAATAATAATAATAATAATAATAATAAAAGAAGGTAGGTAGGAGGTAGAGGTATGATAGATATTCAAGCTTTACACACAAAACAAATTCAACAACTTCGAAAATTCTTCCATGGTAAACAATCATCCCTGCACCAATCAGTCTGTAAAGCTGACAAAAATTATACACCCCTTGATCTATCCACGACCAATCATCCTACATATACATATACCCCAACAAAAAATATAGAAGAAAGTCTTAATCTATGGACAACAAAGCAGCTACATGGAAAACATAGATACAACATACAACGCGACCACATATCAAAAGAACTTTCCTATAAATGGCTCAAAGATGGAAGACTTTTCCCTGAGACAGAAGGATTTCTTCTCGCAATACAAGATCAGGTTATAACCACGCGGATATATCAGAAATACATAATCAAAGACCCAAACTTACATACCGATACGTGCAGAAAATGCCACCAATATAAAGAAACTATAGACCATATCACTGGTGGATGCAAAATCTTAGCAGGCACAGAATATACCGAAAGACACAACATGGCAGGAAAAATCATTCACCAGGCACTCGCAAAGACCTACAAACTAATTACAGAAGAAATACCATACTACAAATACTCCCCAACCACCATCATAGATACCAGCGAATTCAAACTATACTGGGACGTAGAAATCCATACAGACAAAAGAATAACATGCAATAGACCAGACATTGTATTCCAAAACAAAAAAGAACAAATCACCTACCTTATAGATATATCAATACCTAACGACCCCAACATTCAAACAAAATATAGAGAGAAAATAACAAAGTATTCGGAATTAGCCATGGAAGTCCAGAGACTTTGGAAACAGAAAAAAGTAACGATCATACCATTCATAATTTCAACCACAGGCATCACCCCATACATCTTCAAGACACATCTTGAGGAACTCAGTCTCAACCCAGGTATCCATACAAACATACAAAAGTCTGTCATCCTTAAAACATGCAATATAGTGCGATCATTCCTCAATTCAAACAATAGACTCTGAGACGACTTGGTACAGCCCGTCATCCCAGAAAAGAAACACCACTTGATTAATTGAAATTAAGTGAGAAATAATAATAATAATATTATTAATAATATTAATAATAATAACAATAATAATAATAAATTGGTCACCGGCTACCGCAGGTAGGCGTAGGAACTGATGTAGTGAAGAAACGGCTGTCTCCATGTTAGGAGCGGTTTCTCAACAGCGTCTGTTCCCTATGTTAAGGGCGGCTGAACTAACCTGGCAGAAGGTATAAATGCAAACCATTTCTAACGAAATGTGTAAAAACGGTTTAAAACCAATATGATGTCGAATTTAAAAGAATATGTACCCCAGGTGGGTGGAAACGAAAGTTTACAATCCCACGCTGCGTAAGCAGTCAGCCTCACGGATTCTGGGGGAGGCATAAATCCGACTAATACGAATAATTCTAACGGCAGGATGCTAAGACAAGCCCCTGCCGACAACCGCACTATTAATTAACAGAACACCGGAGAGGAACACATCCCAATGGAGACTAGCTTGCAGCCCGACCCTGGAGTCGATAGAACTGCCGCTGGTCTACCCAGAAGAACAGAAACCGGTCGAATCAAGTGGAGTCGTGACATGAATAGAAGCTTCATCAAAGCATTCCTCTTGATTAACGACTGTGAAGATAACCCCCACCCTGGCTGGAGAATAAAACTCCACCGAGAAATAACCAAACTACATCCGGAATTAAAAATGACCGAACAAAATGTAGCGAGCCGTCAAAGAGCTATTTATGCTAACCACCTGCTACCCCAAGCTGAAATAGATCAAATACGGCGTGAAGTTGGCAGAACGTAGCACAACCTTCAGCATGTGGAAGAGCTAACAGCACAGCAGAAAGTAATACATGAACAAGATCAAACTATACAGGCTGATAAGGACAATACGAACCAAAAATATTTGGAAAATTTGTCCTTATTTGAAAATAGTGACCCGACCTTGAGACCGAGTATCCCTAAGCTAAGATTCAAGAAAGAAACCCACGAAATACTAGCGAGAGTAAACTTAGCAGCAGGGACGTCCTTAAATAGAACTGAGGACCTCGAGACATTACACAGTGGGTTATATGCTGCAGCAGCAACTGTAATTGAACTCAATGGTCAGGCATTATATCTGAGAACTGATAAGAAAATTACCAAGAATCAAGTGGTACCCGCTTGGAAAATGAGACTAGAAAAACAAATAAGCCAGTTACGAGCACAAAGTGATATCATTGGAGAACATCTAAATGGAAACTCTAGCAGCAAGGTTGCTAAAAAGGTTAAAAATATACTGAAAGCAGAGAGTATTCCTTTAGATAGTCCCGATGTAAAACGGCTGCTAACAATCGTAAGAGACAACATTAGACAAAAATGTAAGGCTAAAGGCGCCCGTCTAAGGCGATACAATAAAGCCACAAAAAGGAAGGTACAAAACCAACAGTTCACCACGAACCAAAAAACCTTCTATAGGACACTGAATCAGGAAGAAAATGACGTTACTCCAACTGACATAAATAAAGACCAATTTAATGCATTTTGGAGTAATATTTGGTCTGACGCGTCCTATTTATATGAAGAAGCAAGCTGGCTCGAAAAAGTTGAAGCCGAGGCTGAAACATTGCAAGAAATGCCTGAGCCGCAAGTAACATCCATCGACATAAGGAATGCCACTAAGAACTTGGCCAACTAGAAATCACCGGGACCTGACCAAATTCAAAATTTTTGGCTCGAAACTTTCACCACCCTACACCCTGTAATCGCAAACTGCTTTAGCAAGGCTCTCCTAAACCCCGAACACTTCCCAGCTTATCTTGCCAGTGGCAATACCTTCTTTTATTTAAAAAAGGGCAGGTAAACGACCCAAAAAATTACAGACCGATCACCTGTCTGTCAGTGGTGTATAAACTTTTAACATCAGTCATGTATTCAAAAATATACACACACTGCATAAACAACAACCTGATAGCTGATGAGCAAAAGGGCTGTATTAGGAAAGCTTTGGGTTGCAAGGAACAGCTTACAATCGATGCCGTTATTATCAAACAGGCTGAAGTTAAAAGGCGAAATCTAAATATGTGCTACATCGATTATAGTAAAGCATTCGATTCTGTTCCTCACGACTGGCTAAAGAAAATATTGCAAATATACAAAGTACACCCCCTAATACCCAACATGTTAGGAGCAATGGAATACCAATCTCCATATTGGACAAGAGAAGCTTGGCAATATAAATATATCAAAAGGTATATTTCAAGGCGACTCTTTAAGCCCCTTCTGGTTCATTTTGGCCATGAACCCACTGTCCTCACTACTAAAATCAACATCCTACGGATATCGTCCCAATTTAACTGAGAATTTTAGAATAAACCACCTTCTATTTATGGACGATATCAAACTCTACGCTGAAAGCAAAACTCACCTGACATGACATCAAAATGTCGTTTGGATTGGACAAGTGCGCAATCTTGAATGTCGTACGCGGAAAGACTGAACAAAATCGTGGACTGCTTGAAGGCATAGATATACTAGATGAGGACAAAACATATTGTCATATATAGACATATATGAATATTCTATTTTATACAAAATTCCCTTTTTCTTATTATTTAAAGTTAATATTAAATATACCTACTGACCCAATTATTTGTTATTAAAACAAGCACACTACAAGAATGCTATCTAAGCATATTGCCGAGCTTGCATTTTGTTACCAATCAATAACTGGGTTAGTTTATTGATACTGATTGGTATAAATAGCAGGCCGGTACTATGTAAGGGAAACCATTCGGGTTAGGACCATTCAGGTCCCGGCCAGTTTGGTCAAGATCATTCAAGCCGATCATTTGGGTAGAAACCACTCAGTCGACACCATTTTGGGCAGATACGACTCGGTCCAGATAAGTAATATTGGGTCAGTAGCAGCGCAGAGTCCTGTTCCGGTTATCAGCCCTTTGCCCTAGGGAGCTCGTCCCTAGTTAATAATGTTGTAAGTAAAACCTAATCTTATGTAACCGTTCAACTGTCGTTTTATATTAGATAATAAAGTAGGTGTTATGGAGACTTGTCGCCTTTAATTCTTCCCCACGTGACATTTGGTGGAGGCGCCGTGTTTGTTCTCGTTGGTAAGTTCTTCCTAACTTACCAAGTGTTTTAATATTATTTCATTTTTTTTTTGAGCTTTTACCTTCATAGTGCCCATAATTTTTTTTTTTTGACATTATTTTATTTTTTATAATAATAGTATTTTTTGTGTCCGAGAGGTTGACTATAATTCTGTCCTGTGCCAGTTCGCACTGGCGGGCTAGCGTTATATAAACCGAAAATTACTAATAATTCCGCCTTGTGCCCGTTAACGCTGGCGAGGTTAGAATTATTGTAATAGGTATTCTCTTTTTTCGTTAATTTGTGTGTTTTTTAAACAATATTTTATTTTCTAACCCCTGAGTTCTGACATAACCCCGTCTTGTGCCCGTTAACGCTGGCGAGATAAGGGTTATCCAGACCAAAAATACAAATAATCTTGTCTTGTGCCAGTTAGCGCTGGCGAGCTAGGATTACTGTAACCAGTACGGATGATAATAATTCTACCCTGTGCCCGTTCACGCTGGCGGGGCTTTAGAGTTGTCGTCAACAGTACAAGTTAGTTTTTTATTCTTGTGCCCGTTCACGCTGGCGGGAATAACTATACTGACTATTTCCCAAAAATAATTATTCAAAAAAGGACACAAATATTTTAAATTCCGTATATTAGCATTAGCATAAACTGTTCAAATCTTTATTTTTTTTTATGGCTCGAACAAAATTAAATAAACGCAAAAGAGAACAAAAAAGGTGCGAAAAATTAAATTTAATAATCACGGGGGAAACCGTACAAATTAAAATTCACAAGGAAACAAGTCTGCCAGTAACCCCAAATGCAGAGGGAAAAAGGCCTTTTGAAAATCGCGAAATCTATTTAAAAAAGAAATTTTTGGAATTATTTGGCGACGATGAAATTTAATATATCGCGTCCTCGACAAATTGCCGATATAACAAAACCAAGTTTAATGTTAATAGCTGGCTTAGTCAGCAAATAATTAAACAATTATTTATTTACGTTTATTTTTTAGGTTGCACTACGAAAGTAATTTAAACTTGACATTGAGTATATTTTATTTACAAGCTAAAAATTACCGGACGTTTTTTTTTTTTAAATTTCAAAAATCTTTATTATCATAAAATACATTCTATCTCATCCTAATATCTATTACTTACAAAGTCATATGATTTTATCTTAAATTGATATCTATATTAAACAGTCAATTCTTAGTAATTTAATTTTTTGAAACACTACACTAATATAGTGTACTATATTATTTTTTACCAATTGAGAATATTAATCAAATAATTTATGTTTTCAAATTCAAAAATATAGCAATTACAACAAACAATTCATCTAAGGAATTTCGCTAGCACTGAGGGTGCAATGGTACTAAGGGCAGTCAAAAAAGTACCCGCTACAACGACTGGCAAAATAATTATCAAGTATTTTCAAAAACGTGTGAGAGGGTGTGTGTGATATAGTGTGTATGTGCGTATGTTTTATGGTATGGTTAAAACCAAATGGCCACCATCTTATTATAAAAATATAAATTTTTTTAATATAAATTTTTAACTTGGTATAGAAATATATCAAATATTAAATAAATAATTTGTTATTGTATCTAATAATATAAACATAATATTTTTTAAAAACATGACCGATTAATCTTAAAAATGTATAATAATAAGTAAATTACCGGATTACAAATACCGGATAATGCATCTCCTGTTCTCTAAAGAAATTTGAAAAATAAAAAAGTTATAATATGTAAGAATAAATATTTCATATACATTTAAAACGTTAAAATCAAAATCGATTTATAATAATAAGCTATAAGGATGAATAATTTTTAAAAAAACTTTCACCCACGTTAATCTTAGTTGTTTTATATATGCGATACGTATAAAGGATTTCGATTAGTCTATTATCTTGTTGAACTATAAAATTATTACAAATATAGGGCGAGAGGACAAGCAAAATCCCATATGATCCAATACCTGACGAGGCATATAGCCAGGGGAGTAGTTGTTTTGGAATTTTGATTTGATTCCTACGAGTCAAGCGTGACTTATGTAGCAGTAATTCTACTACTCAAATAATTTCAGTGTAGGGGAGCATGGAAGATGACTTACAAATGCTTGAATGCTTAAAAGTTGAATGCTTGCCTAAACATAAGAATTATATTTTAAAATAAATGAGTAGGGGAGCATGGAAGATGACTTTCAAATGCGTAAAAGTTGAATGCTTGCCTAACCATAAGAATTATATTTTGAATAAGTAGGGGAACATGGAAGATGGCTAGATGAAAAAAAAAGCTGAATGTTCGCCTATAAAATGTTTTAGAGGTATTAAGTATACTAAATATGAGGTATTATGTAAGAGACATGGAAAAAGAGTTTATTACTGAGTTGAATGTTCGTCGAGGCAAAATAGGGATTTGCCATTGTTAGTGAAAAAAGAAATATAAAAGAGGTTATGAAGAGTAAAGAGTAGAATTAACAAGTCACAAAAAAATAGATTGTTTTTAATAATTGTGTAGCAAAGTAAAAGAAATCTAAGATGATTGTAATAACAGGGTGAAAGTTAAAACAAAGTAAAGCACATTTCTTTAATCTGGGAGAACATTGATACTTTTTAAACACTTGTTAAATTAAATGAAAGTCTGTCGCACACCACTATATATTTAATAACTTGTTTTTGGGTTTTTTTTACACACTATTGGAGTGTCATCATCAGCAATAATTTTATGGGGACCTGGTTCATGTATCAAATCTGTTAGATAATCGAATAGGAGGTGTGGAAACCGTTTGGTTAAAATCTGTCTTAAATTAAAATTTTTGTGTAATATTATTTATTATATTATATACTTGTCATTGACTATGAATATACTGCTGGTCATTCTCTTTATTTCATGTTACCAATGGAGTCCACACGCTTCCACCTTCCAGCCCAGAGCAAGAAAAACACCCACAGATTGGCAGCCAGCATGTTATGCCAAACATGCTCCCACCAAGCCTCACACGGTACGGTACGTTGATGGTACCAACGCTTAACCCTGCAGTCAATCAGTACAAGATTGGGTCTAATCCAAGAGTTCGGTGGCCGAACTCATAAGAAGAGGGAGATCCATAGCTACACCAACCAGCCACCGATATCAATCTTCTTGGTGCTGGTATTATTAAAACACAGGGGTGATTAAGTCAACAATCCCCTGAGCATGGAACCAACCCTTCGCAAGAAACAGCCAACTGTATCATGGAAACAATGAACTGTTACGTGGGTAGACTCGGCATCGCATTCTCCTTCAACAACCTGCATGGGAAATCGAAGGACGAATTACCGGAAACCGTGTGCGGGAGTGTGAAAGACAAAACTGTGTTAGGTGTGCGCTCGAAGAATCTGGTAGCGTGTTGGAACTCTATCATAGTGATAAGACTATTTCCTAAAAAGAAAGCCAGCAGTGTATATTATTTTTTGTATTATAAAGGGCGTATTTTTTTTGTATTATAGAGTGTATATTTTTGTTGGTATTATAATTAAAGTGTATATATTTTTTGTATTATAAAGGGCGTATTTTTTATATTATAAAGTGTATATATTTTTTTTTTTTGTATTAAGTGTATATATTTTTTGTATGATTAAGGGCATATTTTTTGTATTATAAAGTGTATATATTTTTTTTGTATTGTTAAGTGTATATGTCTATTTAGTTTAAAGATTTAAAGCTAGGGGCTAGCTTTTTTTGGCCCGGGGAATATGTCATATATAGACATATATGAATATTCTATTTTATACAAAATTCCCTTTTTCTTATTATTTAAAGTTAATATTAAATATACCTACTGACCCAATTATTTGTTATTAAAACAAGCACACTACAAGAATGCTATCTAAGCATATTGCCGAGCTTGCATTTTGTTACCAATCAATAACTGGGTTAGTTTATTGATACTGATTGGTATAAATAGCAGGCCGGTACTATGTAAGGGAAACCATTCGGGTTAGGACCATTCAGGTCCCGGCCAGTTTGGTCAAGATCATTCAAGCCGATCATTTGGGTAGAAACCACTCAGTCGACACCATTTTGGGCAGATACGACTCGGTCAAGATAAGTAATATTGGGTCAGTAGCAGCGCAGAGTCCTGTTCCGGTTATCAGCCCTTTGCCCTAGGGAGCTCGTCCCTAGTTAATAATGTTGTAAGTAAAACCTAATCTTATGTAACCGTTCAACTGTCGTTTTATATTAGATAATAAAGTAGGTGTTATGGAGACTTGTCGCCTTTAATTCTTCCCCACGTGACAATATAAATACTTATGCATCTCCTAAAACCAACAAATAAACCACACAAGCCTAAAAAGGGAGTTTAAAAACAAATACAAAAGCAGACTAACAAAGCTTTTTAATACTTACCTGAATGCTGGTAACCTTACTACTGCCATCAACACCTGGGCAATACCAATACTTACCTACTCATTCGGGATCCTTAAGTATTCAGACACGGATTTGCACGAACTAGATAGGCTTACGCGCAGGCTGCTAACAAAATTCAGATTCCACCACCCACGCTCTGCACTTGAAAGAATCTCCCTAAAACGAAAGGAGGGAGGAAGAGGTCTCATTAATATATATAACTTGTGCAAGTCACAAGAGACCTCTATGAGAAAATACTTCCAAGAATCGAATGGGGACATTCTTAAAAAAGTGGGAGCAGCAGATGCTGGATATACAGCCCTTAACTTAAAGCAAAACGGATTACCTAACATCATCCGCGCGCCGCCAAGTCAACAGCTTGTAACTTGGCAAGAGAAAGCTCTACACGGCAAATACCCTACTGCACTCCAAAATCCACTCATAGATAGAGAAATGTCACTGAATTGGTTAGAGAAAAGGCAGCTTCACGCTGAAACAGAAGGTTTTATAATCTCTATCCAAGACCGTGTCATTCGAACTCGAAACTATGAAAAGGTCATCTTGAAAAGAAATGTGGAAGATGTGTGCAGAAAATGCAATTGCCCCGGAGAAACGATAGAACATATCACGGCGGGATGTGGTGCTATGGCCCCCAACGCTTACCTGGGGAGACATAATCAGGTGGCAAAGATCATCCACAAGGAACTGGCCCATAAACTAGGGCTAAGGGAAAACCTCCCACCATACTACCAATACTCACCCGAGCCAGTCCTTGAATCCCCTGAATATCTCTTATACTGGGACAGGCCAATAATAACGGATAGAACAGTAGACCACAACCGTCCGGATATTCTTCTCATCGAAAAAACTACCAAGAAAGCTTTCATAATCGATATAGGTTGCCCACTAACACACAACCTCTCTAAAACCGAATCGGAGAAGAAGACCAAGTACTCGAATTTGGCTATAGAGATAAAAAATATATGGAAGCTAGATAAAATCGACATAATTCCGATTATAATATCGGTGGAGGGAGCTATGACGAAAAATTTCAAGCCCAACTTGGAAAAACTGGGCCTTTCAGGTTATTTATACCAACTTATTCAGAAAAGTGTCATCCTCCAAACGTGCCATATAGTACGGAAGTTTCTAAACAGTACAGGTTAAGATGAATTTCTTCTCTGTACTGTAAATAACACCAGCCTTACCAACAAAAAGCTGAAAAATAGAACACTAAAAACATAATAATAATAATAATAATAATAATAATAATAATAATAATAATAATAATAATAATAATAATAATAAGCCGCTATCCAGGACCAGGTAATTCCGACGAAAGCCTACAGACGACGAATCCTAAACGATACTATAGCAGATACCAAATGTCGTATGTGTAATTTAAAAGAAGAGACCCTGGAGCACTTAATAGCCGGTTGCTCAACACTAGCACCAAAAAGCTACCTCAACAGACACAACAGAATAGAAAAAATCATACATCAGGCCCTGCGACAGAAATATCTCGGTCTTCGTGAGCTCGTCCCATACTACCAATATGACCCGTCCGCAGTCTGCGAGGATGAGAAATGCCGTCTTTACTCGAATAGTAAAATCATCACAGATTGAACGATACCAAATAACATCCCAGATATAGTCTTTACCTGTAAAGTAAACAGAAAAACTTTCATAATGGAATTTGCGGCCCCCCTACCTGTAAATATTAATAAAACACAAGCGGAAAAAATAAACAAATACCTACTTACCACTGTGCGACGAAATTCGATAGATGTGGCAAATGGAAAATGTCACAGTTGTAACCATTGTCATCGGGGCTACTGGCGAAATTTCTAAGAAGCTGGGAGATAACTTAATCAGTATAAGGCTACAAAAAGAATTATACTTACCGATGCAAAAGTCCAGCATAATACGTAGGGTCCTTGGAGAAAACTAAAAATGTTTTTAACATTATTAAGTAAGCGCAACATCTTGTCTCGCGACCGATGAATTGCAGCTTTAAAACCAGGTGCAACCTGTGGAAAAATTTAATAATAATAATAATAATAATAATAATAATAATAATAATAATAATAATAATAATAAGCAGACGCAAAAAAAGCAAAACGGATTACCTAACATCATCCGCGCGCGTGGTACTTGGCAAGAGATACCTCTCTACATAATATAACTCAAAATTGCAACAAGGAGATCATGTTAATGGCCTTAGTATAGTCCAGACTAACAAGGACAGTTGCTTTGTTTTTATCATGCGCCCGCACTATATCGTCTATTAGATCAGAAAGCTATGTTCAGCAGCTTTAGCCAACAACAAAGGTAGGCAGGATAGATATCGAACGCAAGTGACCAAACTCAGTAGGATTCTTTATTTTAGGCACGGGAATTGAATTAGCGAACTTCCAGGATCTGGGAAAATAAGAAGTTTCAAGGCAGATGTTCATGAGTAATAAATGGGATAATAAAAGGACAGCATAATGTTATGAGAGTTATGTGTAAATTATCAGTACCAAAAGCGTTATACTTGAGGTTGAGAATTCTAGAAAATGATATCGTCTTCACAGGCTGAAAAGAGAATGAGTCATTAACTTTAAAGAGTTATTTTTATAAAAGTTTAGAACATTTTGATTTACTATATTAGTTGTAACCATATTAGTAGCAATTAAGTTCATTTAGTTCCTTAAGATTATGTGGAAGAGCTTTATTTGGTTTATTTATTACATTAAGTTTATTTAATTCATTCCATTTTCCCTTGGTGCTACAAGTTTGAAATTTATGGTTTAGATATGCTTTTTTTTTCGGATCTGATAGCTGAGGTTGATAAGTTTCGTAGTTGTTTGTAGTAGTTCCAATGCTCGTGATCTTTAGTCGGACGAAAACGATTTAGTGCTTGATTCCTAATTTTTTGCATGTGCTTTATATTATCCGTTATCCAAGGCGAGTATAGTCTTTTTTTACCTCAATAGGTCCTAAGGAGAGCATGAACGTCAAAAAGGTATAGTAGAGTATTAGTTAAATAGGATACCTTCTCATCTCTATAGATTCAATCTCATATATAATAATATTCCTATTAGCCCCCTCAAGATCGGCCTGAGAATGAGCCATATTAATCCGATTAAGAGGACGAAATCTTAATATCTCTTTTTGCCATAGAGAATAAAAGACAACAATAAATAAGCAAATGATCTGAAATACCAACATCCCGGACACCGGTATCCTCCACATTATCCTAGTTACAGGCAAATTAAATCTATAAGGCTTTCACAAGTATTTGAGATTCTTGTAGGTTCGGGTACCAACTGAACTAATCCAAATGTTTCCAAAATGTTATTAAGCTGCCCAACATATCTAGAGTCCAGATTTAACATATTTATGTTAAAATCGTCAAAGCAAAAGACTTGATCCGATATGGCTGAAAAGTCGATCGGATTATTTTCAAAGTAACTCAAAAAATCAGGGCAGCTACTCTGGGGCTCGGCCTGTACACATTGCCAACAATAATAGTTTTTTTATTATATTTAATCTTGACCCAAACATGCTCAACATACTCCTTGCACTCGCTCAAGATCATATATCATCTACTATCATACACAGTCTATCTTTTTGGTACTCGACAATTAGTACTAAGAAAAATATTTTTGGAAACGTGACGGGGTCTAATTCAAAAGTGACACATTTTGCTGGTCACTTTTTGTCTTATTTACTCGTGAAATATATCACTAGTGACCTTACTTGTATGCCACACTGTCACTGTGGGTATAATTTAAAAAATTTTTATTTCTTTTTAATACCACTATAATAAAACTTCATTTCACGTGACTTTGCTGTGAAATGTTTTTCAGTTCCAGGGCCTATTTTTCCAATAGGCCGGGGTTAGGGCCCCATTCTCAGAATGGCCTAGCGCTCGGTCTGAGCGACACTATACTTACTGAAATAGTTCAAGACAAAATTCTTTATTTGCAACTCTGAGATTCTGCTAAACTTTTATTACAAAAAAATATTTTATAAAAAATCTAAGCCGATGAACAGATTTATTGATTACTGTATCGAAAACAAAAAACAATCCTAAAAAAAACTCTGACATGTTGCGGCACATGTTTGTCGTCTCATAGTAATATATTTATTATATACATAGTATATTTTAAATGGAACGCTAGGTACTTATAGCGGCTCTGAGAATAAGAGTATTCTAAAATCCAAAAACACGTCCTCAAAGATTTTTTATGGGCCTCGCTTTTGTCATGTAAAAAAAATTGGAACCCCAAATTAAGGACGCAACCCTAATCAACTTTTTTTTTTTAATTAGACGATACCACTTGTAAATTCATTTTGGAAAGCTTTTTGAAAAAGGAATTTGTCCATATTTCCATGTGTCAGAAATTTAATAAAAGCTAATTTTTAACGAATAATTACATTAAAAATAACTGTAATGCCAGTTTTTTAGCGTAACAATTGTTAAAAATGTGCCTTATTTGGGACAGGCCCATCCGTACGTCAATTACTTTGGTAATACAGCCAGTTTTGTAATATTTGATAAGTTTTTAACGATTTGATTTAAATATTTCAAAAATGTGAACTTAAAATTGGAATGTTGATGGTGGTCGGGTTTGGAGAAAAAAAAACGAAGTCTAGAAGTTGCTGCGTTGTTTCATGAAAGTCATCACGATTTGCTACCTCTATCGCGAAGTATATTCAGCAAAATTGAAAAGAAATTTCGATAATTGGGTCATGTGAGACATCTTCTTCGAAGAAGACCCCCAAAAGTATTAGATAAAATTGGATATCTTTCAGATCTATTAAGAAAACCCAATTATACCAGCAAGGCAACTATCTCGTCACCACTATATTAATCATAAAACGTTTTTAAAGATCACAAAATCTACTGGGATAAAACCATTCAAAATGCAGTCAGTACCAGAGTTATTGGAATATAAAACCAAAACTATATTTTGGTTTTATATCTTTAATTTTCGCACCACAGGTTAGGGTTCCAGAAAAATGAGTGTATACATCATAGGTTCTGGAATAAATGTTTTAATTCAAATATAAAAAATAACAAATTTGATCCGACAGATTTGCATCTTTTTGAAGTATATTCTCAAACTTACTTTTGTAAAGTGTTCTAAAAATGACTCATAAAATTTATAACATGGAAATTTAGATTCTTTGTAATTGACCTCTGTGATTGGCCAGTTTCATATTCTTACTAGGATATACAGGGTGCGCCAAACTCAGTGGCCCTTTAGAAATATTTAGAAAACGACAAAAGATATTTTTATGAAAATTTAAGCGTGTTCATAAGAGCTAGTGTTCTAGAATTTAAAAATACTTTGAAAAAGGCGGCATTGCCAGATCATCTTGAAACTCCTAGCAACTTTGGAATTTTAAATAAGCCCCCCTGTATATTATTCTACTTTTTGTTTCCGCTTTATAACACTAACATTTTTTGTGTATAATATTTTATGCCTATCTCTTATAGTTTTTGAGATAATAATTAATTAGTAATTTTTTGGTGCCAAAACATGCTAACCAGAAAATCAAATATTCTGTGATTAAGGCAAGTATAAATTTTTAAAGACATTTCCTAAAGCATGGCCATCTAGGTATTTTGACGATTTATGAATATATTTTTACACAGGGCGTCTCAGAAAAACGTAAACTTAATAAATATAAATGAATACAAAATTCTCAACACCCTGTATTTAATTTGCTCAACAAAATCTAGTTTATATTTCCTACCAAAAAGTATAACATGTTCCTATACCTATCTTTAACCAATTCGAACTTACAAGGCGCTTAAAAAAATAATAACTTAATAAAAAGGGTTAAACACATTTAATAGTAAGCTTTGGCAGAATGTTTTCCGAAACAAATAAATGAGAACAAATGTCAACCGAGATGTCAACTTAATTTCCTATATTTTCTTAGATTTAAAAAAAATATTAATTTGTGCTTACATGGCAAGAAAAGTTTGAAATGGTACAAAAATATTAAATATTACATTGCTTAAAATGTCCCCCGTTTGCTCCTAAGCATTCATAAATAGTTATTATTACCAGTGGCGGCTCATGATAGTTGAAACAGGTGGGGCCAAATATTCAAATCAATAAATATCGTTAAGGAAAATAGGATAAAAAAAACTTACCGAACAGCAGTGGCGTAGCCAGAAAATATGCTCGGGGGGGGCTCAGTGGGCGTAATTTTTTTTCTGGAGAGAGGGACAGTCGGTACTGCAGGTATTTCATGATATTGTACCTAGTGAAGAAGGCGGAAAAGCGCCGCAAGCGAAAAATTTTTGGGGCCACGCTCAAAGTTCGTTCAAAAATTCATCTAACGACTATCAAATTTCGAAAATTAAATTATTACCTCTCCCCCTCTGCATGGTTGGATTAAATTTGTTTTTGTATTTTTTTTTACTTTTTTTTATTAAAAAAACATTTTTTATATTTGTGAAAATATGAATATTGGTGACAATCCAAAATTTATAAGACGTACATATGTATGACTCTAATCACGGACGAATCACATGTATCACAATACAACATCAACACAGTATTCAGCTCTAGAGACACTTTAAGCAGCCACCTAACGAAGACGAAACCAGCAAGCCAGAAAAACAAGAAAAATTGTGTCTACCAGATCCCCTGCGAATGCGGCCAGTCTTACATTGGTGAGACACTAAGACCACTAGAAGTAAGGATTAAAGAACATCGGAATAACACCCAAAAAGGAGAGACCGAAAAATCAGGTGCATATCATGTAGACAAAAGCGGAAATCCTGCAAAAAGAACCACACTGGAGGAAGAGGAAGTTTAAGGAAGCTGCGACCATACACCAAAATCCAGGTTGCTTTGGTAAGCCTTCATTAGATATGAGAAACGTCTGGAAACCCTTGTTAAGTAAATGTGATCTTAGAATAAGACCACCCAATAGTTAAACGCATGATTCATCGAGCATGACGTCATCGAGCATGACTCATCCAGTTATGCGTCATCACCTAGCAACACGCATGACTCCGCCCACTAGTCATGCGTCACAGCACCTGACTAATATAAATAGAGCTGTAGTTATTATACTTATTTAGTATTCACCTGAAGACGACTGGAGATGCTTACCAGTTGAAACGTAGTGATTCTAAACAAATGACAATGCAAGTCCAAAACTCTACTGCCGTTCAACTTGAATTTTAAATTATTCACATGTACAAAAACAATGAAACGTAAAGATACAAAGCAATGATTATAAGTGTGAATGAATAAATAGCTTGGGGTACAGGTAAGTAGAGCCATGGCACTGTGGCCCTACTGTACGAGCCGCCACTGAATACTACATGCTCAGTTGTAGCTTTCCATATTTCTTCACTATCTATAGCTCCTAGATATACCCTTACTCGTTGCTCTAGATCCCAGCAGTTATCTTGGTAGTAACTGGAGTTTTATAAACTTTTTCTTTCATGGTACCCCACAAATAAAAATCTAATGGAGTAAGATCCGGAGATCTTGGAGGCCAATTCAATGGTCCTTGTCGACCAATCCATCTGTCTTCAAATATGTTGCATAATTCTATGCGAACTTCATTAGTGGCATGGGCTGGTAGGTGCTCTATCTAATTGATATAAACAGTGTTCAAGTCTATTCAATGGCAAATCATCTAAAAAGTCCGACACAGTGGTCCTCAATATTTCTAAATAATTTGCTCCCTGTAAATTCTCGTCATAAATACAAAATGCCATTTTATTATCCATTAGTAAACAAAAAACGTTAAAACTGAAGTGATGCTGAAAATGCCTTTTTCTTACGAAGTGGGGATTTTCTCTAGACCAAAAATGGGAATTGATTCGATTAAAAATGCCTTTCCTTGAAAACTTCTTGTTGAAGTGCCTGAAGTGTATTAAGTTTATAATCATGCATTTTATGATTATGTATAGGTAATATTCGCTCTATGGATTTATACGTTAGTCCTAAGTCAGTTTCTGCACTATACACTATTGGCAAACTCGAATCTAGGGTGCAATCTCTAATGCAATCAAGAGAGAAGGCACATATGAGCCAAACCTTCAGTTAAAAAGAGACACATAACCACTCCTACATTCCAACTGAAAGGGGTGATATGTGTGTGGTGTGGCCGAGTCGACGTATACACTATTGGCAAACTCGAATCTGGAAGAAACAGAGTAGATACACGCTAACCCCTACCTTCCACCTTCCATTCTTTAGAACACGCGGTCAAAGCAGCCACGGAAGAAATCGATATGTCGACTCGGCCACATATCCCCCCTGTCAGTAGAAATGTAGAAGAAATGTGTAAGTGTCTCGTTTTTAACTGGAGGTTTTGCCCCCCACGTGCCTTCTCTCTTGGTTGCATTAGAGATTTCGCACCCCAGATTCGAGTTTGCCAATAGTGTAGATCGCTCCCGTGGCTGCTTCGACCGCGTGTTCTAAAGAATGGAAGGTGGGAGGTAGGAGATAGCGTTTTCTCTGTTTAACGTGTTAAACGCTACTAATAATCTCCTTCTGATGCGTTTATTGCAGCACCCTAGATTCGAGTTTGCTAATAGTGTATATAAACGCATGCAGAAATGCATGAAAATACGCCAAAACATTTATTTCGTTCTCTTCGTTACCTGTTATCGGCCTAACTTAAATTCTTGGTGCTTTAACATTATTATACTGCAACATATTTTTTTCCATTCTTCTAACCTTGTGTTCTTGATATAATTTTATTACACTCTCATGTATAAAAAGGAAATTTAAAATTTGGCCGTTGGAATAAGAAATATTTGCCATATTATTCAGTAATTTAAAAACACAACTTATACACAAAACCAATTAAGTTGACATTTTTTCTATTTCATTTGTTTCCGAACAAATTCTACCAAAACCTACTGCTAAATGTGTTTAAAACTTTTTATTAAGATATTAATTTTTTTAAACGCCTTGTAAGTTCGAATTGTTTAAAGATCAGTATATACTTATTGATAGGAAATGTACACTAGATTTTGTTAAGAAAATAAAATACAGGGTCTTCTATTATAGTTAATAATTTTGCATTAATTTATATTACGAAGTTTACGTTTTTTTGAGACACCCTGTGTAAAAATATTTGCATAAATCGTCAAAATTCCTAGATGGCCATGCTTTAAGAACGTTCTGTAAAAACTTTTTTCTACTACTGTATAAATAACTTAACTTCCGGGCCCTAGCAACACGACAGATGACAAAAGTAAACATTCGAGTTAGGTACCTGAATATTATACGTTGCTAGCTATGTAAAGTAGCGTTGTAAAGTTGTAGCTATGTAAAATGTTACTTTCGGTGCCAGGACAAAAAAGACATTCAAATTGCATCCCCCGGTACACCCAAAGACCACAATATCACAGAGGACTCACAAACAGTACACACTTCTTTAGATGAACCAATCCTTAATATACCTATATCGGAAAAATCTCTAAATACATTTAAAAATCAAATAATAATAACCGAAGGGACATAGACAAAATTCAATGTAAGTTTAATAAAATATTTCAAAATACGCGATTGTATGTATCTATTTCTAGTAGAAATCCAACGCCCCATTTTGTACAAATTTTAAAAGAATATATAGAACCAAAACAAGTATACGCAGTATACTTTAGGAACCCAACACTGGCCCAAAACTTTGTTATCACGGTCCAAAACCTATTTAAAAATTCTTCTTTTAAATTAATTCAATGTACAAAATTTTTACAGGATGTTGAAACCTTAAACGACCAAAAAGAAAAACTAGAACTATACCATACCACTAAAACTTGTCACCGCGGGATAAATGAAATGAAAATTTCTCTTTGTGCTAAATTTTATTGGCCAAAAATGTCCGTCGACATAGAAAACTATGTTAATAATTGCGAGACAAAAAATAAATACGACAGAGACCTCCCGGTAATAAAATGTAATTTGACACCCACTAGCTCAAAACCTTTTGAACATATTCATATTGATACTTTTAAAGTTTCAAACGAAAGCTATTTAACTATAATAGATTCATTTTCAAGATACGGACAAGCCTATTCGTTAAAAAGTCTAACAGGACCCATGGTAATAGAAAACCTCCTAAATTTTATATCACACCATGGATTGCCACAAAAAATAACTGCTGACTCAGACACTGAGTTCAAAAACAAAGAAATCGAAGATTTTTGTAAAATATATAAAATCGAACTACATTATACTACCCCCAAAAATAGTAATTCAAACTCCCCTGTTGAAAGATTCCACTCTACAATAATCGAACACTATCGGTGTCTAAAGGAGAAAACTAGTACTTTTACCCCCGAACAGCTGATCAAACGAGCTATACTCGGCTATAATAATTCCCCATTTGATATTAATGACCAGATAATTATATTAAATTACGTACAGAAACATAAAGAAACTGCTAAAGAACTTTACAGGAAAATTCAAGAACGGAACGCGGAAACTAAAGAAAAAATTATATCGAAAAGAAACGAAAATCGCCGCGAACCACCCGATTTTGATAAAGAAAAAGTAGCTTACATTAAAACCAAAGCTCGAAATAAAGCCTTACCTAAATTTAAAAAGTCACCAATAAAAGGACAGAGTAATATTAAACAAAGGAACATACCATAAAAGTTTTGCTAGAAAACCAA
Organism: Polydrusus cervinus; assembly: GCA_935413205.1. NCBI lineage: Eukaryota > Metazoa > Arthropoda > Insecta > Coleoptera > Curculionidae > Polydrusus > Polydrusus cervinus. The sequence continues at coordinate 56,877,744 of OW284511.1, forward strand.
AAATTAAACAAAAACCCTCTTTGCAGGTAAACAATGAAGCTAATACTTCTAACACTGCTTCCGGTCCTTCAGATACTTCCAGCCAACAGTGAACAGACAGACATACAACTAACAACAATAAAAAATCCCATTTTACCCATCCAACTTGGCAATGCAAAAATTTTTTATAATAAACACACCTTTTTACACTATATAGATATAGATTTACATCCAACAATAACGCAACTACAAAATATTGAAAAATACTTTTTTTATAATAAAAGGCAACATTACAACAAAAAAACCCAATAACCCAATCTCTTATCAGGGCTTAGCGGAAAGTCTTCTCTTACGTACCGAATTTCTTATTCAAACTACACAAGAAAAACTCGAAAATCTCCACCCATACATACGCAATAGACGAGGTTTAATTAATATAATAGGTAAAACATATAAATGGCTTTTTGGCACGTTAGACGCTGACGATGGTAAACGTTACAACAAGGCGATTTAAATTTAGCTCAAAACCAGAAAAACATAAAGAAATAACTTAATTTACAAATATCCCTATCGAAAAATTTGATTGATAATTACAACAAAACGATATCGACTCTGAATAAAAATCAGAAAGAACTGGAATACAGCTTAAATATCTTTCAGGCAACAGTGCAAAATTCTTTTAATAACCTTAATCATTATATAACATTTCAAGGCATCTTATCTCAAATAAATCTAGATTGCCAAAATTTAATTACCTTTGTTGACAATCTAGAAGATGCAATAATGTTTGCTAAGCTAAATACACTCCATAATTCTATAATATCTAGTCATGAATTAGAACAGACGATAACCTATTTGAAAACGATATACAGCGAAAATCAAATTCCAAATTTCAAAAATATTTTATCATACTATCAAATTTTAGGCACTCAAGTCACATTTTCTAAAACAAAATTAATTTTTGCTATACATGTACCTATAATTAAACCTGGAACCTATACCTTTTCCCATTTATATCCCGTGATCCAAAAAGGCAAGGCATTTATCCCAAAATACCCTTATTTGGCACAAACCCTTAAAGAAGTCCAGTTCGAAGAAAGTACTTGTCCATCAGTAGAAGATACTTATTACTGCATGAAAAAATTCTGCCCACCAGACAGTTGTACCCTTCAACTAATGGAAGGCACCTCCACCACTGGTTGCAAAATTTTAGAAATAAAAATGGCAGAGTCAATCGTTGAACAAGTTACACCCGAAGAAATTCTTGTCCTACCATCACAAAAGGAAAGAATTTTTGCCCAATGTAAAAGCGATCAATATTTGGAAATCGAAAACCCAACATTGATCAAAATTTCGAATTCTTGCAGTATTCAAGCAAAATACAAGAAGTTTATCCATGACGTCAAATTACAGCAAGGAAAACCATTAATACTACCGACTGTTGAAATAGCCTTTATGGACACAACAAAGTTGTACCGAACACCAAATTACACCGAAATAAATTTTGAAGAAATCTATCGACTAAAAGACCTGGCCAATCAACTATCGCCAATACAAGAAATCAATCAATCTATCGATAGTCCAATCATATTCAGCCTATTGACGTTCGTTATACTGATCCTATTATTATGGATCATTTTCAAGAAGAAACAATATATTGTCAGATGGTTTAAGAAAAAATCCAATCAAGCCAGAAAAACCGAAGATATCGATGACTTTCAAAATCCATCCTCGATTTTGTCAGCTTAAGAAGGAAGGAGTTACATGCACAGAATCCTACGGAAACCACGGATTCAGCAGGTTCCCAAGTTCATCTTTCCAAGAAGTTCTATCTGTATTCTCAGCCAAGTATCACTTTTATTGTAAACTAAAATCATTCTTTGGCTATATTCTGTGGTACACAGTCGATTTTTTATAACTTGTAATTCAGTTTTTAATAAATTGTTTTTTTAAAAACAAGTTTTGGTATTCGTGTTATTTAAGTCCTACCTCTAAACTGTTTTTTATGTTTAACTGTTCACTTATTTAAACAATATCCAGTATTCAACTTGTTTCTGCACAATTTCTCACATTTAAAGCATAAAAATAATGTAAATCTAACAAAATGAAAATCTGTATTTACCATTGTTGTAAGTAAATCCTTTTCCAACACACTTATTTACATTATTTTCTGATATATTCAACAGGGCCCCAATGGACCTTAAAACTTTTATATATGCAACAGAAATAGAAATTAAACTGGTAAATAAATGTTATAAAATTAAGACAAGTCCATAAAATCAGAACAAAACATATAAAATTATAAGGTTTGAAAAAGAAATTAAATATTATTTTTGACTTTTTGAGGTTATGTTATATCGGCTTGTCAGAAAAATGTCCTACAGTATTGCCACTTCTTAACGGTTACAACGTCGCTATGTTATTACTGTAAATTGAAAAAGAATGTAATTAATTTTAATAAACTTTACCATCACGAATACTCAAAAGTTAATATTAATTCCAAAAAAGTATTTTTTAAATTAATTTAAAGCTATTTTGTTGAGAAACTAGGCTTTTTTGTTAGCGAAAGTAGGCAACCAAGAAAACATTTCTGAAACCCAAGAGATCACAATGGCTTTGGTACAAAACAACACATTGTTCGTTTTTCACAATAACTATAGTCATTTTTGTCTCGTATTATGCAAAATGCCAAATGTGAGAAAGATAGATATAAACCTGATGTCTTCAATGGGATTTAAAATTTTCTATAAGTAAAAGGAACAAACCCTTTTTTCTTCTGTAAGTAAAAGGAAATGGGCTAATTAGATAAATATGTTACCGTTTAATTTTGCCATGGATTTACCAATGATATTAATTTTTCTTCAATTGTTTTTTGTGTCATCTTTCTCAAGTTAAGATCATATGACCATAGGTGCCTTAATTACAAAAATATTTGATTCTCTGATTAGCATGTTTTGGCCCCAAAAAATTACTAATTAATTAATAATTTATATTAATTTTATAATTAATAAGGTTAAGGTTAAGGTTAAGGTTAAGGTTAAGGTTAAGGTTAAGGTTAAGGTTAAGGTTAAGGTTAAGGTTAAGGTTAAGGTTAAGGTTAAGGTTAAGGTTAAGGTTAAGGTTAAGGTTAAGGTTAAGGTTAAGGTTAAGGTTAAGGTTAAGGTTAAGGTTAAGGTTAAGGTTAAGGTTAAGGTTAAGGTTAAGGTTAAGGTTAAGGTTAAGGTTAAGGTTAAGGTTAAGGTTAAGGTTAAGGTTAAGGTTAAGGTTAAGGTTAAGGTTAAGGTTAAGGTTAAGGTTAAGGTTAAGGTTAAGGTTAAGGTTAAGGTTAAGGTTAAGGTTAAGGTTAAGGTTAAGGTTAAGGTTAAGGTTAAGGTTAAGGTTAAGGTTAAGGTTAAGGTTAAGGTTAAGGTTAAGGTTAAGGTTAAGGTTAAGGTTAAGGTTAAGGTTAAGGTTAAGGTTAAGGTTAAGGTTAAGGTTAAGGTTAAGGTTAAGGTTAAGGTTAAGGTTAAGGTTAAGGTTAAGGTTAAGGTTAAGGTTAAGGTTAAGGTTAAGGTTAAGGTTAAGGTTAAGGTTAAGGTTAAGGTTAAGGTTAAGGTTAAGGTTAAGGTTAAGGTTAAGGTTAAGGTTAAGGTTAAGGTTAAGGTTAAGGTTAAGGTTAAGGTTAAGGTTAAGGTTAAGGTTAAGGTTAAGGTTAAGGTTAAGGTTAAGGTTAAGGTTAAGGTTAAGGTTAAGGTTAAGGTTAAGGTTAAGGTTAAGGTTAAGGTTAAGGTTAAGGTTAAGGTTAAGGTTAAGGTTAAGGTTAAGGTTAAGGTTAAGGTTAAGGTTAAGGTTAAGGTTAAGGTTAAGGTTAAGGTTAAGGTTAAGGTTAAGGTTAAGGTTAAGGTTAAGGTTAAGGTTAAGGTTAAGGTTAAGGTTAAGGTTAAGGTTAAGGTTAAGGTTAAGGTTAAGGTTAAGGTTAAGGTTAAGGTTAAGGTTAAGGTTAAGGTTAAGGTTAAGGTTAAGGTTAAGGTTAAGGTTAAGGTTAAGGTTAAGGTTAAGGTTAAGGTTAAGGTTAAGGTTAAGGTTAAGGTTAAGGTTAAGGTTAAGGTTAAGGTTAAGGTTAAGGTTAAGGTTAAGGTTAAGGTTAAGGTTAAGGTTAAGGTTAAGGTTAAGGTTAAGGTTAAGGTTAAGGTTAAGGTTAAGGTTAAGGTTAAGGTTAAGGTTAAGGTTAAGGTTGTTGCAGCAAAACACAAGTCTCACTTGCAAGAAATCTGCAAGACGAGAAATTTCTAACTTAATCACTAATTTGAATACAATACTTTTTCTATTCTCTCTTTTCTATAATACCCTGTATATTATTTAAGTATCCACTCAGCTTTGAAAATTAATTAATTTCGCAGCAACATATCATAGTATAAACTATTGAATCTAATAATTTAATAAGATAACATAGAACATTCATGCTTTAAGTTCAAAAGTAACTTAATATAATTATTTATTTTTAAAGGTTACATTATAAATCTATGTGTTGTAATACATGTTATTAAAAATGGTAACTTTGGTCTATATGTAGAAAATGGAGACACCTAAAAATGTAGCTTAATCCCTGGCTCCTATGTAAAAACAATGGAATTTTAAATTTTTAGCATCACCCTGCAAATTGCAAATTAAATAAGACATATATTTATAGCATATTTGATTTCTCAAAAAATAAAACATAGCCACGAAAACCGCCCTGAACCCCCAGATTAAAATATGTTTTAAATAAAATGCTGGATGTAAATTGCAAAAATATAACATATATTTTCTATAAAATTATAATTAAAAAAAAATTCTTTGTACTTAAACGTAAAATAAAAAAATTTATAATTTTTTTAAAATTCCATGGTCTTTCTGAAAGTTAAAATGACTGTTTAATCTACTTTGCTATATTTTTGTTTTTCCATTTTAGATTTAGAATTATCAATAATGTGATATAAAATATATTTTGTATGCAAATATAAACCCTGAACCAGTTTTTTAAAATATTTATTAATGACAACCGACAAAGATATTAAACATTTAAAAAAAATTTATTAATACCCTAAAATTTTCCTATTACAACGTTCACGTTCAGTACATGAGAAACTAGCAATATTAACCGCTCAGTAATTGCGACATGTTCAGTAAAAGGGGAGGTTCACCCTCTTAGGGTTGTCGTGATTTTACCGTGGGAATGACAAGTTTTATACGCGACTAACGTGTTTACAAGCACCTGTAGAAAACAACAGCATATCAGTGCAGGAAACAGAGATTTTACTTTTATGTGAAAATACTTTTAGGCTAAAATATTTCAACTCAACCCACAGGAGGTGTAATTACCAAACGATTCCGTGACTCTAGCGTTGCACGAAAATCCGTTTGGTATATGGGAATAAAAATATAGTTATTTTTTAAATAGGCGTTAGTGTGTGTTTTAAACAAGTCAAGGGAATATACGGTTTGTCAATATTTAAAACAGTTTCCGGTTTTTCAAGTATATTTATATAATGTATAAAAATAAGGATTGTAATATAATGTAACATATAACACAGGGTTGCCCAGAAGTCCGGAATAAAAATAATTTAGCTTTAACCTGTAACTTTTGGAGAAAACGCTCGGACACGTCAACTTAGTTTTATATATGCTCACATTTTAACGTTATTCGTTTGTTTTTTGTATAGACATTTGTCAAAGATATGACGACATCGATCTTTTTTTAAATAGAAACATACAGCTTGTGATACATCATTTGAAAGCTAATATCTCGTACAGTATGCTCATAAATTTTGGCGCGATTCTTTCAAGCTATCTCTAAATGGCGACTGTTACATTAAAAAAAAAAACTTTTATTTTTTTTAATAAGCGGAAATAATAATTCATTGATATTTGTTTTACCTTTCAAGGTAAGAAATCTTCATTGTTTCACGTTCTGACATGTTGCGACATTGTGAACTAGTTTACAATTTCAGCATTCTGACTTTTTATCTCAGAATTCTGACTATTTATCTCAGAATTCTGACTTTTTATCATCGAAATATGACTTTTTTTTATGTCAGAATTATTGAAAATAAATTATTCACATATGAAGATGTGACCTAACACATGTTTCAACAATATCTGAACAAACATTAACTAGCATTAACTAGTAATACACGGAAAAACATAATCTTTAACCAAGTATAAGCTAACAGTTGTAATTTAACATGTACCTATTACAAGTATAAAATGTATAACAAAACAAGTATAAAAATCGGTGTAAAAAAGTCCCTATTTCGATCAATTATAAGTTATTGACTTTTTAGAGTAATCGTTCTTATTTGAATCGTTTGTATTTAAATTGGAACTCAAGTACAATATATTCGTTCAAGATAAATACTATATTTTATTCAATTTAAGAGATCTTTCTAATAAAAAGTTAAATAAACTGTTTCTTTACTTAAATGCTAAGTACTTATTTATTATTAATTACTTAGTATTTTCTTCTCCGATGAAGATTGGCTCTCTTTAATCTGATATTCATTACTCTTGAAAACGCGTCACATGTCAACTCTTCTTCGCCCGACGGATTCTGCTTCCATGCATTTCGACACAATTTACAAATTTTCTTGCAAGAAATGGACAAATTATTGTTTAGAATAGGGGCTAGAATGGCTCACTGTAGGGATATGTAAGTACAGAAATTATGAGAAATAATTTTATTTTAGTAACTACGGGGGGGGGGGGGCAATGGGTTGGGCAAAGCGACGAACCAGCGCCGTAGGCAAATCGCCGAAGACGAACATTTTTTTGGGTGCCACGCCCAAAAAACCCTTTTTTTGGACAATCCAAAAAAAAATTCAAAATAAAAAAATACATAAATGTTTAAAGAACCGTAGTGAGTTATATAAATACACTAATATAGGTAATATAAAACGGATAATATATATGATAGGAATAAAAGTCGGTCTAAACCACAATATCTTTAATGAGAAAATATGTTTATGGGTAATTTACATGGATAAAAGAAGAGAACATGTTTCGACCTTAGAAAAGGTCATCATCAGCTCTAACTAGAAAAGTTTCGTAGACAAGCTAGTACATTAGTGCAAAAATGGTGGTGTAGGAATTCAAGCATAAAATTTAAACAGGGGTAGAGGTTTTTATAGCATAATATTATCAGACCTAGTCTGAAAAATATGGGGGTGGACAGAATGAGTGGTAGAAAATATTGGAAACCCTTTGTTCACCCTTGGATGGGTAAGAATATACACTCTCTCACAAAAATATATTCACTTTTTCTTTTTTTTAATTTTAGTAAAAAGTCGAAATCCTAAACCTTAAAGTCCGTGATTCAAGACTCATAGATATGTGGTAATTTTTATTCTATTTTAAAAAATTCTTTTAATAAAATATTCAATCTGCTTTAAGAGATAAACAGGGTGTAGGAGAAGCCATCATCTTAGCGTATTTATAATTCTGTAATTAAAAGGAAAATTTTTTGTTAATAAACCAAAGCAATTTTTATCTTTTTATATATTATTTATTATTTAAATTTTTAGAATTTTTAAATTTTTTTAAATTTTAATATATTCTTCAAGCATATATAATTATTATTTATGAGTTTATGAAATCTTTAAATCTTCCTAAAGTACTGAAATAGTACAAAATGTAAAAAATGTAAAAAATTATTTTTGGAAAAAATGAAAATCTTACCTTTCTTTAATTCGGCAGATTACCAAACGAATAGTTTTATTCTTCTTTTTGTACCCTTAGGGTAGAATAGTGAAATATTTTTCATTGGAGACTTTAAAAATATGTTTGATTCTTAGAAAACAGAGGTTTATGGTGAAATGATTTGTTAATTTAAAAACGTGTCTGAGAATCGAAAATTAAAGGGTGGTGGGGGCCGGGGATCCTTCTCATTCTGCCAACCTACCATGGCGGTCATTTCAAACAAATTAAAAATTGTAAAATGAAAAATAAAAATAAAGATTATCATCTTATATAATATTAAATGAATAGTATCCGGATTGCTATATGTTCAGGTAAATATATGTCTAACCGTTTAAATAGTCATTAATACAATAAAAATAGAATTCATTATGCAATTGTTTAAATAAATTAGTTCAGTCGGTAAAACAGGGAGCTCAGAGAGGCGGTTGGTACCAGAAATAAGTGTACGGTTCTATGAATTATATTAGGATAATATATACTTGTTAAACAAAAACTTCTTCATGAAAGAACAATAATTAAGCAAAAAAATATTAAAAACATGGTATATTTTTTATTCATTGAAAAAACAAAAATTAACCATAAACTATAAAAAAGGACAACATATTTTTTTGCCTAAAACTCAACTGTAATTCGTCGCCTTTTTTGACAAAATATATTGATTATTTTGTATATCAATGTGGATTTCTTGATGAATACCTACTCATTAAAGCTAAACTTGTTGTACGCTCTTCGCTTGAATGGTTTCTCAGATATGTTTTTAATCTTTTTAAAGCGGAAAAACTTCTTTCTGCTGAAACTGTAGTTACTGGGAGGATGGCCGTCAAAGATTTTTTATGTTGCCCAATTATATTCTATATCTTTTTTTTTATTTCGGGGGGGGGGGGGGCTGGCTATGCCACTGGTCTGTGGTATCTATTTGCTAACAAATGGAGCCCTCCCTTTTAGTTTTTTTCCGACGAAAATCGTTTTCAGATTCGTAATCTACGCCCAAAACTACATCTTTCTGAAAAAATTATCAATTTTGGCAAGATAAGCGTATAATATCTAGATACATCCAACCAACTTTATTTAAGAGTATGGTGTAACTAAGTTTAGAAAAGGGTTAATAACCTCTTTGATCTTGACAAATCAGAATTATTAAAGGTAATCCTAGCTCTACTGATGAGCCATGATATGGCGAAACTCGTCCAGAAATGGATGTGACGAAATTAAAGGAAAATCTTTATTTATAACAATAAATAGTTACTTTAACCAAAACTATTTCCAAAAATATTTGCACGTATTATTGGCCGTGGTTTAAAAAAGAATAACACAACTTATTCGAAATTTGTAATTGATTTTTATAAAGTACTATAACATATTATTTCAAATCAATAAAATATAAACTGGGTTTAATTATATAGAGCGTTACAATAAAAACCAAGCATTAAATTAATCTAAGAATAATATACACTTTAAATTGGATGTCCATTTTTTCTTAAAATAAATAGTTCATTATCTTAGGTACTACAAATAATTTTTTATTCCTAGTTTCAAGAAACCCTATTCTTGTTATTTCAGAACAAGCTAATATTGGAATCCAGTATTATTTTATTTGAGGAATGGAAAAACTAGCATATATACTTGAATTAAGTTTATTATTCTTTATATAGTTATCGCTTTTGTTCCTCTTAGTACATTGATGGTCGGAAGCCAGTGGCGCATTTAAGGGGGTTGCCGGGCTGCAACCCCCGCCCCTCGAGCCTAGGAGCTCGGGTTTAAAAGTCTAATTGCAACCAAATTTTTCGTCTTACGCTTGGACTCTTAATTGAAATTTTTAAATAATGTATTCTTGGCTTAGATTACAAAGGTCTTGTAGGAAACGTTTAGTTTTTAAACTTTTCCTTCCAAAAAATCTGTTTTATATAGAGATTAAGAGCGTTTTCAGACGGCACCATATATCGCGCGCGACAAATGGTCGCAATATTGCTTTTACACCAATTTATGTGTTTTCTAAAGAGCCATTTTCACACACAAGCGATATTAGAGAACACATAATTTGGTGTAAAGCAATATTGCGACCATTTATCGCGCGCGATATATGGTGCCGTGTGAAAACGCTCTGAGGTTTCGGACGCATATCGTTTTAGTTATTGATTTATGATGCAATTGTATAGGAAAACAAGTAAAAATAATAATATTTTATAGTATTTTTCTATTAAGTATGACTTGTCTGTTCCGTTTTCTTTTTTTTGGATGTATTTTAAATCAACAAAAATATAACCCAATGCAATAAAATATTTTTACAGCAAGAACAAAAAACAAAATTAGGTATTTATTTTTAAAGAGAAAATTTATAGTAAAAATTTTAATTGAAACATTTTTTATGGAAGAAGTGTGATAACTTTTATTAAAAAAATAGTGCAGGAAGAAACGAGAATGCTTTATTATGAATATACAAAACGGCACTTAAGAAGGAGTTTTTCAAAAAATAAGCATTTGCACCAAAAACTGCCCTTAGATCTATGGTCCTTAAATACATGAGTTCTGCAAAAATCATCAATTTTGGCGTGGTGAGGGTTATTTACTTTATATTTAATTATGAAAAACTGAGCCTGGAGAACGCTGGTTAGAGTTATACATATTATGTACGCCTTATGTTAAAATTTTGGATTGACACCAATATTCATATTTGCCACAAATATAATTTTTTTTTTAATATAGAGCCAGCTAGGAATATCAAAAAAAAAGTAGAAAAAAACATTTACAAAAACAAATTTAAACCAATTATGCAGAGGGGGAGAGGTAAGAAGTTATTTTTTGAAATTTGGTAGTGAATTTTAAACGAACTTTGGGCGTGGCCCCGAAAATTTTTTGTCTGCGGCGCTTTCCACCTTTTTCACTAGGTACAATATCATGAAATACATGTAGTCCTGTCTGTCCCTTTGTCCAAAAAAAAATGTCCTACTTACGCCCACTGAGCCCCCTTTCCCCGAACATATTTTCTGGCTACGCCACTGTCGGAAGCACAGTAAATAAAGTCATAATATATAGAAAACAGTATTAACTAGGTACTGTACAGATATATAACACTTTTTGGGTCCTCTGCAATTTGCGAATAAAATCATATTCACACTTCTAGAAAAATAACATAAACAGTTGCAATATAAGTCACAAATAAATATTGGATCATGCATCTAGACCAGATCTAGTAATAGTCACTATGATATAGTAAATTTAACAGCATACCTATTCTCCAAGGCCTTCTGCGATTTAAAAACACAATATAGGCCTGTTCTATTTTATCTAACTCACTTCTTTAAATCGATTCTCTATTACGTGATTGGCCATACAGGTCGATATAAAAATTTTGACGTTGTGCTGAAAGTACACTGAAAAGAGAGGTGCTCTTGGCCCAATCAATGTAGCGCTTTTGAACATTAATTATTATAGGTAAGAGAAATTATCTTTGTTTAAGAGAATGTCTATTGTTACAAGAGAAAGGTCTTCCCTTCTCTTCAAATCTTTATACTTAATAATTATTATATCTCCCTTTTTCTTAATATAATTATCTCAAAAGCAAATGACGACTTAATCGTGGACGGGATACAGAAGCACTATGGCTGCCGAGGTGAGTTGATTGAGTTAACATTGTAAGCATGAAATGAGTTTATAATTATTGTTCTTATAATTAAAAAATTGGCTAAAATTTCAAAAATTTGCACTTTTCTTATTGACTCTAACTGAAATGTGTTGATGTGTTTTAATTCCCTATACGGGATAACCCTAGCCTCGAGTGCTCACCAAGAGTTATTACTTAAAAGAGAAAATAAGTTTAATTAGCAGACTACTATTCAGAAACGAATTTTTTGACACCCTTTATCATTATATGATAAAAACAAAAAGTATTGAACACAGCATATTTGAGTTTAAGTGTTTTTGTTTAATTAAACCTTTATCGTGTTTATATTTACAGTTTGTTGCGCTTCAATCTAGACCTTTTTTTTTTGAAGAAGTTAGTGTCAAATTGTAGTTCTTAAAAACTAAACTGAAAAAATAACGACCATTTTGGTGATCGGAAAAAATAGTCATAAGAAAGCTAAAAATGTCAATAATTGTGGCCAATAATTAAATGAGCCTAGAAAACGTTTACAGGTGTTACCATAGCTGGAAAATGCGATGATGGTTTATTTTTTTTTAGATTTTTCTAATCGGAGTAAGCAGTCCAATGGTTTGCTTATGTATCTTTAAAAATAGCGGAATTGCCAAAGGAGTGCACATTATTCGATAAATCCAATTTTAAATCAAGAATAAACTCATTTGGCTCAAGAACAAACGCTCTTAAGCCAATAACATCCACTCTTGGATGTCTCTTGATGTAAGATATAGATATATCTTCGCGGTGTCTTACGACATACACACATAAAATGCCTTCTGCATTAAAGTTGATTCCTAGATACGGTCGGTATCGGATTTGCTTTTTCGCGGTCAAAGGAGTTGCAACGGGCTTATGACAGTTCAATGAGTCCAAATAAGGACGAAACAGTCGTCATTGTCTAACCCTGTCCCAGGGAATCCATTTTACTTGGAGCCCTGCGTACCTACTGCCTCATTATTTGGATAATCGGACTTTAAGTCAAGAGCAAACTTTTATAGGACAAGAACCAACACTCTTGACTCAAGAACCAACACTCTGAGCTCAAGAATACACGCTCTTGTGCCAATAACAACTGCTCTTGGATTGTGATATAAAGACTTTTAACGAAGAAAAAACTTTTTATTTTAGACTGTACTTCCGTTGTGATACCACACGTGTTCCGTAGAACCCACCTTCATCAGATCTCTCATGGTTAGTGCGGCGTACACCGCAGAATGATTTTAACAACTTATTCAAACCAGCCACTACTATTCAGAAACCTGCTCAGTCGCCCAAGTTGTAAGTTGCTTAGTTCCTCCACGCTATCGAAAAATGGTTCACCAAAAGTAGTGAACCTTCTTCTTGCGAGGCAAGGGTATTCACACAGAAAATATTGAATACTTTCTTCCTTTTCCTCATCTCTGCAACTTCTGCAGAAGTCGTGAGTGGGTAATTGCATACGTTCGGCATGTCTACCGAAGAGGCAATGTCCGGTAACAACCGCAGTAATACTTTTCACGTCTTTCCGACTGTGTCTCAATAGCTCTGCGGTTCCCTTTTTATCGAATTTGGGCCACAGTTGCCTGGATGTACTACAGGATGTCAACTCTATCCATCTGTTTTGTGCAAGCTGCTTGGCCGTGTAATCAATCTCCTCCTTGACTAATCCCAATGGTTTGTTCACAGTATTGTCTGCTAAATCAGCTGGCTTGCCTGCGCTATCTCTCGCGAGCGCATCGGCAGCCTCGTTGCCATCTATTTTGGAGTATCCAGGAACCCAGCACAGAGTAACCCGATGTTGGTTGCCAAGTGTGCGTAGATTGTTGCGGAATCGCTTTACGAGCTTTGATTTGATGCTGATGGAACAGATTGCCTTAATCGCCGCCTGTCCTGACTATCACTGAAGATGGTGATTGACGAGGCTACTCCCAGGCCAAGGTGTTCTTACAGGATATTGACCGCCTTCCCTACTGCCAGTACTTCTGCTTGAAAAATACTACAATAGTTGGGGAGTGTATACGACTTCTGTATTTGTAGACTTTCGGAAAAGACCCCGGCTCCCACACCAACGTCCATTTTTGAACCGTCTGTAAAGATTGAGTGATCTGTTTTCATTATATACTTATTGCCTTTCCACTCTTCCCTACTCGGAATGAGTATAGAATACCTTCTATCGAAGCATGTTATTGGAACAGAGTAATCAGTCGGGTCTCGTAGATTATTCTCCTGGTGTATCCTTAGTATACTGCTGTGCCCGTGGTTGGTTTCATTCCAGAATTTCGACTCTTTTAGTCGCATGGCACTATTTGTAGCTATACTTTTTCCATAGATATCCAGGGGGTTATATATAACAGTACCTCCAGCGCCGCTGTCGGGGTTGACTTAAGGGATACGATTATTCCTAAACAAGCTGCCCTTTGTATCTTTGTTATTGACGAAGTGTGCCAAAGTGTGTAAAGCGGTCCATCAAACCAGGATCCCGTATGTTAATATTGGTCTTATAATGGCCGCATAGATCCAGTGTACTATGTGGGGTTTTAGCCCTCATATTTTTCCAATTGCTTTTTTGCAGGCATATTATGCTACCGACGCCTTTTTCACTCGTTCTGCAAGTTTATGCCGCAGTTTAGCTTGGAGTCTAGTACTAACCCTAAAATACTTTGCTTTTTCCTTAAGCACTAAAGCATTATTGTGGAGTACTGGGAGTCTGACGTTCTCGATCACCCTTCTGCGTATTTTGACCCGCATTTCATGGCCCACTGTTGTAATATTCGTAGCGCCATTCCTGTTAGATCGCTGATTGTGTTTACAAATTTACCTGACACTAGTATAACTATATCGTCAGCATGTGCAATTACTTTAATTCCAGCCTTTTCCAACGCTATGAGGACTTTATTTAGAACTCGCAGCCAGAGTGTTGGTGACATAACCCAGCCTTGCGGAGTTTCTCTTCTAGCAAATCAGATCATCTAGCTGCCTCCCAAACTGGAGCAGATTTGACGGCCTTTTAACATCCTCTGAATTTAACGGCAGATGTAGTTATCGACCCCTGATTGTGTACTCTTTATTATTACGGGATTTCTCAATCTCAATACTACCTCGTGTAGCGCCGTTTCCACTGATTTCTCCTTGGTATAAGCGTGTTGAGACGAAATTAAGTCTCGCTTCCGCACCGAGTTCTTGATATGCAGATTCAGTAAACTCTTCAATGTTTTGCCAATAAACGAAGACATGCTTATTGGTCTAAATTTTTGGACGGTTACATGACTGCTCTTACCAGCCTTAGGGATGAAGATTATTTTTATCTTATTCCAGTCAGCCGGCATATACGTGAGATGCAAGCTGCTTCTGTATATCACCAAGAGCCAAGGGATTAGGATTATCTTCCCTCTTTGTGACATGGCGGGCATTATCCCGTCTAATCCTAGCGATTTGTAAGGTTTAAATGAGTCAATAGCTCATTTTAGCTTATCGTAAGTGACCACTGATTTGATGCTATTCAAATCCTGAACATCTTCTTGATCGATAAGGGGCTCTGTTGCCGATGTATTACCAGGGAAGTGAAAATCAATCAGCAGTTCAAGGGTTTCCCTACTACTCTCTGTGTATGTAAACTTTTCCAAGTCTAGCGGCTTCGCTTGTACTCCTTGCCAAGAGTTTATTTGAGATTTTTCTAATAGTTTTTAATGTTACAAGTTTTACGTACAATTTTAACCCTACAAAATTATAAAAAAATCTAAGTTATAATTCGGAAATTCGGTTTTTTGTAATTTTTTAGGGTTGTTAATATGTAAAATTTGGTGACAATGATTATATATGATATAGTGTGCGGAGAAAATAGGCTGATTCTTCTACAAATATTACTTATCACCAATAAGTGAATCCTGTCAATACTAGGGTAATTTTAACTAACAGAGGCCTGGGTTATTTAAAATTTAGAAAAATGAAGTCCTCCCAAAATGTCCTAAACTTTTAATGCAGGAAGAAAGGTGGGTAAATTATAGTATTATAAGATTGTGGGAGTCATTGGAATTAGGAAGACACAATTCTTTTACACCAACTTATTTTAAAAGTAATTTGATGTCGTAGAACACAAATCTGAAGTTTTTTTTTTGCGGTTTAAAATATGATTTGAGAAAGTAATGAAAAAAAGTTATGTTGATCAGAGATTTTTTTCATTTTTTTTTTCTAAATTATTTTGTTATTAATATTATATTGATTTATATGCTACAATACCTACATAGTATTTTTTTAAATTAATATCAAAAAAATACCTAAAAAAAAGTAAGAAAACCACTATATTTTGTAATGAATAGTTAAAAGTTTTGAAGATGGGTCGATATTTTTTATTTTGTTATTTAATTCACTATTCTACCTGTAATACATCCATTTACCATTAATTGCTGATACTTACTTACTTAATTGTTAGACGTAAAATATACATATTTATATTTTATTTTACATTCTACCTATTTTTATATCAATTACTAAATTCGATTGATTTGTTTTAAGCCGTTCACAGGTTAGTAAGGGGATGGATTCTATGAATATCTACATAAACATAGTAAAAAAAGTAGCATGCAGTTGGTATGCTATTAGTTATTCCTAATATCTAGACCGAAAAGGGCTACGTGAATCTGGGGAAGTAAAAAGGATAAACTTGTAATTACACGTGGTTCGGATATCACGCTAAACTGTAGGTCCGATCTGGCTGACATTACCCAGCGAACCCTCAGTATATACCCAATTTTTTACCTCTTGACATCCATCACCCTTATTGTACCCAAAAATAATAAGAAATAGATGTCTGTCGCTACGCTACTGCGTTTAGCAGCAGCGGCGCCAGGGGAGGCCAGGGTGGGCACCACCCTAGAAACATGAGTGCCCCCCAAAATTGATAGTTTCTGTTTTGTAATGGAATTTTCGGGGAAAGAGAGACTTCGCTATAAAAGTTTTGATGAGTGGTTGTATGGTATTTTCAAGAGAACAATGACTTTTTCTTTAGACATCACTTAGAATAAGAGGGAAGTTTTGTTTGTCGCTGCATATGGCGTTCTAGAGCGTCCTTTTTTTTTTGTTTTTTTTTCCGCACCAATGGTGACATTTTGCAAGTCAACAAAATCCCGCTAATTGATTTTTCAGGCCGTAAAATCTTCGTACTGGCTAATACCTGAAACCGGATTCTAGATTCGCTAAAAATAATGTCCTTGGTTTTCTACTAAGACCTCCTTCTTTTCTATGTCACTTCTAAAAAAAGTCACTGGCTTACTCAATAATTTCCTCCTTGCCAAAGTGACATCTAAAAAAAGAGCTCTGACGTACCTACTCTCAACCCTCTTCATTTCCTCATTCCGGTCAAAACCATTGTTTTCTCCGGAAGGCGAACAAAGTAGGTACCAATGACAAATAAGTCATATGGGATAGAGGGGCTTGTATACAAAAAAAATAAATAAATAACTAGGTCGGGGGTACCATATTTGCTCCCCTCCTGAAAACCAATGGTAACAGGAAAGAAATAACATTTTCTTTAAAGATGTTAAGTGGTTTTTTTGAGGTTATTAAATCCAAAGAAACCAATTTTGTGTGTCAAAAAAGTTAAAGGTCCTAACAAATTTCTTTCTAGTTACAACAAAACACTACAAAGAAATACGAACTTGATTCAGACCAACTTAAAAAAATTAGATTTTTGATGTCAGCGCAATACAAAAGATCTTTATAGTTTCTTACTGATGAAAATACTTGTGATAGTATCAAAAAATTAAGCCCACGTCCAAACGCTCTGAAACCAGGGCATCCGTAGAACGTTATTTAAGGTTCCTGTCTTCTACTGAACCGTCCTTTTCAAAGTGGCTCCTAAAAAGAAAATGTCCGTACCATAGATACTCTCTAGTTTCTAATGCTAAGCTTTTTTATACCAGTAGCTACAAGTTGTATCATTTATTTCTGTTACACTTGACTGGAGAAATATTGCTTTGTGCCGACATAAAAACCTTAGCATAAGAAACTATTAAGTTAAGTATTAAGATTCCGTTAGAGTATAATTAAAATAATCTTATTATAGCTTTGAGGGTGTTTTTAAAGTAGTTCATCCAAGGTCTTTGTTACGAAAGATTTTTTTATCATTATATTTGTATTTCTAGATAATTCAGTTCCCAAAAATAGTAATCAAAGATTTTTAATTATTTTACTTTGTACACAGTTTTTGGTAATACAGGAACGTAAATCACTTTTATTACATTTTTAATACTCGTGTACTTTTTCACCCTGTACTAAACCTCATATGAGGCTATATTTTATGCTTCCTTGTGGGTGATTGATAGCAGTCGGACCTTCGCTTCGCGCGGTCGAGATTCCCATGCTGCCGCGCTTCCGCTTCCGGACAGGTGAGTGGCGCCGCTGCGGAGAAGCCGGGAAACACGCTTGCCTGGCGGATTACCCAACCGAATACGGCTCTGATTTCGCACGGGCGACGCGCTCCACTGGCTTTTTGGACCTCTGATTTTCCCCACGTGTTCTAATATTACCAGGTTTAAATAATTTTGGTCTAATAATCATTTTAAAAATAATTTGTAAAGCAACTATACATTAAACTCTCAATAAAATAAAAATTAAACGGAATTATCCCCATGTTTTTGGTTTCGTTTCTTGAGAAACTTAAATGAGGGTGAGCCAAAAAGTGGATCTTATTTATTCATTTGTTTAAAAATTTACGTCATTTTCCCTTACAATAGTATAGATATATAGGGTATCACTAGATGGGGTTATCCTCGGGGTTATCTATACCATAAATGGATCTAATTTTTAATTTCACCACAAAAAGTAATTCTTTATAAAAAATTTTGCTTCTGAACAAAATTAAGATTTGTCATTAAAAAATGTAGTTTCTGTATAGAGGGAGATCAAAATCTTCAAAAATCCTCATTTTACATAAAAGAGTAAACTATCAAATTACGTTTTTAAGGAAAAAGTTGGTTAGAATATATTAACTTTTTCGTCAAATGAGATTTAAAGAAAATTTATTTTATATCGATTTTTCTCCATGCCTTGTATTTTTTACATTTGGAAAACAGCTTAAACTTGGGGAAAAATTGATGTAAAATAAATTGTCTCTAAATCTTGAATAATGACGATGAAGGTAATTCTAACCAAAATTTTCTAATGGTATTTTCCTTCCGTGGTGGGAAGGTTCTTAAGTATTTAGACATAAATTAAAACCACTGGTATTCTTTGTTTCTTGAAGCGATGTTTCGCAGAATGTGTCTGCTTCTTCAGGTCGACATATTTTTATTGTTTAGTGAACGTTTAGAAAACTTTACAATACACGATCCATTTCAAAGAAATGTTACTGTAAAAGACAAAAAATATATCAATGTAAAGAACACTTTTATATTCTATTTTATTTTAAACAAATGAATAATTTTCCTTCATTGCCAAAACTTTCTATTAAAAATCAATCGCAGCCCTAATAATTGCTTTTAAACCCTGCGTCCAAAAGGCTTATTTACAACAAGTTTTTCTTTATCCTCTAAAACTATACCACATACGAATGTCGGGCGATATAAAAAATCGTAACGGCTAAACTATCAAAGTTATAACAATTATGGTACCTAAAACTTTTTTGGTATTTTGGCTACTTTACTTTGCAGCATGTTATATAAAATTTTCAAAAATAAAAAAGTTTTTCGGTCTGTGAAAATTTGCCTGCATAGTTTCTAAATATCCAAGGTCATCGGTGTTTTCAGTATTTAAAAAAAAACATTATTGTTATATCTTGAAAGAAGTGTTTAAGTATGAATACACTTCTAATAGAAAAACTTTATGTTTTTTTATCATATGGAAAATATATAAAATTAACTAATTATCACTTATATTGTCGCGCGGACTTCTAGAATATGGGAAGGAGTGAGATAGATATTATATACAGGTCTGCTAATAAAACAAAAAACAAGTGCAGATTTAACGTTTACAGCGGGGTTGACGCAGGTCAGAGCCTACAAACTTACTGTCCACTGAAAGGGAGGTCGCTACTCTCTGTAAGCTCCCCTCTCCAAGAGGGCCCCGCATTGATCATGATGTCAGTTAAATTATTTCCAAAAAATTTTTCGAGGTCATGAATATCTTAAAAATATTGTCGATGAAAAGGAATAATATAATAATATACCAAAACATTCTGATTATTATTAATTTAAATAGCTACGCGGGATTAGGTAAGAATTTGCAGAATTACTCTACCATAGTTTAATTTAATGCTATTATGAAGCTTACTTACAGTTTTATTCCAAAAACGATAAACAGAGATTATCTGCAATACTAAATAGTCGCTCTCTTTAAACATCTACATGTGTTTATGTAATCTGGAGGAGGATATTATAAAATATAATTAATCGACTTACCTGAAGGAAGAATAATTTGAATTATATGAACAATCTCCTCCGAACAGATTAGGTACCATCGCGTAAAATGAAAACTAGGACATGAAAATTTTAATTTGAGCTCTTGGTCTATAAAAATTTGACTTTATCATCTTGGCAGGTTGTCAAAATTGACAGTATTTCATGGTTCAGGAATCAAGACGTCAATTAGGGAATCCAAACCACGTGATTCAATATGGCGGTTGGATGGCAAAAAGCATTGAGTCACAGTTAAATGCCACCAGCAACATTATTTTTATGGTCACGTGTACCAATCAAAAAGCAGTATTTACCATCCAGCCGCCCTTTTGACACATCGTTGGATTGCCTAATACAAAAGTCTAACCTTTAAATTTTACACTGTTCTTATATGCCAGGAGATTTAAGTTTATTGTTCTAGTTTTCATTTTACGCGATGGTACATACCCATCACCCCCCAAATAATCCCCAACTTTTCTCCGACAACAAATGGCATGCTGCTGATGCTCTTTGAACTTCCAGCGGCCAAATTACATTGGAAATTTTTCTGTCACTCTAAATGTTAATATTATGATAAGGAATGACAGAATTAAATTATTTGTTAAGGCAAGAAAGGCATATTTTATATTTGATAGGAAAACAATTAACGTTATTTTATTTTTATTTCTGGATGACTATGTTCTTTAAGAGATTTTTCATTCATTACAAAAATGTTAAATTTTGGTGTAATATTTTCTTAGTTGCGAAATTTTTACTAAAAATCTCCCTAGATCATGAATTATTTCCGGATATTTTTTCGAGGTCGCGAATTATTTGGAAATTTTCTTAAAAAACTCGCGATTAGGGAAAAAGTTCGGATTCATAACTCGAGCTCAAGGGAGATTTGGTAAGAAAATTTTACCATTAGTAAAATTTTATATTTTTATTAGGAATGAAAAAAATTTGAAATAACATGAGTTTTTTCCTTAGCAACTAAAAAATATGCCTTTATTGCATTGACAGATAATTTAATTCTGTCATTCCTTGTCAATATTTTGACATTTAAAGTGACAAAAAAAGTCCAGTGTAATTTGGTCGCCGGAAGTTCAAAGAGTATGAATATTTCTGTAAAATATTTTCGTTTGCGTAATGATTCAAAATGAATGAATGAATTGGTTACAAAAAGTGGGTGAGAAATTTTCTTACCGAATCTCCTTCGAGGTTGAATTATAAAACCGAAAATTTTTTCTTAATCCCAAATTTTTTAAGAAAATGTTCCTAGGCTGACGCTGACGCCTTTTAAATTAATTCGCGACATCAAAACATTTTCCGGAAATAATTCATGCTCTAGAGAGATTATTCAATTTCGTTTGGTTTTTAGTAAGTATGCTATGACAAACTCTATTTTGTTAATTATTATAGATACAGGTACTGAATTCCGTTAAAAATCATGGACGAACTATTCAAATGCAGTACTTATGAATTTTTTTTTTGGACAGTGTGATAAAATTATATTGCTAGAAAACATTAAAACTCTTTTTGAAATCCAGCTTGGTTTGTGACATAAGGGTTATCTCTTGACCATTCTCTTATTGAAATTGGAAATTTCGATTCATCGGTCCAAATTATTGTACCTACTTAAAAATTTAGATCTTCTTAGGTGCGCACCAACTACATTTCACAAAATTCAACTCTGTTGAGGATCTTCAGGCATTATGGCTTACTTTAGTACACTTAAAATCATGCAATTAATTATTTTAACATTTTAAATAAGATTTATAACTAAAGATGTTTAATTTTTTGCAATGAAATTTTATTGTCAAAATTTGGGAATGAGTTATTTTATAAGAATGGTTATTTATTACCGACTTGTATAAGTAGGTTCTCTGGAATTTATATAAATAAATACAGATACTAATTAGGTAAATAAGATGTAAGCAAATCAATGGGATTAATGGGAAAGATGGTAGGTACTTACTTGGTAAAATTTTCGCACAGAAGTTCAAGAAATTCTTTCCTTTTCGGTCCAGCTACACCAATCGATCTCTTATTTCAATGTGATAAAGTCAACAATTATTTATGAATAAACAAGTAGACAGGAAAATAATACACCAAAGTGCCGTCACCAGATCTAGCAGGAAAATAGCCTATTATAAAAATAATGTCGGAAATAGCCCATGATTTGTTTTGGGGTTGGGCGGAATTTATTATACCCGTAATTTTTAAAAACCCACACAAAATCATTATAATTCATTTTAACACCAAACAAATTGCATTTGTCACCTTACAGGCCTAAAACCCACAATTTACACACAATGGTGTTGGTAGCTATCGCGTTTTATATCTTCTATGCTAAAGAAATTAGACGGCCACGTGCTATTGCTTTTCGACCCAACCGAGAAGTAATTTACAGGTACAAAACGAAACAAAAGGGCAACTATTTAAAAGACGATTTACGTGACCAACACGTAAGAGACCTAATTAATAGAGGGACGTCAGCAGTAAAGGCTGTTAAGGTTCACGCAAACCTTTCATTAGCAGAGCGTTCAATAAAATGCGATCTACATTTTTTGTAAAATGAGACACATTTTTTTTAACGACGGCGTCCTGAGGTTATAGAAAAAATTATTCAGAGTTTCTAAGATAAAATATTAAAATTCTGGGGTAAAATGTCAGAATTCTGTTATAAAAGTCACAATCCAGACATAAAATCTCATAGTTTTGAGATAAAGAGTCAGAAGCTGTATTTATTTTACTTTATATACCAAAACTTTGTTAGAAACTCCTTCTGTGTGGTCAAACAGTGTATGTGCTAATATTAGCGCAATATGAGGAAAAACTAATTTTTCATGAAACGTACCTATTGCTTACCTCAAAAAGTTATAATCCTTAAAAAAATCACAGATATAATCTACAGAGTGGTCAAAAAATAACAAAATGTTCTAAAATGCTCAGGGTAGAATAATATTAGTTTTTATGTAAAAACTTCTTTACTTAACTTTAGAAATAATCAATTTTTTTATATCTTAGGCAATTAGAAATATAATAAAATATTTTTGTTTGTATTGATTTCACATTTTAATATTAGATCTGATTCTAAACAACTTTTTTAAATACGGTAAAACAAAATTGAACTTGTAAATTTCCACTATATTAAAAGGTCGTCAGATAACAATGGCATACATAATCAGCTACAGTGTGGGCAAAAAAATGTAATTTCCTTTTAATATCGTGGATATTTCAACTTTGTTTAATTGTATTATAATTATGGATTTCCACCAAGTATCGGCTCAATCAATTAATTTTTTTAAATATTTGTGTATTATAAAGTACCATCTTTTATCTTTTGACGACTCTTTAAGTTATATTTTTGATTTCTTTAAGGATTAGGACTTTTTACGACAAGCAGAATTTTATATGAAGAATAACTTTTTTTCCTCAAATCGAAGAAAGTAATAGTTGGTACTACAAGAGTGGATATGATGTCCATATCGCACGAGGAAGTAAATTGAGCATGGCGCCGTAGACGGAAAGGTGAAACTTCCGAGCGCAATATGGGCAATCCACTCGAGTTGGCAGAATATTTATTCTACGATTCCGATTTTAAATTAGGCATTATAACTTGTCATTTTAATTCGTGAACTTGTGAGAAAGATAATAAAAACAATTGAAGAAACATTAACTTCGTTGGCAAATCCACGAAACAAATTACACTGTAACATATTTGGCGATTTGGGTAATATCTTATATTTACACAAGATCACTTTGAGACCGCGGCAGTGGCTCCGAGGTTGAGCTACTGGCATTCGACCGCGGCGACCCGGGTTCAATTCCCGGAGTGGGCATACGCATAATAAAAAAAAGTATGTCCGAAATTTAGTGGATTTAAGAATGCAGTATGTCACTAGTGATTCCTAAAAACGAAAGTCATGAACTGGACTTCTATCCAGGAAAAGAGTCATGAACTGGACTTCTGGGGGGGTTAAAAGAGGATAACTAGTGCATACACGTGGTTCGGATTCCACGTTAAGCTGTAGGTCCCGTCTGGTGGACATTACCCAGATGATAGGGGATACAATGAGCCTCATATAGGCCTAAGTATACTGGCTCTTCCGCCAACCCTAGCAAGCAAAAAGAAAAGATCACTTTGAATTTATATATCTTTCTCACATTCGGTATTTTGCAGAATAAGAGACGGACAGCGATATATTTTTTAATAAAAATGAACAATTTATTTTTTTGTCAATCATAGCTTCAGCATATTTAAATTCATTATTTTGATATGTTATTATTGGATCAATTTGCTTATTAATTGGATTTTTAGTAATAAACACAAAAGAGGATTTTGTAGAATTTAATAATAATTTGCTTAAATTAAGCCACTGAATGATTAAATTTAAATCATATTTCATGGTATAATAAATGTTGTAGATATTATCATCAAAATATACAATAGTGGTATCATCTGCAAAGAGCTTGACATTACCTTTAAAGTTTAAATTTAAAATTGAATTGATATAAATAAGAAAAAGAAGTGTACCCAGAGTAGATCCTTGTGAAACTCCACATTTGTAACCTTACACCGAAATTATAAGTCCTCCAATAAATATTTTTCGCTAAATAGCACCCAATTTTCATTTCGTGAATCCATCCTATATACATTTTATTCTGTAAATTCAACTATTCAAAGGTGTCATGTTTACTACTAAGACAAATCATGTAAATTATATCCGCTGCGCAGTGGGAAAAATTTTATGATTTATTTAACTCATGCTGTGTCTTAGCTACTTGTATTTATTTTACCAGGACTTGTAGCAGCATAAAGTCGTTTTTTAAATCTGATGGTAAACTTGTTTCACTAAATTAATTACCGCCGTATTTATGCCCATTATTAACACCACCTTGGTCAACTGCATTTCTTACACATGATTTAGAAGCTGGAACAAAATGTGTGGTATGAAGTCTGCATACATTTTTTAAACATTTGAGTTCTCTTTAATTAAAGGATGAAATATACAGGGTCACATTTATGTTTAGAAATGGTCGATTATTTCTTGAATAAAGATAAAAAAAAGTTAAATAGGGTTTTAAATGTATATTATACCTACTACAAAAAAAAATAAAACTAGTCATGAAAGAACAAAGTTACTTTAATTTAAATGAAACACCCAGTATTATTTTATAATTCAATTATATGCACATTGCACATATCCAAACTTACCCGTTTTCAAGATATCGAATTTTGAATGTCATTTGATAATAAATTAGAAAAAAGGGAAAATGAGTTTTAGTAAACAACCATTTGGAATTCTATTTGATAATGGGCTCAAAGTATCCACCGTTTACCTCTTGACAGTAACGAATTCGCTAAATAAAATTTTCTAGTGATCTAAAAGAGTATTTGTACGAATACTGGAAATTTCATGCATTCTTCTTTCTTGCAACTCTTCGATAGTAATGTGTGCCCTATTTTTGTTCCCTACATTTTTTAAATGACCCCACAGGAAAAAGTCAAAATGGGTCTTATCGGGAGATCTGGTGGGCCATTTCATTGCACTCCTTCGACCAATACATTTACCAGGAAAAGTTACCTCTAGATATTTCCTAACCACCCGCCCAAAATCTGAGGGAGCCCCATCTTGTTGAAACCATTTCAGTCGGTAAATTGTAATTATTATTATACTTCGGGAATAATCGTCTAAGTTATGGAACAACATTCTCTTGAAAAGTATTAAATATCATTCAGAGTTAAAATTCCCGTGTATAAAATAGGGTCCTATGCGTATCCACCAATAAGGCCCCACCAAACATTGGGTTTTTCTGGTCGTTGGGTGTGAACTTGTTCCACCCAATATGGATTTTGGTCTGACCAATAGTGTTGATTTAAGTGCCCATTTAAACAAAATGTAGATTTATCAGAGAACAAAATATGTCAAATCAAGTCGAAAAAGCTTTTATTGTCTAAGACAGTGTCTCGTTGACAAAGCAAAAAAAGTTTAACAATAAATAATACAATTCTAAAATACAAAAAAAAATGTAAATAGAAACTATAGTAATATTTTAAGGGACGTTCTACATATAGTTCTAAAAGTCGTGTCATTCGTAAACATAGAGTCAACCGAATAAATATTACCGAAAAGTACAAAAGGAAAAATTTAAGCGTGAAATGAATAGTACTAATTGCATACTATATCTATCCAGTAGGTACCTACCTAAAGGAAAGTAAAAAAAAAATTCGCCCATTAGTGTATTATAGTAGACTTAGTTAGAAAAATATTCTTAAGGTTCCCCCGAAGGTTCCCCCGGAATTTTCTTTCACACTGGATTTTTTTTAATCCTTCTGGGAGGTGGTTAAATATTATTTTACTCTGATAAACAATACTCTTTTATACTTAAGTAGATGTAGGTATAGGTAAATTAAAATTAAATGCTTGACGCGTATTGTATGCCGAGGCCGCTACCAATTCTTCCCTATGCTTTCTAAAGGCCCAACTAAAAATCCAATCCTGAACATGTACCGCAAAGCTCTCTTCCGTAAAATAAACATATAATTAAACAAATACTGAGAGCAACTACCCCAAAATGAAATAGCATAACGCAAGCGGGACTTAATCAACGCAGAATATGCATTCCGAACTATCTATCGATCCATCCAGCTGGTCGGCAATAACTCTTATCAGTGGCGGCGCCAGAATTTTTGGGATGGGAGGGCACAAATGGGCTCGGTGATTTTTGAGTGGGCACTACCTAAAATAAAAGTGATTTCTAAAAAAAAAAAAGGTCATCGTCTTCAAAATACCATACAACCACTCATCAAAACTTTTATAGCAAAGTCCCTTACAGAGCGGATCCATCAATTTTGGGGGGGCACCAGGGTGGGCACTCATGTTTCTAGGGTGGGCCGGTGCCCACCCTGGCCCCCCCCCCCCTGGCGCCGCCGCTGACTCTTATGGCAAAACAGCCTGTAGCATCTTTCTTTCTAAGTTGTAAGACATGCGAATTAAACTTGAGTTTATTGTCAATATACAGCCCTAAAAAAAAGTACAATCCATTTGCATCTATCCAATCTTTAATCTTCTGTAGATCTTTAGAAACATCTAATTGCTCAGTGTCTCTGTCTATCCATAAAATTGTGGCATCATCAGCGAACAACGTGAGATAACCCTTGATATCAACCAGGGCCCCCGCAAAGGGGGAGGTGGAGAAAAGCGCCGCTGGATAATTGGCAAAAAATTTTTGGGTGCCACGCCCAAATTTGTCCAGTTTTTGTTAATAATTTAGTGTAGGCGGTTAAAAAAAACAGACAGAGGTTTCAAAACTAAAGCTTTATTCTTCTTTAAATTATTTATAAAGTCATAAACCAAACAATGAACAAATAACAAATATAAAACATTTAATTAGGATTAATCCAGAATTTAAATGGGTGTTTTTCTAGATTTAGCTGCTGCAAATTATTTAATAATATTATAAAAATCAATTTTATCGAGTATTGCTCTATAGCTAAGATTGCCAGACCAGATAAAATCTTTCTTGTGACATGGTAGACCTCAAATAATTTTGAATTATTTTTAATTTAGAGAATGATTTTTTACCAGAAGCAACAGAACCAGATAAAGTGAGGATGATTCTTAAAGCAATACTAATATATGGTAGAGAGGAAGTTAGATAAATATATTAAATAAATAAAATAAATAAATTATTTATTGTAGAATTTCAAGGGGATTTGACGCTTCAGGTAATGAAAACAATCTTAGAGCTTTCATCTCGTTAAATAAATCATTTTCTTCCACGTCAGCCTCCTTCTTTTTCTAATCAGTTAGCTTTTGTTTTAGAGCATGACAATATTTCCGAACAGTGAACCTGTCAGAAGCGTTGACTACTGGTATAGTATTAAAATAAGTGGGGGAAAAAGTTTTAAACGTAATAAAGTTTATTTTATACATTTTAAGTTCTAATTGACAAATTTTCCAGTAGTTGACGGTCTACTGTTGACCACTGAAAAATCAGATATTTCTTAGTATCCGCGGAAGTCGACCTCCTGAAGGATTATTACAATGTAACAAAATATTGTAATTTTAGGCAAAAATCAAGTAATATAAACTATTTTAAACATCATAAAGTGATACTTACCTATGAGATTATAAAATTTATTTACTGGAGACTTAATTTTAGAGGCACCGTTATTATATTATATAGGCGTGAGATGTGTTTACGGATAACAACAGATTGCACCCATCACTTTCAATACTAATTCTCGACCAAATCGACTACTCCCATTGGGTTATTTTGTACAAAGCTACCCGACTACGGGAGAATTGGTGGTTTAATTTAAGAGCCAACAAACGTGAAACGCGGCATCTTTTCCTTGCTTGTCTAATTGAAAATTTAATACAAAAAATGTACTAAGGGGTTCACAAGTACTTCTAGTTCGTCGGATCATCCCTATCGCTCCATCGCCAGATGCAGGTAAAATATGCGCGATGTGGTGGAAATGCAGTATTTGTTTGTAATGACTCATCGACTACTGCTTGCTCTTAAATATGCGATGTACAACTATTTTTAAGCTAAAAACATTTAACCTGGTCGACTACTGAATGCGATCGACTATAAAGGTATCTCTACTCAATATTTATTCGTTTCAATGCATTTTATAGTAAATAGGTCACGCAATATAAATGTTATACTCAAACTCCTTTTATTTATTAGCGTAGAAATTTGAAATGTGCAATTATTAAAATACACAAAGTCTACGCCTATGAATTGTCATTAATTAATTATATTTTTGGAATTTTTTTATCCCATAAAATTATGCCAATATAACAAACTCGCATTGGCCGATTTAAAATTATAAAAAATAAAGGTTTCAATATTTTTATTCCAGGGCCGTACTGCTCAAAACCTAAACAACTTTATACTAAGGTAATATGTGGTAGGTTATGTTGTAAAAACCTTTTACAAACACTTTCCATAGATGAACGGCAGTAGAGTTTTGGACTTGCATTGTCTTTATTTGTTTAGAATCACTACGTTTCAACTGGTAAGTATCTCCAGTCGTCTTCAGGTGAATACTGAATAAGTACGGTAACTACAGCTCTATTTATACTAGGCAGGTGCTGTGACGCATGACTAGTGGGCGGAGTCATGCGTGTTGCTAGGTGATGACGCATAACTGGATGAGTCATGCTTGATGAGTCATGCTCGATGACGTCATGCTCGATGAATCATGCGTTTAACTCTTGGGTGGTCTTATTCTAAGATTACATTTACTTAACAAGGGTTTCCAGACGTTTCTCATGTCTAATGAAGGCTTACTAAAGCAACCTGGATTTTGGTGTATGGTAGCAGCTTCCTTAAACTTCCTCTTTCTCCAGTGCGGTTCTTTTTGCAGGATTTCCGCTTTTGTCCACATGATATGATGGCCGTGCGTCCAGGCGTGGTCAGCTGCGCCTGATTTTTCGGTCTCTCCTTTTCGGGTATTATTCCGATGTTCTTTAATCCTTACTTCTAGTGGTCTTAGTGTCTCACCAATGTAAGACTGGCCGCATTCGCAGGGGATCTGGTAGATACAATTTTTCTTGTCTTTCTGGCTTACTGGTCTCGTCTTCGTTAGGTGGCTTCTTAAAGTGTCTCTAGAGCTGAATACTGTTTCGATGTTGTATCGTTTTCCTAGTCTTCTTATTTTCTCAGATACTCCTTTGACATACGGAATATTGAGTATTGGTTGTATCTCTTTCTCTGCTTTACGTGTGTTTGGCCGATTCTTGCGATTTTCCAATATTGTGTCAATCAGTTTCATGGGATAGCCATTCTTGTTGAGGTCGGTCTTGATGTGGTTAGTTTCTCTTTTGAGAGCTTCGTTTGAGTTACAGAGAGTAATTGCTCTATCCACAAGGTTTCTTACTATGCCATGTTTTGTGTTGTTTGAGTGGTTTGATGTATAATTGAGATATTGCCCTGTATGTGTTGGTTTTCTGTACACTAAGGTTAGGAAGGTGTTGCCATTTTTCTCTACATTGACGTCTAGAAAAGGTAATTGGTTGTTCTCTTCTTTTTCCATGGTGAATTTAATTGTCGGTGCAAAGTTATTAATGTGATGTAAGAATTCTCTGAGTTCGTCCTCGTTTCCGTTCCAAATAATGAAGGTGTCATCCACATATCTAAGCCATATTTTTGGTTTCTTCTTTGCTTGTTTTATTGCTTCGGATTCGAACCATTCCATATAAATGTTGGCGATTATGGGCGAGAGAGATGAGCCCATTGGTAGTCCGTCCTCTTGGCTAAAGAATCTATCTTTTTCTTGAAAATAAGAATTGTTAAGGCAGCATTCCAATAGTTCCATGATGGCATTTGTAGGTAGCGGTGTTCTTTCTTGTAGGGTCAAGTCTTCCTCAAGTCTGCTCCTGATGACCTTAAGTGCGTCTTTTATAGGGACGTTGGTGTAAAGACTTTCGACGTCAAAGCTGACGAGTTGGTCTCCTGGTTGTACTTCCTTTTCTCCTATTATTTGTGCAAAGTGTTGCGAGTTCTTTACAAATGACGTGCTGTTTCCTTGAAGTGGTTGGAGTAGGGGAAGTAAAAATTTACCTAGTTCATATGTAGGGGAGTTACGGGAGCTTGTAATTGGTCTTAGAGGCATATTATGTTTGTGTATTTTTGGCACAAACAGACACTTTCCATAGATACCTACAGTAATGCAGCTGGGGCAAGGGGAGGGGGGGGGGGGGAACATAATTTATTTTCAAAGAAATTAAATCATCCAGTAAACTTGAAGAAAAATATAAAAAGCTGGCTTCTATCAATGAGGAGATTCAAATTTAATACAAAATTCATATATCATTATGTCAAAAAACAAATGGGTCTAAATACAATTTTTTTTTATAGTTTATTTAACAGAATAGTAAAATATTTACAATTTCAACATGTAAATTACATCGTCTAATCAGTGCTGGTACTCTCTGGTCTCAAGAATTTTTACATTGTTCTGTATGGGTCAATCGGTCATATCCAAATAAGACATTTTGCAAGATTTGCATATTTTAAAAAAAAAATTATTTTAAACCTTATTTAATGTTAGGTAGGTATATTTTTAATTCACGTTTTACTTCTATTTACAACAAACCCGATCAATATACATCATTAAAATACAAACTATTTATACACAAATATATATTTTTTTCTTATAAGTAGGTATAGACTTAAATTTTTTTTTTAATGATACCGATATTATTACTAATAATTTTAATTGCTCTTTTAATGGACAGGTTTTTAACCTATATTAAAGGGCAATTAAAATTTCATTCTGTAACTAATATATTACTGAGTTTATAATTATTTAAATATTATGTTGACATATTAATAAATAAACAAATAATTTATATTTTTCACAAAAATTGTTTTTCTTTTTTAAAATAGAAAAGAAAGGAGCTAGCTGGGAATTAAGAAAAAAATAGTTTACAAAAATATTTAATAATTTTATTAGGCCCGCTCATTTTTTTTTAACATATTAATAATGAAGATAAGCTTTTAATATCCAATTATTTTAATATTAAAGAAATTATTAATTATTATCATTGCATCGACCGACCAGGGCGCGGCGAGATACCCGATATACCGACATAAATCCTACCAGCGCAGCAGTTCCGTAACGTTGTCATTGATGCTGCATTTTGGTGGTCGGGTCACCTCGTGCTTGTAATGTAAACACATTTTTGTGACTGTGTGAGGGTAAGTGATTGGTTTAGTGTTTTGTATGTTAAAATTAGGCAAAGGGGGGGGGGGGGGGGCGGGTTACACTACAGCACTGAACAAACGAAGGGAAAATATCCTAATAAATATTTATTTGATTGATATTTATTTTAATTAAATAATATTCTTTTAAGACAAAGATATTTTTGTTAAAACAAATAATTCACCGTGTTTGATTTTTTCTAAGAAATTATTTGGGCCACACTGTATCAATATTTTTTTTTTAAATACCATGACTTAAAATACTAATACCCGCGTTAGACCATTTTATTTTTCCGCAAAAAAAAATTGTATTGGATTTACTGAATTTATTATTCACTCGCATTGTATAGGTACAAAAATCAAATACACAAATTATTTCAATCAAGGAGAAAGGTATTTCAGTGAAATAAATATATTTATTAAAAATAAAATAACCGGTTTGTTGAGTTAAATATTCTTTATTTGGAATAAATATTATAATTTACTGAAATTTAATAACTGTTTATTTATTCCAAAAAACTATGTATTCATTAATAAAAAATGGATTTTTGAAGGAAATAAATAAATATTTGGTGTAACAAACTATGTATTTATTGTTACAAAATGCGTGTTTAAAATGAAATAAATAATTATTTGATACAACTAATAGGTTTATTATGTGAAATAATGAATTATTTGCATTCTGGTTAATCGTTAATACGCAATCATATATATTAAATAAATATTTATTTAATTCAAATATGAAAGTAATTGCTGGTTTAAATAATTATTGGAATTTATTCAAATTAATAATTGTTTGGCATATATGAAACAAATATTTGTGTAAATAAACTCAATTTTTTTTAAATTTAAATAATTTTTTTTTTCAGTGAGTGATTAGTAACATTTTGCCAACCAACAAAATCCCATTAAACGCTATTTCAAACGTCATTTTCTCGGAACCCACACAAACAATTTTGTAAAAACCTGTTTCATATTCAGCGGCAAATATAATTATTTCCAGCGAATCGAGAATTCGGTTTCAGGTATCAGCCAGTGCGAATACTGCGAATATTTTACGGCCTGAAAAATTAATTAGCGGGATTTTGTTGGCTTGCAAACTGTCACCATTAGGTTAACTTAACGGATATAATTTCATACCCATTCTAGTTAGGACATGAAACTTACCAATTACAGTAAGCATTTAAAAAGAAACCAAAATTTACACGTAAATTGGAACGGCGCATCTTAGAGAAAAATGGTTTTCACCCCCCTATCTTAATTTTTTATTATCAATCTAAAAGTTACAATTTCTGATTTAACATGTTAAACCGTAAAACCATATTTTGGGCTAAACATCTTAAACCGGAATTGGTACCTTTGGATATAGAATAGAAAACTAAGATAGGGAGGTGAAAACCTTTTTTCTCTAAGATGAACCGTTCCAATGCTACAGTCTGAAAATGACACAGTATTTTAAACGTCAATAGGTACTTCAAAATCAATTGAATTTAGACATATTATGAGACTATATACAAAATATACGTGGAATTTTATAAGAAATTAAAAAATATGATAATATACAGTGTCACCATTAAAGTCCGCACCATATGGAACTTTTTCTTGTTAATAAAGTTTATTGAATTTAAATATCGGCAATCGTTTTTGTTTCAAAAAATACTAAAACTTATGTAATCAACGGTAAGCAACTGTCATCCAGTAACTGTCAAAAATGACATTTTATTAATAAAATGCAGAAAAATGGCATTATTTTAACGAATTTCTAAAAATGTTATAGGAAAAAGTTGTTTCTGGTGTAGCCTATGTACAAAGTTTCAGATCTCTAAGGCAAAGTTCAATTTTTGGTCATTTTTTCGAATTAATATGTTTTTTTCATAATGAAAATTGATTTTATGTATATTAAACCATTCGTTCATACCATACTCTTATTTTAATTTCGTTTTTATGCTAATTTTTCTTATGGGATGCTTTTTTTTCACAAATTTAACACAGGTGGTGCAAAGTTTTCACAATTTAACAATTTTATCCAAAAGAAGTCACATGCTCCATTTTTTCGATAGTTAATACATGAACAAAAATTATAACTAAATCTCCAGAGAAATGCTTCATGTTCACAATTTAAACCCAATTTTGCCTTATCACGATTTCTTTATATTAACCCATAATTAAGAAACAATTTCGAATAAGTTAATAATTACTATAAGTAGGCTATGAAATAAATGTTTTTGTTCATGTATTAACGATCGAAAAAATGGAACACGTGACTTCTTTTGGATAAAATTGTTAAATTATGAAAACTTTGCACCACCCGTGTCAAATTTTTTTTGCTTCTAATTTTAAACTTCTGAAAAAAAAGCATCCCATAAAAAAAATTTGCATAAAAACTAAATTAAAATAAGAGTATGGTATGAACGAATAGTTTAATGTCCATAAAACCAATTTTCATTATGAAAAAAACATATTAATTCGAAAAAATTACAAAAAATTGAACTTTGCCTTAGAGATCTGAAATTTTGTACATGCCTAAAACTACACCAGAAAAAACTTTTTCCTATAACATTTTTAGAAATTCGTTAAAATAATGCCATTTTTCTGCATTTTATTAATAAAATGTCATTTTTGACAAGTACTGGATGATAGTTGCTTACCGTTGAATACATAAGTTTTAGTATTTTTTGAAGCAAAAAAGATTGCCTATATTTAAATTCAATAAACTTTATTAGTAAAAAAAAGTTCCATATAGTGCGGACTTTAATGGTGACACTGTATAGGGTATACTTACAAAAAGAACGTAGTATACTGACCTTTGATGGTGTTTTTGTCATGCAAATATTTTTTGATATATGTTGAAAGGGGATCCAACCCCAATCGACCTTAAAATTATTATTATATGCAACAGATATAGAAAAATAACTCGTAAATCTTCCCTAAAAGGTGGAAAATAAAGATTAGTACCTACATAAATACAGATAAAACAGACGAATTTATAAGACTTTAAAAAAAAATGTAATTCCTTTTTTTTTCACTTGTCTTGTTTTAAATTACTTATGGTTTTAAGGTTACGTCATTTCTACAGTATTGCCAAATCTCTGTCCGCGTTTACAGTGTTGCTAGTATATAAATTGGCGATTATTTTGAAAAACTTTACCATGACAAACGTTAAAAGTTGATATTAATGCACCAAAGTCGTTTTTAACTTTTTAAAACGAATTATACATCTGTTTTGCTGATCTTTGGGCTTTGCAAATAGACAACCAAGAAAAAATTTTAGCATAAAAGCATAAAGTTTTTATATTATATTATATTTTTATATTTGGACGAAAATTTAAGTTCGAAAAACAAATTGAACATTTAAAAAATTATATTTCATCTATAATTGGTGTTTTATATAGAGCAAGACATACCTATCATAACTTTTAAATATTTAAATAAATTAAATATATTTTACTTTAATTTATTCAGAATTATCTGATTTCGATATGTAGTACTTTGAGGTCATTAAAAAAAATTTAGAATAAAATTAATAAATGCATTCTTAATTTACCTTTCCTAGAACCTACTAAAAATTTGCATACATCCAATGGATATAGGGATATTATTAATCTTTATACATTTAAAATGTGCACATTAATACACCCCATAAACATTGAAGCTAAACTTTCAAATATTACACACATTAATTTATTACATCAACATACCCGTAAAATTCAAGAATTCGTTACTTCTTCGGTAAAGTGGCGGCGCCAGGATTATTGGTATGGGTGGGCACAAGCGGCCCAATGATTTTTTTTAACCGATTTTTAAACCCTACTACACCTTCAAAATGTAATGGCGATATTACTTTCTCATAATGATGAATTGTCTTTGCTTATTTTTTTTATTTTTTACACTTCTTGTCAGTCCGGTCCTGGCAACGAATCACAATATTAATTAAAAACTTATACATAAGTAAATTATAAGTAATATAATTTATTTTATAAGAACTTTCTTATAATTCTAAATTTACTAATTTTAAATCCTAAGTTTCTAAATGTTCAAAGAGATTGCCGTTTTGCTCAAGCTCAATACACCGATCGATTTTTCTTCTAATTTTGGCGACAGCCCTTTCAACCGATCTTCTTATTATACTACAAATGCAACCTGTATACGTTCTTCCAGTTCTTCCATGGTATCTACGTCATTTTTATAAATAACATTTTTTAAAGCCCCCCATTAAAAATCTAAAATTACATCCTCTGTTTTTGCATTTCTTCATATCCATCTATCTCGTGAACAAATCATAAACGTTTTCGTACCTGGACTTTGATTTTTCAGGCAATAATTGTGCTGTAGCAGCAGCTGCTGCATTGGAAATTTCGCAAGGCAAATTTTTAAACTTACTATCGCTGTTGCGACCAAAAACCATTCAAACTTTCGAAAATTAAAATAGATAGCAGTCAGTCGTTATTTCATTATTATGGTAATGTTCAACTGCATTTATCAAAATCATACCTATCAAGATTTTCATATTCACAATGACAACAACGATGTGATTCTTCCCGGTCTAGTTCGGGAAGTACGTACTTCCTGGACTAGGCCGGAGAAATGCTACTTTCTCAAAATAAAAGCGTTCGGGAAGTGGGTACTTCCCGGACGGTTGCCGAAACAATTATTTTTTTGGAATCAACGATTAGGTCGTGGACCCATAATAAAACAGGCACATGTACTACCTAAATGACCCTATTTCTCTTTAGTTTTCATTTACATTCCCACTACACTTCTTCTCGTTAATATGATTCTGTTCTAATAAAGTTATTTAAAGATGCTATTTAATTTTTGTTAAAAACTTTAATTTACACAAAAAATGTTCCAAAAACAACATTGTTGAGTTTTTACAACTTACTACAACGCATGCATGAAACATAACACTGTAGTTCTATATTACCTACCTATCTTAAGTACGTATTGTACTGTAGATAGAACTAAGTAGTACGAATTTCATGTAATTAAAAACTATTTTTGTATCTTAACTTACAAATAATAAAACGCTGTTATTTTTGCGGTCTATAATGTCGATATCTAATTATGTTTCGACATTATACTACCAGTTAACACAAAATCATGAACCGTGGTTCCCATTTGTGGGCATAATTGGGTAACTTTTTTTTATTGGTGAAATTAAAAATTGTTGTGATGCTCAGTTTTGGCCGCCGGCGCGTGGTATACTAATACTATGGGCTAGTTGTAATATCCAAAAATTATAAATTGAAAAGTAAATATACAAAATATGTCTTATTTCAATCTTAGTTATGCTGCGTTATGCACATCGCATATAAAAATGGACAACAAATGTCATGCATTTTTGCTTAAATTTTAATCGTTAAGACACTATTAGGTGGTTCTACATAATAGCGCAAGTTGCGAGTAGCGCCACCTAATTTGTATAACTACTACCGTAAACCAGGGTTATTTTACACGGCTAGGTGACTTTACACCAAGTTACTTTTCATGATACTTTTTTATATTATGCTAACTTTGGCAACAATGCGCTCGTGCATTGCGCTGTACTTCAAAGCTGACCAAACGACAAGTCGACGCAGGTCTAAACGGAAAACGCACGTGGTTGCAGTAAGGCATTAGTGCTTAATAAGTAAGGTTGTGGCAAATAATTGTGTATCTTAAACTTCAGAAGTAAGGTTTTTGGGGTCGAACTAGAAACAGTTAGGTAAGTTCTATCTATATTTCTGATAAGTATAGTCACCTAAGGTTGTCCTACCAACGTTTAAACAATATCTAACTTAAACTTATGA
The DNA here is from genome assembly GCA_935413205.1 of Polydrusus cervinus. Classification (NCBI taxonomy): domain Eukaryota; kingdom Metazoa; phylum Arthropoda; class Insecta; order Coleoptera; family Curculionidae; genus Polydrusus; species Polydrusus cervinus. Next base: position 56,914,937 of record OW284511.1, read on the forward strand.
TTATAAAAGTAAAATTTCGCAGCTGCGGTACAGTGATTTTGATCGCATGGGTGTCTTTACATGATTACTTTTTTGTTCCAGACTATGTAAATATGGGTCGAATTTACAAAAAAAAGTTGGGATCCAGAAGATATCTCATGTACAATGCTGAGCAACTGCAGCAAGCTGTAGGAGCCGTAAAAAATTATGGAATGTCTTATGCTGAAGCTGCTAGGCGGTATAAGATAAACAAAAAAACGCTTTGGAACAAAGTTAATGGTAAGCATCTTGCAAAGCCTGGGGGGCAACCTGTATTAACAGAAGTGGAAGAACGTCATATCGTGGACGTTGTTGTTGCATCAGCAGAATATGGTAGCCCAATAACATCACTAGAGCTTAGAATGATAGTCAAAAGATATTTAGATTCTGTTGGCAAACAAATCAGTAAATTTAGTGACAATCTTCCTGGAACTGAATGGGCTCTTAATTTTATAGATCGACACAAGGACTTATTATCGCAAAGAACTTGTCAGAATATTAAGGGTGTAAGAGCTCTAAAAAATGAAGATGAAATCAACATGTATTTTGATAACCTTGCCGAGAGTTTGAATAATGTGCCAATTCAGAACATACTTAATTACGACGAAACAAATTTATCAGACGATCCAGGTGCCAAAAAATGTATCTTCAGGAGAGGCATAAAATATCCAGAAAGAATTATGAACACGAGCAAAGCGTCTATATCTGTCATGTTTGCTATCAGTGGTGATATGAATGTCCTGGTCCCTTACGTGGTTTATAAAGCCGAAAGGCTTTATGATCAGTGGACCATCTGTGGTCCTCCAGGAACTCGATACAATAGATCCAAGTCAGGATGGTTTGACGCGTTTACATTTCAAGAGTGGTTTTCAACTATTGTATTACCATGGGCAAAATCCAGACCTGGGCCCAAGGTGATTATTGGGGATAACCTTTCGTCGCACTTGAATGTTGATATAATTATAGCATCCCAGCGTAACAACATCAGATTTGTATTTTTGCCTCCCCATTCCACCCATCTTACTCAGCCCTTGGATGTCGGGTATTATGCCCCGATGAAAAGGGCCTGGCGAAAATTATTAGAACAATTTAAACTGCAAAATCCAGCGGAAAAGGTTTTAAATAAAACCTCCTTTCCATCGCTCCTAAAAAAATTAGTAGAATATTTGAAACTAAAGGATAAGGAAAATATTGCAAGCGCCTTCAGGGCCACCGGAATCATTCCTTTGAACAGGAATCAAGTTTTGAAAAAGCTGCCCCAGGCAAGGGCAGAAGAACACGTCGTGATGCAAAGAGTGAGCGATAGTCTGCTAACCTTTTTAAAAGAAACAAGAAATCCGTCACAGCCTGCGGAGAAAAAGCGAAAGAAAATGTTGAAAGTGGCGCTAGGGAAATCGGTTTCCTATGAAGAACTTTGGGAAGACCAAGAAAATACCACACCCGAAAGTGAAGGGAAAAAGATATTTGAAGATGAAGAAGATCAGGACAACAATGATGACCTTTATTCTATTGAAGAGACCCTTGAAGAGAACTTTGAAGAAGACAGCGATGATGCCCTTCCACTGGATCATATTATACCAAAACCAGGAAAATTTGTTGTGGTAGCATTTCCAACAAAAAAAAGCATTCGGCACTTTGTGGGCCAAATATTGGAGAGTCAGGATAGGCCAGAACTATTAATAAAATTTCTACGAAAAAAAGGTAAAAGTTTCGTGTTCCCAACTGAAGATGATATTTCCTTACAGCAGGAAAATGATGTCGTAAAATTCCTAAGAGAACCTGCTGTTAGAAGGGGTGTTTATACATTTCATGGTCTGAAACTTGAAAGGTATAATTTAATGTAAAAACTTTGTTGTTGTTGTATTGTTTAGTTTCAGTATATTTTCGTATATTTTATAAATGCTTTTTATATTGTCGTTGTGTATTAAAGTATTTTTTCATTAAAATTGACTTTTATTTGATTATAAGTAGTATATAATAAGCTATATTCATGATTTACAAATTAGAAAAAGTATCTATGAGAGTTTCTGCGTGTAAAGACACCTATATTAAGCTGTTATGTAGTCTCTTAGTACGTTTTTAATACTCGTATAAAGTGACCCCGATTTCAAGGTGACTTTACACAGTTTTTAATAAAAAAATATATTATATAGCAGGTTATATAAAACAAAAATATTGTCTGAAAATTACTTTAAAAACCTTAAACTATGACATAGTTATAGCTGTGCCAGATATCTTTAAAAATAAACGAGATATTAAACGAAATATACCAAAATCGTGGTAAAGTAACCCCGGTTTACGGTATATATTTTGTGTTATATTTAATAAAGACATTTATTATTATGACTTAGCCTTACGGCATCGCACTCCCTCGCAGGAAACATTCACTTATCCCAGATATCTTAGATATCAAAAGGATTAAGCTCTGTGGGGGCCCTTTCCCTGTTATCGGGCCCACGGCGACAATCGTCTTTGTTGGATCCCACACATTTTCTGACGGTTCGGGCTGTGGAGAGTAGTACTGCCTTCTGAAGAGCCTTGTAAAGATAGTCGTTAAGTCCCAGTTCTTTGATGTTCATTAGGAGGCTCTTTGGGACCACCCCAGTTGATGACATCATAATTGGCACTGTTCTGACGGTATTCATCTGCCATTATCTCTGTAGGCGTCCTTCAAGTTCTCGATATTTTGCGATTTTTTCAGCGTTCTTCAGAATTAAGTTGTTAGTGTTTGGGATGGCTATTTCTATAAGCGTAGTATTTCTGGCTCTTCTATCTACTAAAACAATATCAGGTCTATTATGATTAACAGTTTGGTCAGTTAAGATGGTGCGGTCCCAGTATAGTCTGAAGTTATTGTTTTCCAGAATTGATTCCGGAGTGTACTGGTAGTAGGTAGGTATGGCATTTTTTCCTCCTGTAGAAGTTGTAATTTAATTGACAGTTATTGGTGAATAATTTTTGCTACAGCATCGTGCCTCTCTTTGTATTCGGTAGACGCAAATGCCTGACATCCTCCTGTAATGTGCTGAATGGTCTCTGATGTTTGACATCCATACCTGCATCTGTCGTTCTCAACTGTCGGGTCTTTCACTATTATTTGAGGTAGTTGCGGGTAGGTATAACCTGATCTTGAATTGCTAATAGTGATCCCTCCGTTTCGGGAAACATCTGTCCAGAGGTCAGCCAGTAGTTCGACGCTGCTTTGTCGACATGTTCTTGCATGATCTCATTGATGTGTCTCCCGTGCAGTGGTTTTTCTCTCCAGTTCTGCAGCTTATCGTTGTTGGGTTGATGGTGTCCTTGAACTTGGTTGTCCATAAGTCTGAGGGGGTGGAGTCATCTATTTGGCATATAGCTCTATGTTTTTCAGAGTCGGCCGATCTTCTGTAAAAGAAATTTCGTAGATTTACTATCTGTTGGTCTAATTGCTTACCGAAATCTGCCAATCCTCTACCACCCTCTTGTCTTGGAAGCGTAGTCCTTTTGGTGGAACTTCTAGGGTGGTGATTTCCTGATTTCGTCAGCAGTGTTCTAATCTTTCGCTGTAGATTGTCGATATCAGTTTTACTCCAGGATAGTATTCCAAACGTGTAATCAAGTACGGAGCAAGCGTAGGTGTTGATCGCTTTAAACAGGTTTTTACTGTTAAGTCCAGATTTGAGCACTTGTCTTACCCGTTTCACGTTCATCTTTTGTTGGTCTATCCTCTGCGACTGTTTAATTCCTAAATACTTGTAGGTGTTTCCTTCTTGCATTGCCTCGATGTATTCTCCATTTTGCATCTGAAAAGCTTCCTGTTGTATCTTACCCTTTACTACATTTAATGTTCGGCATTTATCCCGACCAAACTGCATTCGGATATCTGTAAAGAATTCTTCTACTATCTTGAGCATCTGATCTAGTTGCTGCTTGGTAGCTGCCATAAGTTTTAGATCATCCATGTATAGTAGGTGGTTGAGTTTGATGGTTGCTGTACTGTTGTTCCTAATGGCGAATCCGTAATTTGTAGAGTTTAATTTTCGTGAGAGAAGGTTCATTGCTAAGCAGAACCAAAGCGGGATTAGCGAATCCCCCTGAAATATGCCCCTCCTTATCGGAATTGCATCCGTCGAGATGTTACAGTTGGCTTCATTTAGGTGTATCATGGTATTCCACGTTGACATGGCGTGCCAATGCCGTCTTGATATCTAGCCCTGGCGTGTTAAGTCCGACAACACCGTAAATCAGTTCATTTTTGCGCGGCGTCCTTGGCGGCTGGTTTCGAGAGCTCAAATCTCTTCTAAAATTGTAAAAATCAATTAGTTTTTTCTAAATTTAATAGTGGAAAGTGCATATAGGATTCTAATCTAAAACTTCGGACAGTTACAATGTCGAATAAAGTTTATTTTAACTCAATAAGTGATTTATTGTTGCCGCGTGTCGGTCATGTTGGATATTTATATAAGTGTGCCCGGAGCACAAACCTCTTCTAAAATTGTGAAAATCAATTAGTTTTTTCTAATTTTAACAGTGGAAAGTGCATATAGGATTCTAAAATAAAACTTCGGACAATTACAATGTCGAATAACGTTTATTTGAACTCAATACTGTGATTTATGTTGCGGGGTTTTATGTGTCACTTATGCTCCTTTTTTTTATTGCAACAATGGCGTTTGTTAAAAATGTTTTTATTAATATAATAATTTTGGTAAAATTTTTTTAATAAATATTGTGAGTGACTGTGTGTAGGCAGTGTATTGTTTAAAAAATTCCTACCTATGTAGGTGCAATATTTTATAAATAATAGCAGTTAGAGGGATTTTATCGAAAATTTTCAGGTAAGTAAGTTATTTATAAAACATTTATGTAGTCTTATTACATTTCACAGCGTTTAATATGCCTAGTACTTGTTGTATTCCCGGGTGTAAATCAAATTATAATAGCGTTATTAAAAAGAAGCAAGGGGGGAAGTTCATTTCGGTTTTTCTTTTTCCCAAAGATCCTAATTTAAGACAAAAATGGTTAAATGCGATCCCGAGAGCTGATTTTAACCCGTCAGATAGGGCCGTAGTTTGTTGTAAACACTTTTCTGAAAGTAAAATTACCCGAGAAGATATCTACCTCCAAGCTGATGGAAGTTTAAAAAAAAATCCTTGCAAACTAAAGCTAACTTTAAATGCTTGCCTCTGTATTTTTCCAAATCTGCCGAAATATTTGACTAAAACAGTTTCAGTTGCTAGAAAAACACCCCAAAAGGTGAACAAATTACTAATAACCTACAAAGATCAGGAAATTGACAACCAAGAAGATATAGTGGAATCATTTTCAAAATTATTTAGTTCTTCCTTTAATGACTCAAACCTAAATGCAGACTGTATGCAAACGCAGACTAATTCAAGCAATAGCAGTATATCGGTATCCCATATAACAAAGACCAACATTCTCTCTGCACTTAAAAGACTAAAGCCAAAGGCATCCTGTGGCGTGGATGGTATACCTGCATTTCTTTTAAAAGACTGTCGGCACATTTTCATAGATCCCCTGTATGTAATATTTAACTTTATTTTAAAAACATGTCAATTTCCTGATAAATGGAAGCATACTAAAATATGCCCTGTGCATAAATCAGGGTCAAAAACCAAAATAGAAAATTATAGACCAATTGCACTAATATCAAACTTTGGGAAGGTCTTTGGGATGTGTGTGTGTATGACCAAATTATATTTCATGTTCGCCCGTTAATAAATCCGTGTCAACATGGGTTTCTTGACGCAAAGTCCACATCAACCAATCTGTCAGAACTTACCGAGTTTGTAAGCAATGAGCTTGATCATCATGGTCAGGTTGACATTATATACATGGACATTTCAAAGGCATTTGACAGTGTTGACCATCAATTACTATTGCATAAACTTCAAGTGTTAGGTTTTAATAGTCAACTATTGAGTCTGTTAAAATCGTATTTACAAAATAGAAATCTATTTGTTGAATGTCAAGGACATACATCTAAAACTTTTACGCAGACTAGCGGTGTGCCTCAGGGAGGCGTTCTCGCTCCGCTGCTTTTTGTTCTCTTTATCAATGACATTTGGCAGGTTGTTCTAAGTAAAATGCTTTTATATGCAGACGACGCAAAAATCTATAGTAAAATTACGACCATTAATGATTGCCGCACACTGCAGGGCGACATTGACAGAATATTGGAGTGGTGTATAAAAAACCATCTACAACTTAGCATGGGTAAATGTAAAGCAATGACTTTTACTAAAAAGCACTTTAAAATTGAATATCAATATAATATAAATGGAAATACACTGGAACGCTGCAATAGCTATAAAGACTTGGGAGTGATGTTTGATACAACACTGTCATTTGCACAACATATTGAAAATATTTGTAACTCTGCCATAAGGATGCTAGGATTTATATTTCGTGTTTGCAAACATTTCACCAATATTGAAACCATTAAAACTCTGTATTTTGCCTATGTAAGGTCCAAACTTGAGTACAGCTGTATTGTGTGGACCCCCTACTACGCGAAATACAAAATGGAACTAGAGGCTGTGCAGCGTAGACTATTAAAGTACTTAGCATACAAAGTGGATAATATCTATCTTCCAAGGGGTTATAATAGCACAATTTTACTTGACAGGTTCAAAATAAATACTATTGAAGATCGACATAAATATCACCAAATTCACACAATATATAAATTATGTAATAATAAAATTGACTCATCATATCTACTCAGTCAAATTAATTTCTATGCTCCAAGCCTAAATCTACGACCAAAAAATAATTTATTTTACTTGCATACCCCAAACACAAACATTCTATATAAATCCCCAATACACAGCATGTGCACAAGTTACCATTCATTGTCTAACAAAATAGATCTATTTTTTACAAATAAAAATGAAATTAGGAAGATAATATTGGGTATTTAAAAATAGTATACAAAATTATGTATGTATAGTTATAGGATAACTAGGCTAAGTATATTGTCTTGTAAATAGTATATCAATGTACTGCTAGACAATTAAAGCTATTTTATTTTATTATTTGTTCAAATGAAGCAAAATGAACAATTTGAGAAATCAGATTTAATTGAAAATTTTCCGGAGTTTATTTTAAATGTAAACAACAAAATTAAGTTTTCTGATAACTGGTCTGTTAAAATAGTAGATAATGTAAAACTATCTTTTTATACTCTAAATTTGACAAATGATTGTTTAAGCATTAGTAATGAAATTTCGGTTGACAGAAATATGTTAATAAAAGTTTTTGTCAATGCCAACGAATTAAGTTTTAATGATTTAAAATGGGTATTACCGGTAGATTTGAAACTAACTAGGTGGTCACAAATTGAAAAGTTGTTATGTCGATTTCAAAGCTCGAACTGTAACAATACAAATCCAGAACCATCTACTCAAGATTACATTCAAAAAGGGTTAGAATATCTAAACAAAGCTTTACATAGACAACATTTAGATACTAATCTAGATAGTTCAGACGACAGCACAGTTTCCCTTGAGATCTTGGTTGATCAAATTAATTTACTTACTTAAAAAAAACGATACTCCACCTCAACCATAGTAATGTCATATATGTTGTTTACGATGTCCCCTAGTTCCTATGAACTTCTAAGAAATTATTTATTACTCCCAACTAGAAGGTATTTACAATATCTATCTTCAAGGTTAGAGATAGCTCCTTCACCTAATAATACAGATAACAATAATAGCACACATAATTATCTATATATTGTGTCAAGTGGCTTAAAGCCTCATGAAAAAATTATTGTTTTATTAATAGATGAAATCAATGTAAGTAATAGATTAGATTACAGGGGGAAAAACCTAATTGGTATAACTGCAAATGATACTTCCGTAGCCACCACTATTCTGGCTTACATGATTTGTTCGGCATTTGGAAATTTTTGTGAAATTGTCAAATTATTGCCTGTTCATAACATTAAAGGGTCTGAAATGGCGCCAATTACTACATAAGTAATAAATTTTGTACAAAAATGTGACTTTCAAGTATCAGACATAATTACAGACAACCAAAGGATCAATCGATCAATGTTTCAAGCTCTAACAAAAGGTTGCTATTTTTTCCAGAATCCAGTTTATTCAGATCACAAAATGTTTACAAGTTATGACTTTGTTCACTTATTTAAAAATATAATCAATAACTGGAGAAACCTAAAAAATCTAGATCAAACAATAATTGTGTACCCTGATTTTGACGACTACACCCAAATTAGACATGTGAAATACCAGGATATAAAAAACGTTTATATTAAAGAAAAGGATGCTGTCATTAAAAAAGCTTACAAACTAAGTCACAAAACAGTTTTTCCTAATAATCTCGAACGCCAAAAAATTTTAATAGCAGACAACATATTATGCTATTCTTCCACCATCTCCATTTTAAAAGAATTAAATTGTCCTGGCACCTCTTACTTTTTGCAGATTTAATAATCTTTAATAATTTCTAATGAAACGGTGGGAAATTGTAAATAATACAGGTACTTTGAAAGGTACCATAAAAAGAAATGCATATTGCAAACCGATATCAGGTGTTGATGACTTTTCGGTCAAGTTTTTAAAAAAGTTTATTCTCTGGTTAGATGCTTAGAACAACCTCTATAATAATAACGGGCATCTTACTAATAACACTGTCGCTGCTCTACGTCACAGTACTTCGGTATTGCTGGAAATTATTAAATACTCTTTTGAAAAATTTTCTATTTCCTATGTACTCCTAGGTAAGTTTACAACTGAAAAGTTAGAGAAACGTTTTGGTAAATATCGCATTTTAGGGGGGTGTAATTATAATGTTAGGTGCGATGAGGTTAACAACGCAGAAAAAAAACTTAGACTTAAACACGTATTTAGTAAATCATGCGGAAATAAATTTTCACTTCTTGAAATTCAAAATAAAAGTGAAAATTGTTGTACTCAATCTGATTTTAACTGGGATATACCTAATCATATAACAGATACTGATCAATTTTTATATATTTTAGACTCAGATTATTTAACCGAGTGTAAAATTGACGAATCAGCTCAAATTTATATTTGGGGCTACGCAGTACATAAAATTGCAAAAAAATATAAATTTAATATTTGCGTCTCATTGGTTGTCGAAAGTAAAGTAACTTTCACCGAAAATGATTACTTTAATAATTTGCAAAGAGGGAGATTAAGCATTCCTACAGATGTAGTAAAGTCTGTCATGTTTCATATGTGCGCAATTTTCGAAAAAATAATTAATGAACCAACAACCGAATATGACTTTTTGAAAACCAATAATCAAAAGATTATTTTGTGCGATTTAACTTTTACTACTAGTATAAAGCACGACGAGACCTTAAAAGATTTTTTTTCACAATGCGTACCTATGTGGTAATTAATATGAAAAAATTCTTAAAGTTCTGCATTATATTTTTTCTAACGTTTTACTAAACGATTATGTAAAAAAGAAGAATAATCAACTTGCCACCAGCAGAGATTAAAAACCAAAAAAGAAAACCTTATACGTTTAATTAGCATTAAAAGTATTGTCATCCACAAGGTAACTTAACCGAGCCGATAGGGCGATGTTTCCGAAAAAACCCGAATTATGACTTGTTCCTGATAAAGACCTCATTTTGATAATGACCCCAGCCCAGATTAGGACATTTCCTTTTATTAGGACTTGCCTCTGACTTACCTGGTTTTGACTATCACCTGATTTTGACTTTTAGGTACCTGATTTCGACTTTTACCTGATTTTGACCCTTACCTGATTTTGAATTTCACCTGATTTTGACTTTTAAACCTGATTTTAACTAAATATATTTTCTTAACCGATGCCAAGACAATTTCTGTAAATTTTATTACCTATAAATAATGTATTCATATTACCTACACTTACTTATACTTATTCTTATTATTATTAGGTTTTTACAAAATTGTAATTGTAACGGTATGTTTGTTATTTTTGATATCTGCCATATTTGTCACGCCTTTAGGGCTACGTCTATGGCGCACCCTATACTATGAAAATATTGTATTTTAAAAACGTCAACTTTTCTTGCTTTTAACGTGCTAAAAAGAGGTTTTTTTAGTCGGTAGGAATCCGGCACTACTGAGTTGTCATTTAAGCCTCAGTGTCTTATGAAAGATTTTTTCCTCTTAAAAAAAAGATTAAATAAATAGTGCCATATCCCCGTGGGTGTGTGCCTGATATCTTAAGCGTAACAACACAACCGCACCGTTCTTTTTGTTATACAATCAGTATATCAATTCTAATGCGTTTAGGGACATTGGAAAAGAAATATTAAATCGTCTAAGGCAATGGTAATTCAGTTTCGCCAAAAAATGTTTAATGTCCCGGAAAATAACATGTCTAAATACAAAAAAAAACTACATATCGTGATGTTTGTCTGTTTTTTTTTTGGTGCAAGTAGGTATATAGTAATTTCCTGGTGATCAAACTTTCTGCAAGCAAACTGAATGGGGATTGCCCAAAAATATTTATTTTCTTTCCAATGATATCAACAATAATGCAATTGGTCAAATATTTTGTTTATTGGATATCGATATCTAAAACGATGCGCTTTGTATTGTTACCTACGCCAGCCAAATTCCGTAGCGGTCGGTTGTTCAAAGTAGACTGGTTTACGTCATCGAGTGCGGTATTGCCAAACGTCTCTTCATGGCTAGATATTTGTCGGAGGCTACGGGCGTACTCTAAAAAGTTAATTGTGGGTCGATTTTGTTAATTGGCATTACCTGACCTAGCCAATTATGAGGTACGGAATCGAATGCGTTCTTGTAGTCGATATATGTCATGAAAAGGTTTTATTATTATTATTATTATTATTATTATTATTATTTTGTTTTCAGTGTTCTGTTTCTCAGCTTTTTGTTGGCAAGGCTGGTGTTATTTACAGTACAGAGAAGAAATTCATCTTAACCTGTACTGTTTAGAAACTTCCGTACTATATGGCAAGTTTGGAGGATGACGCTTTTCTGAATAAGTTGGTATAAATAACCTGAAAGGCCCAGTTTTTCCAAGTTGGGCTTGAAATTTTTCGTCATAGCTCCCTCCACCGATATTATAATCGGAATTATGTTGATTTTATCTAGCTTCCATATATTTTTAATCTCTATAGCCAAATTCGAGTACTTGGTCTTCTTCTCCGATTCGGTTTTAGAGAGGTTGTGTGTTAGTGGGCAACCTATATCGATTATGAAAGCTTTCTTGGTGGTTTTTTCGATAAGAAGAATATCCGGTCGGTTGTGGTCTACTGTTCTATACGTTATTATTGGCCTGTCCCAGTATAAGAGATATTCAGGGGATTCAAGGACTGGCTCGGGTGAGTATTGGTAGTATGGTGGGAGGTTTTCCCTTAGCCCTAGTTTATGGGCCAGTTCCTTGTGGATGATCTTAGCCACCTGATTATGTCTCCCCAGGTAAGCGTTGGGGGCCATAGCACCACACCCTGCCGTGATATGTTCTATCGTTTCTCCGGGGCAATTGCATTTTCTGCACACATCTTCCACATTTCTTTTCAAGATGACTTTTTCATAGTTTCGAGTTCGAATGACACGGTCTTGGATAGAGATTATAAAACCTTCTGTTTCAGCGTGAAGCTGCCTTTTCTCTAACCAATTCAGTGACATTTCTCTATCTATGAGTGGATTTTGGAGTGCAGTAGGGTATTTGCCGTGTAGGGCTTTTTCTTGCCAAGTTACAAGCTGTTGACTTGGCGGCGCGCGGATGATGTTAGGTAATCCGTTTTGCTTTAAGTTAAGGGCTGTATATCCAGCATCTGCTGCTACCACTTTTTTAAGAATTTCCCCATTCGATTCTTGGAAGTATTTTCTCATAGAGGTCTCTTGCGACTTGCACATGTTATATATATTAATGAGACCTCTTCCTCCCTCCTTTCGTTTTAGGTAGATTCTTTTAAGTGCAGAGCGTGGGTGGTGGAATCTGAATTTTGTTAGCAGCCTGCGCGTAAGCCTATCTAGTTCGTGCAAATCCGTGTCTGAATACTTAAGGATTCCGAATGAGTAGGTAAGTATTGGTATTGCCCAGGTGTTGATGGCAGTAGTAAGGTTACCAGCATTCAGGTGAGTATTAAAAAGCTTTGTTAGTCTGCTTTTGTATTTGTTTTTAAACTCCCTTTTTAGGCTTGTGTGGTTTATTTGTTGGTTTTGGGAGATGCCTAAGTATTTATATGTTTTGTCCTCATCTAGTATATCTATGCCTTCAAGCAGTCCACGATTTTGTTCAGTCTTTCCGCGTACGACATTCAAGATTGCGCACTTGTCTAAGCCAAACGACATTTTGATGTCATCGCTAAATGTCTTGGTTATTTGAATTAGGGACTGTAGGTGGGTTTTGCTTTCAGCGTAGAGTTTGATATCGTCCATAAATAGAAGGTGGTTTATTCTAAAATTCTTAGTTAAGTTGGGACGATATCCGTAGGATGTTGATTTTAGTAGTGAGGACAGTGGGTTCATGGCCAAAATGAACCAGAGGGGGCTTAAAGAGTCGCCTTGAAATATACCTTTTGATATATTTATATTGCCAAGCTTCTCTTGTCCAATATGGAGATTGGTATTCCATTGCTCCATTAGGGTGCCTAACATGTTGCGTATTAGGGGGTGTACTTTGTATATTTGCAATATCTTCTTTAGCCAGTCGTGAGGAACAGAATCGAATGCTTTACTATAATCTATGTAGCACATATTTAGATTTCGCCTTTTAACTTCTGCCTGTTTTATAATAACGGCATCGATTGTAAGCTGTTCCTTGCAACCCAAAGCTTTCCTAATACAGCCCTTTTGCTCATCAGCTACCAGGTTGTTGTTTATGCAGTGTGTGTATATTTTTGAATACATGACTGATGTTAAAAGTTTATACACCACTGACAGACAGGTGATCGGTCTGTAATTTTTTGGGTCGTTTACCTGCCCTTTTTTAAATAAAAGGAAGGTATTGCCACTGGCAAGATGAGCTGGGAAGAGCTCGGGGTTTAGGAGAGCCTTGCTAAAGCAGTTTGCGATAACAGGGTGTAGGGTGGTGAAAGTTTTGAGCCAGAAATTATGAATTTGGTCAGGTTCCGGTGATTTCCAGTTAGCCAAGTTCTTAGTGGCATCCCTTATATCACTGGATGTTACTTGCGGCTCAGGCATTTCTTGCAAAGTTTCAGCCTCGGCTTCAACTTTTTCGAGCCAGCTTGCTTTTTCGTCGAAATGGGACGCGTCGGACCAAATTATTGTTATTATTATTATTATTATTATTATTATTATTATTATTATTATTATTATTATTATTTTTTTCCTCGATTTGTTCGGTTAGGTTGGCCGGAGTGTGCTACACTCAAGGCTTTAGAATGTGGAACTCAAAACTTTTCGGACAATACGTGTAGTTCCAAGGATTGCGGCTTTACAGCATTGGTCCGCTATGTAAGATGATAATTCTAGCAGTTCAAGATTTTGGATAAAACTCCTTGAGATCAAGCCATTGGCGGATACAACGAAAGGCAGCACTTTTATTTCCTGGTACTCATAGGTTCTTTGCTGATCATGCACAAGGTCCTGATATTTCATAATCTTTTCTGCTACTGTCTTTTGCATGTTATGATCAAGTGGGACTGCTACGTCTATAATGTAACATCTTCTTTTTGTTTTGTTTTGTTAACAAGGAGTATGTCTGGCTTATTGTGTGTAACAGGTCTATCCGTTATATGCTGGGTGTCCCAGTAGATCTTGTAGTCATGATTTTCATTCATTTTCATGGTGGAGGATTATAGCTGTAATAGTAGTGATCTTTTTCCATGATTTTTGTGGTTTTACATAGAGCCAGGTATATTATTTTTGCTATATTATTGTGTCGTTCCGTATATTGTGTTGGAGCTAGGTAGCTGCATCCAGAAGTAATATGCTGTATCGTTTCCCACATAAGCGGCATTTACCATTCGTGCTCAGGTCACCTACTATGTTGCGCATGTATGCTCTTGTTGGGATTACCTGATCTTGGATTGCGCATATAAAACCTTCTGTTTCGGCGGTAAGTTGGCCGTTTACTAAATAGGAAAGTGATTTACGTTTGTCGATTTCTTATGGATCCACTGCTGTCATATATTTACCAATTAATGCCTTTTGTTTCAGGTTTCTGATTGCTTCCTGCACTAGTTCGATTGGATCATTTAAATTGTCTTCAGTATTTAGACTTAAAGGCGAGTATTCGTCGTCCGCACTTATAACTGCTCTATGTAGTGGTGTATCTTTTCGCAGGAAATATTTTTTCATCTCACTTACTTCTTTTTTACAGGTTTTTTCGACACTGCTCAGACCTCTTCCACCATGCGCTCTAGGTAAGTATAGTCTCTGTGTTGATGCAGACGGATGGTGCATCCTGAATTTAGTAAGTATTCGGCGCGTGCTTACATCTATGGCGTGTAGATCTGTAGTAGTCCATTTAAGTACTCCGTAGGTGTAGGTCAGGAGTGGAATCGCCCATGTGTTTATCGCCTGGATTTTATCTCTTGCAGGTAGGTGTGTTTTTGCAACTTTAGTAACTCTCTTTTCATATGCTTTAATCGTAAGTTTTCTCATTTCCCTGTCTTTTATATGACCTGTTTTGAGCATACCCAGGTATATATATGGTTGCTCGTTGATTGTTTGTATCTCAGTTTCATCCATCAGTTTGATATTGGGTAGTTGAGTTATCTTCCCTTGTTTGTAATGTACTGTAGCACATTTCTTTAGCCCAAACTCCATTTTGACGGATTTCGTGAAGTGGGATACTGTCTCTAACATGCTTTGTAATTGGTCTTTGGATCCTGCATATAATTTAATGTCATCCATATACATCAAGTGAGATATGGATAGATTCTGCTTGTTGATTTTATAACCCATTTTACTTTGCTTCAGGGCACTGCTGAGCGGGTTTAGAGCCAAGCAGAACCAGACTGGGCTCAGGCTGTCCCCTTGGAATATCCCCCTTTTTATGTTGATTCTCTCAGTTTCATAGTTACTCTGACCTATCCTTACAGCCAGTTTGGTGTTCCACTGCTTCATTAGGATCTTAAACATGTCAACGATTATTATTATTATTATTATTATTATTATTATTATTATTATTATTATTATTATTATTATTATTTTTATTATTATTATTATTTTTCTCAATGTTAGTTTTCACAGCTTTTTGTTGGTATTGCTGGTATTGTTTACAGTACAGAGAAGAAATTCATCTTAACCTGTACTGTTTAGAAACTTCCGTACTATATGGCAAGTTTGGAGGATGACGCTTTTCTGGATTAGTTGGTATAAATAACCTGATAGGCCCAGTTTTTCCAAGTTGGGCTTGAAATTTTTCGTCATAGCTCCCTCCACCGATATTATGATCGGAATTATGTCGATTTTATCTAGCTTCCATATATTTTTTATCTCTATAGCCAAATTCGAGTACTTGGTCTTCTTCTCCGATTCGGTTTTAGAGAGGTTGTGTGTTAGTGGGCAACCTATATCGATTATGAAAGCTTTCTTGGTGGTTTTTTCGATGAGAAGAATATCCGGACGGTTGTGGTCCACTGTTCTATCCGTTATTATTGGCCTGTCCCAGTATAAGAGATATTCAGGGGATTCAAGGACTGGCTCGGGTGAGTATTGGTAGTATGGTGGGAGGTTTTCCCTTAGCCCTAATTTATGGGCCAGTTCCTTGTGGATGATCTTAGCCACCTGATTATGTCTCCCCAGGTAGGCGTTGGGGGCCATAGCACCACAACCCGCCGTGATATGTTCTATCGTTTCTCCGGGGCAATTGCATTTTCTGCACACATCTTCCACATTTCTCTTCAAGATGACCTTTTCATAGTTTCGAGTTCGAATGACACGGTCTTGGATAGAGATTATAAAACCTTCTGTTTCAGCGTGAAGCTGCCTTTTCTCTAACCAATTCAGTGACATTTCTCTATCTATGAGTGGATTTTGGAGTGCAGTAGGGTATTTGCCGTGTAGAGCTTTCTCTTGCCAAGTTACAAGCTGTTGACTTGGCGGCGCGCGGATGATGTTAGGTAATCCGTTTTGCTTTAAGTTAATTTCGATTCGATTCTTGGAAGTATTTTCTCATAGAGGTCTCTTGTGACTTGCACAAGTTATATATATATATATTAATGAGACCTCTTCCTCCCTCCTTTCGTTTTAGGTAGATTCTTTCAAGTGCAGAGCGTGGGTGGTGGAATCTGAATTTTGTTAGCAGCCTGCGCGTAAGCCTATCTAGTTCGTGCAAATCCGTGTCTGAATACTTAAGGATTCCGAATGAGTAGGTAAGTATTGGTATTGCCCAGGTGTTGATGGCAGTAGTAAGGTTACCAGCATTCAGGTGAGTATTAAAAAGCTTTGTTAGTCTGCTTTTGTATTTGTTTTTAAACTCCCTTTTTAGGCTTGTGTGGTTTATTTGTTGGTTTTGGGAGATGCCTAAGTATTTATATGTTTTGTCCTCATCTAGTATATCTATGCCTTCAAGCAGTCCACGGTTTTGTTCAGTCTTTCCGCGTACGACATTCAAGATTGCGTACTTGTCTAATCCAAACGACATTTTGATGTCATCGCTAAATGTCTTGGTTATTTGAATTAGGGACTATAGGTGGGTTTTGCTTTCAGCGTAGAGTTTGATATCGTCCATAAATAGAAGGTGGTTTATTCTAAAATTCTCAGTTAAGTTGGGACGATATCCGTAGGATGTTGATTTTAGTAGTGAGGACAGTGGGTTCATGGCCAAAATGAACCAGAGGGGGCTTAAAGAGTCGCCTTGAAATATACCTTTTGATATATTTATATTGCCAAGCTTCTCTTGTCCAATATGGAGATTGGTATTCCATTGCTCCATTAGGGTGCCTAACATGTTGCGTATTAGGGGGTGTACTTTGTATATTTGCAATATCTTCTTTAGCCAGTCGTGAGGAACAGAATCGAATGCTTTACTATAATCTATGTAGCACATATTTAGATTTCGCCTTTTAACTTCAGCCTGTTTTATAATAACGGCATCGATTGTAAGCTGTTCCTTGCAACCCAAAGCTTTCCTAATACAGCCCTTTTGCTCATCAGCTACCAAGTTGTTGTTTATGCAGTGTGTGTATATTTTTGAGTACATGACTGATGTTAAAAGTTTATACACCACTGACAGACAGGTGATCGGTCTGTAGTTTTTTGGATCGTTTACCTGCCCTTTTTTAAACAAAAGGAAGGTATTGCCACTGGCAAGATGAGCTGGGAAGTGTTCGGGGTTTAGGAGAGCTTTGCTAAAGCAGTTTGCTATTATAGGGTGTAAGCTGGTGAAGGTTTTAAGCCAAAAATTATGAATTTGGTCAGGTCCCGGTGATTTCCAGTTAGCCAAGTTCTTAGTGGCATCCCTTATATCACTGGATGTTACTTGCGGCTCAGGCATTTCTTGCAAAGTTTCAGCCTCAGCTTCAACTTTTTCGAGCCAGCTTGCTTTTTCGTTGAAATGGGACGCGTCGGACCAAATATTACTCCAAAATGCATTAAATTGGTCTTTATTTATGTCATTAGTTGGAGTAACATCGTTTTCTTCCTGGCTCAATGTCCTATAGAAGGTTTTTTGGTTCGTGGTGAACTGTTGGTTTTGTACCTTCCTCTTTGTAGCTTTATTGTATCGCCTTAGACGGGCGCCTTTAGCCTTACATTTTTGTCTAATGTTGTCTCTTACGATTGTTAGCAACCGTTTTACATCGGGACTGTCTAAAGGAATACTCTCTGCTTTCAGTATATCTTTAACCTTTTTAGCAACCTTGCTGCTAGAGTTTCCATTTAGATGTTCTCCAATGATATCACTTTGTGCTCGTAACTGGCTTATTTGTTTATTATTATTATTATTATTATAATTATTATTAATATTATTATTATTATTCAGAAGTGACATGCAATTTTTCAACAAAAGTTGGTTTATAGCCTATCCCGGATTATGCATCAAAAGGAGTAGACTAGTAGTCGGTGTCATAGACTGTCCTGTAGAAATTTTCTAACTATGTGGCAGGTGCTGAGTAGGATTGCCTTTTGGATATCGATAAAGGTGTTGTAGTGCAGACCTAGTGCTTTAAGGTTCTATTCCAAAGTGCTCGGTATCAGTCCGGTTGATGATACGATAATCGGTATCACGTGAACCTTATCAAGTTTCCACATTTGTTGTATCTCGATGGCCAGATCGGCGTATTTGGCCTTATTCTCTTGGCATTTATCCAATAAGTTATTATTGTTGGGTATGGCGACGTCTATCAAGTATGCCGTTTTCATTCCCTTGTTTACCAGCACTACATCAGGCCGATTATTCGGCACCCGTCTATCGGTGATAATTGCCCGGTCGTAGTACAGTGTAAAGGAATTATCCTCAAGCACTGGTTTAGGCTGGTACTTGTAGTAGGGTACCTACATAGGTGTTAAGTAACCCGTATTTATTAGCCAACTTTTGGTGTATGATATTGCACACCTGATTGTGTCGCTGCATGTAGTCAACATTAGCCAGGTAAGTACAGCCAGATGTAATATGCTGTATGGTCTCAGACCTTTCATTGCACTTTCTGCATTTGCCAGATTCAATGAACCTATCTTTAATAATGAATTTAGTGTAGTTTCGTGTATTGATTACTTGATCTTGTATCGCTATCACGAATCCTTCTGTCTCAGGAAATAGCACACCATCCTTCAGCCACCTGTTGGATGCTTCTTTATCTATATAGGGTTGGTTCAGATCGTTGTAGTGTCGTCCATGTAGCGGCTTTTGGGCCCATACCACAGTGTAAACTCGTTACAAAACAGAAAATCTAAAAATTTAATTCAATATGTGAATTTTTTTAATTTAAACAATTTACTTTGTGAAAAAATATCATTTTTCTGGTAAATTATTTTGAAATGTTCCTAATTTTTAGCCAGTAAGAAATGACCTTAATAACTGTCTGATGTCACAATTTTTTTTTGAAATTATAGGTACTTACCTAAGTTGTATTGCTTTAGAAATAAGCGCATCCTTTGTATAATTTGTAATCCCTCTTTTTTTTATAACAAATTGCATATTATGGATAATCAGGAAGCCGTGTATTTTTATATCTACACCGATTTTCACATTGAGAAAACTATTTCTTCATATTTAATAAAGTTTATTAATTGTTAAGAAATGGCATGTTTAAATATCAGCTAAGAAATATTACTTTATTTCTAATGAATAGTTTGTTATAGTTTGGTAAATAAATATAACTTTAATATTAACGAATAATTTCTAACGCCCATTAAATAAAATTAACAGTTATCCCGACAATTTATCTGACATTAATAAAATGTATTACTTGATAATATAATCACTTTAATATTACAATGAAGAAATTTACCTGTATCAATTGTTTGTTAATTGTTAAGAAACGGATATTACACATAAATATACTCAATTAACATTAAATTCATACCACTTTACGATAAAAAAAACTATCCTTCTTAACTAATAAAAATATGTATTACCAACAGGCCGACGAAATTATTAATAAATAAATCATAGTTAACAATAAATTTGTTATCTTTCGAGTTAATATAACTTATAATATCAGCAAAAAAATATTATTTTAATGTTAAAAACATTACTTAATTATTAAGAAATTATTACTACCCCGTAAATATTATAACTTAATAGTGATTCTGTTAACTTGACAGTAAAGACACTTATTATTAATAGTAAACTCTTAAAATTAATTGTTAATAAAGGTATTTTTAACTTTATGCGATATACTTATAGGTAATGGGAAGGGTTATTAAAAATAAAACTTTATTATTATTGATATACCTTATTATATTATTTCCAAGTATGATCTAGTCATTTCAATAAAAAAAAAGAACCGACATAATAATTAATATAAGAAACCAATAGTTATTGAAACCTAAAACTTAAAATCGGCGTAAAAAACCGGTTAGGATGTCGACTAAAAGAACATAACACTTATCAATACAAATTTTCAATTAATATAACTCATCTCACCTTCACAAATATTACATACACTAGCATGATTACCTTCTCTAAACACTTCAATAAAATACGTTAACCTGCATTAGAATAACGAGCAATGCCTAATGACTAATGACGCGGGCTGAAGGTGATCGGTAGTATCGGTACAAATGACGGCCTAGGCGGCGCGCCGGGGTTGGTGCAAAGAGATAATTTCTTAAATATTAAGAACATGAGTTTAATGTTAAACGGTTATATTCATATTTAATCGGGGCTTTAATTATTAAATCAGCATTTTAACTATTATATCAGTTTTTTAACTATTAAAATAAATTTGATTAACAAATACTTTCTTCAATAATAACGAATAGATATCTTCATATTCAAGGTGCCATATTAGGTAGATAATAATAAAGTAACTTAATTCCAAATAAATCTTGTCCAAATAAATCCGTTTGTTAACTATAACTAGACTTTTTCCTCAGTGTACCCACCCACTAAGCAAGAAACATACTTGGTACGTTTCGTAACGTTTTTAAAATGAAACCTAGAAAACGTTTTCTTTTTTACGTTCTCGTGTCATGCCTGTAACTACTTTTTCAAACGTTATGCAACATTACTGTTTTTGAAACGTAATTTTGATTATGTACCAGTACCGTTACAAAAATTACGTTTCTGTGCCGGAAAATTCATGTATATGAACGTTAATAAGTGTACGTTTCGAAAACATTATTCGGTGTACGGTTCTAATACGTTCTATGATAAACGTTGCAGATTCGGAAGTTAGTCTTTCGATGAAATAACGATCAACTCGTCCCTAAAGGTAACGAATCTGAACAACAAACTTATAACATTTAATAAATTACTTGCACGCTACTCCAGAAAACGTAAATACGAGTGCGGATCGGGTACGTTTTTTTAAAAGAACGTTGGACAGATTTGTTCCTTTTATTTTTTAACATGACACGCCTCTGTCAATTATCATATGTCATTATTGTCATTTACCTGTCGTGACGCGTTGTTAGAAAGAACCACGAGTCTAAGGTGCTGTGAGAAAGAACGCTTTTTGGACGAAAGTAACTTCTAGAAGTTCGTGGCCTCCAGTTTTATGTTTTCTTATGCATTTTGCTTAATTGAGGCAACACTGTTTGTTTTAGTGAATTCCATTGCAGGGTTCCAGTATCGAGTAAACAGAAAAAAGCTATGGTTTGCAAAGTAAGTACCTACCTACTATTTTCACTTATTTATTGTTATATAAAACGGGTTCCCCTTTTTGATGTCTTTCATGCATTTATTATTAATCAAGTTATCAGTGATCATATAAACACTGTGCCAAATAAGTTTTTTTATTAACTTAAATACCTACGACGCATATTTAAAAAATATTAATACTATTTTAACTGTGTGCACAAAACACTAAAATCACCTTTATTTTTACTATGGAAACGTGTTAGTCGTAAAAGATATTACTTTATAAATATATTGATGAGAATCAATTACGATTTTATATGTACCTATGTATATAATAGGTAGGTATGAGTAAGTATGAGTAGTATTTGCCCAAAATAAATGTCTGTTTTTATAATAACACTTTTCAACTTCTATATTATTAAACTATCATTTTTGTTATAAGAACCATTATACCTAATTCTTCATTTTATATTTTAGTTTTATAGGTTTCTACAAGTGGAGTCAACTTTTTACAAGAAATTCTGGCAGATGTATTTGCAAATAAATGGACATGGACTGGGAAAAAAAACAATATTACAATAAAGGATTGCAACATTATAAATAGGTTCGATTACTTTATTACCCCGGCCCCTTTCAATATTGCAATTTAATTAATAACTGAAGACAATAATCATTTTGTTTGTTTGTAGATATAATGACCGAAAGGCGTTACAGATTTAAGGGACAAAGATGTTTAAACCACAACTATGGAGTGGTTTCGCCGTTCCAACCAAAGACTAAAAAGAAAGGAGGCAGAATTGGTAAAAGTGCGATATTGTATATACGATTTTTTTCTTTATTTCGTATAATTATTTAGCACCCTTTGTTTAAAATTATTTTGTCTCTTAAACAATAAATGATATTATAAGTTTATTTTGACAGACAACAATTAACAAAATTAACAATCTAACATTAATTTATTTAATTTTAAAATACTGTTTTTTTCCGTAGATACAGAGACAACAACCAGGACACCAATATACATACTTATTTATAACTTCTCTTTTGTTTTTTTGTTATTTTATAAATTTTTTTTAATTAAAAGAAAAATGTCAACCAATCCCATCGCATTAAAGACTTTTTCAACAAAATGCCCGCCTTTTATTGAAAGATCTATCAATCAGTAGTACTCCTTTTGACCTGCTCGGATACTTATATTTCATTACTAATCGGCTAAGTAGAGCGTTCCTTTTAAATATTTAACGCAACTCAGCAAATATCACTTTGCTGAACTGAGTTAAATTTTTAAAAGAAACGCTCAACTTAGGCGTTGCTATGTTATTTAAAAGTGACTCAAATGAAACGATCTAATGCAACTGTTACGTTGCAATAAATGTTTTAGTAACATAGCAAGGTACGAACTAGGTCCATTAAAAGTTCGAAACCAGGCTGTTAAATAAATAACGTAATTATAACACGAAGACAAGGCTGTAAAATAAATGTGTCAAAAAACATATCCAGTCCGTTATAGTTTCGAAACGTAAACATTTATAAATAAACGTAACTAGGCTTTTGTTATGTTTGAGGACATATAACGATTCTTCGATTCTATTCAGTAAGAGGCGCCGTAACTGTGCCCTTTTGCATAACGTTACAATGAAACATGAAAACAAAATAGGGCCGAACCTGGTACGTTTTTTTTGCTTAGTGGGCACTTGGTAATACTAAATTCAATATTGAGAATCTTATTTGTTTTTTTAAATATTTAATTCAAACGAGTTTAAGCAAGATATAAATTCATTAAAAATACCCTTCATGTAAAACTATTTCTCGGCAAATGTCATGTAATAGGTATAAATCTATAAAACGTAATTTATGGGCAGTAAAACGACCTATAAAACATATTATTTTTAACTCAATTTTGCGTTTGATTTCATCATAAATTTTGGTAGTCGTTAAAATCTTAATATGCATGCTTTATTAGTACTATTTCGAGAAAACCTCTACCATAAATCAGATTTAAAATATTCGAGATGATCTTTACCTGCCATAAACGATTTAAAAAAAGTGGAAATAGGGGGCGACCTCTGGGAGGAATTTATTTAAGGCATATAAATTTACAACCGTTTAATATCCTTGAAGGTTATAAAAACAGAAGGTAATTTTCATAAATTTTTTAGTACGTATCTCAAAAAATTGAACATCATAAGGTTGAGTATTTTTTAAGTTACATTGTTCTTTATAAAAAAAAGTTATTTATTTTTGATGTAAACTTATCAGGTATCATGAGTAGGTTTAATAAAGTCGAGTTTAGCTTAAAAATTTAATTATGGAAAAAAAGTAATTCCCACTGGAAAACAAACTGAATTCCCTCTTACGGTACTTTGTTGACATTTATCCAAGGAAGAACAAGACATATTCGTATTCTGATTAGCACACAGAAAAAAAAATAATCCAAGAGAATCATGACTTTAATATAGTTCTAAGAAACACAGATTTTTTATTTGTTACACTTACCAGTGGCGTAGCCAGAAAAATATGCTCGGGGGGGGGGGGGGGCTCAGTAGGCGTAAGTAGGACATTTTTTTTTCTAGAGAGAGGAACACCTAGTGCAAATAGGCGGAAAAGCGCCGCAGGCGAAAAATTTCCGGGGCCAGGCCCAAAGTTTCATTAAAATTCACCTAACCACTATCAAATTGCGAAAATTAAATTATTACCGCTCCCCCTCTGCATGGTTCGATGGAATTTATTTTTGTGTTTTTATTTGATATTCCTAGATGGCTCTCTTTATTTAAAAAAACACATTATTTATATTTGTGAAAAATATGAATATTTAATTTATTTATATTATTTAATTTGCCAATCCAAAATTTTAACATAATACTTATGTATGACTCTAACCAGCGTTTTTCGGGCTCGGTTTTTCATGATTAAAATTAAAGTAAACATCGCTCACCACGCCAAAATTGATGATTTTTTCAGAAATCATGTATTTTAGGAGCAGTTCTTGGTGCAAATGCTTAGGTTTTGAAATACTCCTTCTTAAGTGCGTTTTATATGATATTCATAATAAAACATTCTCGTTTATTTTTTTTATAAATTATCACACTTCTTCCATAAAAAATGTTTCAATTAAAATTTTTACTTTAATTTTTTTTTAAATAAATACCTTATTATTTTCTGTTATAAAAATATTTTATTGCATTGGGTTATATTTTTGTTGATTTAAAATAGCTATAAAAAAGCGAAAACGGAAGAGACAAGTATATAATAGAAAAATACTATAAAATATTGTTCTTTTTACTCGTTTTCCATTAAAATTGCGTCATAAATCAATAACTAAAACTATAAACTATATGCATCTGAAACCTTAATCTCTATATTATTAAACAGGATTTTTAGAAGGAAAAGTTTAAGAACCAAACATTTCTTACAAGACCTTTGTAATCTAAGCCAAGAATACTATTTAAAGATTTTAAATTAAGAGTCCAAACGAGAGACGAAAAATTAGGTTGTAATTAGACTTTTAGACCCGAGCTCCGAGGCTTCAGGGGGGGGGGGGGGCTTGTGGCTTAAGGCCCTGTGAAATATTTAAAGGTAGAATGAAAAGTTTGTCATCTTTGTGTAAAAGAACTGTCGAACGATGAAACTGAAGTGAATGGGAATAATTCAAGTTAAATTCACTTCAGCTTCATCGTTCGACAGTTCTTTGACACAAAGATGACAAACTTTTCATTCTACCTTTAAATATTTTACAGTGCCTTAAGCTACATATTTTTCTTTCTCACAATGCAACGTGTGTACCTGTTTTCTCACCGTTCCACTCATTTTTACATCGAACCTGTAATTGTGTTGCTCAGTTAAGGTGATATCTACTGGTTTTTCTTCTTTTATTTATTCTCTTGAAGATGAATGCTTCTGCGTTCGAAACATGTAGAGTAGTTGCTTAAAATATTTCTATAATATAACAGTGGAGGAAGACTTTGTGTTCTTATTTCTTATCTTTTAACTTTCCACTCCACTTTAAGTATGGACTATTTCTTCAAGACAAAAATATGTATGTGTCCTCAACATTAAACCTTCATGTACTAAGTTAAATAACCCGGAGCTGTAGTTTGAGGTACCTACTAAAATCTTAATCAATATATCAAAGTACTATTTAAATTGAATAGAACTATTAGAAATGAACAAGTTCTCTGCTGGTTATCTGATACGATGTCACCACCTGAAAACCTGTTTAGAAATATTCTGTTCTAGTCATTACATGGTAGGTGTTTATGTCAATATTATTTTACAAACCAAAAAGTCCATTATTAAAAGTTGTATATAACCTTGAATGCCATCTTATGGCAGTTTTAAATACAGTAACTCTGTTTTTTGAAATAAAATACCCTATATTTATTGGGCTCGTCTAATAGATATTTTAAGTAACTTTTATTGTTGTTAAGTCATACCTATTTCTAAATTTACTAGTTTTGCCAATACATGTTTTAATTTTTATTAAAATGTTGGTGAAAAACCTGTAATTTTAATTTTTTTAGTTAGCCATGACTAGCAAAGTCAAAACAAATGTAATTGAATAAAATGTCATATTAAAATAAATTGATAACTATAGTTACCTACGTATTTATTTATTTATAACTTAAACGAACTTAATAACAATATATCCTGTGAATATATCACCAAGCACAATAAAATCAATATTTCACCAAATTATTATTATTTGAAATCTCAATTAATATAGGTCAATGACCCGTAAGTACCCGTTCTGAGTTAAGAAATAACTAAATTAACCTAAAAAATTCCAAGACTGGCACAACCACAATAAATCCAATGGCTATAAATCCAATCTACGAATAAAGCTTTTACCGCATTTCACGTCACAACAAATTTTAAATTCTTTTAAACACAAAATACAACTGTACCAAAAGACTTTATAATTAACATGTTATTAAGCAACTTGATATTTAAAATAAGTCCACAAACATTTAAATAGTAATAGTTTAACAGTTTTTCTTTTATTTTTTTTTATTATAAGTCACACTTCCTGTTCTGTCAAACCTCTCCAAAATTTTTTCGAAAGCTCGCTTATTGAGTTGCCGTCTGCCTGAATATTTCTCATAATAAAGTTTTGTTGCCAAAAATATATTTTTGTTAC
The DNA here is from genome assembly GCA_935413205.1 of Polydrusus cervinus. NCBI lineage: Eukaryota > Metazoa > Arthropoda > Insecta > Coleoptera > Curculionidae > Polydrusus > Polydrusus cervinus. Next base: position 56,941,284 of record OW284511.1, read on the forward strand.
TTGCACAAATACAGTAAATCATATCAATCATTTTTGGTATTTGAAAAATTCTTTTTTTAAAAAAATTTTAAAATTAACGGCCAACACCTAGATTATAAGATCTCGCTAAAAGAATATTACTTTTATACGTATTTTAATTTGATATTATATTCAATTAAATTTGTTTTGACTTTGCTGGTCATGGCTGGCTGAATGAATTCACATTGTTTCAAAATTTTTTTTTGTAGTGAATTAGGTAGGTACAAAACAAAAATAACGAAAATTATAACTTCCTTGCAGAAGTTTATGCTTTATCGAATAATGTTTCTGTCGACTATGGTTTATTGAGAAAAAAAATTATTCCAATCTATAATATCAGGGCGGGGCGGGAGCAGCATGACTCTTTGAGGTGGGTATGTTCAAGAATCAATTAATTTTAACATGCTCTGTCCGCTGAACCAAGGATTATTGTACTTACTCAAAAACTAAAGTATATAACTCTAAAGTCACTATATTACTTTATTTATTATTATAGTCCATAAAGAATAATTTTATATTTTGCATTTTAAATTTATGCGTTTACTAACTTTACTTTACGGTCGATTACCTTGCAAGTTCATTTGTCCTATTTCCAACTAAATTACCGTAAAATGGAGTGATTTATGGCATCCCTTTTAATTTTACAACCGATTTCTAGTAAATAATAAACCTTTTATACAGTTTTTATAGTAATTTTCTTATACCTACGAATCTAGTTACAAAAGGGTAATGTATTTTTCTATACTCCCACATGGATATTGTCTGTTTCCTTTACAATCAGGTGACTAGATGAATGGGCTATACCGACCGAGATGGGTGCAGTCATGCGTTGCATGCGCATGACTGCACCCATCTCGGTCATGCTCCAGTGCATCTAGCTCGTATAAATAGAGCTTTAGTTACTTTACTTATTTAGTATTCACCTGAAGACGACTGGAGATACTTACTAGTTGAAACGTTGTGATGTAAAACAAATAAAGACAATGCAAGACCAAAACTCTTCTATCGTTCAAGAAACATCATTGTCTCCAACCTTCAAACAGACACTAATTTTTTCTTGCTAGATAGACTAACAATAATCTTTGGTTTCCCAAACGAATTTTAGCTATTACTTGGTTGGTTAAAACAAAATTCTTTAGTTTTGGAAACTAAATATTATTCTTAACTGTATTATAGTATTGGCAACCAAGTCGGCATGTTGCAACCAACATATTAACTTACCTACTTCCTACAAAAAGTTGAAATATTTATCTTAACCAAATAAGTACACCAGGACTATCAAGACCAAGAGATGGCGTTAAAAGTTATATACAACCATATAAGGCTGATAATATTGTAATTTTTAGTATCAAGACTATCGTTTGGAAGGTATAGTTACCTACCCTGTACCGACAAGAAGGAAAGAGTTTGAAACCGGTCTGCAGGTGGTGCTGCAATCTGATTTGTATTTTGATATTTAACATATCGTTGACAAAATATAACTTTATATTATAAGGAACTTTCAGGTGGTTCGAAAATTATTTTTTATTCAATTTCCAAACAAATTAGGACTGGCAACAAACATAGACTCTTTATCCTAACAAACTGTTAGTTTGCTAATGACAAAAGTGACTCGTAAAAATAAAGCTATGCTAGAATAATTACAAACTGGACACCACCAGCAGTGCACGATATGGTGCATGGAGAAAATAAAAGACTAAGAAAATATATTTTTACCATAGTAACGATTTGTGCATTATACCGGGATCAATACTTTAATCTAACTACAAGTAGTACTGCAAATTAAAAAACGTACTAATTACACCATGTAAAATTCAAAGAAAAATCGTAACATAAACAGTTTTTATGTTAAAATGTTTACTTTCTTATTCCAAAAATCACCATATTCCCTACAAGCGTAAATATTATATATACTGCTTAATCAAAATAAAAATGTGTATACTTGCCTAAGTATATTGTTTTTTTGCTATGTTAATAAATTTCCACCACAATTTTTCTACTATTTTCTCATATTTTTAATGGGATCGCAATCGACTTTAACACATTTATTATATGCAACTACAGAAATAAAAAAATTACTGGTAAATCTTCCTTAAATGGTGGAAAATAAAGATGAGAACATAAAAGCAGATAGAAAAGCAAAATTTGGAAAGGAATTAACTAAAAAAAATTTATGTTATTTTGTGGGCGATGTCGCCACAATATTGTCGCTTCTCGTGTCACGTTTACTGTGTTACTTTTATGTTATTATATGAATAAACATACAATATGATTATTTTGAAAAACTTTATCATCGTGATTATTAAAAATTACTATTAATGCACAGAAGCCGTTTTTAATTTTTTAAAACAAATTTGATAGCAAATGTGCTTATCGCTCGACTTCATTATCCTTGCGAAAGTATGCAACCAAGAAAATATTTTATATTGCTATTTCTATTAAACCATCAAAGCAAATTAAATAAATGCATTCTCGTTTATCTCCACGTGTAGAATAAACCCCCTTTGTCTCTGTTTCTCATGTAGCAGATTTTTAGATATATCTTCCATTTTCAAAATATACCATAATTTGTGCTAGTAAATTTGGACCAACTTTAAGAAATATTTTCTCGCTAAGAATGCCCTAAATTTTAAATACTTATGTTACAAGACAAACAACGTTTGAACCTTCCAAAAAATGCGACTTGGTCACTTTTGCAGTATAAAAAAAACAAAAATTGTGACTTGGCCAAAATATTTTATTTTTATTAACGAAACAAAGGTAATAAGTAATGGACGAACGAAAAATAAACTATGAAAAAAACATTTTCTATAAAAAAAACATTACAATATTATTATAAAAACATTAGTCAATGTCCATATCGCTTTCTGAATCAGAACGTGATGGTTCTGGAACTGTATCGACTCTTGGTCCTTTATCTACAGGCAACGACCTGTACCACTCATGATACTCAGGGGGGATTATGTTATTTCTGACGAGCTTAAGTAAACTATTTTTTTTCTTTTCTGTAATTGGTAGTAACTTTTTATATAATGGCAGTAGTTTTTTTGCAACCTCTGCTGGTCTCCCTCGTCCAGCTACTCGAAGAACATGAAATTCATTTTCTGAAGGTCTGTATTTAAAGAAGATGCACCAGGGATTTTGTTTTTCGTATTTCATACATTTAATTTTTAGCCATTGGACTTTGTTGCCATTTTCATATTTAGTTTTATTTTTAATTAAGTTATTGGCAAGAGTCTTTAAATCTATAAAATCTGAAAATCTTAATTCTTGAACGTCGTAGGGGCCACTTTCTTTGTTTTTATTACGTTGGGAACGTGCAAGGCGAAAAACGTTTAAAAGATCGTTGTGTGTAAAAATACATACATTTTTTTTGGCTTTCTCGATTGCAGAATGCATGGAGTCCAGGCCTTTCTCCAAAAAGTTATGTTGAATAACCTCCAAGTGCATGTTCTTTACGATATACAGAAAGAGAGCCGCAATAAACTGGTTTCGGTTCTGGCCGCTGCAGCTATCGGAAAAAAGACTAATTTCTCTTACATTAGGTACTTTTCACCCACAAGAGCAAAGCGGTACCTATTTCACAACTTCCCCTTTGACCATTTAATTCTGTCCAAAAATAACAATAAGCATTATTAGGTTTTGCAGCTTCGTAAATGGTCAAGTTGTAGGCACATAGCTTTCTTGTGTAGTACATTTGAGAAACATCAGAAAAGGGAATATTCAAGACGCTTTGTAGATCAAATGTAGCTGTCATAAAGGTGTTGTCTGCATTCGCTCGAATCTTGTCATCATTCTTGAGTTGATTTGTTTCATCACGTCGTGCAATATGAGCTTCGTAAACTTCATCTGTTACCAATTTATTCTTGTGTTTCTCGCATACTTCACACGAATCCTTTTTAGGGTGGAAAAATGACAAATTAAATTCATTGCAAAATGTGCGACGGTAAGTAATTTGGGAGACGTATTTTTCATTATTTTCTTTACATTTGCCGACGTATAAGTCGTACATTTTCGAAATCGATAAATTCGAATCTAGATACTGACGCTTTGTGGTTTTCCTGCAATAATGGGAATTCTTTGCCGGAAAACTTTTGATGTGATCTCTTACTATTTCAATCATGCCTTGAGGTGTCTTATTTAGTGGGGTATGATGACCTCTATGATCTGAAGTAGAAAAAAGTCCATGTTCATTTGCGCCCTTTAAAGCTGTATCCACGGGTCCATGACTAATGCACAGAGCTTTTAGAAAGAACAGTTTGCAGACTTGAATTTTTTTTCTGTTTTTCTGAAAATAATATTTTTTAAAATTTTCTTTTTGTTTGCCTGTTCCAGTACGGATTCTTCGACACTTTGGCTGTATAGATGAAACGAAAGATAAAATATAATCCTTTTGTCGTTGGTACTGTAACTTCCAGTAATTTGCGCATAGGGTGACACGTTCTTCTTCAGAAAAGCTGGTTGAACATTTGAATTTGCAGTTTTGACAGTTAATATTTTTTGGGTGTTTTGGAGCCTTAATGGTATTTTTGCTTTTGTAGGGTTTACATAAGGACCTATTTCGTTTCACAATATTTTTCTTCCATTTTTCTAGATTACTTTTTTTCCACCTTGTTATTTTCTTTGCTAATACTTCCTCGTCGCTACTTTTATGTTCACTGCTATCGGAACCAAATGGCTCTGCTTCAATACTTTCTGTCTCAGTAGTACCTATAACAAAAATCAAAGTAAATGATATGAAACAGCAAACAATTATAGGACAAAATTAACCACATCCAACCACAAAAAAAATTACGCTCATCCACAATATAGTCGCAGTCGGCACTTCTTACACAAACATACCCAAACAAAAATACACACTAGTTTCAAATGTACCAATATTAGTTTACCTTCAGCGTCTACATGTAGTATGGTAGCTGTTTTATGTTGATTACCACTAGTAGAAGGATTATTGATTGCATTTGCTCCTGTAAAAAAAAATGTATTTAAAGCGCTAATAAAAAAAACGTTATGGATAGTCGATCGGTAATAAACGACTGGAAATTTATTGATTTTTCGATTTGCCCTGCTTTTTCTAGTCGGCCGTCGAAAAACCACTTATAATAATTTTGTTTGTAAATACCACGCGAAAATTATAAAAAAGTCAAACACCCTAACTTAATCTTAAAATTTTTGTAATATTAAACTAAAATGTATTATGCAAGGGCCGAAAAATATAACTTCCCTTTTATAAATAATCCAGTAAATTCTTCAACGTACCTGCAAGATTTATATCACTTTTCTTCGAAGAGCACAAGGAAACGATGTATTGTCCTCTGGAATACATTTTTTTTTTTAATTTTTACCGCACTCAAAAACAACTCACGCTAAAGTATCCCTATGTCTTAACACTCCTTACACAGCAACTACTTAAGTTAAACTGACCAAGTACTCAGGTCCAAACAAGTCTAATAGGAATTACCGAAAAAGTGACCAAGTCGACATAGTCAGTTTTAGCGGAAACTTACTTAATGTTTTCGACTTGGGCAATGTTTCGAATTTTTATAACTATGCAACCATTAATACAATGTGACTTGGTCACTTTTTCCTGTAACAAAAATATAATAAATTAATTCATTTGGTCAATTAAAATGAAAATGAGATTTTTTTGACTTGGTCACTTTTGGCAGTAAGCCGACGAAATATTAAAGCCGAACCTCTGCAACTAATTTTAAAATATTTATCTCGGTGTTCGTTAATGGCACAAACGTCAAAGATACTAAAATTACTTAAGTATCTCTCGATCAACAAACATATCTTGAAATAAGATAGTCTCAGTCGTTTTTTAGTAAACATAATAAATGTGATACATTACAAAAAGCTATATTCGATTTAAAATATACTAAAATAAATATAATTATGCAATAATATACTGGGTGTCCCATCCATTTAAGAATATTATATTATCACTTTTTTAGACCACCATGTAAGTACTTATATGGAAGAATATTTTGCCGAAACACGTACCTGTATACAGGACCCTGTATATAGCTTTGGCCAGATTAATAAAAATAATACCAGTAAAAAATTTTGATTCCCAATTTTGCCCGCGGTAGTGGCTCATGGGTGAGGTACTGGCATTCGACCATGGCGGTCCGGGTTGGATTCCCGGAGTGGATCGCAGGTTTAAGAATGCAAGGAAGAGTATAAAATGTATCCTCTTCCAACCCACTCCATTCTCGTCGGTAACCAGGCCGGATGAGATCGGACATCTCGTAGGGTGCGGAAGAAGGTACACACACTCCCCAATCGGTAGGTCATGCAACGGCAAGAAACCAAGGGTGGATAGCTCTTGGGGGTGGCGCATGACTGAGGATTGTGGTTCGGAACCCACGTTAAGCTGTAGGTCCCCTCGGGAATGGCTCTGGCAGTAAACAAAGAGGTAAAAGCCTAATTCGGAAGAAAAGCAAGAAATGACAATCCCAATTTTCTAAAATATTATCGTTAAATTCACAAGATAATGTCGTAGTGCTAAAGTTAGCTCTGAAACCACATTAGTTATTAAGTAAAATATTCTATTTATCTAAATAAGATATACCTTGATTAATAATTATAATTTTAATAAATTTAGATATTAAAGATAATAAAGCTATGGGCCGAAAATCTTTAAATTTTTGTACATTATTTACTTTAAGTATTTGAGCAATAATACCAGTTTTCTAAATAACTGAATACAGATTATTTAAAATTAAATTTTTAAATACATATTATATAGATCAAACCTAACTTTTTTGGGCAAACTAGTGCAGATACCTATTAGGTATAACATTTTATTATGAAATATAAAAAAATAGTTGTTTTCTAAATTACCAAAACAAAATAAAAAGAATATGAAGAAAACACTATGATGTGTTGAATTCCACTATATTTGAATTACACAATTAAAATAGTTGTCGACTCGAACTGTTTCGCTACACAGTAGCTTTATCAGGAGTACTAAATATAAGTTAAGTGTTGTGTAGTTATATAAATAAATACATAACCTAAAGATCGGGTTTTCCGTTAATAATAAAATGCTGTGGAAAGCTGCTTATTTGTATTGTATTAGATGATTAGACGTATTTAGTGTCTGTATGTGTAGGTTTATGGAAAATTGAAGAAGTGTGATTATTATTATCTCGTGTTATAAATAACGTCAAGAAAATTAATAGAATTTGTTCGATTAACACATTCTTTCATTAGTGTTTTCTTTATATTTTAATTTATGGAGTTCCACCTAGCAAAGGCAGAATCTATTCAAAATTCAAAACTGTAGTTGTAAGCTAAAACTACTTTCTATACTAAATACGGCTATTTTCAGAGTAGACCACATAATTGCAGGGAGAAGATATGCATATTTCGAAATTTCTTTGCACTCCCACTTTTGAATCGTTTTTATTTTACCCCCAATTTAACAACATATTAAATTTTTTTAATTGAAGTTTTTTACTATTTTGCAAAACTCTTTTTAGGTAATGCTATTATAATAAACAAATATGCCTGTTAGTCAATGGATAGTATGTATTCTGGTAAAATTGTCCCTGTTGTGAATTCTTCAGGCACAAAATGAAACTGCATATCTATTATGCTTTATACAATTGTGGAATTCAGGATTTTTAATCGGTCAAATTGAACTTTAGTTGTCTATAAACACAGTCGTTGGTTTGAGTATCTCGTCGTTAATGTCACCCAATAATTGTTCTAGCCAAACAGCTTCTTTTGTGGCATTACCTTCGGAGACAGCTTCATACTGTGTTAAGGTCTTTAACAAAGTTACACTTTGTGGAGGTTTACTAGCCCATTTAATAGATCCACTATACAACTTTCAAATATAACCTGACGTCGATTTTCTGGTTTGAAAATCCTCATCATACTCTGCGACGGCATATCCTACCAAATTGATATTGGAGTATACTTTATACCATAATTTGGGTTTCTATTTAAATATTTTATAATATATTTCACGGCATTCCAGTGCATATTTTTGTGACTTTCGAAATCGACTTATAACTCCCACTCCATACGTAATGTCTGTTCGAGTAACTATTGCTTCAAACATAAGCTATTAAAATAGTTTGTCTATAATCGAACAATTGACAGTAACTGTCATAGTTCCGTTTTAATTGATAGATCTGTATATGGGTCTTCAGGTGTACTCATTGGTTTGAAAACTTAATTTATGGCACACTTTCATTGTTTTGTGTTGTCGCCTTTCACTGTTTCTGTTCATCATATTATTTGGCACATTTTTCTCGATAAGATTAAGTTCGTAATCTTGGTATGTAGTAAATATTTTTATTTATTTTGTGGTCACAAAATTAACTTTTTTTCTTCTAATTTTTGCTTTCTTTCTTCAAACTTTTGGTTATTTTCTACTTCATTATTTTCAACTCCTTCAGGTTGAACTATTTCGGAAAGTTATGTGACGCCATCACAAGTGTCAACAGGTATTCTCACCATTTTTAATTTTTCCTTGTTTTTCATTAAAAATAACATTTTTTGATATAGAAATTTTTTTTTCTGCTGGATTAAATAGTCTATAGTTTAAAGAGTTTCCATAATATTCAACTCCAATATGTCCTCTTTTCGTCAGGTATGGCCAGTTTAAACCCATCAGGAGTGTAAACTGATGTTCGCGATGTACTACTTAGATGTTATTAGGCTGTATAAAGGCTGTGTAAAGCCTACAGATACTTTGGTAACACTGCACATGACAACATAACTCAGGTACTTTCAACAATCGTTATCCTTTTCAACTTTGTCATTTTGTTGTGGTATATATGGAGCAGTTGTTTCCAGTTTTCAATCTTTATGAATTCTTTGAACTCATAATTTAGACACGCCTACCTATGCATCAATTGTACTTACAATAAACATTCAAACGATCGATCGCCTAAAATTAGTACGAAACATTGCTGCTGGTAAGTACTGTATCTGCGAATGCTGTAGAAGTCGCTGTAACTACGATAAAATATTTAACAGGAATGTCTCTTGGATAAACTGGTGCATACATTGGAATTGAGCAACAAAAAAGCTCTTAAGGAAGCAAATAGTAAGCAAACGAAGGATATTAAGACGTTTATAAATACAGAAATTAATAACCTCCGAACTAATTTGGAAGCGGAAATAACTAAAAAAACACAGAACTTGTACAAAAATATGTGAATTTAAAGACCCAATATGACAAACTTTAGAAGGAACTTCGCAAAAATAATATAATTGTTTCCGGCTTGGAACGGGCCAAAGAAAACTTACACGAATTTGTCATAACCAAATTAAACAAACACCTTGAGCTCGATTTGCAGAAAACGGAAGTAAATGACATTTTTACCACACACACACAATCGACCGGGTATTATTAAATTCACCTCATATTTAAGGAAACAAGAAGTTTTGAGAGACTGCAAAAAATTAAAAAATACACAAATCAGTAATACTGAACAACTTTCACTGAATGAGAGAAAGGAATAAAAAATATTACTGAAACACCTAAAGAAAGCTCGTGCTAACAAATTAAACGCTTTTTTAAGGGCAATACGCTTTTCATAAACGGTCAGGCTTACCGTGCAAAAGAACTTGCAGATCAAGAGGAAGATACAGACTCTGAAGAAGTTTTCGAAAATGCACCGAAAAGAAATGATTTAGACCTCCTGAATAAAAACATTCTGGCAACGAGGCAGAATAATAGTACCCCAGCTACCCCAACAAAGCAATTAACACTGGAAGAACTTAAGGAAGTATCTTACTCGCCTCGCCTCACCAGAATCAACGAAAAAAAGAAAAAATATTGCTGAAAAAACGGGGAACCTGCACAGAAGACAGCCAAAATAATTACCTACACATTCTTCAGGCACAAAAAAACTAATGATTCCAAATAAAAACATTTTAGATAGCCCTAGATACAGTTCTTATTGATTAAAACAGTTAACCAAATGTAATTTTAAGACTGAACTGTGAACATTTTATTTTAAATGAGTAATTTTGTTGAATGTTTTTTTCGTTCTGTTAATGTTTGATATATAGGTTTAATAATATTTAGGATTGTATCTGTTCGTCATATTATTGTCTCTTAAATTTTTTACTTTTCTTATGACCTCGATTAAATTGTTTTAGATATTAAGTAATCACTGAAAAAATTGGATATATAATTATTATAAATAAGACACATTTTTATTTAATTGAAGAGATGGATCAATATATTATAAGAGACCATAATTACACTCCCATAACAAATGTGGAAGTTGAGGGTTTTGATGATTACAATAATACCTCTGGGAATGTAAAAACTAATTTTAATATTCTTCACCAGAATATTCTCAGAGGTCTATTGAAAAACTTTGATTATTTCTGTGTTCTATTAAAACATATTAAGAGCGACATTCATTGTATCGTGCTCACTGAGACATGGCAATTACAGGACATAAACTTCTTTCATATTGACGGATATAGGGCAGTCTATAGTAGCAGAAATATAAACCAGAATGATGGCATCGTAGTATTTATTTTAGTCAATGATTACATTTTTCTATCAATGGAACCCCCTTTTTGGTTTATGACTTACCTACATAAGGTACGCAGGCTATAGGAATTGTTCGCTATGACACTAGATATTGATATGGTTACCTTTCTAAACTTGTATGTAGGCTAACATAATTTAGATACATTAATTCCGAACTAGAACCGAACTACCTACTAAATGATTAACCTTCGTAAGTAACCATCCTAAACTACTAACTATCTGCCTAATTTTTAAATATAAAATTATGAAATAAACTTTAAAGTTTAACAGTAGGCGCGCTGTAAATTTAAAAATAAACACAAAAAGGCAAGGAAATTAATTCTAAATAGGAACTGATTTTAAAAGGTTATGTTGGGATTTTAAAAATCTTTTCATTTTTTTAGACTTTCAAAGTACCCGCTGTGTAGGCAAGTAAGGAAAAGTACTGCTATTTAGGTAATTACTTGCAATTACATAACAAAGTGATTAAATTTTTTAAAATAAATTGCGCTTGTAAAAAAATATCACTGGAAAAGTCGTAATTAGTTAATATTTGGTGGCAAAGACGACTACAACATTTTTGTCCATTGTCTTCTTGCATTTTTAGCAGCCATTGTTGATAAACATAAATTTTTTCTATTTAATTTTATTAATACTACCAAAGAACACTTTAAACCTTGTTAAAACTTTATAACAAAATAGGGGCATTATTATGTATAGTCTAAAACCAAATTATTAACTTAAAAAAAAACATCTATAAAAGAAAAATACAAAATTTGCAGTCGAATTTGTTTTTTGTCATATATTTTACCAATATTTATCAGGAAAGTAACATACGTTTTAATTTTTTCCCTGTTCACCAATTAAATTAAAGTATTTAAATATTATATATATCATTCTTTAGAAGTAAAATATACCGACAAAATTTATTTTACAAGTTGATATTATTCATCTGTCATATTTATATAAATACAGACAATATGACTAATTGGTTTATTTGTCCGACTCTCTTATCTGTCATTTTTACTTTAAAATATTGGTAGCCGCTGAGCTTCAAACACAACGACAAGTCGGTTCCCGACGTCTTAACGACACAAAAATGATTGACCATATTGGTGCAAGTGGGAGTCGTAATAAGGTTCTAACTATGTTGGCTGCCCACGTCAGCTCGCGTAGCCCAACGGCAGGTCGTCGTAATATTGCTGCTTGGGAAAGGAGAAAACATTTTTTGTAAATCGATTAAAACAATAAGCCTAAACTGCTATTATACAGACCTTTATTTGATAAAACAAAATATCTGACCAAGATAGTGTGTTGATTTTTAGTTGACAAATTGGCAACTTTTTTATTATTGGTATTTCGACCAAAATTTAATCTTTATAAAAAGTTTTGCTTTCTTTCGTATATCGAACGGTTTAACTAAAATTGACTTATAGCCTAGTCGATAGTTTACTTGTTTAAAAATTGCAATATTTCGAACTGTTTTATTAGTGGGCTATCAAAATTAATGCCTAATAAAAACTTCTGGCTTCTTTAAAACACAGAATAATGTGATGAAAATGAACTCACCCTACGTAGGTAAACTAGCACTTGCACTTTGGTTGAAGAAGTGAGTTTAAAAAAAATATTGATACATGTATAAGAGTCAATTTTAGTTAAGCGTTCTGTATTATTTTAAATAAAGGCAAAACTTTTTATCGAAAAATCAATAATAAAAAAGTTTACCATTTGCCTACTAAATTCTATACACCAGTGGCGGCTCGTGATAGTTGATACAGGTGGGGCCAAAATATTAGGTCAAAAATCTTTGATGAGAGTACAGGGTGTTACAAATTCGATACATTGACATTGCTATCTCAGCAACTATAAAAGATATAAATTTGGTTACATGGCGGCAAAGTTGCACATTTTAATGATGAATTATAATTAAAATTAAAAAAAATAATTTTTGTTTTTATTGTCTTTACGACAAAATATTGATTTTTTGGACAAACCAAGAGCACTTACTTAAGACAATTTTTTATGCACTTCAAGAAAATAATCTTATTTTTCAGATACGACGTTCGTTTTTTAGATACCTAGATCAACTCAATTTTTTCAAATTCGGACCTGAATTTTTTTAAAATTTTTGAGTAGCTTTTGACCTCTTAAAATTATTATCTTGAAAAATCCTTAAGAAAGTGCTCTTGGTTTTTAAAAATAATAAGTATCTACTTTTATCGTAAAAAAAATAAAAACAAGTTTTTCGTTTATTTCTTGGGATATCTCTGGAAGTCATCGAAATATGATTAAATTCCTGTTTAACAAATTGTACAGCATTAAAATATGCAACTTTGCCTCCATTTGCCAAACTCTCTATCTCTTGTAGTTACCGAGATAGCAATGCTAGTGCATCAAATTTGTACAACCCTGTATATAAAACAAATTGAAAAACTTACCGACTAATTAAATGGAGCATTTGCAATAGTTGTAACAAATCAATATTAAACACAATATTATTTTGTAAACAATCAATATTGTTTACAAAATATTTTTCGGCATGCTACATACGTCTTTCCTCTTTTATTTTATTGATAAACCGGAATCAGGAATATAATCCACCGACGGACTGACCTAAACCTAACCTACAAGAATAATTGCCTTATGTTAAACAGTAAAAACTGTTTAAAATAAAATTATTTTAAAATTAATATCTCGACAGGGCAAACCGTATTCAAAACAGCTGCCATCTAGTATCGGGTAGTGGTAACAAAGACAAAAGCCTGATCCGATTGGAACGCTGCACTCCTGACAAAATAAAGCACTTCTAAATCCTCCAATCCCGGACGGATTTGAGGATCTGTCCCGCCACAAAATTTTTGAATGCCTTATGCGTCAGTAAGAGAGGGCGATATATCCATTATCTCTTTCATAAGCGATGAACCTTCCATGAACGTCTGGCTATACATAGAAATTGCCGGCGTTGGGTAGTGCGAAGGAATTTTCGCGGCATTGGGGAGTTTTTGCACCGTTAGGCGTTATCAGATATCAAATAAACGCAACGTCTTGAATTTTAAATTATTCACAGTTACAAAAAGAATGAAGCGTAAAGATGCAAAGCAATTATTATGAGTGTGAGTAAAAAAATAGCTTGGTGTACAGGTAGGTAGGACCATGGCACTGTGGCCCTACTGTACGAGGCGCCACTGCTATACACCCTGAATAGAGAAAAATAATATATGTTTTAATTAAATTAAAACTAAAAATTAGACTATTTATTGTAAAATGCGTGGTCGGGCGGTACGACTGAAATTAATTTATGTAGGTATACGAGTTTACTATTTTGTAACTATACTAATTAAGTGTGAATTATGTGGTTTTTTAAAATTTCGGTATATCAGATGCGTTTTATAGCTAATTCATTGCATGTTTGTAATACGAATAAGTTATAAACGGTACTTATTTCTATTAATCTGTACTTTCAATTATTTTGCATGTCGACTCTCGAAAAAATGACTTTATCTCACTATCTGAAAGGTAAAGCTCATTTTAACATAAATCCTTGTGTAATAGGATACCATAAAATAATAAAATTTATTAAAACTAATAAATTTAAAAAATAATAAGCAATTTAACATGCGCCCTTGCAAATAATCCTGTAAGCCCTATAAAAACGAATGTTCCGTGTATTTAGCACAGACATTATTTTTTCATTAGGTCGCAGGGAAGGAAATTTAGGCAATCTGGAGCGCACAGTCCATTTACTCTCATCATCCCATCCAAGCTGAAAATTTAATGTCTTCTTCAGCACACGCAATTGCTCTAATGCGGTTGTGTATTTTCCTGATTTCGTTTTAAGAATCATTTAAAAGCGAGAAAAATAATCTCAAAACGTTTTTCAAGCAATACGAAATATGAAATAGAAAATATCGCTCTATAAATCGACCAAAAAAAAATAAGGGGTCATAGGGTAAATTTACCCTTTTACCATTTCGTTATTTTATTTTTGGCTTAGACCTATAATGTTTAATAAAGTTATTGAAATAAGTGTTATTAAGTCACTTAAATTCTCCAGACTATTTTTATTTGAAGTTCAGTAAACGACAAACATACATCGATGCAGATTCCAATGAAATAAAGAGAGTAAAGGCCTATTCTTACTAAAGTAGGGTTAGGAACAAAAAGCCCTATCTTCCTTCTTACAAAAATATATTAAGATTACCACCTAAGCGTTTCGGCCTACAAGGCCATCATCAGAGCGTACTGTAAGAAATAAAAAACAAGTTGTATAAAATTAAAATAATAAAAGATGTCAAAACTTACAGGTAATAAGGTCACCACAAAAAGATTACAAGTAGGACGCACCCTAGTCAACAAGTCAATAAAAAAAACATTACACTTTTAAAAAAAAAGGTGGAAAAACAACGGCAATCGAAAAATTTAAAATTAAAATTAAAATTTCGCTGCATTCTAGCAGTTCATATATCTGACTTAAATAAATTTAACCTTATCTTATTTATATAGAACCAAAAAAAAACATTATTGTATCAAACAGCGAAGTAGAAAAGGAAAAAAGGAGAGAGAAAGAAGGCAGTTCCGAAGGTACTATTACAAAAAGAAAGGAGGGGTAAATATGGGTTGAAACTTAGAATAAAATAAAAAATTGAATTAAATAATTAATCTCTGAAAAGACGGACCGGACATAATTACGATATGAAAAATTGCCCTGTTCATTTAGATTATGTGGGGAGCGGGATTGGGATAGGGAAATTTCTATATTCTCTAACACATCCAGTTTTTGTCCCTTGTTAAGATGATGTAAAACTCTGAAATTCTCGTCTAAATCAAAAGAATGATTAGTTGCTTTAAGATGTGTACCAAAAGGGGATTTATTGTCGTGTTGTAATCTACTAGATCTGAGATGTTCTTTTATTCTTTTGTTAAATGAACGACCCGTTTGTCCCACGTATTCCGCCGGACAGGAGTCACAGGAGAGCAAATAGACCCCACATTTGTCTAGAGTTGATATTTTGTCTTTGAGTCTAGAAAAGAGATTTGATAAGCTTCCCACTGAACGGTAGCAGACAAAAATATTCTTGTTTAGTTTCTTCAAAGAACGTCCCAAAATGGTGGATATTTTCCCTAGGAAGGGAAGAGAAACAAAGCGTTTAAAAGAAAGTTTTTATTTTTGAACAAATTTGGTATAAGCATTATCACATAAAGATTTTCGGGATTTTCTATGAAAAGTGTTGTTAATAATGTGAAAGGGGAAACTAGTTTTTAGTGCTATTTGGAAGATTTTATTTTTCTCAAGGTCAAAATACTCTTTTTTCATAGGAATGGAGAAAAGGCGGTGAAAATATGTATTTAAAGCTGAAAGTTTTTGGGAGATATGATGACAAGAATCCCAAGGAATCATGTGATCTGTTTAGGTCGGTTTTCTATAAATGTTAAAGTTAATTTTATTATTTTCTCTATGCAAAGTAAGATCTAAGAAATTCAATTTGTTGCTTGATTCTATTTCCATGGTGAATTTGATTTTAGAGTGTAGGCCATTAAGAAAATCCAAAAAGGTATTCAGGTCATCCAGAGTGCCCGTCCAACCCACCAACGTGTCGTCAACGTAACGTACCAAAATGCTATATTATCGACCAGACGGTGATGTAAATTAAAAATGTAATGATTCTTAAAGTGGTTCATAAAAATTTCTGCTACTAGTGGAGATAAAGAAGAGCCTATAGGAAGACCGCCTGATTGTCTGTAAAACTTGTTATCAAATCTGCAAAAATCCGAATCTAAACATTTTTTTAACAAGGAAAGAACACATGACCTTTGGTCAACATTGAGTTTAAGAGAATTTTTTTAAAGTTTCTCAATAATCCTGTAACTCTGCATTCAAAAAGGTCTCAAATTTTGCCCCACTCAAGAGCTTACAGAAACGAACATCAAATCTCTCGTCGCTGATGTAGAAGTTTCCTTACAGAACAACCCAGGATATATGGCAAACATCATAAGATGTAAAATCTCTCTAACTATAAGAAAGTTTTCAAAGAACATTATTAACAATACTATTCTTTCTAACAAAAATTTTTTAAAAAATATTAAAACAAAATGTATGACTTGGTTTTGGGTAAAGCGGATAAGGGAAACTGTCTAGTCATTCTAGATAAACAGTCTTACATAGAAAAGGTTTCCAACTTTTTGCTCAACAGTAATTGTTTTACAACCATTAACAAAGATCAATGTGTGAAATATACAGAAGAACTTAAGAACCTTATTTCTGAACACAATGATGTACTTCAAACTTTAAACTGTTCTAAAATAAAAATTCCTATGAACCCCATCACTCCCTTTCTTTATGGTATGGTTAAAATTCATAAAGATAACAAACCTGTCCGTCCAGTTGTCTCTTTCATAAATTCACCAGCTTATTTCCTAGCAATTTGGCTTAACAATTTTCTTAAAAATTAAAAAACATTAACTTAAAAATTAAAAAACATTAATTTAAATTTTGTTCATAGCATAAAAAACTCTTTTGAATTAATTAACAAGTTACAAAATATTAATCTTCCAAATAACTTTATGTTAGTCTCCTTTGACATTGTTAACTTGTTTCCCAGTATTCCGAGAATGCAGAGTTACAGGATTATTAAGAAACTTTTAAAAAATTCTCTCGAACTCCATGTTGACCAAAGGTCATGTGTTCTTTCCTTGTTAAAAAAATGTTTAGATCCGGATTTTTGCAGATTTGATAACAAGTTTTACAGACAATCAGACGGTCTTCCTATGGGCTCTTCTTTATCTCCACTAATAGCAGAAATTTTTATGAACCACTTTGAGAATCATTACATTTTTAATTTACATCACCGTCTAGTCGATGATATAGCATTTTGGTACCGTTACGTTGACGACACGTTGGTGGGTTGGACAGGCACTCTGGATGACCTGAATACCTTTTTGGATTTTCTTAATGGCCTACACTCTAAAATCAAATTCACCATGGAAATAGAATCAAGCAACAAAATGAATTTCTTAGATCTTACTTTGCATAGAGAAAATAATAAAATTAACTTTAACATTTATAGAAAACCGACCCAAACAGATCACATGATTCCTTGGGATTCTTGTCATCATATCTCCCAAAAACTTTTAGCTTTAAATACATATTTTCACCGCCTTTTCTCCATTCCTATGAAAAAAGAGTATTTTGACCTTGAGAAAAATAAAATCTTCCAAATAGCACTAAAAAATAGTTTCCCCTTTCACATTATTAACAACACTTTTCATAGAAAATCCCGAAAATCTTTATGTGATAATGCTTATACCAAATTTGTTCAAAAAGAAAAACTTTCTTTTAAACGCTTTGTTTCTCTTCCCTTCCTAGGGAAAATATCCACCATTTTGGGACGTTCTTTGAAAAAACTAAACAAGAATATTTTTGTCTGCTACCGTTCAGTGGGAACCTTATCGAATCTCTTTTCTAGACTCAAAGACAAAATATCAACTCTAGACAAATGTGGGGTATATTTGCTCTCCTGTGACTCCTGTCCGGCGGCTGTGACTCCTGTCCGGCGGAATACGTGGGACAAACGAGTCGTTCATTTAACAAAAGAATAAAAGAACATCTCAGATCTAGTAGATTACAACACGACAATAAATCCCCTTTTGGTACACATCTTAAAGCAACTAATCATTCTTTTGATTTAGACGAGAATTTCAGAGTTTTACATCATCTTAACAAGGGACAAAAACTGGATGTGTAGAGAATATAGAAATTACCCTGTCCCAATCTCGCTCCCCACATAATCTAAATGAACAGGGCAATTTTTCATATCGTAATTATGTAGCTTCGGTCCGTCTTTTCAGAGATTAATTATTTAATTCAATTTTTTTTTAAATTTTAAGTTTCAACCCATATTTACCCCTCCTTTCTTTTTGTAATAGTACCTTCGGAACTGCCTTCTTTCTCTCTCCTTTTTTTCCTTTTCTTCTTCGCTGTTTGATACAATAATGTTTTTTTTGTTCTATATAAATAAGATAAGGTTAAATTTATTTAAGTCAGATATATGAACTGCTAGAATGCAGCGAAATTTTAATTTTAATTTTAAATTTTTCGATTGTTGTTGTTTTTCCACCTTTTTGTAAAAAGTGTAAATGTTTTTTTAATGTGAAATGGTGTTTTTTTAATTGATTTGTTGACTAGGGTGCGTCCTACTTGTAATCTTTATGTGGTGACCTTATTACCTGTAAGTTTTAACATTTTTTATTATTTTAATTTTATACAACTTGTTTTTTATTTCTTACAGTACGCCCTGATGATGGCCTTGTAGGCCGAAACGCGTAGGTGGTAATTTTAATATATTTTTGTAAGAAGAAAGATAGGGCTTTTTGTTCCTAACCCTACTTTATCATGTCCCTTCTGGAGAGTAGATACGACTTCGCTATTAGATATATAAGGCATAGGCTCGGAATAAGCCAGGCTTATCTACATATACATATATACTATCAAATGCTGTGAGGTACAAGCTTATGCTGATGACACACAAATTTATTTCTGTTTTTATTTTGAGGAATATTAGGAATCTGAAGAACTTGCAAACGATGACTTGCAAACTCTAACTAATCTGGCGTCTGATCATAATTTAAAATTAAACCCTAATAAATCATACTTTATGTTATTTGGTATCTAATAAAAATAAAGTTTCTTATTTTAGGAATAATGTAAATTTAAAATAAATGGCATTGCGCCTAATGTGGTTGATTCTGCAAGAAATTGAGGAATAGTCTTGGACACTGACTAAAGGTTTCGAGACCATTTAAAAAAATTATTTCAAAAGTCATATTTGGCTCTAAGAATTCTATATTCTAGCAGACATATTCTAAACGTTAAATTAAAAAAGACGTTTTGTACTTTTTCTGAACTAAATTGGTTCAGGATGGATGATCGTGGACTTCTGCATCTTAATAGTTTTACTTATAAAATTTTAAACGAACCTGACTCTCCATCCACTCTTCGTAAAAGCCTAATTCCTTGCTATAATATCCACTCTGTTAACATTCACTCTGTGGGTAAATTAACTTTACCTCATCATCAAAGTGCTTTATTTCAAAAGTATGTAATGCTTTACCTGGTGAATTAACAGTAGTCTCAACTGTTTATAATTATATATAATTATTTAAAAAAATAATATTTATTTATATTTTTTTTAAAGTTTCTTTTAAATAAATTAAATAAATAATTTCGCTGTTTGAACTTTAATATGTCCATAGGGACCTTTGTTTAATTTCATTTAGTTATTGATAGACGGTCAATAATCAACGTTTTCCTTTTAAGATATAGTAAGGTATTTTTAATAATGGATTTCTTGTGGTACCTATTGTGTCTTTCTACCTCTAATTTCCAAGTTTTAACTTTTAATATAAATTTTTCTTAAAAGTTGCTGTCGTACGGTTCAGTTGGGTAGCTATTTATTACTAGACTGCGCCATTCTACAGCAAATACCATCATAAAAACTTTTCTTCCGACTCTTGTATTGTAATTATCTTTTTGTAATGCAAATAGTAAATACATTATTTATTTATATATTTATTCATAGGGGTAGTGGTGCTGAATCTGAATTAGCACCTTCAAAATTATTGTGGATGTCAGGGACTTTTTGTAGGAGACGTTGTTGGGGACAGCCCTGACGTTTTTCTTCACTTTCTAATAAGGAATTTAGCTCCCCCAAATGTTATCACAGATAAATCTGTGCTTGCAGATAAATTTGTACTAGACTTTCGAAATGTATCCACTATAATATTGTGTTGTTCACGTTTGGATCTCGGTTGTGGTTCAAATTATAGGGACGGTTAAATTAAGAAAGTTTTAGACATTGCTGACATTTTGCTGATTTCAATACAAATCTGAAAATTGTCGATTTCGTTAATTAAACGTAATGTATTTTCCTTAACCGTGACTAAAATACTTACTTTAGGCACTATAGAAAGTGTATAAAATTTAACTTTTTACGCTAAGGCGTATAGTAAATTGAGTGATTACATTGATATGGACACCTGTATTTTTAATTAAAATTGGTCTGGTTGGCCATATGGCCATATAGTCAGGTCAATTTATCAAAGAAATCCCCATAACCTAAAACAAATTCCAACAAAAGGTCTGTAAACGGATTTTGTCTCTACCAAGTGTACTGATCATCAAAAAAAAAGTCTACCAAAGTCAGACAACCGGAAGTGGGTTATTTTCAAGATGGCTGCCAGTAACCTTCAAAATAGTTAAATTACTATAACAATCTTAGCTTTAAGCTAGTTTTCTACTTTCTAATTGTTCTGTAACCTTCTAGTTTTTTTTGAACAAGCATTTGGTGGCAATAACTATACAGGGTATAACTTTACAGGGTGATCAAAGGAGGATCGAGGGAAGAACTATAGAAAAACCATAGAACTTTATTAAAATGTTTATGGATATTATAATTGTGGTGAAACAGATACTTAAAAATAATTTTTCTTTGTACAGAGTACCGGTGTGAAGTTGACAACCAAAAGTTAGCAGCCAAAATTCTGAAATCTTCCGAACGTCCATTGGCGGACATTATTTCTTTTAAATATATTTTTTTTAAAAATTAACCATTATGGAATGTTTATACATAAGGGTAGGGTGTGTTTCCATTGTTAAAGGGGTGGTTATGGGGTTAAAAGTGTTAAAATTTAAATCATCATTTTAAGATATTTTAAAAATAGTAGGGGAGAGTGGGGCAAAGCGGAATAAAATTTGATTTTTTTGAAGTTACAATTTTATTATTTGAAAAAAAGGTAAAATAATGTTGGCAGTCGAACGATAGTTATGTTGTCAAAAAATGACAATAATTTGAAATTTCTAGGATAAAGGTTTTTTCTTATACAATTTTTTTTTAAAAATTTAAATTTTGTTCCACTTTGCCCCTTCTGTGAGGCAAAGTGGAACACTATGCGGGGCAAAGTGGAATTAAGATAAAAAAATCGTCTATATAATGTAATTATTTGGGACTGTAGTGATGCCTGTCTCATCCACATTATAAATCTCGCTTGGCGTAAAGTTACAGCGATCATACAGTTCAATTAACAGCCCAAAAAAGGTCGAAATATTATGCATGTTAAATGCGTAGCTCTAGCGATAGAGGGTTTTTCAGGAATTCGAAGAGAAAGCTCTGTTCCTTTTTCAAAAGGATAGAACCCAATCTTTTCCAGCCTTTTTCTTCTCATTATTAAACGGATGAACTATGTTATTTCTTGCAGCGAATTGATAGGCCAAATTTTTCAAATCAGAAATCCTTAAACCAAAATATCTGCTTTTCATTAGACAATGATTAACAAGCTCTTTTTCTTGCTGTAATGTAAAACATTTAGAAAATCGGCATAAACGTTTTTTTGACGCATCTTCGGCATTACAGTCTTTTTTGGCCCTTCTAAAAATAATGTTGTACGGGGCACACTGTAGGTAGTTGCTGCCTCCTCATAGCTTAATCGATTTATTATAACTACTGTTACAGCATCGACCATATCCTCCTCATTTCAAGAATTTTGTTTGGATGTTCGAATGTAGTTCCTAACTATTTTCGACGGACTTCTGTAAGAATGTAATTTAAAAAAAAAGTCAGTATATTTCACAAATATTGATACTTTATAATGTAGGGGGGCAAAGTGGAATAATAATTCCACTTTGCCCCATTTGTTATTTATTTATAAAATGTGTGATTTTTTAAAAATTAACGGTACTATGCATCTATATTATCTAGAATAGTTGTTAATATACCCTACCTTAAAAACAGTAAACAGCAGTTTTTGTTTTAACAGCACAATCCACTATTTGTAACAAATTTACCATGTGCAAAACTAAACAAATATAAAGAAAGTAAATGTGTGTGGAGTTGGTTGTACACTGTCAACAAATGTCATTTGTTCAAGTTTAGGTTAGTGTATAAACATAAGTTATGTACCAGAAAAGCTTTTTAAGCATTGCTTTTAAGACTCTTTTTGACTAGGTTAAGCCCTGATGATGGCCTTAAGTAAATAAGGCCGAAAGCGCTTGGCGTCATTTATTAAACCATTACACTGAAATACAACGTTTTTCCTTTCTTCTAAACAAATATAGACCGTATTCATAAATTTTCACGTATTAACACAGTACGTATACATAGTGCTCGGCGCTCTCTGCAATGTAATAAAAGGACCATAAAGCACATGTTTTGGCTAATGGTGGTGTGATGCAATGTCGTCATAACACGAATTCCACTTTACCCCTTATTCCACTTTGCCCTACTCTCCCCTACACCTAGATTTTGTGTCAGAATTCTTAAAGAGGATGGTACTTATCCATTACTACCAACAAAATTTCTTGCACTCCCGTAGAAGAACAATCATTGAATTAAAAGTGTAAAAATTAAGATAATTATATGAGTCAAGTTGAGACTTTTACGCCTAGATTTTGGGTTAAGACTAGGGGTGCGCAAAATAATCGATTAATCGATTATTCGATTATGGATATATTTTTAATCGAAAAATCGAAATGTTTTCGATTAATCGAAAAATCGAAATATTTTTCGATTAATCGAAACAACTATTTCGATTTTTCGACGCTCTCTAGAAATTAGCGGACTGTAGTTTTTTAATTGACAACGCAAAAATTGATGACCACCCGGGTGAAAGTTAAATTAGGCGGTTTGCAACACGTAATTTCTTTAGAGGGCTGTGGAATTGCTTAGTACCGCATCCTACCACTACTACTTTGAGGCGTATTTTAGACAAAGATGGAAGTATACTGCTCTTCTTGTTCGTTTCAAGAATGTAACGATGTTTCCCGGCTTTATCATTTGTCGCCATTTTCATTTTAGAGCGTCCTTTTTCGGATGGCATTATTTTATTTTTGTAGATTTTTTATTTAATGTTTAATGTTAAAAATTTTGTATTTTATGCTCTCTAACTTATTCTACAGTCATCACAGCGAGAATTAAATTGATTATACAAATCCACATAACAATAAGTATGTTACTAAATTATTTCATTTTTAATTTTGAAGGTTATGCTATTAAAATGTTTAATACATTTTTGCATTTATGTTGTTTTTAGCATATTTTTCTTGGACACGCTGTCCCAAAAACAAATTAAATTTTGTACGAGGTCGATGGCCAAGTGATATATGGGTTTTCCACTATATTAATACTCCGTAAGTCTTTAAAAAAATTATTTCTTTTACAAATTTTTTAAGCTCTAAAATATCTCTGTGTATTAATTTTTATTTACCCCTGAACTAAATAGCATACGTGACTCATTCAATTAAAAAAATATATATTCTTGTAAATATCCGAAATTGCAAATCCCACTAAGCAAAAAAACGTACCAGGTTCGGCCCTATTTTGTTTTCATGTTTCATTGTAACGTTATGCAAAAGGGCACAGTTACGGCGCCTCTTACCGAATAGAATCGTTATATGTCCTCAAACATAACAAAAGCCTAGTTACGTTTATTTATAAACATTTACGTTTCGAAACTATAACGGACTGGATATGTTTTTTGACACATTTATTTTACAGCCTTGTCTTCGTGTTATAATTACGTTATTTATTTAACATCCCGGTTTTGAACCTTTAATGGACCTGGTTCGTACCTTGCTATGTTACTAAAACAGTTATTGCAACGTAACAGTTGCATTGGATCGTTTCATTTAAGTTACTTTTAAATAACATCTAAGTTGAGCGTTTCTTTTAAAAATTTAACTCAGTTCAGCAAAGTGATATTTGCTGAGTTGCGTTAAATATTTAAAAGGAACGCTCTAGTTAGCCGATTAGTAATGAAATATAAGTATCCGAGCATATCAAAAGGAGTATTACTGATTGATAGATCTTTAAATAAAAGGCGGGCGTTTTTGTTGAAAAAGTCTTTAATGCGATGGGATTGGTTGACATTTTTCTTTTAATTAAAAAAAATTTATAAAATAACATAAAAAAATAAAAGAGAAGTTATAAATAAGTATGTATATTGGTGTCCTGGTTCTTGTCTCTGAATCTAAGGAAAAAACAGTATTTTAAAATTTAATAAATTAATAATTGTTTAATTGTTAGATTGTAAATTTTGTTAATTGTTGTCTGTCAAAGTAAACTTATAATATCATTTATTGTTTAAGAGACAAAATAATTTTAAACAAAGGGTGCTAAATAATTATACGAAATAAAGAAAAAAATTATATATATACATATCGTACTTTTGCCAATTCTGCCTCCTTTCTTTTAAGTCTTTGGTTGGAACGGCGAAACCACTCCATAGTTGTGGTTTAAACATCTTTGTCCCTTAAATCTGTAACGCTTTTTGGTCATTATATCTACAAACAAACAAAATGGTTATTGTCTTCAGTTATTAATTAAATTGCAATATTAAAAAGGGCCGGGGTAATAAAGTAATCGAACCTATTCATAATGTTGCAATCCTTTATTGTAATATTGTTTTTTTGCCCAGTCCATGTCCATTTATTTGCAAATACATCTGCCAGAATTTCTTGTAGAAAGTTGACTCCACTTGTAAAAACTTATAAAACTAAAATATAAAATGAAGAATTAGGTATAATAGTTCTTATAACAAAAATGATAGTTTAATAATATAGAAGTTGAAAAGTATTACTATAAAAACGGACATTTATTTTGGACAAATAGTTTTACTCATACCTACCTCTATTATATACATACATATAAAATCGTAATTGATTCTCATCAATATATAAAGTAATATCTTTTACGACTAACACAACGTTTCCATAGTAAAAATAAAGGTGATTTTAGTGTTTTGTGCACACAGTTAAAATAGTATTAATATTTTTTAAATATGCGTCGTAAGTATTTAAGTTAATAAAATAAATTTGGCACAGTGTTTATATGATCACTGATAACTTGATTAATAATAAATGCATGAAAGGCATCAAAAAGGGGAACCCGTTTTATATAACAATAAATAAGTGAAAATAGTAGGTACTTACTTTGCAAACCATAGCTTTTTTCTGTTTACTCGATACTGGAACCTGCAATGGAATTCACTAAAACAAACAGTGTTGCCTCAATTAAGCAAAATGCATAAGAAAACATAAAATTGGAGGCTACGAACTTCTACATAGACTCTCACAGCACCTAGACTCGTGGTTCTTTCTAACAACGCGTCACGACAGGTAAATGACAATCATGACATATGATAATTAACAAAGGCGTGTCATGTTAAAAAATAAAAGGAACAAATCTGTCCAATGAACTTTTAAAAAAACGTACCCGATCCGCACTCGTACATATTTACGTTTTCTAGAGTAGCGTGCAAGTAATTTATTAAATGTTATAAGTTTGTTGTTCAGATTCGTTACCTTTAGGGACGAGTTAAACATTATTTCATCGAACGACTTAGTTCCGAATCTGCAACGTTTATCATAGAACGTATTAGAACCGTACACCGAATAATGTTTTCGAAACGTACACTTATTAACGTTCCAATACAGATACATGAATTGTCCGGCACAGAAACGTAATTTTTGTAACGGTAGGTACTGGTACATAATCAAAATTACGTTTCAAAAACAGTAATTGTGCATAACGTTTGAAAAAGTAGTTACGGACATGACACGATAACGTTAAAAAGAAAACGTTTTCTAGGTTTCATTTTAAAAACTTTACGAAACGTACCAAGTATGTTTCTTGCTTAGTGGGAAACTGCCTACTTGTGCCCCAGCTGAACCTAACCATGTTTGCAGCTACACTTTTGTATCAATCATGGATTGATAACCAAATAGTCAATAAAACCATTAGAGTTGATATTTTTAAGTATACAAGGGATAAGATGCCAAAAAAAATACACCACAGGACAAGATAGTAAAATTAAAAAATTTAAATCGAGTAAACTAAATTAGATATTATTAATATAATTACATTTCTTATTATACCTACCTAAATCACCAATAATAACTTAATTTTATGACTATTAAATGACAATTTATGCTAACCATCTCTCTTTTTTTAAATTTTCATGTGATTATCCATTAAGATGACGTTTTACACCTGACTGTGATAACTTATACCTTGTTGTGTCCCAAGTGTGATGAATACCAACATCTGACCTAATACTTGATAAAGACTCTACACTGTGAACAACAAGTGTATCGACCCAAATGTGATCTAAACCTGAAAGTTTACCTGATAAAGGCTCCAGATTATATGTATAAGTGTACCGACCTATTGCTATATGCTTCAAAGGCTGGAAGACTGGAAGTAGCATTCATGCTGAAATAGTATAGAAAATCTCCCGTACTTATGGACATTTTATATTATTGGAAATCATCTTCAAAGTGTATAGTACTAAGTGAATTTCGCGATAGTTAAGTTTATCGGTACGGCCGTGATAGAATTATAGTGACAGTGATATTTAAGGTATAAAATATCTTAAGTAGGAATTCTCTCTTAGTTTTTTCAATTTCGAAAATAAGATAGCTTAGTTACGTGTTTTTAATTGTATAAAGTAATATAGGGCTTATTTATTTTTGTATGCCAAAGTTAGGTTTAGTTATTTAAAATCTTAAAACTACTGTTAGGTCAACAGAAATTATAAGTATACCTATTATATATGTTTCTCATGTTGTCGAGATAAATGTTTTATGGATTTTTATGTTTGCAATAAATATTTGTTTTCATATGCTTACTTTATTGTTTCCATAGTTCCATGCCTACTAAATTTTTTATATTATTGATTATTCCAGTAAGTACCCACATACTTTATATAGCATACAAAAAATAATATAATAAATAAATAATATATTTTTTCCTATTGTACTCCATCCGCCAACACACTGTATATCGATAGCCTAGTTCGAATACGACGTAACCCACAAAATTTATTTTTTGATTAATATCAATAAATACCTTCATTTTCTACATTGTGAAAATAATATGTCGTAGACCATTTTATTAACCAATTATTTAATTGTGGTCTACGACATATTTTCACAACGTAGAAAATAAAGGTATTTATTGATATTAATCAAAAAATAAATTTTGTGGGTTATGTCGTATTCGAACTAGGCTATCGACATTTGAAAATAACCAGTAATAATTTAAATAAGAGGATTTTAAAAAGCCCGCCACGAATAATTCCGATGGTGGCGCCAAGTGGTTGGATGCGTAATTTATTCTCGAAATAACCCTTAATTTCTTCTGTGGAAAATCAATCCCGTTTTTCTTCTGTAGAAAATCCTTGTTTCGCTATTTTTCTACGGACTTTTCATTTCTAATTGTTATATATTTTTTGTTGATAACAGTCAAAAGTGAAGTAACAATGCGATGTTACCTAGGTAACATCGCATAAAAATAGGTAAATTTTTAACATAACTCCCCCCTTTGAAGGGTACCTTCAAATGAGTAATCGTGAAAAGTCCAATAAAATAATAATATTTTCTAAAAAATCACTAATCAGTCTCTTGTTCGAGGGGTAAAGGACATAAATGTCTTGTTGATCTAGTAATTTTTCCATTTTGGGTAAGGACTTCTGCAACACTTGGGACACCGTCTTTATTATAAAATTGTTTCACAACACGTCCTAGGGGCCACTTATATGGAGGTTGCTTATCGTTGCGTAGTAACACTAGGGTACCATTAGTTATCTTGAATTTGGTTTCTTTCCATTTGTAATGTGCATGCAATTGGGAGATGTATTGTTTGGAAAACTGGGACCAAAACTGTTTACATAACTTTTAAACATGTTGTAATCTGGTCAATCAGTTAGATTTTACTTCTTGTTGGGTTCAGGGACAGAATTTAGAGATCGTCCAATTAGAAAATGGGATGGGGGAATAGGATCATTAGGATCACTTGACATAGAGAATAGAGGCCTAGAGTTCAAAATACCTTCCACTTGAATAACTAGTGTGATGAATTCTTCAAAAGTGACATTGTTATTTATTAAAGCTCGTTTTAAATGATGTTTGGCGCTTTTTACAGCTGCCTCCCATAAACCTCCAAAATTTGGAGTATACGGGGGTATAAAAACCCAACGTATATTTTCTTGACTAGTTGAATTAATAATAGAGTCTTGATTTGATTGTAAAAAATGACCCATATTTTTTAATTCATTATGGGCTCCAATAAATGTACTTCCATTATCGGAGAACATATGTGAAGGCAAACCCCGTCTTGAGGTAAATCGTTTTAAACATGCTAAAAAACATTCAGTAGTTAGACTGCTCACTATTTCTAAATGAACAGCCTTTGTATAAAAACATATGAATAATGATTCTAAATAACATTTAACTAGCTTGGTCCCTTTACCAGGTTTATTTAAAATAAAAAATAGTCCGGCATAATCAAGACCTGTCGTTTGAAATGGCAAATTAGGTTTAATGCGATTGTCAGGTAAACTAGCCATAGGATGCATTATGGGCGTAGGGTTGAACTTAAAACATATCATACAGTTTTTAACTGTCTTTTTTGCTAAATTGAGACCACCTACTGGCCAATAGAATTCTCGTATGCGGATGCTAATAGTAGCTGTGGACCTGGGTGTACCATCTGTTTATAATTAAAAATAACTTTGTAAAAGGATGATTGGAGTGTAATAGGACTGGATGTTCAACATTATAAGGTAAATAGGTATTTTTTAAACGACCACCCACACGAATGATATCGTTGTTATCTATAAATGGTGTTAATGATGAAAGTTTATGTTTTTTGTCTATGGTGCAATTCCTATTTAATAATTTTAGTTCAGAATTAAATGAGTGACTTTGAGCTAATTTAACTAAAGCATTGTTAGCATGATTTAGCTCTGAAACAGAAATAGACCCTACTCGAATAGGCATGTTGGTCTTTCTCAGTTTTAAATTATTGCAAAATCGAATACAAAGTACTGTAACACGTCTTAGTTTTAACAAACTTGAAAATTTTTCAAATAAATAATAATCATCACAACTGGTATTTTGCAAAACAGTAGCTTTCTTTTTTAACTCCGGTATTTGTTCCGAAGGGATGTTACAGTTGATAACATCTGACATGCATTTTTCAAGAAATGGAGGACCTATCCACCAAAGGGTAGAGCTCATCAGGTTTTCTGGGGTAATACCTCTGGTTGCTAAGTCAGCAGGGTTCTCTTTTGTATTTACATATCTCCAGTCATCTAAATTGGTTAATGATTGAATTTTAGAGACCCTATTAGACACAAACGTTTGTAGTAAATTGGGTTCAGTCCTAATCCAAATAAGGGCAATTTGGGAATCAGATCACATAAAAATAGGTACAGAAAGAGACAATGCTTCTTTTACTAGAATAATTAATTGAGCACCAAGCAAACTAGCACATAACTCCAACTCGGAAATAGTAATTGTTTTTAAAGGTGCTACTTTGCTCTTAGCACTTAATAAGCGAACTTGAAAATTATTTTGAATATCTTTACTTCTTATATAGACTGCAGCTGCATATGCATCTTTAGAAGCATTACAAAAACAATGGACATCAAATAGTATATGTTCTTGTGGAATAGTACGTCGAGGAATATAAAAATTATTAAGAAATAAAAGACCATTAAGACATTTAGTAAATTAGGTTTCTAAATCTGAAGGAATATGATTATCCCATGGTATTTTGAGAGACCATAAATGTTGAATAATAATCTTAAATGTAATAATGGTGGGGCTTAATAGACAAAGAGGGTCATAGATCTGGGCTATAATAGACAAAATGGTTCTTTTGATAATTGGAGTGCTAGCTAGGGCTTATATGCAATTGTTTTATATTATAATTTAAATTGTCAGGATTCGGAGCCCACTGAATACCTAACGTTTTACAACTTTAGTTTTTTCCAAAATCTAAAACAGAATTGGAAATGTTGGAAATATTGATAAGTATCAGAAATAACTTGAGAATCGTTGGAAACCCACTTCCTTAAGACAAAATGTCCCGATTCGAGAAAAGAATAGATTTCTTTGCTTTTTGTCTTTAATTTAATTAAATCATTTGAACCTGTTAAAAGGTCATCAACATAAAAATCATTATTAATTGTTTGACATGCTTGGGGATACTTTTTAGAATTTTCGTTGGCTAATTGTCTCAAACAATTAATTGCCAAATATGGAGCTGATCTTGTCCAATAAGAAACTGTATTCAGCATATATACTGAAAGAACATCGTTTGGATTTTCACTCCACAGAATTTGTTGCAACATTCTGTGTTCAGGATCCATTAAAATACAACGATACATTTTTGATACATCAGCTGAGACGACATATTTATAAATTCTAAATCGTAATAAAGTGTCTATGATGTCATTTTGTACCTTTGGCCCGACATACTGTATGTCATTGAGGGACCAACCTGAAGAGGTAGGACAGCTACCGTCAAAAACTGTTCGCAACTTTGTAGTAATGCTGTCAGCTTTTAAAACTCCATGATGAGGTAGAAATAGGAAATAGTATCAGTATTAGAAACTTCATTAGATACTTTGGTTATATGACCTAAAGACTAGTATTCATGAATAAAATCATGGTACAACTTTTTGAATTCAGGATCTGCAAATCTCTTTTTTAGAGATAAAAACCTTTTAGTAGCAATGTTTTTAGAATCGCCTAACATTGTAGGAGAATGCTTTAATGGAAATTTTACTACAAATTGACCTTGTTCATTCCTAAAAGTATCTTTTTTAAATTGGGCTTCACAATCTAATTCATCTTTGGACAATGGAATGGTAGCATTTACCTCTTCAAGTTCCCAAAACCTCTTTAATTGATCATCTCCCTGGATGTGAACCTTAGAGAAATTACAAATAGAACTAAGATTAACCGGTTCGGGAAAAGGTAACACTTCAGTCACAATATATCCAAAATGTGTATTTTGTAGACTTGGCAAATTATTAGATAACTTTATTTTACCTTCTAAAATTAAATCCCAAAAGAGACTAGCATCAATCAAAAGATCTATCTCTTTAGAGATATTAAATTGTGGATGGTATGTTCCAGCTACTGATATTATTAACATGGTAAGATGGAATGTTAGTAGTGATAATTGAACTAACAAAACAGGAAATTGTACAACTGAAACTTGATGTATTTGAAAATAGTGACAAAGCACATTTTTTATTCAATTGGGAAACCACTTGGTTGATTTCCATAATTGACAACTGGGTAGGGGCACAAGGGAGATTTAATTTGGCACAAAACTTTTCTGCGATTAAATTAGATTGCGCACGGCAATCTAACAGAGCTCGACACTGGTGAAAATTACCTCTCGAATCCTTTACTTTGCACACAATAGTAGACAAAAGAACCTGTGATTGAGAACTAAAAGTTGGTCTCACCAACATATTTTCAGTTTGTGAATTACATTGATTTTCATAATTTTGTGGCTTGAAGCTAAAAGGGCCAAAGTCAAAATCTTCACATTTGAGGAAATTACAATTGAAGTTATTAACTTTAACTGATGTGGACGAGTTCATAGTGACATTGGCTACCATTACATTTATGGATCTACTATTAGTTGAATTTGACATTGGCCGTTTTAGCATATGAAAAAGAGCAAGGAAAGAAATCTAATGTAATGACTAACTCAAAACAGAAAAATTTATTCTTTATTGGTGCATTGTACTAAAAGTACTTACACAGGTCAGGTACAATGTTCAATCAATAATTTAATAAAAGACAGTCATTAATAAGTTAACCTAGTTGAGAGTGAAATATTCATATTAACAAATACAATTAAAATAACATCACAAATTACATATTAAAACAAGGCTTCACAGTTATAGTTTAAAAATTCCTTAGTACTGAAGAACGCCTGACTGACGAGAAAGTCTTTAACTTTGGTTTTAAAAGCTTGTTGGTTTAGGTCTCTAATTTGTAGTGGTAATTTATGGAAAAATTTGGTGGCAAGATATCCAGGGCCGTCTTGGCATCTCCGGAGTCGACGATAAAAGGGCACCAGGTCATTTCGACCGAGTGTGGAATATGAGTGAAAGTTCTCATGCCTTAGGCGTTGGTCTAGACTATTTTTAATTAAAAGTAGGCACTCCAAGATAAAGAGAGATGACAGCGTCAGCACACCGAGGGACACAAAGGCATGTCGGCAATCCGCCCGGTAGGTTAATTAAGTGATTGACCTTATCACTCTCCTCTGCATTCCGAAGACCTTCCTTGCTCCCGTACTGTGTCCCCAGGCGAGAATTGCGTATGAAATGTGTGAGTGAAAGAGAGCGAAATAAGCTTGTCTTAGGACGGGCCGGGATACACAGTTAAAGAGCCGACGCAAAAGGAAAGCCTTCGGTCCCAATTTACGGACCAAGGAGTCGGTATGGGTAGTCCAATGCAATCTGGCATCCAGATGTACCCCCAGAAACTTTACGGTTTTACCCTCTCCCTCTTGAGGAAGCTGTCTCGTGGAGAAGACCATTTGGGTTTTTTTAATATTTAGAAGGAGCAGGTTAGCCTTAAACCAGTCTTCTGCTCTATTTTGTGACTCTTGCGATGCCTCTAAAGCCTCTGCCAGATCTTGTTTATTGCAGGAGATCGTGGTATCGTCCGCAAAGAGGGTATAGAAACTATTCGGGTCTGTGTTTGGAAGGTCATTAATATAAATTAAGAATAAAAGGGGCCCTAAAATAGACCCTTGTAATACCCCACCATCACGTTTCTCTCCGCGGACGTAGCTCCACTTGCAAGAACTCTCTGAGTTCTGTTTGAGAGGTAGCTTGAAAGCATCGATAAGCTATTTTCGCTAAAGCCATATTTTTTTAGTTTGTTGATCAAAAGTTTATGCGATACACAGTCGAACGCCTTACTTAGGTCGCAGAAAGTGCTTGACAGGTAACAACGACCTTTAAAAGCCTCCTGAATTCGACCCACCAGATCTAAGAAAGATGTACTACGGCCCCTCCTAAAGCCAAATTGATTATTGGTAAATAGATTGTTTGACTCAAAAAATTCTGTTATTCTCAATGTTGACATTGGCCCTTTTAGCTCCAAGCCACAGAATTAATGTGAAGCAAAGTATTATATTTTAGAATTGTATTATTATTTTTACATGTTTTACATGATAAAAGATAGCAATGATTATGATTATGACCAGTGCGTAAACAATTTTGACATAAATTAAGACGTTTAACAGCATTTATTCTTTCATTAACCGTTAACGCTAAAAATTCTTGGCATTTATAAATAGGATGATTCTTTTTACAGGTATATATGGCTCTGATCGATTGACAGAGAAATTTAATTGGGAATGCTCAGAGTTCCTCGAATATGGTTTACCATTATGTATAGGTTTATTGTTAACTTGCATAGGTTTACTATTATAGGACTGCTCGAGAGACTGTAATAAATCAACTTTATTCTTTATAAATTTCCAAAACTCATCAAAAGTAGGTCCTGTAAATCAGCATCATATTCTAATTATTTTCACTCTCTCAAACTTACTTTATCAATCTTGATTGATAGCAAATAAACAATTAACGAATCGTATAATTCTTTTGAGGTTAACTTCATATTATTTAATGCATTTATATGTTTCGTAATTGTATCTAACATTTGATTAAAAGTATAAAAGTTTTCTTTAAGTATTTGGGAAATATTCAGTAATTGTTGAAAATGTGTATCTAAAAGAAATTGTTGTTTGTCAAATTTGTCACATAAATTGGGCCAAGCTTGTTCATATGGCTTGTTTATCCCTTCTAAACCTTCAACAAACCTACATGCATAGCCTTCTAAAGAAGCTTTTAAAAATTGAAACTTTTGTGAATCGGTTAAACTAGCATTACTGTCAATGGTAGATATAAAACTAAGCTTAAAATTTAGCCATTGCTCAAAATTACCAGAAAATGTGCACAATTTTAGTTTTGGCAATAAAACATTCTATAAACAATCATAACCAGAACTTGAATTAGCACCAGGGGCTCTATCAATGTCTTGGTTATTTGAATTGTTAATCGCTTCTAAATTTTTTACATACTTGGACAAAGATTCTTGGGTTTTATAATATCTTTCTTCAAACTCCTCTCTTTCTTTAAAATGGGATTCTAAATCGTTTTCATCGCACATAGACTCGATTATTGTTTGAACATTGTCAAAATCTTGTAATAATGTAGACCCATTTTTAAAACGTAGTTTTACATCATTTAAAGTTGACGGATTATCAGGAACTGAGGAATTTATTTTATTGATAAACTTTTCTAAATATGAGAGCTTCTGTTTAATAGTATCGCAATTTCTAATTAATCTTTTTAGCTCTCTTTGAGAATCATCAGACTCACCCAAAGAATCACCTGCCATTTTTGTATAAATAGCAGTAAAAATAGTAACAACTCAGCACAAAGTCAGACAATAGGTACTTAGTAGTAGTAGTAGTAGCCCAAGCCTACTACGCTATGCTAAAACTAAGACAAGCAGTCCCTACTAGCACTCTTCTAACCACCTACTATGCATTGGCCCATCCACATCTGAGCTATAATATTCTACTTTGGGGACAAGCAGTTCATATAAACCGAATATTCATAGCACAGAAACGCATAATAAGACTTATATTCAAGCTGAAGCCAATACAGACATGCAAGGACGTCTTTAAGAATAACAATATCCTCACCATCTTTTCAATATATATTCTTAAATGCTTACCCTTTCCCTTTAAAAACAGAAATGAATTTCAGGAAAACAGAGACAATCATAACTACCACACAAGAAATGCAAACGGTCTAGTAGTCCCCCGACATACCACAACACTATACGAAAAATCGCCACACTATGCTTGTGTGAAAATTTACAACAAACTACCTGACGAAATAAAAAATCCACCTCAGTATTCAGCTTTAGGAGAAAACTAAGAAGCTTTCTTGTGAACAACACCTTTTATTCTCTCAACGACTACCTAAACAGAAACGCTTAAATTTTAAACTTTAATTTTAAGATTTTAAATGTGTCAGTTTGCTTTATTGTTTTAAGTTTGTATATTTCTGTCGTTTGTATTATTATGTCGTACTTGTTCCGGTCTCAGATCGAGTTAGCTTTGGCTTAGATTCTAGATAGTAAATGTAAAAATGACGAACCTCAAACCATTTTATATGATGTTTAGTGAATAACATGAATTTGAATTTGAATTACATTAACATCTAGGGTATTAAATCTACTTAAATTGTTAATAGAAAACCATAATGGAGAAAATTGGCTTCTCAAATGGCCTAAATTGGAAATTGGAATTGGCTTTTAACTGTCAACTATACTCCACATAATCCAATTCTAATCTTCTTTTGTCTTGAAAATCCGGTTCGATACGGCCAAAAAATGTTATAAATCGATGCTGGTTTTAATTGCTTTTCTTCATTTCTTCGTAGTTTCGTACAATTTGGAATATTAAATAAAATAATTGACAACGCAAAAATTTATGACAGTCAAAAGTGAAGTAACAATGCGATGTTACCTAGGCAACATCGCATAAAAATAGGTAAATTTTTAACAGTTACTTCATTCATGGTAATCAGTAATCAGATAATCGCATATTTTTAAAAAAATTGATTTTTAAATTAGCCCAAAATCTTATTTATAATATACTATTAGTAATATACAGGGTGATTCCTAAGTTGATATTTCCTTTTTAGCTGTGTATAAAAGGCATTAAAATAAACAACATTTTCAAATACTTTTTTTTCAAAAAACTTAGAAATAGGTGAGATACAGAAGTAAAAAATCTAAGCGCGGGTCTGGTCATCACAATGTAGTCCGCTATACTTTATGTTGTTTTTCTTATTTCTTATTAGGGGAGAGTCGGCTAATCGTGCGCATGTCTTTATTTCCATAACCGGCGTATATAATTCGAAATCGGTATTCAGGCGCCATCCCTTGACAAACTTGTGTACTATGACATATGAGTCAGGTGGATCACTTTACTTTACTTATCTAAAATGGTCGCTTCGTTGCTTACGTATGTCGTGTACTATGGTCTATTTCTTTTCGATTGCGAACGATGACAGAAAAAAAAATTGAACAAAAATTCTCCTCATTGGCTAAATCGTGGACCCATTTACACTACATAAATGAATAGCCCACTTGTTAAAAGTTCTCCTGTTTTGAAATCACAGAAGAAGGATAGGAAATCTCCGCCCTATTGATTTCTAGCAAATACATGCTAATTATAAGCCCTTTAGCAATTAAAAATAACTTTTAGCTCTAGTTATATTACGAAATAAACAATCTATTAACTTTCTAAACATAAAATCAGTTAATTTCACGTTTTTCTGCGAAATAAATAGTAAACCTACGCCTACTTTGTGTTGAAGCAAAAAAGGACGCCAGATTTGTCGACAAAATTTAGAAGGCCATGCCAAACGCCAAACCGCAAAAACATGACATATAACCTAAAATGATTGTATATTTCTTTACAACTTTTGTGTAATTTTTTATTTTTAAAGCCTATCTACCTGATATTTAAGATTTTCAAAAACAAAAATGGTAACAGAAGAGAATAATTTCGACAAAAACATATAGAAAAAGAACCATGTCCAAATGAAGGCAAATAAAACTGTATTTTTTTCTTTCACAGTTATTTACTTTAATTTTCATATTTTAGGAATTCAATAATAATTTTGAGCTGCTGCTGTAAGCAGATTTGATGTGCAGTAGGTGAGAAGGTACGTAATAAGTGTTTTATTTTAATATCTATTCAGTAAGTGACTACAGTTATTGTTCTGCAATAACGATAAACTGAAGGCCAATCATTTGAAATTGAACAATTTTTGAAACGCATTATGTTTTCCTATTGCAAAAATTGCTCGAATAATCACAAATGCTACTTATATATCATATTTTAATACTAATTTTACCTAAAATGTTTATCTAAATTAATATTCATAGTTTTTAAAGTCTGTTAGCTAACCAATAAAATAGTGTAGAATTTAATTTTTACAATTGTCATTCTATGCACATGATACAAAGATTAAAAGATATTATGATATTCAGCGGCTGTGTCGTCATCTTTTAAGTAAGTAACCCAAAAAATAGATTGTCATATTTATTGTGGTAACGAATATAAATTTTACTCAGAAGATAATGTCACAAACTGTGAATATCATATCTTGTATCATGTTCTATACATTCATACAATAATGTTGTTTTATTTTAGGTATTTTATTCTTGGATAGAAACATGGAAAAGTAAGCTACAATGTTTGACTCAAGATAACGGACTTACTATTTAGTATTATGTCAAAATTTATCCAAACCGCTAGCAATTTTGATTTTTTTATTACATCCTTTGAGTTTACTCTAAACTTTAGCTAAATGTATGAGGGACCTACATATCTGGTAAATATATTATTAAAATGTATTTCTGTTATAGGGATTAAAACTTATTTACAACTTTTTTTTTAATTATTACCCGAGTACTTACTATAATATTAGAAATTAAGGATGTTTATTTTTTTAAGAAAATTTCCAATTTTATCTTGTACCTACTTACTTACTTACTTGTTCTTTATTAAACTGTACTTCAATACAAAATACAATCGAAATGGCCATAATGTGTTTATATTTTACCTATATAATAATTTCTTTTATTTTTGAAAAATGATTTAGAAAGTGCTGAATACTGACTAAGACAAAAAATATCTTGTAATAAAATAGTGTGGGGGCTTAGTCATCTGACGAGATAAAGCTAATTAGAGAAAACAAGAAATTATTTATTTATTTATGAAAGTTTTGCTAGAAAGAAAATTATCTGAAGTCAAGAACTACATAAGTCGCTTACCAAGTTCCCCTAATATACATATAGTATGTATATTAGGTGTAAAATAATAGGATTTACTTTTAAATTAGAAAGTTTGGTCGGAAAGGTTACGGTAAGGGGAAATGCCAGTTTTATTATCATTTTTCAAATGTTTGGATTAGGTTATCAATGTAAAGGCAAACCGCCTCGATAGATTTAGCAACTCTGAACTAACTCAATTCGACTAAATTATTTTAAAAAAATTTGAATTTTAAAGCATGTGATTTTAGGTTCGAGAAACCAATCAATTATTGCAATACTTTTCAATCTGGTTTACTTTTAAAAAAATATTGTACGGATTATCCTTTGCTGCAGAGCTAGGGAAAAGCACTAGAAAAAGTTATTTGAGCACCAAGCCCTTTGTTCCTCTTTGAAAACGAATGAGAAATGACTATTCGTTTTTACAATGTATTATTTCCTATTTACATTAAACGTACCTGCACATTATTGATAGACAGATTTGATTCTTGACTCTTTCAAAAGCGATTTTTATTTGAAGAGAATGCAATAAGAGTTATACCAATGTTTTGTTCTTTTTTTTTCACATAAAGATTTCTTATAGGGACAGAGCAGGTTGCAAAAAAGTTTTAGTTTATTTCCAATGAACATAATCTGGAAGCATGGCATGATAAGGGAAATACATTTAAGCTTTTCAAACACTCGAACCACAAGAATAAATATTTAATATTTATTCTTATGCCGTAATAACAAGTTTTAATTTAAAATTCTAACCGCTGTAAACCGTTAACAACAAAATGTCAGTTATGACGTAATCCCTAACCTTACTTTTTTACCTTGTCAAAAATGAAAATTCTTGCATTTTCTTGTTGTAAAACCGGTTTCTGTCATCGTTCGCAATCGAAAAGAAATCGACCATAGTAGATGCTTCGAAAAATATAAGCCGTAAGTATTTCCATTTTTACATTTTTTGATAATCGTGTGCGTTAATACATTGCTTAATGAGTCCTCTAAACACTGATATATATAATTTATGCAAAAAAATGTTTTATATTGTTTTAAAGAATTTAAAACCGAATCTGCCACTTTCGGTTAATCGGGCGCAGTGCGCACGATTAGCCGCCATGTATTTAGCATTATTAAGAATGCATTTAAATTACACAGCTCCACAAACAATGTGTCAGGCCACGTTTACTATATGTTTTTGGGGTCGCTAAATCCAAATCCGAGATCCAAAAAAGTCAGCACGTCAGAGTTTCGGCATAACCTCAAAAGAACCCATAATTACAGTCTTAAATATCTTATATTATAATATTTTGCATTTTTGTATATGCCGAAATACCAACGTAAAACAACAAAGGCGCAATGGAATTCAGAAATCATGATTAAGACTATAAAAATAAATAAGTGTAATCTTAGCTTCAATAAATTATTTTATTCGTCTCCATTTTCAATGAGCACGATTATCCTATCCATGCGCACCATTAGCCGCATACGTCGGGTAATTATGCGCAGATTACTCTTTGAAATTTCGAATTTTAAAGTCACAATGTGCATTTTTATTTAAAATTAATTACAGAATATTAAAGCCAAATCGTTTAAGAATCTTGATAGCGAACCTAGAAGTCCAATCTTTTGTCATTTCGGAACTATTACAATTTTGGCTTAGGTGCGCACCAATACCCGACTCTCCCCTAGTCATATGGGTGGTGTTGAGCAATCCGCTGCTGTGTGTTTTTCTGAAGCAAGTTATTTAAATTGGTGACACAAGGAAATGATAAAATTGGAAAACAATGAACTGGTAGATATGGTGCTAATTTAGAGTGAGTGTCCTTAAAGTGCGGCGTTTGCTTCGAGCTTATACGCAGAACACTTTCCCTTGGGGGCTCATCCTACACCCAGAAGTTTCCTTAATTTTATTCAACGGGCAAGTTAGACAGGACCGTATTTGATCCATAGTGTAATAAATGAATGTAACTTGAATGATAGAAGAAAACTCTTCTATCATTCAAGAAATATCATTGTCTCCAACCTTCAAACAGACAAATGAATGTGAGTACCTTATTTTTGAGTTTTTTGAAAAAAGAAGTATCAACTTAGGAATCACCCTGTATATTAATAATAATAATAATAATAATAATAATAATAATTTTAATAATAATAATAATAATAATAATAATAATAATAATAATAATAATAATAATAATAATAATAATAATAATAAAAAATGAAAACCCAGATAAAGAAAAAACTAAAACCTATTGGAGCAATATATGGTCACATGAGAAGAAACACAAACAAACATCAAGGTGGATCAGAGATGAAAAAACAAGAATGCACAACAAAAAACAAATAAACAATCATAACATAACAATAGACGATGTACAAAAAGCCATAAAGAAAACACACAGTTGGAAATCACCAGGAAAAGACGGGCTGCATAACTTTTGGTGGAAACGATTTACAAGCACACACGACAAAATAGCACAACTATTCTCTGAGATTGTAAGAGGACAAGCAGAAATGCCCGATTTCATGACTGAAGGACTAACATACTTACTCCCAAAAATACAGACCGATTACATGTCTCCCAACCATTTATAAAATTGATCCGTTTATTCAGAGCGTCCTGAAACAAACAATGACTAAATGGAAAACAACACTAAGCGTAAACAACAACAAAAACAAATTCACAGTAGACAACATAGAAATAAAACGCGGAATTTTCCAGGGCGATGCGCTTAGTGCACTTTGGTTTTGCATGGCAGTGAACCCTCTCTCACACATGCTAAACAAAACAAACAAAGGTACAACCATAGAAAACAACACAATAAGCCACCTCCTCTATAGGGATGACCTAAAATTATATGCAGACAACAAAGAAAACATCGAAAAACTAATACAAATCACAAAAACATTTAGCGACGACATACACATGGAATTTGGACTGGACAAATGCCGAATCAATGCAATGGAAAGGGGAAAGTGGAGACAATATGAAAGGTATGACATGGGAGCAGAAAAAGGACAAATAGAAGGCATGGAAAATGAAGAATTGTACAAATATCTAGGATACCAATAAGCGAGAGGAATAGATCAAAAACACAGCAAAGAAACACATTAAAAAACAAATTCAAGGAAAGAATAAGGAAAATATTAAAAACAAAACTCAATTCCAAAAACATGACAAAAGCAATAAACACATACGCTATATCTATTCTAACCTACAGCTTTGGCGTAATCTCCTGGACAGACACAGAACTCGAAGACCTCAATCGTGACATCCGTACAATGAGCACCAAATTCCGCAAACACCACCCACGCAGCTCAATAGAAAGAGTAAACATCTCACGAGAAAAAGGAGGGCAAGGAATTATCCACATACCAAGACACAACCAAAAACAAATAACGACGCTCAGAAAATACTTTAATGATGAAGCCACTAATAATCAGCTATATAAAATCCTAAAAAAACTAGACAAAAAATCAACACCGCTAAACCTAGCACAAGAAAATAACGACGAACCAGAGGAAGATAACCTCGAGGATAAGTGGAAAAGAAAAGAATTGCATGGCAGATATCCAGCATCGCTGACACAACCACACATCAACAAGGAAGCATCCCTCATGTGGTTAAAACTTGGATATCTATTTCCCGAAACCGAAGCATTCATTATTGCAATACAAGACCAAGTCATTGCGACACGCAATTATAAAAAATTTATAATGAAAGAACGTATCCCAACAGATAGATGCAGAATGTGCAAAGAACAACCCGAATCCATCGTTCACATCATAAGCGGATGCCAAACACTAGCCCCAAAAGATTATACCAAAAGACACGACAATGTTGGCAAAGTAATCCACCAAGAGCTCTTAAAAATTCACGAACCGACAATCACCGAAACAATCCCATACTACAAATACAACCCAGAAAGCATCCATGAAACAGGAAACTATAAGATATACTGGAACAGAGAAATAATAACGGATCTTCCCTTACAACACAATAGACCAGACATGGTGTTCACTGACAAAATAAACAAACATACTTACCTGATCGACTTCTCTATCCCGCTTGCCGCAAACCTACAAAAAAAACACAGAGAAAAAATTAGTAAATACTTACCTCTTGCCAACGAAATAAAAGAAATGTGGAACCAAGAAAAAGTGATGGTAGTACCAATCATCATAGGTGCAACTGGAGAAATACCACACGCACTTTTCGAAAACCTAAAAAAACTAAACATTAAAGAACAAATATACTACCAGCTACAAAAAGTCGTTCTTATAGAAACCAGCGGAATTGTCAGAAGTGTACTAAACGACACCGACAACTGAAACTTGAACTTTTCCAAACCTACCAATCTACCTGCTTTCTTGCAACCAATGCCGAAACAGGATAGAAGCTATATCCAGATACAATCTGTGGAACCTGAAAATAATAATAATAATAATAATAATAATAATAATAATAATAATAAACCGCTGCTGGGGCCAGCAACCCCAGCAGTGTGGCATGTTGACGCTATAAGGACTCGTCAAAATCGCTACTCGGGCGTGGCGGAGACTCAGGCTGACTCCGTTCGGAACCGCCCTAATGACCAGTCTGTTGCAGGACCCAGTGGAACCGGTGCCGCTGACCTGCAAAAGGCAAACACCGACGCAATGAACAGGAATCGAGAAACAACACCACCCAGCAGAGATGCTTTGGAAGTTCAAGGACATCCAACCAATCTACAGGGCAGACTGCGACAAATAATAAAATGGACAGATGACATGAATGAATTTCTATATTCCAGCTTTCTTGTTTTAACCAATATGGAAACTAAAACCACAGGATACAGCAAAGAACTACACATACAAGTAACGAGACAATTCCCAGAGCTTAGGCAAAGAACAATACAAAACATCCTGGACCAAAAACGAGCCATCTTATCGGCAAACAAAATTTCTCCAGAAACAATGGACCGAATAAAAAGAGAAGCCGAACAGGAATTAGGAATAAATCCAACAACACCACCAAGAAATGAAAACCAAACTATAAACGAGCAAAGGGGAGAAATAACCGAAGAGGAAATACAAATACAAAACCGCTTCGAAGAGACATACATGCAATATTACGGAACTATGCCAAACCTAAGACCAAAACTACCCAAACTGAAAGCAAAAATTAGAGCAAATACGAATAAAATCATCACACAAATAAACAACATAATAAAGAACAAAATAAAAAACGAAGACAATCTCACCATCATACACAACCTGGCCTACATAGGAGCGGCAACAGTCTCAAAAATCATTGCACCAAAAACACCCCAAAACAAACAAACCCAAGAAACAAATATGCCACCACCATGGGAACGACGAATCAACAAAAAGATAGATGAACTACGAACAGAAATAGGAAGACTAACAAAGGCAAAAGAACCAAACGCAAGTCAAAAGCTAAAGAACAAAGCTCAACAAATAATAGCAATACATAAAAACGCAGAAAATAACAACATAAATGAAATAACAGACCTACTCAAACAGAAACTTGCTGCCAAATCCAAAAGACTAAGGAGACTTAAAGAAAGTGACCAACGCAGAAAACACAACAAACAATTTAAAGAAGACGAAAGACAATTT
Organism: Polydrusus cervinus; assembly: GCA_935413205.1. Taxonomy (NCBI): domain Eukaryota; kingdom Metazoa; phylum Arthropoda; class Insecta; order Coleoptera; family Curculionidae; genus Polydrusus; species Polydrusus cervinus. The sequence goes on from OW284511.1 coordinate 56,985,161, forward strand.
TACAGAGAATTAAACCAAAAAACAAACAACGATCAAAAAAATTAAAACCCAGATAAAGAAAAAACTAAAACCTATTGGAGCAGTATATGGTCACATGAGAAGAAACACAAACAAACATCAAGGTGGATCAGAGATGAAAAAACAAGAATGCACAACAAAAAACAAATAAACAATCATAACATAACAATAGACGATGTACAAAAAGCCATAAAGAAAACACACAGTTGGAAATCACCAGGGAAAGACGGGCTGCATAACTTTTGGTGGAAACGATTTACAAGCACACACGACAAAATAGCACAACTATTCTCTGAGATTGTAAAAGGACAAGCAGAAATGCTCGATTTCATGACTGAAGGACTAACATACTTACTCCCAAAAACAACACCGACCAGCAGTTACCCAGATAAATACAGACCGATTACATGTCTCCCAATCATTTATAAGATATTAACATCAATTATTACAGACAAAATATATGCACATCTAACCGAAAACAACCTATTAGCAATAGAGCAAAAAGGATGCAGAAGAAAAACCAAAGGCTGCAAGGAACAACTGATTGTTGACACCATTATAACACAACACAAAAAGAAAGAAAGGAAACCACTGTACACTGCATACGTCGACTACAAAAAGGCTTTCGACAGTGTCCCACACTCGTGGCTACTAGAAGTGCTAAAAATCTATAAAATTGATCCGTTTATTCAGAGCGTCCTGAAACAAACAATGATTAAATGGAAAACAACACTAAGCGTAAACAACAACAAAAACAAATTCACAATAGACAACATAGAAATAAAACGCGGAATTTTCCAGGGCGATGCGCTTAGTGCACTTTGGTTTTGCATGGCAGTGAACCCTCTCTCACACATGCTAAACAAAACAAACAAAGGTACAACCATAGAAAACAACACAATAAGCCACCTCCTCTATATGGATAATCTAAAATTATATGCAGACAACAAAGAAAACATCGAAAAACTAATACAAATCACAAAAACATTTAGCGACGACATACACATGGAATTTGGACTGGACAAATGCCGAATCAATGCAATGGAAAGGGGAAAGTAGAGACAATATGAAGGGTATGACATGGGAGCAGACAAAGGACAAATAGAAGGCATGGAAAATAAAGAATTGTACAAATATCTAGGATACCAATAAGCGAGAGGAATAGATCAAAAACACAGCAAAGAAACACATTAAAAAACAAATTCAAGGAAAGAATAAGGAAAATATTAAAAACAAAACTCAATTCCAAAAACATGACAAAAGCAATAAACACATACGCTATATCTATTCTAACCTACAGCTTTGACGTAATCTCCTGGACAGACACAGAGCTCGAAGAGCTCAATCGTGACATCCGTACAATGAGTACCAAATTCCGCAAACACCACCCACGCAGCTCAATAGAAAGAGTAAACATCTCACGAGAAAAAGGAGGGCAAGGATTTATCCACATACCAAGACACAACCAAAAACAAATAACGACGCTCAGAAAAGACTTTAATGATGAAGCCACTAATAACCAGCTATATAAAATCCTAAAAAAACTAGACAAAAAATCAACACCGCTAAACCTAGCACAAGAAAATAACGACGAACCAGAGGAAGATAACCTCGAGGATAAGTGGAAAAGAAAGGAATTACATGGCAGATATCCAGCATTGCTGACACAACCACACATCAACAAGGAAGCATCCCTCATGTGGTTAAAACTTGGATATCTATTTCCCGAAACCGAAGCATTCATTATTGCAATACAAGACCAAGTCATTGCGACACGCAATTATAAAAAATTTATAATGAAAGAACGTATCCCAACAGATAGATGCAGAATGTGCAAAGAACAAACCGAATCCATCGATCACATCATAAGCGGATGCCAAACACTAGCCCCAAAAGAATATACCAAAAGACACGACAATGTTGGCAAAGTAATCCACCAAGAGCTCTTAAAAATCCACGAACCGACAATCACCGAAACAATCCCATACTACAAATACAACCCAGAAAGCATCCATGAAACAGGAAACTATAAGATATACTGGAACAGAGAAATAATAACGGATCTTTCCTTACAACACAATAGACATGGTGTTCACTGACAAAATAAACAAACATACTTACCTGATCGACTTCTCTATCCCGCTTGCCGCAAACCTACAAAATAAAACACAGAGAAAAAATTAGTAAATACTTACCTCTTGCCAACGAAATAAAAGAAATGTGGAACCCAAGGTCTCTAAATTTAGGAAGGTTGCCTGGTAACTTTCGACCAACCAGAGAACAGCGCGGGAATACGTCACAAGATTGCCCAATTTAAATTTACCGTCTTAACAAGGCATTGAAATCAGATCGCGTGTTTATTATTAGACTTATAAAAAGTGATTGTGATTAATAAATTGAAATGTAGGTTCTTTCATACAGTAGGAATTGAAAGTATTGCAATTTTAGGATATTTGTTTTTAAATATAATTTATTTGATTGATTTTAAAATGGATAGGAAAATTAATTTTTTAAGAAATTATATATTATAATTCCTCAAATTGGACGTATTTTTTTCTTGCAAATCACAATTTACTTTTTCTTATAGGGTAAATAAAACTCACAGTCACACTCTTTTGGTTTTTTATTGCAGTAGCGTTATTTAATTTAATAAAGCCTAAATTAAAAATAATCAGTCACATCTGATAAGTAATTTGTTTCAGTTTATATTTAAGTAGATAATTTTCTTTATTTGTATATGTTACCGGCCAAACCCGATTTCAGGATAAACTAGTTTGGCCTAACCCGATTTCAGGATAAACTAGATTTGCCTAGGCATGTGCGGGTTTGTTCGTATTCTAACAAACCTTACCAGACCCGAACAACTTTTGGGATAAACTAGTTTGGCCTAGTTATAAAATGTTTTGGGATTGTATTGGATAAACATCTTAAATGGGGACCACATATTGATTACTTATCTAATAAAATACGAAGACTACATACATAAACTCTTTCTTTTAAGAAAATTTCTAAGTCGAACAATTATGGAGATTATTTAAAAGTCGTTGGTTGAGCAGCTAACATTGACACTACCTTATTTTTGAGTTTTTTGAAAATGTTTATTTTAATGCCTTCTATACACAGCTAAAAAAAAAGTATTAACTTAAAAATTACCCTGTATATAGTGACAGATAATAATTCCTAATCATATAATGTAAAAAAATGCAGTAAAAATTATTAAATTTTACTATATGGTATCTTTTTCTGGGGTGGGCTGTATAATAATTGTCTCTACAAACTAAAATGGCACACTACAAACAATCCCTCTAGGCATCTAAAAAATATTAAGTTAAGGTTATCCATTGATTTCATGTTGTCACCTTTATACAATATACCTAGCTATTTTATTTCAATAATTTCAAACACATATTTACCTTTATGGATTATTCACTGATTTAATTCACAAAATATTCTAATTTAATTGTTGGATTTAGTTAAATATAGACAACGAAAACAAAGCAATTAAAAACAACGCCAATCGATCAGATAAGAGCCGCCATTAACATCTGATTCTCGGGCAATCATGTGACGTAGCGCGCTCCTCTCGCGTCTTTCCCCTCTCAGAGTAACCAGACAACCTTCCTAAATTTAGAGACCTTGTGTGGAACCAAGAAAAAGTGATGGTAGTACCAATCATCATAGGTGCAACTGGAGAAATACCACACACACTTTTCGAAAACCTAAAAAAACTAAACATTAAAGAACAAATTAATATACTACCAGCTACAAAAAGTTGTTCTTATAGAAACCAGCGGAATTGTCAGACGTGTACTAAACGACACCGACAACTGAAACTTGAACTTTTCCAAACCTACCAATCTACCTGCTTTCTTGCAACCAATGCCGAAACAGGATAGAAGCCATATCCAGATACAATCTGTGGAACCTGAAAATAATAATAATAATAATAATAATAATAATAATAATAATAATAATAATAATAATAATAATAATAATAATAATAATAATAATAATAATAATAAGTCGTCTGGGTTCCGGTTTACGAATCTAGGCCCAGGGTAGAACCTGCCTGTCGTAAAAAGCGGCTAAAAAGGTTAGTGGTCCTTGCCTTAAAGGGGCCTACATTGGTCACCGGCTACCGCAGGTAGGCGTAGGAACTGATGTAGTGAAGGAACGGCTGACTCCATGTTAGGGGCGGTTTCTCAACAGCGTCTGTTCCCTATGTTAAGGGTGGCTGTATCAGTAACCTGGCAGAAGGTATAAATGCAAACCATTTCTGACGAAATGAGTAAATATGGACTTAAACAAATATGATATCGAATTTAGAAGAAAATGTACCCCAGGTGGGTCTAAACGAAAGTTTGCAATCCCACGCCGCGCAAGCAGTCAGCCTCACGGATTCTGGGGAGGCACTAATTCGATTAGTACTAATACAACTAACGGCAGGATGCTAGGACAAGACCCTGCCGACAACCGTACTATTAGTCATCAAAACACCGGCGAGGAACACAATACAATGGAGACTAGCTTGCAGCCCGACCCTGGAGTCAATAGAACTGCCGCTGGTCTACCCAGAAGAACAGAGACCATTCAAATCAAGTGGACGTGTGACATGAATAGAACATTTATCAAAACATTCCTCTTGATTAACGACTCCACCGAGAAATAAGCCAAATATATCCGAAATTAAAACTGTCCGAACAAAATGTAGCGTGCCGTCAAAGAGCTATTTATGCTAACCGCCTGCTACCCCAAGCTGAAATAGACCAAATCCGGCGTGAAGTTGGCAGAACATTGCACAACCTTCAGCAAGGGGAAGAGCTAACAGCACAGCAGGAAGTAAGAAACGAACAAGATCAAACTATACAGGCTGATACGGACAATACAAACCAAAAATATTTGGAAAATTTGTCCTTATTTGAAAATAGTGACCCGACCTTGAGACCGAGTATCCCTAAGCTAAGATTCAAGAAAGGAACCTACGAAATACTAGCAAGAAAGAGTAAACTTAGCAGCAGGGACGTTGTCAGAGCCATATTTGATCACACGGTATTAGCAAAATATTTAAAAGGAACCTAATAGTTACTAAAGCATTGGTGACAAATTCCTAATCTCCTTTGTTAATCAAAACAAGCCATATTGTATGAAGAATATGGTGACGAATCATTTTATCGGTTTTGTTAGTCAAAAATAATGTCTTGCCACCTAAGGAATAGTTTACATTTCAGTCGGTCAACGCGAGCTCGAAAATATGGAGCATATTGTATTACAGTGACGTCGCGAGCTTGCTTATCTTTTGACAAGAATTGTTAATTTCTCTTACACCATATAAATTTTATATTCAAACGGGTTTAAGCTTAAAATCACTTATGATAAATAGAAATTCATTGTTTTTAGTGGATTTTGGATTTTTATTTACTTCGAACCGTGTACTTGGTGTAAGACGGGTAGTTTTCGCCAATACACCCGACATTTGGCGACCGTGACAGGACTTTTGCGGTTTTAAGTGAAATCTCGTTTGTGAATGTACCGGGTGTACTAGAAGTGTATAGACGATCACTCGACAAACTTTTACAGTGTTTTGCTTGTAGTTTTCGGTAAACGCGTGTGGTTTTGACAAAGTTTGTAGTGAAAAATGGATCAAAAGAAGAAACACCGAAAAGTGCTTCGTACCACCTTTACAAAAGCGGCGAAAGAGCTGGATGAATTGTTATCGACGCCAGAGGTGGGAGTGCGACTTGTTAGAATTTCCTTAGAGATTTTACGGAAGAAAATTGATGATCTAAGGCAAGTCGACAATGAAATCTATAATCTTCTCTTAGGTGAGGAAGCTAGTGAAGACGACTTGATTGCAGATATGGAGAGCAGCGACAGCTATGTTAGGAAGTTTACGGATCTAAACATCCGCTGTGAGGATCATATGCACCCAGAACCTATAGATACAGTAAATGATGAGGTAGCTTCTACGGTCGCTGGTAGTAGTGTAAACAGCAGATCAGGTAGGCGTAAATTTAAGTTACCCACATTAGAATTCAAAAAGTTTGATGGGAACATTAAAGACTGGTTGCCATTTTGGGCACAATTTCAAAAAGTTCATGACGATCCGGATATAGACTTGAACGACAAAGTTGAATATTTGATTCAAGCCATGGTACCGGGTAGCAGAGCCAGGCAACTAGTTGATAGTTTTCCCGCCACCGGAAGTAACTATAGTAAGATTATAGACTGTCTACTTTCTCGATTCGGTCGTGACGATCTGCAGATCGAAGTTTATGTTCGTGAATTACTCAAATTAGTAATAAACAATACTTCATCTGGCAACAAGATAGACATTTCATTTTTGTACGATAAATTAGAATCTCAATTGCGGGCTTTAGAGACACTGGGTATTAGTTCAGACAAATACGCGGCAATGTTATTTCCTTTGGTCGAGTCATGTCTCCCCTCAGAATTATTGAGAGTATGGCAACGTTTGCCAGAAGGTCCGGGGCCAAATACTACGTCTCAAGTTTCAATAAATATTACCGGTGTTGTTACCATGGAAAATCGTCTTAGAAGTCTAATGAAGTTTTTGAAAAATGAAGTCGATAATGAACAACACATTACCTTAGCAGTAGAGGGTTTCGAGTCAAAGAATGCGAAAAATAGGGATTCCAGGCGGGGTGGTATTAGAATAAAAAGATATGAAGAAAACTCATCCAAGATTCCTAGCGCTATGGGTTTGATAAATTCAGATGTAACAAATAAATGCATTTTTTGTCAAAATACTCATGATAGTTCTAGTTGTTTTAAAGCTCAGAACATGAGCTACGATCAGAAAAAAGATATTTTAACAGAAAAAGGAGCATGTTTTCGGTGTCTAAAAATAGGACATCAGGCTAGAAAGTGTCGCGGACGATTAAAATGCGTAGTATGTGGCAAATCGCACGTACCTCTCATGTGTCCGGACTTATCAGGCCGACAATCAAAAAATGGAAAATCTGATCAAAATGATAGTAGTGACGCTGGGTCGGAAGTCCATCAAGCGCTTGCGAACAATACAAGCCCACAAGTTTTCTTGCAGACACTGCGTGTGCGAATGGAAAATTCCGGAAGGTCGCGATGGGTGCGTGCCTTAATAGATACTGGTTCTCAGAAAACCTACATTTTGAAGTCTACTGCTGAACTGTTAAAGTGTACGTCTAAACGGCAGATCAACATTACTCATGGTTTATTCGGCGGAAGTGAGATATCTCAAAAACACGAATGTTATGAGATAAAATTAAGTCATAATCATTATAGTTGTACTTTTGAAGCTTTTGATCAGCCGGTTATTTGCGGTGAGGTTTCTTCTATACATTACGGTCCCTGGATGGAAGAACTTCGAATGTTAAATATCCAGATATCAGATTTACATGAACCTACCCCTATAGAACTTTTAATAGGTGCCGATATTGCCGGGAAACTGTATACTGGAAGAAGGCATGTTTTGAAAAGTGGACTGGTGGCTATAGAAACGCTATTGGGCTGGACTTTGATGGGTAAGATACCTTTGGAAAATCCTCGTCACTTATCCATGACTTCTATTTCACTTTTTGTCGACAATGCGTCAATTAGTAATCTTTGGGAGCTAGACGTCCTAGGGATAAACGATCCCGCCGAAAGAAAGAATCGTGACGAAACGGCGTTGGCAGCTAAAGAGCTTTTCTTGGAAACCGTTACAACTGACGACGATGGTCGCTATGAGGTTAGACTGCCGTGGCTGGAAGGACATCCGGCTTTGCCAAGTAACTATCAGGTGGCTAGGAAGAGATTAGACAGCACTGTCAAGAAAATTACGAACGACGGATATTTTGAAGCATACGATCGAATTTTTAAAGATTGGCTTGACGAAAATATTATTGAAGAAGTTTTTGAGAAGCAGCCAAGTAAGAAGGCCCACTACTTACCTCACAGGCCAGTAATCAAACCAAGCAGCGTGTCGACGAAAATAAGGCCAGTTTTTGATGCCTCAGCAAAGGAAAAAGATAGCCCTTCTTTAAACCAGTGCCTTGAGAAAGGGCTAAACTTGATTGAACTAATTCCTTCCATTTTGTTAAGATTCAGGCAACAAAAAATTGGTGTTGTTTCTGATATACGCAAAGCATTTTTGCAGATCAGCATACATGAAGCTGATAGAGATTTTCTTCGTTTCCTCTGGTTTGACGATAAGGGTGAACCAATGGCGTATCGTCATCGTCGTGTGGTGTTTGGAATAAGTAGTAGTCCATTCCTGTTAGGAGCTTCATTGGAATATCACTTGTCAAAGATGGCAGAAAATTGTGGTTCCGAGATTTTACCTTTTTCCAAGGAAACCATTATGAAACTATCAAATAGTTTTTACGTTGATAACTGTGTAGCTAGTGTTGCCAGCGAAGAAGAGCTGAAAACATTTATTCGAGAGTCAAGTACAATCATGGCCGAAGGCAAGTTTGACCTGCGAGGGTGGGAGTACACGCATCAAGTCCAGGATAGCTCATTAGATACTTCTACACCCGTATTGGGAATAAAATGGAACAAACAAGACGATACCTTGTGCCTAAACCAAGATGACACAAATATGGAGCAGCTTTTAAGTAAACCTGTCACAAAGAGAATGATGCTCTCTCAAGCACAGCGAGTATATGATCCCATTGGTTATACTTGTCCTGCAACGCTAATACCAAAACTGTTATTACAAAAAACATGGGAAAAACAGCTGACTTGGGATATGCCTGTGGACTCCACAATAGAAGCCCACTTTCGAAACTGGCTCAAGGAACTGCCATACTTATCAGCTATAAAAATTCCTAGGTGGATAAATGCAGGTCCCGAAGAAGCCAAACAATGGTCATTACATACATTTTGTGATGCTAGTAAGGATGCTTTTTCAGCAGTTGTATTTTTAAGAGGTGTTCAGGATGGCACTGTATTTGTTCATCTTTTAGCAGCCAAATCGAGAGTAGCCCCCTTAAAAACACTGTCAATACCTCGTCTCGAATTGATGGCCGCTGTTATTGCGATTCGGCTATATTTAAGTGTCAAAGAAAATCTTAACATTGAGGTACAAAGTTTTTTGTGGAGCGACTCAACAACAGTACTTTCCTGGATCAGAAGAGCAGAAGAATGGTCTACATTTGTTTGGAATCGTGTGGCAGAGATTCGTAAAGCATCTTCAAGTGACAACTGGTATCATGTTCCTGGTAAATTGAACCCTGCTGATCTTCCGTCACGAGGTTGTTCCGCTAGACAATTGCTCGAATCAAAATGGTGGGAGGGTCCGCAATGGCTTTTTCAAGATTCATTATCCTGGACACAAGATAATATCAGTTATAACGAGGAGGAGATTAATAAAGAAAAACGAAAAAGACTAGTTACGGCTCTAGTTAACTTTGAACAAAATGTGATGACGACAGATGATTGGCATCTAGGTTATTTTTCCAAATATCTGAAGACTCTACGCATGATCGCATGGATATTTCGTTTTGTACATAATACAAGACACAAGGACGACAAGCGCAAAGGACAGCTAAGTTCTGAAGAGGTTGATGAGGCGGAAATCCTGGTGCTTAATCTAGTGCAACGTGAGTCATTTGAGGGCAAAAATGAAAAGAGACTATCTGGTATGGAAGCTTTTAAAGACCATAATAGTTTAATTCGTATAAAATCCCGCATAAGCAATAGACATGATCATGAAAATTTTCGTTTTCCAATTGTTTTACCTGCCAGACATTTCGTGGTGAATCAGCTTATATTTGGAGAACATGTCAAATCATGTCATGTTGGTGTACAAGGACTGATGAGCATTCTTCGTGAAAATTATTGGATTCTAGGCGGTCGACGGGTCATCAAATCTGCAATTTCGAGCTGTGTCGTCTGCAAAAGATACAATGCGAAGCCATTTAGTGCGAGTTCTCCGCCATTACCGCTCGGTCGTGTCAGAGATGCGGTAGCATTCGAAATCACTGGTGTGGACTTTGCGGGTCCTTTGTATCTTAAGTCGGAAGAAAAAGTATGGATATGTCTCTTTACATGTGCTGTATATCGAGCGGTGCATCTTGAACTCTGTACTTCGTTATCGGTGGTCAATTTTATGCAAGCATTGAGACGATTTATTGCCAGACGAGGTCGACCGAAGACTATATATAGTGATAACGGGACAAACTTTGTTGGTACCGACAATGTTTTTTCACGAGTGGACTTTCAAAAAATTGCTGAGAACAGTAGTGTATTATTTTAAGTTTGTAATTGTTTAATTATTTTAGCTGTTGGTTTTGCAAATGGTTTTTTGATGTCTCTGATGTGTTAATGAGACACGTTTCTTTATTTAAACTTGCCTCAGGTGGGAGGATGTCAGAGCCATATTTGATCACACGGTATTAGCAAAATATTTAAAAGGAACCTAATAGTTACTAAAGCATTGGTGACAAATTCCTAATCTCCTTTGTTAATCAAAACAAGCCATATTGTATGAAGAATATGGTGACGAATCATTTTATCGGTTTTGTTAGTCAAAAATAATGTCTTGCCACCTAAGGAATAGTTTACATTTCAGTCGGTCAACGCGAGCTCGAAAATATGGAGCATATTGTATTACAGTGACGTCGCGAGCTTGCTTATCTTTTGACAAGAATTGTTAATTTCTCTTACACCATATAAATTTTATATTCAAACGGGTTTAAGCTTAAAATCACTTATGATAAATAGAAATTCATTGTTTTTAGTGGATTTTGGATTTTTATTTACTTCGAACCGTGTACTTGGTGTAAGACGGGTAGTTTTCGCCAATACACCCGACAGACGTCCTTAAATAGAACTGAGGACATCGAGACATTACACAGTGGGTTATATGCTGCAGCAGCAACTGTGATTAAACTCAATGGTCAGGCATTATATCAGGGAACTGTTAAGAAAATTACCAAGAAGCAAGTGGTACCCGCTTGGAAAATGAGACTAGAAAAACAAATAAGCCAGTTACGAGCACTAAGTGATATTATTGGAGAACATCTAAATGGAAACTTTAGCAGCAAGGTTGCTAAAAAGGTTAAAGATATACTGAAAGCAGAGAGTATTCCTTTAGACAGTCCCTATGTAAAACGGTTGCTTACAATCGTAAGAGACAACATTAGACAAAAATGTAAGGCTAAAGGCGCCCGTCTAAGGCGATACAATAAAGCCACAAAGAGGAAGGTACAAAACCAACAGTTCCCCACGAACCAAAAAACCTTCTATAGGACACTGAATCAAAAAGAAAATGACGTTACTCCAACTGACATAAATAAAGACCAATTTAATGCATTTTGGAGTAAAATTTGGTCTGACGCGTCCCATTTCATTGAAGAAGCAAGCTGGCTCGAAAAAGTTCAAGCCAAGGCTGAAACTTTGCAAGAAATGCCTGAGCCGCAAGTAACATCCATCGACATAAGGGATGCCACTAAGAACTTGGCCAACTGGAAATCACCGGGACCTGACCAAATTCATAATTTCTGGCTCAAAACTTTCACCAGCCTACACCTTGTAATCGCAAACTGCTTTAGCAAGGCTCTCCTAAACCCCAAACACTTCCCAGCTTATCTTGCCAGTGGCAATACCTTCCTTTTGTTTAAAAAAAGGCAGGTAAACGATCCAAAAAACTACAGACCGATCACCTGTCTGTCAGTGGTGTATAAACTTTTAACATCAGTCATGTACTCAAAAATACACACACTGCATAAACAACAACCTGGTAGCTGATGAGCAAAATGGCTGTATTAGGAAAGCTTTGGGTTGCAAGGAACAGCTTACAATCGATGCGGTTATTATAAAACAGGCTGAAGTTAAAAGGCGAAATCTAAATATGTGCTACATTGATTATAGTAAAGCATTCGATTCTGTTCCTCACGACTGGCTAAAGAAAATATTGCAAATATACAAAGTACACAAAAGGTATATTTCATGCGACTCTTTAAGCCCCCTCTGGTTCATTTTGGCCATGAACTCACTGTCCTCACTACTAAAATCAACATCCTACGGATATCGTCCCCACTTAACTGAGAATTTTAGAATAAACCACCTTCTGTTTATGGATGATATCAAACTCTACGCTGAAAGCAAAACCCACCTACAGTCCCTAATTCAAATAACCAAGACATTTAACGATGACATCAAAATGTCGTTTGGATTAGACAAGTGCGCAATCTTGAATGTCGTACGCGGAAAGACTGAACAAAATCGTGGACTGCTTGAAGGCATAGATATACTAGATGAGGACAAAACATATAGGCATCTCCCAAACCCAACAAATAGATCACACACGCCTAGAAAGGGAGTTTAAAAACAAATACAAAAGCAGACTAACAAAGCTTTTTAATACTCACCTGAATGCTGGTAACCTTACTACTGCCATCAACACCTGGGCAATACCAATACTTACCTACTCATTCGGAATCCTTAAGTATTCAGACACGGATTTGCACGAACTAGATAGGCTTACGCGCAGGCTGCTAACAAAATTCAGATTCCACCACCCACGCTCTGCACTTGAAAGAATCTACCTAAAACGAAAGGAGGGAGGAAGAGGTCTCATTAATATATATAACTTGTGCAAGTCACAAGAGACCTCTATGAGAAAATACTTCCAAGAATCGAATGGGGAAATTCTTAAAAAAGTGGTTGCAGCAGGCGCTGGATATACAGCCCTCAACTTAAAGCGAAACGGACTACCTAACATCATCCGCGCGCCGCCAAGTCAACAGCTTGTAACTTGGCAAGAGAAAGCTCTACACGGCAAATACCCTACTGCACTCCAAAATCCACTCATAGATAGAGAAATGTCACTGAATTGGTTAGAGAAAAGGCAACTTCACGCTGAAACAGAAGGTTTTATTATCTCTATCCAAGACCGTGTCATTTGAACTCGAAACTATGAAAAGGTCATCATGAAAAGGAATGTGGAAGATGTGTGCAGAAAATGCAACTGCCCCGGAGAGACGATAGAACATATCACGGCGGGTTGTGGTGCTATGGCCCCCAACGCTTACCTGGGGAGACATAATCAGGTGGCAAAGATCATCCACAAGGAACTGGCCCATAAACAAGGGCTAAGGGAAAACCTCCCACCATACTACCAATACTCACCCGAGCCAGTCCTTGAATCCCCTGAATATCTCTTATACTGGGACAGGCCAATAATAACGGATAGAACAGTAGACCACAACCGTCCGGATATTCTTCTCATCGAAAAAACCACCAAAAAAGCTTTCATAATCGATATAGGTTGCCCACTAACACACAACCTCTCTAAAACCGAATCGGAGAAAAAGACCAAGTACTCGAATTTGGCTATAGAGATAAAAAATATATGGAAGCTAGATAAAATCGACATAATTCCGATCATAATATCGGTGGAGGGAGCTATGACGAAAAATTTCAAGCCCAACTTGGAAAAACTGGGCCTTTCAGGTTATTTATACCAACTTATTCAGAAAAGCGTCATCCTCCAAACTTGCCATATAGTACGGACGTTTCTAAACAGTACAGGTTAAGATGAATTTCTTCTCTGTACTGTAAATAACACCAGCAATACCAACAAAAAGCTGTGAAAACTAACATTGAGAAAAATAATAATAATAATAATAATCTGGAAACGGAAGGATTCATCGCTGACATCCAAGACCAAGTCATTCCAACTAAAGTATATAGAAGAAATATCCTAAGGGAACACCAGGACAGCGTGAAATTCCGCATGTGCAACCAAAGTGACGAGATGTTAGACCATATAGTTGCGGGATGTTCGGTGCTTGCGCCTAAAGCTTACCTGGACAGGCATAACAGGGTAGGAAAAATGTACATCAAAGTCTACGGAAGAAATACCAAGGTCTGACGGAACACACACCATATTACCAATATGAGCCGCCGCCAGTATGTGAGCATAATGAAGTACGGCTCTACTGGAATCGAAAAATAATCACAGATCGCACAATAACGAACAACATCCCCGATCTAGTACTTACCTTCATGGCTGAAAAGAAAACGTTTATTGTTGATTTCGCCGTACCACTACCCCACAATATCGAGAAAACATACTCTGAAAAAATAAATAAATACTTACCTTTGAGTGATGAAATACGCCAAATGTGGAATATGGAAACGGTGGTGATAGTACCTATAATCATCGGCGCGACCGGCGAAATACCTAAAACAATAAAGAAAAGTCTAGAGCAACTGGGTCTAGATGGAGATCTATACTTACCTATACAAAAGTCTGTGTTGCTAGATACGTGCAGCATAGTCCGTAGAGTTTTAGGCGAAACTTAAGATTTAGAGGTTTACAACCTCAACAACGGGCAGGCCATCTTGTCATTGACCGATGTGCTCAATTCCCTAACCCAGGAAAATAAAAACCTGTGAAAAAGGCAAATAATAATAATAATAATAATAATAATAATAATAATAATAATAATAATAATAATAATAATAATAATAATAATAATAATAATAATGTCTTTATTTCTGTATTAAGTAATAGTTTTACAATTATATCAAAATAAGAGTTATACCAACAGAAAAGGCGAAGTCCAGATGTGGATAACACTTACAGATATTATCCACCCCTATCTACATTAGAATGTATCAACAACCTTGCTAAGAAACTTTTATATATATACAGAACGCTAACAATACTGCGTCTTTCCATACGGCGACCTTATGGCGTTTCCAGAAATACGGTACCTAGGCGATATCTTATATAAATATATCGTTGACAAAGAAAACACGGTGTCATATCTGGTTTCAAATTTGAATTATCTTTAACGGTTGCGAAGATGTATATTTGTACAATACTGCGTCTTTCCATGTCATGTATTTTATTGCGTCCGAAATATACATTTCTTATTTTACTAACCATGCTGCACAATAGACATCCAGTAAAGCCATAAGTCGTTGTTGTCGGTTTTAATAAATTTCTTTATTTTGTTACTTATTTATTTATTTATTTAGCAAAAAGTAATAAAAGCATTCATTCTTTATTTTTATATTACATTCACTTAGAAATTAAAATTATTCTGATGCTATATAGGGTAGTTCTTCAAAGTTTCGTTTATGGTTTTGTTATTAAGAAGTTAGACTATAAGATATAATTCGACATAATTTTACTTAAACATTTTCAATTGGGACTTGGGACTAGGAACATTTTTTTATTATTAAATTTGGCGCTATATTCTTTGTAGAGCCGTTAGAAATGGTAAGTGAGTTAATGGACACTGGGTTTATTTAACACTGGACGCCATTCAGGATTTTCAACACATACACACATAATCATGGATTTCGACCAGTTTCGAAAGGTTTTGACTGAATCTTTAGTTAGAAAAGCAGGAAATGTGAATAGAAAAAAGGTAGTGGGAGATCCATAAAGTTCACACTGTACAAAAAGTACACAAACATCTATTCGGCATTTAAGTAAGTAAATGTATCATACGAAACAACGATTATCGTCGAAGTGACCATCCCCAGCGAATGACAGTTTCAGAGTGGTTTAAGTGTAATTCGCATAATAATGAAACCGTGTTTATAAAGGTTTGCTTAGTGTAAAAGACCTACTGGATAGCATAATTATAAATAAAACAATTCCAAGGCATACTTTGAGGTTTTTTAAAATCTATATAATAAATGCAATATAAATTTAATACTCATAATATTTTTATACGGGTAAAGGATTTCAACAAAATCCACCTAGTAGATATGTTAATCAGGTCCCATGTAAGACCTGAAACTTACAAGACGGACTCCTGAAGGTACGGACGCCCAGAATCCCAGTGAGATTTTTAATAATTCCTGGAGTACCAGGAATACTTAGCAATTGGTTTCTCACCTGTGATCATAACAAATACATTACGTTACATACCAGGCTTCTTATCTTTTATTAACCTGTCCTTTGTGCACTTATATAATCACAGATGCCGTCACAGACCCTAAGTACACTTTCATCTTTCTGCAGTCACTCACTAACTAACTGTTCTTAGATGCATCTTTCTTTTATCACATAATATAAAATAATAGGGATCTACAGAAAAATCTATCACATCATTACATAATTGATTAAAATATTTATTAAGAATAAAATAATAAAAATGAAATAAAAATAAATTAATAATAAACATAAACATAAATTAACGATATTTTATACATTTGTTCTCATAACGAGTATTACATCGTCTGCATGTCCCTTGGCTAAGAAGACCTTTGCATTGTGATATGTCATTAACTCATCAATCACTAAGTTTCATATGAGATGTAACAATACTTCTCTCTGAGGACATCCCTGAATTACGTCAACTGTTAGGGAATCTTTGTAGATGCTGGTTGTGACTTGCCGATATTCTAGCATGTTGTGAATTTCAACTAGTAGTATCGTCGATACCATGTCTTTTGGCAGTCGACATTATCGCAACTCACTTACTCTTCCAATAAAATCTCTCTTATTTTTAAATATGGTTCATAAAAATAA
This sequence comes from Polydrusus cervinus, assembly GCA_935413205.1. Classification (NCBI taxonomy): domain Eukaryota; kingdom Metazoa; phylum Arthropoda; class Insecta; order Coleoptera; family Curculionidae; genus Polydrusus; species Polydrusus cervinus. The sequence goes on from OW284511.1 coordinate 57,001,659, forward strand.
TATCGATATCAAAGTTCCTATGTATAGTGTAGGTACCCAAGGCTTAGATTGCATAATAAATTGATAACATTTGAATTACACAACAGAAGCCGCGTGATAGAAGTTTGTACATATTACATACTAGTTATAAAATAATATCATTAAAAAAATAGTATTTTTTAAATATTTAGATAAAACCTTATGGCTAGTTAATAAAATTTGTCGTTTTGAGATAAAACATATTTTCATTCTTTAGAAATGAAATAAAACACTAATTTTTTTATTTTTTGAAGAAAATTTTACCCCTTCAGCATGTAAAGAAGGCGTTGTGTGTCCGTATTAATTCCTATCTATCTATCTAGCTAATCTATTGCTCACGTCGCTTATGCGTGATTTGCTGCATGCGACTATAGGACGAAAAGTACTTTTCCAACGGAGTCTCGGGCGCCACCTCTTGGATTAATGTGGTAAGAGGCCCACAGTTACCTTCGAGTAGCTTTTAGACAGTGGAGAAAATAATCCAGGCGTTCAACTGCGTATGGTGCGAAGGAATAATAAAACAATCGGTTTTAAAACATTTTGTATTCAAATACTTTTACATTAATATGTGCCCCATTTACTATCGGTTTAAAATGAATGATTTTACCAGTTAAAATAAAGGAAATAACAGAGAGAGGAGGGTTGTATACGTTCTTTATCTGCGGTCATGTATCTTATATTCATTGTTTAATCGCGGCTAAAAATAAATGATTCTGGCTTAGACGTCCGACGGCTTGATTAAATTAAAGATTCGCGTCTTCAGGTTCGCAAGCGATCCGGCGGTCAACTTAATAACAGTGATACATAGACCCGCGGAAATAAAATCAGTACAAAGATCTGCAAGCGCGGTCGCAGCTTAATTAATAGAATAAAGGTCAGGACGGACTACGGTGACGGACTTGCAGATATCAGAAAAGGATGCGGCCTATGTTTGAAAGAAAAGGTTTACGCGGTAAAGCTACTTGCGAATGCGGATGTTACTACGTCAAGCGATATCGGTAAAAAGTTCCAGAGATAAACGACAATACGACTAGCAGTTCAGTGGCGGTCTTTAGATGGTAGATCGATTTTGCTTTACGCATGCGTGACTGCGTATGAATCCCGCGGACCTACACGTTCTGGCTATCTAACAGTGTATAGAAATTACAAGTGTATGAGTAAGAGAAGGACGGTGTGATGTATGTGGTATTGTGTATGTTGTGTCGGTGTGTGTGTATGAGAGAGACAGATAGTCTATTTTCCCGGTCTGAATTTACATTAAGCAAATGAGAGTTCCTGCAGCAACTCGGACTTGCATAAAGGTGATAAAATGAATTTGCGGCCCGTTGTACTAAAACAAAACAGAGCTACTCGGCTAAGATGACCTAGAGTAGTCCGGTTCTGCATGGGAGAGGAAAAGAGATACGAAATTGTCGGTGTCATGTGTGTGAGTGTAATGGCGGTGGTAACCGGTGATATGAGAATGATACAAATGAACGATTTAGCCTTTGAAATGTAAAACGAGACAGAACTACTCGGCTAAGATGACCTAGAGCAGTCCGGTGTCGGGTAATTGAACTATGGCTTGATCCGAACGAGACAGAACTACTCGGCTGAGATGACCTAGAGTAGTCCGGTGTCGTGTAATTATTACTATGACTGGGATTTAAAAAAAAAAAAACGAGACAGAACTACTCGGCTAAGATGACCTAGAGCAGTCCGGTGTCGTGTATGAGAGAAACAAAGAAATAATTATTCCGGTTTAATACGTATATATGAGAGAGAGACAATATGACAGAGCTACTCGGCTAAGATGACCTAGAGCAGCCCGGTCTTATGTATATGAATACCATAAAACAACCCGGTATACGCGTCAGAATGAAAGAAAACATTATATTGTCAGTAGGTGTGAGTGAGAAAGCGGTCAGTAATGCCAGAATGTGTAGTATAGAACGGCGGTTTAAATATCTATTAATAATCTACATTTTATTGCTTACCGTTAATTTTTTACTTTAACCCGGATGGTCTCGGTATTTGTCCGGAGCTAGTCAAGAGAGTCGACCGGTTGCGGTGTGAGAGTATCGTACTCTGATTGTAAGACGGTACGATCTCGCTAAGGAAGGCTGTCCGCCGGGATGGTCCCCTTCTACTAGGCGCGCGACATCGAGAAGTACCGATGGCGACGGCGGTTCCGCGCCGACCCGTACTACGAACAGTGGGGAGTGCAGGAAAATTAAGAAAAGCTATTTCCCGGTATTTCGCGACGGAAAACTTTAGAAAATTAATCAGTACAATTAAAATGAATTATTTACAAACAAGAACGGGCTTCGTACGAGGAAAAATAAGAAAGTTAAGAACGGATACGTATACAACCCTGTAAAAATTATGTAACTTCGTTACAAGCAAAATACTTTCTTGCACCAAGATCGCATAGTAAACCAGCATTCCAAATTTAAAATATTTCACAACTTATGCTTTACTATATCTGAGGGTTGTTTTTACCCTTTAAGGATGTATTCCGAAAATAAAATTATGTATTTTGACTTCTATCAAAATAAAAAAATGTAGAAAAAAAAATCAGAAAAAGAAGGTTCAAAACATCGACACCAAGAGAATACTCCTATGATACGTGCACTCATAAGGAAACTAAACCAAGAGAAATGATCCAATGTAAAAATGTTACCGATCATAATTCTGGACGACGTTCAAATCTGTAACGTTGCCTGTAATAAAGATTCAGCGAACGCAAATTTACGTCTAAAGTCACTTTTCTTTTCGACACTTACGGCGCGGCTTTGAGCCATGCTTTAACCCATTTAGAACAGATGTTCAGGTTAACTAGGTTTATGGGGCACTTCGATCACTGTCTTTAAAGTTTGTATATTCGTAATACCTTTAATTTTAGCTGGATCTATAGAAATTCCGTGACGAATTACAACGTCACTTTAATATCTTAGTTCAGCAGAACCAAATTTACTTTTATTCTCATTTAAAGTTAATCCAGCTTTATTTAAACGATCAAAAACAATTTGTACAACTTCTAAATGTTTAACAATAATTTCTCATTATACTCCAAAAGAAAGCATACGAAATTAAAATAAAAATTCTTCTAGGTAGAGGGAGACTAAATCTATGTATTTCTTATAAATTAAATTTAAAATAATGACCTGTGTCAAGATTTATTATCACGACAAGCTTTTATTTATATATCATTCAATTTTATAATGTAACAATAGGATGGGTTTAATTTACTTCAAAGATTATTTTCTTATTTTTAGTGCATTTAAATAAAAGCATTCTTTAAAAAATATTTTAATATTAGTTTATTTATTTCTTTTTTAATATTCGTTAGATATTTTTTCTAAGCATGTTTAGTTTAATTACTGCGTCATTATTCAGGTTTGTTCGTTTTTTTTATAATAAAAATGCATTGTGATCAGAACTGAATCATTATGTAAAATTTCAACTCCGTAGGATAAGAGGATGAAGTTTAGGTTTGTTCGTTTTTTTTAAATGCATTGTCATCCGTACTAAATCACTAGCAAAATTTCAACTCCGTAGGGTGAGAGGAAGAGGTTCGGGTTTGCTCGGTTTTTATCATAAAAATGCAATATCATCGAAAATAAATCACCATGTAGAATTTCAACTCCATAGGATAAGAGGATGAAGTTTAGGTTTGTTCGTTTTTTTTTTAAATGCATTGTCATCCGTACTAAATCACTAGCAAAATTTCAACTCCATAGGGTGAGAGGAAGAGGTTCGGGTTTGCTCGGTTTTTATCATAAAAATGCATTACTATCGGAACTAAATCACTATGTAAAATTTCAACTCCGTAGGATAAGAGGATGCAGTTTAGGTTTGTTCGGTTTTTTTTAAATGCATTGTCATCCGTACTAAATCACTAGCAAAATTTCAACTCAGTAGGGTGAGAGGAAGAGGTTCGGGTGTGCTCGGTTTTTATCATAAAAATGCATTATCATCGAAACTAAATCACCATGTGAAATTTCAACTCCGTAGGATAAGAGGATGAAGTTTAGGTTTGTTCGTTTTTTTTTTAAATGCATTGTCATCCGTACTAAATCACTAGCAAAATTTCAACTCCGTGGGGTGAGAGGAAGAGGTTCGAGTTTGCTCGGTTTTTATCATAAAAATGCATTATCATCGGAACTAAATCACCATGTGAAATTTCAACTCCCTAGGATCATAAAAATGCATTGTCGTCTGAATCGAATCACTAAAATTTCAACTCCGTAGGATAAAAGTAAGGGGTTCGGGTTTATTGAACATAAAAATACACTGTCATCGGAACTTAATCACCATGTAAAATTTCAACTTTGTAGGATAAAAGAAAGTGGTTCTAATTCAGCTTGCAAGATTTTACACCAACACACACCCACAAACTCCATACATACCTATATAGCAAGTTAAATAAATGATTTTAAAAATTGTTTCATATTTAGGGGTGTGTTTACCCTCTTAGAGGGTGAGTTTAAAAAAATCCTGTCTTAGTAAATGTTTGCAGCCCAAACTAAAGCTGTGTGCAAAATTACAGCTTTCTATCTTTGGTAGTTTGGCCTGGGTTTGAGAAATTAGCTGTAGTGGTATTTTCACCACTTAGTGGTAAAATTCCGACATAAAAATGATGTTATTTAAAAAAGTTAAACAAAATTGACGTGGTTTGGTGTTTTCCTTAGAAGTCAAAGGGTTTTAATATGAAAAAAATTTAATTTTTAGTGTTTTTTCTCTTAAGAGGGCTAGCTTCGCAATATTCTTGCTTAGTGGACGTCTAAGAACGTAAATAGGACTGTAGGCCAAATTTAAACTTTTTAACATTAGTTTAATTTTTTATTCATTTTATGCGAAATATTAAAATTTGAAATCACATTTATTATCTATTATAATAAAGGTTATTACATTGTTGTCATATTTGTGGACGCAGCATTGTACCTTTTCAACAAAATCGTTAAAAAATACCCGGATGTATATTTTTCGTACAAAGATGAACGCCCCTCTATATTGAGTTTACGTGAACTAAAAATATACATTTACAGTTACAATACGCATAATACTGCGTCCAATTTTTTTTTTGAAATTTAATAAATCATAAGTAATACACATAATTTAGTTTATTTTGATACCAAAAGTAAGATAAGAACTAATGCTTTATTGTGCTATTTTTAAATATCACCTATGTTGGCCCGGGAGCAAAATAACACAGGATAACAATACTGCGTCCGGTATACGGCCGTCCTATCATTCAGGACGCAGCAAGATATGGTAGAGAGCAAATGCATGGACAAACATTGTTTGTAGTCTGTATATATATATATATAAGTGAGAAGGGTCTTGATCGACTAGTTAATCAACAAAAGACGAAGTCTTGGGGTATCGGTCCTGATGACGACTGGATTAAATAAAAATGCTTTTTACGCCAAGCTTTCGATAATGTTTATTATCTTCTTCAGGGCTACAATATAAACAAAGAAATAGTCAATCATGAAAACTCTATAATTGGACATTATTTTAAAATTATTTTACTAGAAAAAAGAAAATTTACGATTTTAGTAATGTAAAACTCGTTTTGTTACTTACTGCTTATACATTATGAAGGACAACCAATTTAAGTAGAGCATTGCATGCACATAGCATGAGCATTTCCATTGTATGGAAAATAAGTTATTAGATTTAAATTTTTATTTTAAAAGTTTGGCCAACGGCTAGCGAACTTGGTTTAATACTGTCAATCTAAATAAAATTGTTAGAGTTTTTTATGTTCATAAAAAATTTCTCAATCTAAGAGTATGATCTATATAGATTCAAGATAACATCCGGATAGGTAACTGACAAGATGCCGCTATTTTGTCGACTGGTTAGTAATATTAATTGACTGATTAAGACATAGGAAATTACTTACTTACAAAATTATCCATATGACGCCATATTTAGTATTTTAATTTTTTGCAACGTTGCCAAGCAAAATGCAAAATTCTTAAAATTCTAGAAAAAACATGATAGTATTTCTCAATAAGAGTATCGAAAATCGAAAATTTCTTGTAAGCTCCTAAGTTTAGGCATAGAAAAACTGTCTTAAATCTTTAGGTATCTAAAATTTTGTACAGGGTGTTTTCTGTTCACCTCCAAATATACAAAATTTTAAAATACAATAACTCCTTTTTTTTAAATGAAACATCCTATATTTATTAGGCTCGTCTGATAGATATTGTAAGTATCTTTATCTATACCTAAATTTACTAGTTTTGCCAATATTTCGTTTTTTATTTAAATTTTCGTGAAAAAACTATAGCTTTTATTTTTCTAGTTAGCCATGACCAGCAAAGTCAAAACAAATAATATGTAATTGAATATAATTTCATATTAAAATAAATTGATAACTATAGTTATGTATTATTTATTTAATTAAATAAAACTTCTTTTTCATTACGCAACTTCCTATTAAAAATAAGTTCACAAACATTAAATTGTATAAAACAACACCATGCTTCCTGTTCTGTCAAACCTCTTCATTAATTTTTCCAAAGCTGGTTTAATGGGTTGTCGTCTGTGTGATGGATATTTTCCATAATAAAGTTTTGTTGCCAACAATGTATTTTGGTCACCCACACCAAGAATTTAAATCATATAGCATTTCGGTACTTGAAAAAATAATTTTATACATAATAAATGTTAGAATCTTTTAAGACTTTTTCTATCCCTAAACTTAAGAGCTTATAAGAAATTTTAGATTTTCGATACCCTTATTGAGAAATACACTTCATTTTTTACTATCATGTTTTTTCCAAAATTTTAAAAATTTTGCATTTTGTTTGGCAACGTTGCAAAAAATTAAAAACTAAATATGGCGTCATAGGTATAGATAATTTTCTAAGGAAACAAAAAATGCTAAAATATATAGGGTGTTTCATTTAAGAAAATGTATGTATGTTGTTTAGAGGGATAAATAGGCTTTAAAATTCATACCGTGCGCGCTCTTCGGTAGTACGTTTATTGGTTCAAAAAAAATAAAATTTAATTTTTTTACGTTTTTTTTCCAAAAACTTTTTTATATTCGAATATAATATATGTTGTACTATAATATCGTTAGAAAGTTCATTTTAGGTTTATTTTATTCCTCAATATTTTCTAAACACGCACGTATACTTGAATATATCAATTTATTTTTTTTACTTTGAGTAAAATTGATATATTTAGAGCGAGAACAGAAAAATTCGTCAAATATCGAAATGCAACGTTTTTAAATAGAATGCCATGAAATCTCAAACATATTGGAATTAATTACCGCTGTCAAAATTGGCCTAAATTGGGTGTTTTTGACTTCAGAAAGCGACGCTGTTTTAACGTTTCGACGTTAAAAATTGAATGTTATAGATTATTTGAGACTTTTACAATTTAATGAGGCCAAAATTAATGCTTCATATGTCCGAATAATTATCGAAATTTCAATTTTAAAAATACTCTGCAATTTCCGTAAAAGTTTCATTTTAACAGAATTATGACTTTTCGAAGAGAATGCTTTGGATGCATAAAACGTCATCGTGGATATTAAAAATAGAAAGTGTCAAAAAAGGGCAAAAATGGCCGAAAATGGCATATTTCATCGTAAGTTTTTAAAGCTATTCTAGCAGGTCGCGCTTTAAAATTTGGGATAAGAGATAGCTCGAAACTTCTACATTACAGAGTTATAAAACATATAGCTCCAAATATAGTATTTATAGATGCATTTTTCATTTTAATATCGGTCTGCAAGCTCTATATTTTCAATGTCGGGTATATTTGAAACAGCTGAAAATTGCCGTCAAGATTTCTTTTCATTGTGACTTTATTTGAAAAGATAAAGAAAAAATAATTTAACTTTTGCATTGCCGTATTTTGTTTCCTATCATATAATGTCCTCAGATTTCGAGTAAAATGTTTCGTCATCTAGATACCATCATCAAGTTTTTATTTTTAAATATAAACTTGTAATTTTTATTGCAGTTTCGTAAATCTTGCTTCTTCTAAATTCATTGTGCAATATTGCTTTAACCAAATATCAACGTTTCGACTCTATAAAAAACATTTTCACACTTTATATTCGGAAAAGTATGATAGTTGTGAAATTTAAAATGGACTGCTATTATGGGCTTAGAAAAACGAATGTATCCGAAGAAGTAAAGGCTTGAATTAAAAACTACTTATCTGCTCTGAAAAAAATTTAATATTAGGTGTTAATTTTGTGAAACATAAATAAAAGGGATTAACATGAAATACACGAGTTACAGTATTATTAGTTATATACTGACAGCTGTCATTTTGACATTTTTTTATGTGTAATAATCACGAAAATAGTAGTTTTCCTATTCAGTGCGCAAAGTTATGTTTTCCCGCACGCGAAAGCAGTTAGACGAACGACGCGAAGCGGAGTTCGGATAAGCTTTAAGTGCGGGAAAACTACTTTGCGCACGTGTTAGGAACAATATTTTTTCTACGAGTGAAATAACTATATATTTTTTTAATTTTAAATTTTTATTGACATCAGAAACAACTTATAAGTACTTATACCTAAATTGCCTATTTATTATTATTAATTACATTAATATGGAATGTGCAGTTGGTCGCTTTTTCTACATTTATTGCAGATCTAGCAACTAGAGGTGAAAATGTTGTAGTAGATGTCATTTCCTGGTTCATCAGTACTGACGTGTTGCAAAAGGAAGAAATGGATCCATTCTTTGAAGTACTTGGAACTGCTTCACATTTTTTAGGGCTGCAGCTTAACATTTTGTTGCTCAGCCCTTTTTTATAAGTTGTGGACTCATCGATGTATCCCTCAGCTACCGCAGTAGATTTCCAACCCCTTAAACGTTTTATGTCAGTGATTCCTTCTCCAGAATTGTCCAGTAACGTTGCTGATGACCTTCTGAAACTGTGCCCTGTATAGTGTTCCGGATTTGGCAGTTTCAAAAAGGCAGCTATTTCAGAAGGCATCTTTCCGAAACTATTTACTCCAACACATTGTGAAACGCATTTACCTTTTTGGTAGACTAAGAAAAAACGGTTGTTTAACGTTATCGGTCGTAAGCTTTTGTATTTTCTGTACAGTTGCAGGTAGGCTCCGTTATGAATTTCTTCCGATATTATAAAGTTTCTTGCTGTATGATTTTTTGAATTCCTAATTTTGACAATTATGAGGTTTTTTTTATCTTCAAAATCGGCAGTGGTTAAATTTGCTAGCTCTTCCCTTCGGCATGCGCCGGCAAGTCCAAAAATAGTGGCAACTTTAATTAAAAGGTAAATTTCATCTGGTGCCGAATTAATAAAACTGAATATTTCTTGCTTCGTAAATATTTTTGCTTTTTTTGGTTTAAACCCAATATTCTGCTTTTTCAGAAATGCAGTGAGCTTATAAAATTCACAAATATCGATGTTTCTTTTTATTTTTATTACATTTTTGAGCATTGAATATTTTGACCACATTGTGTTAGGTTTAAATTCTTTGCTTAACTTAAGAAAGTAGGCTAAAAGTACCTCTTCCTTTAACGTTTTTATCCCCCTTTGTTCGCACCATTTGGAAAACAACTCGTACTGTCTCTCGTATTTTTCTCGCGATTTGGCAGGCAGCAATTGCAAACTAGCCATGTTGGCGGCTTCTAGGACATCTTCTGGAAGTTCTTCTTCAGTGATATTCATTTTTAAAACAGTTTTTTTTATTTTAAATAGGTGAAAATGCTATTGAAAATTTTGAAGAAGACCTCTAAACTGACATGAAAGGGTTGTATGACAATGTATTTTGGTTGCTAAGGGAACAAACCGCATTTGACACAAAAATACTTGTTTTTTTTTAACTTGAACAAAATTAGAGGAAAATATAATAATGCAGATTTCAAAAAAATTTTGACCCGCACGGCACAATACTTCGGTATAGTTTATAAGGCAACACATAAACCACCTGTCAACTTTGTCTTGTTACAATATTTTTGCATAAATATCTAAAAAAATAATAAAATAGAAGAAAAAAACGCGTCTATAATATGGTAATTTTGCTTTAAAATAAGTGTGCGGGAAAAAAAATTTCCCGCGGGAAAGTGCTACTTTGCGTATGCAAAAGTGTGCGCAAAGTAGATTGCGGTCACTCGTAGAAAAAAATATTTTTAGGTTGGGTGTAGTTATCATATTATGATTGAAATACACAAATATCGAATGAAATATTTGTAAATAATTTTTGACAGATTTTATATCGACAAACTAGGCGATATGTTTTCATATCACAGTCCGCAGGAGTGTGATACAAAAGTAAATAATATAATAAAACAGAACATTTAAAAAAAAATTAAAAAAAAAAAAAAATTAAAAAATTCAAATTTTTTTAAAATTCTTTTATGTAATGACTTTTACCTTTAGAGGCAACGCCAGTTGACGATCAGGCGATATGCAGCTTTTTTAATACCTTCTATACACAGCTAAAAACAAAGTATCAACTTAGGAATCACCTTGTATTCTAGACGATAATCCTGAACTTATTTCATTAATAGACTTCTATGCAGTTTTTTCTTCTTCTATGAGGATCAGGTCAAGTTACGGATTGTGGCAACCAGGCGTCAGTTAAACCAGAAGACAATGATGATGATTAATATAATAAGTTTTGCCTTTTATACGACCACATTACTGCACATTTTCATAACCTAATTTAAGGTGGCCCCCAAAGGCCTTCTGGCCCCGGAGGCGATGGCCACCCGGCCACCCGCTCCAGTCCGCCACTGCCAAGAACGATCTATTAAAAGATCTGTGCCTATCACAGCCTTGTTTTTGGGAGACTTTTTAAGCCAGAACTTAAATTGCCGATATTTAACGTCATGGTGCTAAACTAAAATATATTTCCGTTTCTTTTTTCGGATATCCCCGGAAGTCATTGAAATTTAATGACATTTCTTTTTAACAAATTGTTCAGCATTTAAATATGCAACTTTGCCTCCATTTAACCAACCTTCTATCTCTTATAGTTACCGAAATAGCAATGCTAATGCATCGAATTTTTAAAACCCTGTATAGGTATAAAAAAAATAGAAAAACACTTATACCGACTAATTAAATGGAGCTTTTAATAAGGTAATCCAGTAGTTCTAACAAAACACTCAAATTTTTTTGTAAGAAAACTCCATACGTCTTTGTTTTTTATTTGAAAATGATTCAATCACTTTTGTTCTTGAAGTTACCAATATTATTTATAAAATGTTTATCGGCAGACAGCATACCAAAAGCGCTAAATTCTTTTATTTTATTTATTTTAAAACTGATACACCTAAACCCGGAATCAGGAATATAACCTAAACCTAACCTAGAAGCACATAACTCGCTTACAAGAATAGTTTATGTTAAATAGTAAAAACTGAAATTCGAAGAATTCGTCCATTTTTACTCAAAGAGATACGATATTTGATATTTTGTAAGAAAAAAGACACAAAGTCTCGGCCTCAAAGTTATATATAGAATATATAGACTAGGCCACTAGACAACCAACTGGCATCGTCCTACGTTTGGGTTAGTATCGTACCTACGTGAGTTTGTTTTAAAAACAATTTTAAAATGTTTAACTCTTTATAAGGTAATTAGTTTTTTATTTAATTTTTCCGTGCAATTTGTACTTGTCTTTACTTGTTTAGGTCTGATGATGCCAATTTAAGGCGAACCATGTAATCAAAATATTAAAAACTGTTTAAAAGAAAAATGTTTTAAAATAATATCTCGACAGGCAAACCCGTTTTAAAAATAGCTGCCACCTAGTAGCTGGTAGTGGTAGAAAAGCCGAAAGCATATACCCTAGTTGTGCCCTAACCCGATTAAGACCCTTCACTCTCGATAAAATAAAGCATCGAATGAGGATCTGGCCAAATAAAAAAAGGCCGATTTTCTTAGGCGTCAGTAACAGAGAGCGATATATTCATTGGTGTTATCTCTTTATAAAAAAAAAAATCTCTTGTACGCCTTAAGGTACCCACACACATTCCGGAAATCCTCAGAGGAATAACTGCACAGGCCTGGCCTTGAGGATTACCGGAGCGTGTGTGTGAGAACGCCCTAAGTTTTATCGGACTGTACAGGTCGCCGATTTAGAATTGAAAAACCATTTGATATTCCTGCGCAGGCCGTGACTGCACAGGCCGACCGGAGTGTGTGTGGCGATTCCTCTTCGACCGTTGACGCCGGTTGGGCACTTCCCGCTCTTTTATTACAATATTTGAGATATTAACATTGTGCCAACGCGTCTTCGATGTTGTTGGAAAAACGGTTGCTATAAAGTTGCGTGGTCTCCCAAAAGAACAAATGCTAATAGCAGAAAAAATTATAAACGAAACTTTGTTTGAAGCTGAAATGGGCAAATTAACTTCAGAAATTCAACAGCCGTTTGCCCAATATCACTCCCCGACTCCAAGCACAACATTTTCTCATCGAAATGCTTCCACTTCTCATTACAGTAACTTCACTACAATGCAACCACCAGTATATCAACAGTCGCAACTACAATACCAACATGAAAATGGTCTACATTCACGCGATTCGTTACTACAGGCAGAATCGGCCGCTTCCCTTGTGAGAAATTTTCAAGAATAATTGAATTAATCTTATTGCTTAATATTGGCTTTCTGATTTTTGAATATTAGTAATAAAAGTAATAACAAATTATATATTCTTATTAAAATTGTTTATAAAATGTTACTTACCTTTAGATAATCTTTACGCAGGACATTGTAAATAGCTTTGCATGTGTCTGGAATTATGTAACCAAGGGCCTGGGGTGATATTATAGTTGAAAATTTCAGATCTTCGTAACTTCTTCCGGTTGCTAAAAACCAGTGTTGCCGATTGCCGGGTAATTACCCGAAAATCGGGTTTTTTGACCTGTTATGTGGGTAAAATTTTGTATGCGGGTAAAACCGGGTATTTACCAAAATTGACATAAAGTCGAACAAACGTAAAAAGGACGCCTAGCAACCGATATGAATGAGAATGTGTCAAAATATTATGACATGACTATGGAGATTAAAGCTCGGGCCCCAAGAGTATCACGCCCAAAACAAGCCGTGGTGGATGAAAAAAAGAGGAAAAGTGCAAATCTAAACATTGTCATCGTTTTTGTTGATCCTGATTGGCTGTGATTGTTTTTGGTTAATAAAACTGAAATTAGTATTTGTGGTTTTATTTCGATCTACTTTGACGAGCAACTGGAAAAATTAGCTGCTTTTACTGTCATTAGTATAATGTAGGTATTATTATGAATTACGAGCATTTTAAAACTCCCGCTTAATTTTAAATTTTGTGAGGTTAGAATTTTTGACAAGGTTTAAACACGAATTTACAAATAGTTTAAATAATTTAAGGAACAGAAAAAAAATGATTTTTTTTTTGGATTTTTAAGATATCAGACCCAATAATTATAATTTGCGGGTAAAATGTTGGGTATTTTGCTTGACGATAACGGGTAAAAACGGGTTTTCCTTATATTTGCAGCGGGTAATGTCAAAATTAGGAACGGCAACACTGCTAAAAACCTCAATGTTGCGGTGAGTCTCTCGTGGGATGAAATAGCTAGTCGCATAATGGTATCGTTTTTTTTAAGTGATGTTACCATACCTAGGAGTTTTAAATAGGTATCTTCATCCATCATCCTTAGATAGTTGTGCCAATCTTTTGGCACTAGCTTCAATTCTGAAAGAAGATTATTATGGGAAAAATAACCCCTTTTTTTCAGCCATTCTTTACACCAAATTTTTCTATTAATACGCTTTTTTACGCAACTTTTACGATACTTTATTGCTATAATAAGACCGAGAATAGCAACACAATCATCCGATGACACCATATTTGCTAGTGCCGAGAAACTGAACTGAACAGGATTCCTGAAGGATTTCCTGAGCGTGTGTGAAGCCGGGTGTATTCAGACCAAAAAGCATGATCGTCAAGGCCAGGCCTGTGCAGTTATTCCTCTGAGGATTTCCGGAATGTGTGTGGGTACCTTTAAACATCGGGTCAAATACAGAGTTGGTCGGAGCAGCGTGGCAGCAGGGAATTTTCACGGCATCATCCACACATTAGGGAGTTTTTGCATAGTTAGGCGTTATCATCTGATAACTGTTGGTTGATATCTATCAACGTCTTAAATTATAAATTATTCACATATACACAAAGAATTAAGCGTATGGAGACGAAATAATAATAATTATAAGTGTGAAATAAAAAGCTCGGTGTAGAGGTAGGTAGGGCCATGGTACTGTGGCCTACTGTAGGAGCCGCCACTGCTTCCCGTTAGCTTAGCTACGCCGAGTGCCTAAATAATAAGCGATGATTACGTAAATTAATTCGAGTTCTAGCAATTATTGTATCTGTATTTCGGAATTTTTAAAAACCCATAATATAAATCAGGCGGTATGTAGGTATTACCTTTATAACAAGCTGAATAAGTTATGAAATGAGACTGTTCCTAAGTTCATACTGAGAGGTGATGCCCCTCTATTTTAAACATGATATTTTATGTAAGTATTTTAAAATAAAAATTGAAGCAAGTAGGTACACTAATACTAGTATAGAATGTATAACTTTATTTAGACGGGTTTTGTTTATGGTTAAACTAGCTAAACCAATAAAAATTGCAAGTTCAATACCATATTACATTATGTACTAGTAAAATACGTCGTTTTTGGTTCTAATGGATGTTTTTTTAGTAAAACTAAGGTTACGATTTTATAAAAAAATTATAAGTGAACCCTTAAGATGTCCCTACACAGGGCCGTTCCGACCCGGGGGTGCAGGGGGTGCGGAGCACCCGGGCGGCAAGGCGAGGGAGAGGTGCCCTATAAGGCTGCTTTACAGTTTGCAATTTTTCTTTCACGCAAGTTGTCTTGCAGCATTTAATATTGCGGCAATAAAAATTTCACTTCGTTTTACAGCGTGCAATGACTTGCCAAGGTGCCATGACTAAAATACTATTGTATACCATTCGTACAACAGTCATAGTCAATTTGTTGTAGCTTGTATACCAATTACATAAAAATTATATATTGGTTACTATCAATTGTATACCAACCAATTACCAGGTTCTATACGATATTATAACCCGTATATACCTGTTGTATATCAGCAATAATATGAATTGTCTATGGATATATCCTTGTTATATATCAGCAATAATATGGATTGACTATGGTTATACTTTAGTTGTATACCAAGTATACAATTTTTCGATACTGACGAAAATTTATTGTATAGGTAACTGTTAATGGGTATACTCTAGTTGTATACCAAGTATACAATTTTTCAATACTGGCCAAAATTTATTGTATAGGTTTGTACAGAGTGTTCCACTATAAATGGACCCCACCCCCCCTTTAACTTATTTATTCGATGATATTAAAAAAATGGTATATACCAAAGTTGTAGGGTACAACAAAGTTTTTTACTACATAGTTTAAATAATATATAGATAGGGTGTTGCAGAAAGGCGTAGCAAACAAAAATATATTTTTTTCTTATGGAATACCCAGTATATAACATTCTTAAATGATGCATGGGCTTCCTGATAAATAATAATATAATTTGTTATACCTAACTTAACCTATGTTACGCTTTAAATGTTTAAGTCAAGAAACGCATATTAATATTAATTAAATTGTGCTTATGGCAGGCTATCTTTTATTTTTTTAATTAATTTTCCAAATTAGATGTTGTTTAAAAGATATGCATTATAAATAATAAAATTATTAGGTAGGTACATATTATGTTATGGATTAAAAAATCAATTTTTATTTCTTTGGGTGGGTAGTAATTTTGTCGATATTTATGCAATGGAAAGCACCTAGAATCCATGCCACACTATAAGGACACTTTAATATGCGTTTTTTCACTTTCAACATTTCAAGTAAGTATAACAAATTATATATTCTTTATCAGGTAGACCAGGTCTATCATTTAGGAATATTATATACAGGGTGTTCTATAAGAAAAAAATATATTTTTGTTTGCGACACCTTTCTGAAAACACCCACAACTTTCCACTTTACCGTTCCTTCTAATACCATTGAATAAAACAGTTAAAGCGGGGGTCCATTTATACCTCTAAATGGTTATACTTTAGTTATATATACAAAGTTTACTACTTTTACTACTCCATATAAATAAAACACAAGTTTTGAAAAATGAGAACGTATATTGATATTTACTTTTAAAACTTACAATGTAGAATGTTGAACTAAAGTTTATAATACTTAAATAATAAAGGGTATTCCCTCAAATTTTGTCAGCTTGTTTCTTTAAGCAGCTTTGATATTTAAGAATAAAACTTTTCCAACAAAAAATATAGGGATTCATCGAAACCATAAGACTACTTTACTTAAAGAAACAATTGAGTGTCACTTATGCACTTTTTGGCTTGTTATATACTTTTTTGCCATGTATTTCAACTTTTTGCTCAATAGCATACAGGGTGTCCCACCGGGACCCGAATCGATCGATTATGGAAAAACTATAAATAGGAAAAATCTGAAATTTTGGTGGCTTACTAAATGTCGATGGGGGACATTCATCTATATTATTTTTAAGAATCTGACACTTTTATATTAATTAGATGTCAACTTGCTTATTTTAAATGGGACACCCTATATATTTTTAAATACTCAGATTCTTCATCAAATACTAATAATTTTTTATTAAATGCATTATTTGTCTATATACTTAATAGTTTCCGAGATATTGACTAAAATGACATTTTAGAACTTTGACAGCTTATAGCTATATATATTTAACAGTATGTCTTAGAGCAAAACGGCTTACATGTTAGATCTTCCTATGCCCTATCTTCAATTTTTATTAACTTTCCAAAAAATCAACTTCCGGTTAAACCGGATGTAACTCGAAAACAGGAAATATATTTCTTCCGGTTTAACAAGAAGGTGATTTTCTTGAGAATATTAAGAGTTATATTATATAATATAATATTACAATTTTGAATATTGAAAGTTGAAGATAGGGACATATAAGTCGTTTTTCTCTAAGACGTATACTGTTAGATAGCTATAAGCTGTCAAAGTTTAAAAATGTAATTTTTCAAAAGTCAATATCTCGGAAACTATTAAGTATAGACAAATAATGAATTTAATAAAAAATTATTATTAGTTTATGTAGAATCTGAATATTTAAAAATATGTAAGGGGTCCCATTTAAAATAAACAAGTTGACATCTACTTCCGGTATAACCGGAAGTGTCAGATTCTTAAAAATATTTTAGACGAATGTCCCCCACCGACATTAGTAAGCAACCACATTGCAAAATTTCTTTTAATTATAGTTTTTCCGTAATCGATCGATTCGGTTCCCGGTGGGACACCCTGTATATAAAATTTGTTATCAAAAATATATAATTTTTATTACAAGTATTCATTTCAGCCATTTGTTGGAATATCGGCTATTAAAATATCAAATTGTTACTAAACTATTGACAATTTAAATGACGACGACTGTTATACCATACATGTATATTATAAATTAGCAATATTTTGATTTTTATACTACCTAATTTGGCCAACAACTTTATTATATAGGTATTTTCGAAAAGGAAGTTTTATATTCAGCAGAGATAAATACAGGGTGATTCATAGAAAAAAGTATACAATAAGCCAGAAAATGCACAAGAGAAGCTGAATTGTTTCTTTTTTTTTTTAAATTTATCAATGATTATTATAGCATTATGCTAACAGTTTACAAACAACTTGCGAACGGCAATAATTTTAAAGACTCTTAAATTATGAATTATATAGTCGTTAACCATTGGATGAAGCCATATAAATTTTGTCAGAAAAGTTTTGTTGTATCTCAAATATCACAGCCACCAGGATCTGCCAAAATTTTATGAAACACCTTGTACAAGAAACTGTTACGCAAGACCTAAAACTTTACCCTTGCATCAAAACTTGAACAAAAGTTTCATATAAGTATATCGAACAAAAATACTAAATATGCGTATAAAACATATTTAACTCCTATTTTATAGATAACTTAAAATACTAATTATGGTAACATAAAGGTAAATGACAGTTAAAGTACAAATCCACAACAAAAAATATAATAATTTCAATAAGTATTAAAACAATTACCTACGCAAGATTTTAAAAAGCCGCCATGATATGATGAACGCTAGATGGAGCTCGGTATAAATGCCAATAAAACAAATTAAATTATTGAAAATTGGCTTTTTAATAATGTACTTACCTAGAAACCTTTCCAACACGTCCTCAGCTAGTCCAAAGGACTCCATGACCACAAAATCTCTTCCAAAATACTAAAAAGTCTAAGCAAAGAAAAAAACATGCGCACACGCGACGAGCCGAACGAAAGAACAAAGGAAATGGCGGGCCTCGGCGGAACTCGGCTGCTCGACAGGTCGTTCGGAAGCTACGTTGATTGGCTAGCGATTGGCGCGGTTTTTGAAAAAGTAGGTAATTTATGCAACAATGGGTACTACAGCAATACAACTGATTTTTGGGGTTATATAACTTTTTGATACCGGAGTAACTTATTGTTTTTCAATTGGTGTATAACCATTATACAGTATTTGTATACTTACTATATACATTTTAGAACGTTTTTATTTATATAACTAGTTGTATTAAAATAGTAGGATAAGTATATAACGAGTACGAGCTATTTAACTACAGAAGAAAAATTGTATGACGGGTATATTCCTCATTGTAGCACAACGGGTTTGTCTGCTACAATGTGACAAGGTTCTAACAGTAAGTAGATGTGTAATTATTAATATACAATATTGTATATCCACTATCAAACTCGTGTCGTGTCAGGCTAACAGTTGTATTAAGGCATTTCCCTCAGTGTATGAAGCGTATCCCTGCTTATACCAAATTAGTTCACCGGACTATACCAACAAAATTAAAAGAACAGCTGCAATGGAAGAAATAACTGCAGAATTTAACAAAAAAATGTTTACGGCTCTTACCAGTAAAATCATTCAGGGAAAAAATCATGGGCTAAGAACACAGTTTTTGGCGGAAATCAATAAAATAAAGAAGAGCAAAGTATCTGGGGCTAGAGCAAGTGATGTGTACGATTCTAAATTATGGTGTTTTGGATTGTTGCAATTTTTAATCCAAGGAGGGTCCATGACCCGAGGAGAATCTAATTTGGAGAAGTCCCAACTTACTTGCAGAGCAGGAAGGCAGCAGTACAGAAATAATTGTAAATAATATATTGTTTTTTATATTTTTCTCAACAATTCTATTTAGGTAGTACTTAGATGACAAAAATGTAATACCTAGTTGTGAGTTTAATTAATTAAGTATTTTCATCTGTACATTTTGTAGGTTGAGCAAGAACTTCTGTACGAAGGCGACATTGAAGGGGTGGAAAACGTAATGCTCTCACCCCTACAATCCCCTGCCATACTGTCAGACGAATAATCAACCTCACGAAGAATCAACCTCATGTACCTCCACTCCTCCACACCAAGGACACAGTCTAGAGCCAGCAACAATCCTCCAAAAAAAAAAAGAAAAAGATCAGTGGGGAACACAGATGATCTCCATGGCCTCATAGAGTCTGCTACATCCACCTTACAAAGCTTAAGAAATGAGCCACTCGAAACAAACAGACATCTGTTGTTTGCACAGTAAGTGAAGAAAAAGAAAAAATGAAAGAGTGGATTTGTCAAAAATTATTTTTATTTGACACAATAAATGTTCACCCATTAGAGTAGCTATATTAATCTTTTATTCTTTACATAATCTTCTTTGTTGTTCATAAAAGGATGTTTGTAAACTTTTCGAACTCCCTTCACATATGAGTGACGCTGTAACTTATATTTTAAATTATCAAAAACATCTGAAAAACAAAGAGGGCCAGAAAAATTGTTATACCTACCTACCTACCTACCTACCTACCTACCTACATGGCGTTTTTTTGTACATTCAGTACAGTGGAAACTAAAAACTACTGGTTTGTATGCAAAAAACAAGGTCTGGTTAATAGTTAGTGCTAGTGACGCATTCGCCATTTCGTTTTTTGATCAATATTTCGTTATTTTTTCTGTTCATCCAAAAGTCGACCAAATACCCATGTTTGGAGCGTAATTAGGTACTTACAATTTAAAGTTAAAAAAGTTTGTACTTATAAAGTAATAAAAGCAGAAAAAGAAATATGGAACAAATTCACAAAGTTCCCCTTTCATTACTTTATTAATGAAAATGTCTTTAAATTAAAACGGTAGGTAATAGGTACTAAAAGGCGGGTATTTGGCCGCTTTTTGGATGAAGCAAATATGATAGGAAATATCAATCAAAAATAAAATGGCGAATGCTTTCACTACACCTAACTCTTAACTATTTGTTTATATTGTCATATATAGACATATATGAATATTCTATTTTATCCAAAATTCAATTTTAATAGTTAAAAAGTTATTATTAAATATACCTACTGACCCAATTATTTGTTATCAAAAAATGCAGACTACAAGGATGCTATCTTAGCATATTGCCGAGGTTGCATTTTGTTACCAATCAATAACTGGGTTAAGTTTATTGATACTGATTGGTATAAATAGCAGGCCGGTACTATGCAAAAGAGGTCTTGGTCAAGACCACTCGGTCAAGACCATTCAGGTCACCACCATCGGGTCGGGACCATTCGGGTCTCGACCATTCCGGTCAAGACCATTTAAGTTACGACCATTTGGGTAGATACCATTCCGGTCGACACCATTCCGGTCGACACCATTTCGGTCAGGATACCATTCAAGTCACGACCATTTTGGGTAGATACGACTCGGTCCAGATAAGTAATATTGGGTCAGTAGCCGCGCAGAGTCTTGTTCCAATTATCAGCCCTTTGCCCTAGAGAGCTCGTCCCTAGCCAATAATGTTGTTGTAAGTAAAACCTAATTTTATGTAACCGTTTTAACTGCCGTTTCATATTATATAATAAAGTAGGTATTATGGAGACTTGTCGCCTTTAATTCTTCCCCACGTGACAATATCTGCACTGATCGAAATTTAAAAACGCACTGGAGTTTAAAAACAAATTAGGGTAAAAAACTAGAACATGCTTCCAGCATTGTATTGTAATTAAAATTGAGTTCAAAAATACATGGTTAGGTATAAGTATACTCGTTTAGTCCAACAAGTTTGGGCACTACACCTAGAAGGTGCCACACTGTTCAATATACAGAGAGTATATAACTTTCTTTTTTTGGGTTTCCTACCATGTTGTTTACTTAACCCATATATAAAATTATAACTCTTATCGATACCCATTTCTATGTTATTTCCTAAATATGTTGAAGGGGATTATTTTTTTTTTAAATTGTGTAATGCACAGCACGCTTGTGTAATTATTCTGGCTTTATGTGCTTTTAATGGTATTACATGTAGCAAGACTCTAAACCGATTTGCCAAAATGCCAAATGCATTTTCAACCACTCTTCTGGCACGGCTTAAAAGATAGTTTAAAATTCTTTGTTCCCTTGTTAGCCCTCGGTATGGAAATGGCTTCATTATATGGTACTGTGAAGAAAATGCAGCATCAGCTACTATAACATGAGGCATAGGTTTTGTGCGTCCTGGAAGGGGTTTATCTTCTGGTAAGTTTAATAAGTTCTGTTCAATGGCAGTACTTAGGTCACTATTCCAGTAAACACCCCCATCTGAAACCCGACCATTTGTACCAACATTTATATAAATAAAGTTATAATTGGCATCCACAAGACCTAGAAGTACTATGCTATTGGTTCCTTTATAATTGTAGATTCAGCTCCTTGTGCTGTGATACATATATGCTTCCCATTTAGTGCCCCAATTGGGGCATTCCAGTGAGTATCAAATTCCCTAGAGATCTCCAGCCACTCAGCTGCTGTAGACGGGACCTAAAAATAAGGTATTATATGACTGTCCAATCCCCAAAAATATATTCTTTAACTTAATTCCAAAAATATATTCCTTCACAATTTTATTTACCTTCAAATATCCCACTTTTAGTTCTTCATATATAGCTTCGCAGACCAAGGGAACAAATAATGAAATTGTGCTTTCATGTACTCAATTGTACATTAGGCTCGAAAACTCTCGCCTGTACTTAAATATCTTAAGGTAATGATTAATTTCTCTCTGGCTGAAATGCACTCTCAATAAATTGATTGTTTAGAAATTCGATGAGCTATTTTTCTTAGAAGTAATTCAAACGTTTTCTCGTTCATTCTTAAGAAGTTTCTGTAACTATATGTGTCACCAACAGCTATAAAATCACGCACCAAGGGAAAATTGCCTTTTTATCTTTCTAGCCATGGTTTAACCCACCACTTTCTTTTTTTGGTTTTCTTCTTAGCTAATAACGTCGCAGAAGCAATTAATATAGAACACACAGCTACTATTTGGACTTTGCGCTTTTTTTGTGCATTCATTTTAACTTCACAGCATAAGAGGACACAAAACAATACTCACAAAACTAAATATTTATTTATTTTAATTATAGGCTAGTTAGAACAAAACATAAACAATGACCAGGGACTTTTATTCAGGTTGGTTAGCTGATAAATCACCAAAAACTCCCCAGAATTGCGCTTGCAATGGCAATAAAAATAGGGTCAGAGTTATATTTCTTACAGCAATACAAATTGCGCCAGCTGATCACTAGCCTCGTTCTGCGCATACTCCCGGGCAATCTTTTCTTGCGTGAAAGAAAAATTTGTTTCCCAGCATTCCACCGGCTGAATGTGTCGACCTAGTGAGAGGTATGTTGGAGAATAAAAATCTTCCTAAAATTTTAATCGATAATCTGATTTTACTCCTCTCTACAGTACTTGACCAACAGTTTTTTCAATTAAATGACAAATTTTTTAGACAAATTATGGGTTTGGCCATGGGCTCATGTCTCTCCCCCTTCTTAAGCAAGGTGTTTTTAAATGACTTAGAAAGTAAACTACTGAATAGTCCATTTGCAGGCATCTCAGAGCATACAAAAGATATGTAGACGACATTTGTTTGGTGTGGGACGGCAGCGAGGTTGGATTAAATAATTTTTTAAAGTTTGTAAATACCTTACATGATAAGATTGAGTTCACACTAGAAAAGGAAACACAGGGAAAACTACCGTTCTTAGATCTTTTACTTATAAGAAATAACAACAAAATCAATTTTGAAGTATTTAGAAAACCAACATCTACAGATAACATCATTCAGTTCACATCCAATTCACCCTTTTCACATAAATTTGCTGCTTTCAATTCTTTCTTTTATAGACTATTTAATTTGCCGTTATCTAAAGAGGCGTTTAATAAAGAACTAAACATAATTAAACAAATCGCACTTAATAATGGTGTTCCAATTAATTCTATAAATAAACTTTAATATAAATTCGTTAAAAATACAAGTTCTCTTATCATATTATACATGCAAAACCCATAGATATTAAAAACAATTTTAAATGTTTTACGTTCTTTGGAAGCATATCCTTACAACTAGCCAGTGGCGTATATAAGGGGGGGGGGGCCCTGCCCCCCCCCCCCCCCCCATATATAAAAGTTTAAGCATATATTCAAAAATACTCAAACCGAATTTTGTTATCGGCCGCCTTAAGACAAAGCCTAAGTTCACCGTTGATCCCACCCCGATTAATTTATTGTCTCTGTCTGTAGTCTGGATTCTCTGCTCTGGTATCTTGTCTGTCAGTTAAAATAAATGTAGTAATGGGCTCTTTCACTAAATTTTGATTTTGGTTGTAGTGTATAAAGGAACATAAAATAAAATTTTCTGTGTTTTTACTTTCTGATATTTTTAAGCCATTACTGAGAAAACAAATAAATAAAAAAACTATTAGAACAAAAACGCGGACTTTATCGAAACTACGTCATGAAAATGGAACTTGACAATGTTGCCAGTGTTTTTGTAAAATGTTTATATTGTAATACGAATAATGACTGAAAAATAATCCAATAGAAATAATAGTCCAAAACGGACTTATCTGGAATAATAAAAAAATTACCATATCATTTCTCAAGTACTATATTTTGTCTTAAAATAAATTTAATAAACTTCTAAGCACAATATTTTTCTTAGACCGTATGTAACTTATAAAACATTTTACATTTGGCAACACCGAAATTAATCCCAGAAGGCAGCTTGGATGACAGATTAAAAAAATCCTAACCCACTTTATTTGTTGACATTTCAATGGTTTGATATTTTATTTTTGGTTTAAATTAATTTACATGTATAAATAAAAGTGTCTACCAAAAAACCTAAGCGTTGTGTTGTAAAGTGCTGCTCAAATACCAGCGTCGGCGTTCCAAATAAAATATTCATATCATTTCCAAAAGGAGAGGCGCAACTAATCAGAAGAAAAGAGTGACTGATGGTTAGGATTACCCCACACGTAACTCTCGAACCTTATAATATGGTTTGTGAGGACCATTTTAATGTGAGTATTATTTAAACAGCACAAGATATCTATAGCAATAAAAAATATTTTTTTTAAACGAAAAGAACTAAACTTGTAAGTGTTTTATTAAAAATAAATATAACTTGTGTGAAAGTCTCTTTAAATTAAATTGTATATTACTTATTTATGTTTGTTTTAGCTGCAGGAGGATGCAGCTAATTGGATTCACTATAAAACTATGGGCAATAGAATATTTTTAAAGCCAGATGTTATTCCTTATTTATATTTGAAGCGTCCACCAGCATCTGAACTGAAAAGCCAGCTAACCAGATCTGCCAAAAAAAAGAAAAATGGAGTTTGTTCATGCTAGAAACAAGACTGCACTACTTGTTCTATAGTTGTACCTGAGATTAATAAAAATGTTCCTTTAAAGCTATGTTTATTATATTTTATATTAATAGTATTAAGGTATTGAAACCAGATTTTCGGGGTCTTGTGATAAAAATAAATTGGGTATCAACCAAAATGCGTTTTAATTTACTTATTTCTCAAGCTTTCTACATTTTTTGACCAATTATACTTTCTTATGTAAATTAAGTAGATTATAGAGTAGATTTTTAATAATAATTAACTTACCAGTAACTTTGACGGTGACATGACATTGGTAGAAATAGTTTTCTCACAATCACAGTGGCCCGGTTACCTCAATTTTTATTTTACTAATCAGGCAACTTTGATTGTAAGTAAATAATGCCTGCCAATGTCATTTATGTCCAGTGAAAGTTACCGGTGAATTATACCTATATTTTTAAAAATCTTTTTTCAACCCAACATAACTATTCTTTTAATACTAATCATAATCATAAAATTTTTGGTTGAGCTAAGCATAAGCATTAAAAGAAACCTGCCTATAAAAGGTTACCTACAATAAAGTAAAAGATGGCAAATAAACATTTTAAACTTTATTATTATTCTTTTACATGTTTAACATTAATGGGAAAATCTGGCTTTCCCAACACATTTTTGCATAATTTATAATATTTGTACATTTTTCTTCACCTAGAGTAACTTCCATAATATTAACTTGAGGATTCCAAGGTACCAATGTTGGTCCTGCTTTATTTACTAATGAATCCAAGTCCATTTTTGCATCCCCTACCTTGGTTAGTATTGCTTATTTCCAGTAACAAATTACAGAAGTCACTGAAGGCTCTTCACTTCTCCTATGTAGCCATAAAAGAAAGGCAATGCCATGTTTACAGTCTCCTAAAATACAATAAATTGGTATAAATAACAAATAAATGTCCAGCAAGCAGTCGTTGAAATGAAATTTTAAGGTTTACCATTACATTTGACAAATTAAAAGATCTTCTTCTTTCGAACCCTACTTAACTTTTACTTTGAAGGCAAAAATGTGTACTTATGGAAAACTTTACGAAGGTTACTTTAGTGTAACCCAATATATCATTGTAAATTTAAATACAGAAATCATAGACTTACCTTCACTGGCAGCACAATCTTTGCATTCACAACTAATAACAACCTCTTATTTTAAATCAATTGTAGCTTCCACATAGTATCCTTTGTTGCGTACCTTATGTTCAGGTGTAATTTTAACATGTACAATACATAAATGATTTTCTCTTTTGACTTGAACATAGCCTACTGCATTGTCACTGTATGATGATTTTTGTGCTCTAAAAGTAAATAAAAATACATTGGTAATAAATGGAAAAGATAGTTTTAACCTCAGATCGAGCCTCAGATTAAATAATCTGACTTTAAAATTTGTTTTAGTTTATGTAAAAGCAAAGGTCAGAAAGACATAAAAAAAGAATATTTTAGATAATGTTTACACTGGTTGTTTGTTGTTTAAAGGATAATTTGCAAAAAAGTCTACTTACTTTGTTGTTTTTAACTTCAGCACTGAAAAAGTTTGAGTTTGTATAAATAACAAATAAATGTCCAGCAAGCAGTCGTTGAAATGAAATTTTAAGGTTTACCATTACATTTGACAAATTAAAAGATCTTCTTTCGAACCCTACTTAACTTTTACTTTGAAGGCAAAAATGTGTACTTATGGAAAACTTTACGAAGGTTACTTTAGTGTAACCCAATATATCATTGTAAATTTAAATACAGAAATCATAGACTTACCTTCACTGGCAGCACAATCTTTGCATTCACAACTAATAACAACCTCTTATTTTAAATCAATTGTAGCTTCCACATAGTATCCTTTGTTGCGTACCTTATGTTCAGGTGTAATTTTAACATGTACAATACATAAATAATTTTCTCTTTTGACTTGAACATAGCCTACTGCATTGTCACTGTATGATGATTTTTGTGCTCTAAAAGTAAATAAAAATACATTGGTAATAAATGATAAAGATAGTTTTAACCTCAGATCGAGCCTCAGATTAAATAATCTGACTTTAAAATTTGTTTTAGTTTATGTAAAAGCAAAGGTCAGAAAGACATAAAAAAAGAATATTTTAGATAATGTATACACTGGTTGTTTGTTGTTTAAAGGATAATTTGCAAAAAAGTCTACTTACTTTGTTGTTTTTAACTTCAGCACTGAAAAAGTTTGAGTTTGTAACGAAAAAGTCGTTCACCATTTAGGCATTCACCTTGCGAAGATTATCAGAAGATCCTTTCTCAAACTTGGTTCCATTATCAAGTAAGGAAAAAGACAAAACAAAAATTAATAAAAATTCCACACTATTTTAGATGTCAACAAAAACATAAAAAGACGAACAGCTGTTTCCCGATCGATACGATCCCTTCATGCGCCGGTCCGCGCATGCTCAGTAGCAACGTTCTTTCGAACCTACGTCATAGATCGCGCCTGTTTTGGGTTTTTAAATTTGTTCGAATTTAAGCAGGTTTTTAATGAGCTGAAAAAAACTAATGGTATGACCCAGCAACAGTTTTATTGATCAAAACCACTTATAATAGCACCGACTTAACAATTTAAATGCCAAAACTATCAAATTTGAGAATAGTGAAAGAGCCCATTGCCTCTTCTAACATATGTACATTATTTGAAAATATAATTCCCAGATATTTACCTACTTTTTTTGGTCATTGAGTATGGTCTTCTCTAAAAATATGTGGATTATCATTTCTCCATTACCGACAGTTTTGTTTGTTTACAAATCCATTTAAAAATAAGGTAGATATACCTACTCTTCATAAAATTCCATTCATTGATCAGGGTCATTCTCTTCCAATTCTTAATGCATTTGTAAATTTATACGCAAGAAATTTAGGCAAATTCTGCAGGAATCAGATATAAGATTTATGGATAATACAGTTGGTGAGAGAATCTCAAAGTTTCCGTGGTGCAATTATTAGAGCATTCGACTGCTATTCGAAAGGTTCTGTATCTTAATTTCAGCGGAGGCACACATTTTTTTCAATTTTAAAAAACATTGTCTATACGCAGCGGACGCAGCTCAACATTTTTCACTGCTTTTTATGTTTGCTACGGAACAAGATGGTATCTAAATTTTGCCAGAAACTCACTAACATAAGCAAGAGAAATATTACTGTGCGGACGTCTTTCATTAAACAAAGCCGCTGTCCTGTGAGGAGATTTGTTATTTGAGCTTAGACCATGTCAATTATACGTTCTGGAGTGTAAATCATAGGGAATGAAAATAAATGCACACATTATTGAGAATTAAAATTAAATAAAATTAACTATCCTTACATTTTTATTTACAATAACTTCTGATTAAACATAAGGAAAACAAAATCTATTCAATCTAATAAAAAGCACTTTCTATGATAAATGATATATAAATTTAACCTGTAGGTAGGTGTACATTATTTTTTGGCATATTGACTGCAAAAATAGGAAAAAACCTTAATGTCGGGTTGTATAAAGATTTTTAACAATAATTTACTAACCAGCAAGTTTGACTGTGAAATAATTGACATTGATAGGCATTATTTACTCATTTTTATAGTGGCCCAGTTATCTTAATTTTTAATTTACTAATCAGGTACCTACCTACATTTGATTGTGAGTAAATAATGCCTGCCAATATTATTTATGTCACAGTCAAACTTGCTGGTTAGTTAACCTTGGTTAAAAATCTTTATACAACCCAAAATTAATGTAGTATCCAGCGGCGGTGCCAGGGTGGGCACCGGCCCATCCTAGAAACATGAGTGCTTACCCTGGTGCCCCCCCCCCCAAAATTGATGGATGTTTTGTAAGAGAATTTGGCTTTGTCAGTTTTGATGAGTAAGGATGGTATTTTAAAGAGAACGATGACCTTTTTTTTGTTGCTTAAGGCGTATTAGAGCGCCCTTTTTTTTGTGAAGTCACTTTTGATTTGGGTAGTGCCCACTCAAAAATCATCAGGCCCATTTGTGCCCTCCCATCCCAAAAATCCTGGCGCCGTCACTGGTAGTATCTACAAATTTCAAATTAAAACATTCAAAAAGGTTCATAACTTTTGGAAGAATTACCTATATCAAAAAACTAAACGGCTAAATGTAGGTAGTAAAACTAGATTTCCAATAAAGTGTCACTGGACCCCCCTTTTCTTTCGGATTTTTAAAAGGGTTGGTCCAGGAACTAGGAGGCTGAAGTATTTCGTAATATTTATTACGTAAATTTCGTCCCCCTCACTAACATTTGAACAACTTTTTTTCGAAAGCTCTGGAACTTAAGATAAGGAGGTGGTAATTTTTCAAATGAACACCCATTATATATTTGGAACCAGAGATATAGGAAAGTAGGGTAGGATCGCCCAAGAGTAGGTACGCACCTATAATTATATTAGAGTAGGTATATAAAACACAAACCTTTGCTTCAAATTATCTATCAATACCAAAAACTGATGTGCTATAGTTTAATATCATAGAAAAATATCATATATTGGCAAACTAAAAATGTTTCTCAATGTTATGTATTAAAATATAAAAAAATCAAAAGTGCGTACTCTTTGATGACTAAACTATAAAATTTGATGACTAAACTATAAAATATTAATATATTAATATATTAAAAAAAAAATTCTTTTTAAACAAAAATTGTTTTTGTTAATGATGTAATCTACAAATATTGCCAAAGCAATCATTTATTTGGGCCAAACTTGAAATTTTCATAGAGTAACAATTACGTATGTAGAACGGCAGTAGAGTTTTGGACTTGCATTGTCTGTATTTGTTTAGAATCACTACGTTTCAACTGGTAAGTATGTCCAGTCGTCTTCAGGTGAATTTACGTATGTAGTCACAACATTGTGTTTATTATCTTTTTTCTCTACTTTTTAATTGTAAGAAAGAAGTTGAATCATAAATAAGTAAAAATTTTATATTTTTGTCATTGCAGTTGCACATTAGAAAGTTTGAATGAACTGCTTATAACGCATAGCAAAATTAGCAAGTTGATTTGATATAAATAACTTTAAAAAAAAGTCTCTTTCATTTCTAAAAAAAATGTCATGTAATTTATACTTAGTAACAAAATATATTCCTTTCTATACCTATCCCCATTTAAATAAAAAAAATGCCTTGGTATTACTACTCTATTAGGTATGCGTAAACTAATTGGAATAAATTATCAGGGATCCTTGTTCTCTCATGTTTTTTATAATACATACTTATGCAATACAAAACAGAAACACTAGATTTTTAACTTATTTTATTCAACCTTTTGGGTTGTTCAATTGCTTATAGAACTGAAGTGTTCTTATTTAAATTTTCTTATCTGCAACTGCGATTATTAAAAAACAAAAAATATCCCCTGGACTTTCTATTTAAAATATACAGCTATATGAAATTTGTTGTACTTGGTCAGATTAAAAAGTCATCAATATGACGTTCTTTTATAGAAAAAACAACACAAAAAAAAATATTTTTAAGTTACGTATTTCTGATTGGGTCACCGTGCCATGCTTATAAAAATCTCATTTAAACTTTCTAATGTACAACTGCAATGATAAAAAATAAAATTTTTACTTACTTATGATTTAACTGCCTTCTGCCAATAAGAACGCACACAAGAAAGACAATAAACAAATAAATTACACCAAAAAATATTGTCACATCCATTGTCCACACGGCCATGAAATTGGCCAATTATTGCCTTAAAAACACGAAAAAATGGACACGGAACCGCAAAAGCACCCTAACATAAACATAATCTCCTGACAGTACTGGCTAGAATGATGTCACATGTCATGTCACCCACCGGGCAAGGGCGTCAAGACTCTGTTGTAAAGTGCGTACAGCGATGCCGTAAGTTATAAATATGAAGATTAGTATTACTTGAAAAGAAAAGTTAGTTCTGGTAACTAAGAATAATGTATATTAATCAAAATTAACAAAATGATAATGACTACAAATTCATAATGTGTTATTACAACAAGCTTAATTATTGATAAATACAAGTTTGTAGGAACCTTGATGTAACATTTAAATAAGATATATACAGAGTAAAATTCAGCTAAACCAAATATTCTATTTCTGCCAACTTATATGAAAACAAGATATTTTCTTTGTTCTGATGGCATCATTTTGTGGTAAATATAATCAAGAAATAAATCTTTTTTGTTTTCCTAACTAAAAATTAGTAATAAATACCAAGTCATTTTTAAGAGTGCAGGAATTTGTTTTGCCAGAACTATACCTACTTACTCTTACTTACTCTAGAGTGCATAAATATTATAAAAAAATACAAAAAAAAATAAATTTCTTACCGTAAATCTAACAAAATCAACACTGCCCTGCTCGAACCTCCACACATTCTTGTACTGGTTGTAAATAAACAGCTGATGTGAAATTTTTTAATTGAGGTGATGCCAAGTAGAAAATATCACTAATGCGTACTCTTAGGGAATGCGTAGGGCGAATGCGAGTTGGCATACCAGCTGAGTTGGCATACTGGCCTTTTTTCGGCTATCGGACGTTTTGTGACGCAATTTACTTTATCATTTTGTTGATCTATGTTTAAAGGGGCCACTTGTTTGTTTGTAGTATTGTGTGACAGAAAACAAAAACATTGACATAATCGGATTTTGGAGGTAAGAAAATTTTAAGTATCTATAGTTTCCATAAAACACATATCTCCTAATGTTTATTTTCAATTTTAACAAATATAAATTAATTGTTAAACCTAACCTTACAATTTCATGCAACAACCGTTTTGATATTCTAGTGTGGTTGTGTGTAAATTAGTATAATTATTTAAATTGCGATTTCGGGTGAGTTGGCATATTATAATACCGGGCCAGTTGGCATCCCAACAAACACTGATTAATGGTCCATTGATGGAAATGCGAACAGTAGCCAGCAATGCACTATTGGGCATTTAAACAGCAACCAGCTATGGGCTACCTACATAATGTCTGGTACCGGCGGTTTCCTTTTGGCCCATCAGTAGGCTTATGATTAAGATTTTTTTGTGGTCCACCAAACAGCCACTAATGGTACACTTAAGGCTTAATGCTGTGGGGTTCAAACAATTAAGCATAAATCATACTTGCAGCAGAAAAATTCAGTTTTTTAACGATATTTCTATTCTAAAATAAAAATTTGTTAACCTACAATCTACGCGGCTGCTAGTTGTCCATCGTTGGAAATAAGAAATAATAACTTATTCCAAACTCTTGAAAGCTGGTTTTTTCGAACCGTTTTTCCAGTGAACCAAGCGCAAAAATCTGCCATAACAAAAACCCTTTAATAGCAAAAAATTTTTAAAGCAAAAGCAAAATAAGCTCTTTCATGGCGGTAAAAGATTATTGGAACCGGCCGAATAAAATCAATGAAAACAGGATCATTTCTACCAGGGCTAAGACCAGCCCAGCGTTGCCTCGTTGTAGTGTCCTGGTTAGCACGCGCTAATCCAGCGGAAAATAGTATTCAGATATTATGTAATAATAATCGGTATGTAGGTAAACCGGACATGTAACTTATTAAATAAATAAAGAATATTTTAAAAGTAAAAGTTGGAAAAATTAAAGGAATTTCTAAACTTTAATTCGAACCCATAATTGTTATAGGGGGTTGGAAAAAATAATTATGTCTAATATCCAAAGATTAATTGTGGCCAAATTTTAATTTTAGAACATTTAAAAACTGAATTTTATGCTCCGCGGGTCTGTACAGATTTCCCTTAAAAAATAAAAGTGACAAAATAAAAAACCAGACTGTTATTATTAAAGTGAGTGAGCAAACATTTGTGAGACTAGACTGCTTTAGGGGCAAGTCTGTTGGTTTAAAGAGCCCATTATATGCCTTAAAAAAATTGAATAAAGATGTTAGGTATTAACAAAGATCGATATTTATAGTAAATAGTTTTATACATATGTATGTATACAATGCATCTTAACATATAGGTAGGTACTTAAGTCAAAAATTTGCTTTATTAAAAATATCGCCTGGTTAATTATTCAGTTTCCTGCAAAAAAAAATTAACAATGTATTTCATGGCCAAAAACTCCAATTAACTCACAGTCTATGTGGCGTTACCATAAGGCAGCCGGTCAATAAGAGTTTAGATTGTGAGTGAGCTGGAGTTTTGTTGGCCATGCCTGGACCTGCGGGGCCACAAATATGGACCCTTTTTAAAGTTGAAAAGCAATTTATGTTTAATTATTCCATTTAATTAATGTTATAGAACGACACTTTATTTGCCTTTGTCTAATAAGTACATTTTTACCCCTTGGACGAGATGGCATAGTATGCCATCTCACTCGAACTGTTCAGTCTGAGATGGCATAGCAAGGTGAGTTTTAAAAACAGTATAACCAAAAATATTTTAGAGTTAGACGTCCCTTGAATTTTTAGATTCATAGGCAGTATATCGTCTATGCATATACCAAATTTTATCCTGCAAATCCCAAAAATTAATGTTTTAAAAAATAATTATAAAATGTATGCAAACTCAGGCACATTTCCCCTACTCTTAGGCGATCCTACCCTACATTTAAACATAATATCTGAAATATTTTTTGAACCCTTTTTAAAAACACAACTTTTTTGAAACAAAAAAGTACCTACTAAAAACTTACTCTCAATGTCATATTATGTTGTATTAAGTATTTTCAATATTTGGTTTAATATCAAAAATAAACGAATTTTAGAATAAATCATTCATGTTATAGACTTACCTTATATACCTCGCCTTATCCTACTTACTTTTTTACTATTTTATGGTACCTACTTATAAAATCTTATCCGACGGTAAACAAAAATCCAAAAAAGAAAATTAATTACTGAGACAAATATTAAAATATATCTGCACATTCATTTATTGTATCTTAACTCAAGTGGACAAGGTCCGCAATAGTGGTTTTCTGGTAAATAAAACAAAAGGGATAACCTGTCAATTTTATATATTCACATTTCGTTCCATTGACTAATAACTGTAACACACTGTACATTTAAAAAGAAACTTAAAATCGAACATACAATTGTATTTACAGCAATTATAGGAGTGATATCCGAAATACTGCATTCGCAGCCCATATCACAATAATTTCCGAGAAAGACAACACCCTGGAAAATTTTAACAAACCATCAACAAATAACAAGTGGTATTGTTAAAATGAAACCCTAGGGTTTTCTTTCGTATCATACCAAAGCACGTGTTTTATTCTTTGGCTGTTTTTTAACCAATTATACTTAAGTCGTTTAAATTGTAAACTAAATAATACCTACTTTATTTTTTACTCTTAGATGTGCTTCTTATGGTTCTCCTTCTAAATTACCAAATGTTGGGATATTTTAGTTATGGTTATGGTTCACAGTTGAAAAGAATTTGCATTTAACGAACCTGTTTTTCAACCAACATTTATTTTTTTTATCAATGCTCGTTTACTTCTAATGAAATTTTTGTATATGTAAAAGTTAACTAAATAACTTGATGAAGAAAGAAATTGAATTAAGACATATTATGTTCATAGTAGTAATTACAATTAGGTACCACATAACCATAAACTTGATCCCCTGTTGTTAACATAGGTACTTATAATAAATATAAACTAATCTAATTTGGTTTTATGTAGTGGAGAAAATAAATTAAAAATCTTCAAGTAAATAATGCTGCATTTCGTATTATAAATTATACTATTTTTACAATATTGTTCGTCACAAACAGCACAAAAAAAGGCAGTTCCGATATATTTTTTTTCAGACGAAGAATTCGTTTTTTCTTTCACAACTTCAACTTAATCAACATTCCATAACTTGTCCAAAAGTACCTACCTAATTGTTAAATATAAATGTTATTTTAACTTAACTAGATACGTTTTAAAACAACAGCTTCCAAATTTCTTTCAAATGGTAAGTTTATAAAACAAAACTTTGCATTTCTGTGTTTTCTATTAAACTAAAAAATTGTAGCAAAGTAAGATAAGCATGACCACAAGGCACAAAATGTGTTTTGGTATCTATAAGTTTTATTTATGTATTTTAGTAAACTCCTAAAAATTCTTTCCGCCCGTTATATATGTTGAGATATGATGTATAAATATATGTTGAGAAGGATTACCTAATAATAATTTTGATTGATAAATACCGTTACTTGATAAAAATTCAATGTAAGCAGGTACACCCAATAAAAGACAAATGTTGGCTTGCAAAAAGATTTTTAATAATAATTACTATCCAGCACGATTGACTATGAGATAAGTGACAGCAGCAAAAACGATTTACTATACTCACAATCGAAGTTGCCTGTAGTATCTCAAAAATTAAACTAACCTGACCGCTTTGATTGTGTGAAAATTATTTCTGCTAATGTCGTATAGGTATCTCACCGTCAACGTTGCTGGTTAGTTAATTGTTATGGTTAAACATCTTTATGCAACCCAACAAAATAAAACTTTATTTATATGGCTCGTTCTGCTAACTTGTACAACATCTATCATTCTAGTGGGTAGATATAAAATAGGTACCTACCTACTTTCTTAATTATTATAACATCAACAAAATGATATTGTTATAATATTAAGATTACACCTATTTTATATCCACATAAGAATGTTAATAGTTTTATATAATATAATTTGTAAATAATACATTTAGATTTAAAAAAACATCCGAGAAGCTACAAGGTAGCGCAACGCGTCCTGTTAAAAGTTTCTTAAATAAAGTGAAAATTTGACAAATTCATTGGTGACATTTTCCAAACCAACAAAATCCCGCTAATTGATTTTTCAGACGCTAAAATCTCAGCACTGGCTGATGCCTGAAACCAGATGTTCAATACGCTGGAAAGAATTATATTTAGCGCTGAATATGGAACAAATTTTTATAAAATTGTGTGTGGATTCCAAGAAAATTACGTTTGAAATATAGCGGGATTATTTTGGTTGGCAAAATGTCACTATTGTCTTGAATTAAGTGTATATTACTGGATAACAACTGAAATTTTTTTAAAGTTATGAATGTCATGATTTAAGTTGGTTGAAACGAAATATGTCACTGCCATATTATTTTACTATAATTATAGAGTACTGATTGCCCTTTTTAAAAAACATACCACTTTTTAATTAAATAAGTTATAAAAAACACGTTATTTGGTTTTGATTAAATTTATAATTAGAGTTCGTAAATACGCTGCCGGACCATGAGCGCCGGGACAGTAAATATATTTTGTTGAAACTATGGAATAATGTATAATACATAATCGGTTTTAAAAGTTAGGAGGGTAGGAGGTGTATTATACCTAAAAACATAAATATTACAATTCGTCAATTTTCATAAAGACGTTTAACAATAATTAACTAACCAGCCACTTTGACGGTGACATACATGACTTTGGCATAAATACTTTTCTCACAATCAAAGTGACCTGGTTACTTTAATTTTTAATTTACTAATTCGGTAACATGTCACACTCAAAGTTGCTGCTTATTGAATTATTGTTAAAAATCGTTATGCAACTCAACATTTTAATGTAATTTTGATAAACCCCTGCATCGTAGCGAACAGTGGTTACCTTGAGCCTCGTTCGAAGTGATGAAAAAACGTTTTATATAAAAACAAACATTTCCGGACGACAATGCATTTAAGTATGGGAATGTGCTTTTACTACGCGATACTTTTCCGAAATAGAATCAACAAATAAATTAAAGAATTTTTATTAATTCATAACATTTTTTGCTATTACAATCTAATTTCGAATGAAATAATTTCCATAACCAACACTGAATCTGAATATAGATACAGAAATTGGTGCAAAAAAGTTACTTTCCCGGCCAAGGAAGGAAAAGTAAAAAAAAATCGGTACCTACACAGGAGTTAGTTTTCCGACCTAGGACGGGAATATAACAATAAACCTGATGATTGCTCAGCAACGAACTATAAACTACTAGAATAGGGTATTTTAGTACCTGCAATTGCGCTGAGAAAGTTGACATTTATAATTGATTTCAGACAAAAGTATTTTCGACAACTAACGATGTAGGTACCTTATGTTTTCATAATTAAAATGGTCCCTAAAATTATTAAATGAATCTATGGAAAAAGTAGAAATATGTGTTAATCTAACCAAACCTCGACTTTTTATTTATCAAAAGTACCTAAGTAAAGAAATTATATTTTTTCCTTGCCCGTGGCTGCTTAGAATAATTTCTACTAGGTAGGTACCTACTTAGTAAAATTAATAAATAATTTTTTTTAATGCATTTTTATTTGTTTTTGTTAAAGTTTCATACGGTGCAGACAGCCAGTTTTTGCAAACAAGTTTGATTTTTAAACTCCATCACCCACCTCTTGTTCAGGAATAAATACAGTTTTATGAAGCGAACCGAACATCTTGTTTAAGGACCTAGCGATTGCCGAATCATTTGCGTGTAAGATTCTTTGAGAGTGGTTGCAAGAAGTCTTAACCTTTAAACTACTCGGCGCCTCTATTCGTGCAGCACGATTTGCGAACTCTAATTATGATCTTAAAACTTATAAACAACAATTTACCCTTGCTTCCTTCTTAACAAAAGGTAAACAATTGAAGGGATATTTTGTAAAAACAACATGTGTCGAAATAGTTGAAACAACTGGTTTTAGTCAAGATGGGTTCTTGAAAATATTTAACCGCAAGTAAAAAGATACATTTAAGTATTTTGTCTTTTCTTATAATTATAACAGTTACCTTTTATAGATACTAGGCCTATATGAAATGAGTGTATCTATCGCTGTTTACTAAAATTGTACAAAGGCTTATGATATGTTGATCTTACAGAAATCCCTTCAAAAATATACACATAGTGTAAATAAATTATAAATCCAAATATTAAATAAAATTTGAGTCATTGGGCCCAATAAAAAACCTAATGTACCTAACATATTGGCCATATTATCATATTACCAAGTTTAACAATGAGATCATTCTGCATGATGTATTTTACAAAACCGAAGACAAGTCTCGAAATAAAATTATTAAATATACTTATGAGGTTTTTTTTAATAAATCTTTTGGTTTGGACCTATATTCAGCATTTGGGACATAACAATATATGTAGGTACCTACATATTTGGAGCAATGGAATAAAAATCTACTAAAATTAATATGGCCTATATGAATATTAAGATGACACAATATAAAAATGATTAATGTGTATATTAAAACGGCATGTGTACATACCTATATTTACATATGTTACAAAACTATATTTTTTTGCTTGGTAGCTTCAAGATGGTAAAAAGTAAAAATAAAAATCATTAATTGATACCAAATAAAACATCTTTTTTAGAACAACCATAAATTATAAAAACGCTTAACCATAGATCTAAAGTGTTTAACCCAAATCGCTTGATTTTAATTGTCCATTGCCATTATAATAGGTATAAGTAGGAATATTACTTCAGTTGCTCCGCGTTGGGGACTTACATTAATTATTGAAAGCTCAAATCTAATTTTCAGGAACTAACAGCAGCGGTCGTATGCCTCGGAATAGCCATGTACAAATTATATTTTCTAGAAATAATTGGTATTTGCGTACCATTTTTATCTTTTGTAAGAATCACAAGTTTAACAACGACCCAAGTTGATCGAATGATGACTATGTTATGAGAAGTGCAAGATTTAATTATAGCATACAAATTAAACGACCATCCCACTCACGCCTACTTAACATAAAAAGGGAGAAAAAAGTGAGCGATCTCTCTACTGACAATACATTTTTTTAGACGAAATTTGAGAATATGGGGGGTAGTGGCAATATTTAAGTATTAAAATGTCATTTCGCTGAAAAGTACTGTAATGTGACTGTGGAAAAAATAAACATAAGTTATACATTTTTGCATCTAAAATTTAATATTTTTATTCTTCTGATAATTAAAACCAAAAAAGTTAAAAGTTAGGTTCCTGGGGGGGTATACACTCAACCCCCCCCCCCCCCCCCCCACGTATATGCGCCAGCCACTGTTGTATATATAATTTCCTATATACGAGTATACTTGAGGTTTAAAATTACTGTCCGTGACCAGTGGCGGCGCCGCTGTCAGTGACTCATCGCTTTCATATCGAGAGCAGTGGGTTATACGAAGTCACAGAAAAAAAATCCATGAATTCGAATTTCTAAAATAGACTGGAATTGTTTCCTCTAACTTCGTACAAAAAGTGATGAATTTACAGTAATTTTGGACTTAGGGTATACTGTAGACTGTAGAGTATTAGGTTTAGGTATTTTCTATAATAAGTATCTATTATATATTAGGTATATGATGCCAGAAAGTTGATTGTCAAGTTAAGTTTAGATAATATTGTTTGCCACATATAAAAATCACCATAACATGCTCTTAATTAAAGACCAACTGAATTACATTTCACAAAAATTAAAAAACTAATTGTGATCTAAAATTAATGCCGTTGAGCCGTTGGCGTCTATCCAAAAGCATGGCAACTCTCATATTATTATGATATGTCTTGGTAAGCCAATTAATCAACTTACAAGTTTATCTAACGGCATTTTTTTTCATTAGAGACTCATTTTAATTTTATTAATCGGTACAGATTATTATATCTTATCAGGTGGTACAAGATATCCGCTTAATATCGTATTGATGGCGCATGTTCCAGTAAATTCCTGAGGATACCCATCTGTAAATAGGTATAGTTCGCAAACTTTTGCGAAGTTATCTGGGCGTCTTGTGAATAGCTTAATCGCTTATAAACTATTTTGCAAAAAAACTGAAATTCCTTGGTAGGTATATGGGACAATTTTTGATAGGTTTGATAGGTTTATTGGACATACATCATTCTGGAACTCACGACGGTTTATTGATAAATAACTTTGGTGAAAATATGATGCATTACGTAAGCAATCCCAAGTAAATCCTTTTTAAACTTTGTAATATTCGAGGGACGCTCACTGGATATGATTTTATGATTATTTGGCTGACTAATGTTTCTTTACGTAAGAAATAACCTTAATAAAAACGAAATAAAGGTCGCAACGTCGGCAATTTTTTAATTAATATAGGAATTGTTTTTATTGGTCCTATACCCGCTATTATCTATCTGCCTTAGTTAACAATTGTTCAGTATTGTTGGGCATATCTGGACTAGTCCCACTGGTATGATAAACTTGAACGAAGAGCTAAAGATCATGGATCGTGACGTATATCGGCTTCCGATTTAAAACAAAAGTGAAATTGGTTAATGAGGTGTATGTAACGCTATATACCGGAAGAAAAAGGTGAGCCCGATGGACATAAATAAATATGGGGAGTTTAGGTATCTAAAATGCAAATTCAGTAACGTTATATTATAGCTCTGCAGGATGGAAAAGATTGGATATCCTCAAGTCTCAAGACACTAACGTTCGCACACAAGACGACTAAAAAGAAACAATTTACAAACTTAAATCACAAATCAGTTATTTAGTAGTTGTTTATTGTTATTTATTAAAATACACGGGCAACAACTACTAAGCAATTGGTTTGTGATTTAAGTTTGTAATTTGTTCTTTTTTAGTCGCCTTGTGTGCGAAGGGCCCAAGTCTAGCTAGGACATCAGTCGGCAACCTGCGAACTGCATTCGGCCCCTGTACCATCTTTGATACAGACCTCAAGATTCTTGGCCGGCCTTTGAAATTAAACTGACATTATTTATCACGCATATCGTCCAATTGCTGGCCACACTAATCCGCACATAAAATATCCGATCCTCTTAAAAATAAATCTCCGAGATATGCGACGGACCTTTCTATTTTTTAATATCGGATATCCTCATGGTAGTTTAATACTATAGCGTGTAGAAAAAATAGGATATCACCTGACCTACTATATCTTGTTGCAAAGGAATCCAGAATATACTCTTGGGATGTGCTAGCTGGGATAGTTAATAATAAACTGGTCTGGCCTACCTATATAGTTTACAAAAGGCATATTAGGATCTTCCTAAGAATCGTATTTAAGTACTTAAATATTTTATTGGACGAAATCAGATTACAGTACCCACCAAACTACCAAACAACGTTTTGGTAGGTACCATAACATTCCACTCTTATAATATTCTAATATGACATTCGGGGGTATGTGGATGTTATGTTGACTCTAATAATATGAATGCAATATATTATGTCTCTCACATTATAGCTCTTCAGTTAGACTATAAGACCTGATGAAAGTGCATTGTGCACGCAACTATATTAAAAAATATCAAAGGCGTAAAGCGAGAGCACGTAAGCCACATCTATAATGTCGTGGTGCAGGCACGTGACCAGGATTTCTTTTCGGGGGGAGGCATTAAAACCGCGCCGAAGGCGTAAAAAAAGCGGTGGGAAAAATAAAAAACACAAAATTCTCAAAAAAAGCACAAAAACAACAACCCCGGTAATAATTGAGGTACTTAATAAGTATGGTTTCGGGGGGGGGGGGGGGGGGGGGGGGCTGGGCCCCCCCTGGCTACGTGCCTGGGTGGATACTTCTATTTTCTTTGTGATGTTAAGGAAATATAACCTAATAATATCAATTTGAAATAAGAAAACTAATATCGGCATCAGTTATATAACAGAGTTAGGTAGGGTAAACCCGGTAGAGATGGCGCACATTTTTTCAAAGTCGCACAAAAAATCAGATTTACAATTTTTAGGTAGGAATTATTTTTTATATGATTATACTGAGTAAAATAAAAGTAGATGATACAAAAAACAAAACTTAATTTAATTTTAATGACCATAAAATGTATTTTAAAAAAAGGAGAAAAAAACCATCTCACCCCATGGGTATGGGTGAGATGGCGTAAACCTCGGCGTAAACACATAATGTAAAAAAAACAATTTTTTTGCGAAAAATAAAAATAGAGGATACGAAAAAAATTCATTTAATTTAACTGAACAAGACATGGTTTTCTTTTTTTCCAAATAAGAGAAAAGTCCATCTCTGGTTGAGATGGCGCTCACACAAAATATAAAAAAAATAACTAAATATTCAAATTGTCTCGTGCAACATCGCAAGCAACAATTCGAAAACTTTGTGCAACTTTCATGAAGCCATTTGTTGCAAAAAACGCACTGCAGCCAGTCTTCTTGACTTCTAGTGGTTTTGTAGGTATCCCCACAGCCAAAACACTCAGTTTCGATATCGTTGTCATGGATGCTGCTGTGTGAATCGCTTTGTGAACCAACAGCTACGTCACTATTTGACGAAGAAATACTACAGTAGTCTCTAAATTTGTTTGTGATGCCTCTATTAGATCCTGGCATTTTTAAGATCCTGCTATACTTTTTCCCTTTTTTCTTTTCCTTTTGTATCAACAGTTTATTTTTTAGTTCTGCTAGCGGTGTATCGCTTTCTGAAGAAGAGTCGCTGTAGCTTCTTACTTTTTCCGCCTGGCTGATTTTTTTTTATTTCTCGGAGCTTCCTCTCGTGTTTTTTGTGGAACAATTTAACTTTGTTTTCTGCTAGAGTTTTCTTTTTTAACATATTTTCGGGAGATGTAAATATCTCAGCAAGCTGCAAGCTAATTATTTTAGCAGTTTAATCTAATAGATTGGGTAAGATGGTGCACCAGCATAGGGTGATATGGCGCGCGCCATCTAACCCAACTTGCATTGGGTGAGATGGCTCGGTCACGTGCTCGGGAACAAATAAAAATGTGAATGATTTTAAGGTTAGAAAACAAACTATATTCTCATTTCAAAGCGACAATGTTACAACTAGTAAAAACTTTGGCTAGTTTCACACCCAAATTATTAAATTACGTATTATCTAGAAAAAAAAAGGACATGCCTGAAATATATAAGGGAAAATTAAAATAACTTAACTTCAAATGATAGGCGCGAGGTGAACGGTATAGACGTTTACTTACAAATGAAGGTATGTAGCGATGGCCACGTCGCCGGATATTATTTTGTTTAGGGATATATTGCACTGCGCCATCTAACCCGCTGCGCCATCTCTACCGGGTTTACCCTATATACTTTAAAAAATGTAACAAAAGTTACTTTTAAATAATATAACCAATTGTTGTTTTAATATAACATATTTGGTGAGTAATAGTAATTGATTAGTGGGCTTAAAATTTATGAGTGAGTGTGGGTATATAGAAAATTTTAGATTATGCGGTGGATCTGATTGTAGCTTCTCTTACACCGTCGCGGCGCCAATATAATTATTTGAGATACGGTATTGTGCAATTTCTTGCCTCAGTTGAACAATATTGAACAACAATCCGCTGACATTTAGGCAGCATAGTGTGAAAGCACTTTAAGTGCTATATAGTATCACATGATTTAATAGGTTTGTTTATATAATATTTATAATAACACACCCAGTGTATTAAGTAGGAACGATAGTATAAATTTAGGTTTTGTAGATTAAAATATAACTAAAGGACTAGATTCATTCTGATGTCAAAATTAACTCAAAAGTATTTTCTTAAAATGTTGCTTACTAATAAGATGATCTCTTTTAATATTTTCGTATTCCAGCCCAGATAACTAGAGTTGTAACGTTCTAATTCCATTGGTGTAGTACCTACTACCTATAATTGATTTTTTTTATATCTAGGCTCTAAAAATA
Source organism: Polydrusus cervinus (assembly GCA_935413205.1). Taxonomy (NCBI): domain Eukaryota; kingdom Metazoa; phylum Arthropoda; class Insecta; order Coleoptera; family Curculionidae; genus Polydrusus; species Polydrusus cervinus. Next base: position 57,045,081 of record OW284511.1, read on the forward strand.
GGTACATTAAAATAACGTCAATTCTAAATCGAATCTAAACGAATTTCAATTTCGTGTACTTATATAATAAATAGAATTTAAAAATACAATAACCTGCCCCAGAAAATGTTATTAAGTACCTACTTAGTTATTGAAATGTCATATTTTATTAAAAATCTTTACACGTTGTATGTGAGTTGGTAGGTTGGTAGTGTGCAATAAATGGGATCATTTTTTATAAGTTAAGTAACCCAAAGTTAAATACCTTCAAAAATCGGTTCATGTTCGATAGTCATATTAGGGGCAAATAATACATACCTACCTACTTAAGTACTCTACTGGGTAGGTTAATAAACATGAAAATGGTTTAAGAGTAAAATATCCTTATGTCGAAAATAGAGAAAACCGTTATATAAAGAAAAGTTTCTTAGAATTGAAAAAATATGTCCAAACAACCACACAACCTTCTATTAAAAAAATAGGCCCGAAACTAAAATTTTAAAATTCTTATGATTTTATTGGTTTCTGCTGATGTCGTCAAAAAAATGTAATATACCTAAGTATAATATAAATTTATATTAGCACATACTTTAAAAAAAGGTGTTTCAAAAGGACAGTGACCCTATCTGGATTAAAAAACTATTATTAGGTAGGTACCTACTATGACTATCATTACATGTATAATAATATATTTTCAAATTAAACATCATCAAATCACTTCTGGACAGCAATCATTAAGCTGCATCCTTGACTAAATCAAATTTATAAAATTTACCGAGATTTATATTTTTTAAGTACCTAAATACCAAAAATATTCATGTTTATTGGAAATGTCATATAATCAAGGTTCGAAATTTGCAAAAATTCCTAAAATTAAGATAAAAAGGCGTTTAATATTAACATAGTAAAAAACTAATGCCCATAGAAGTCGATTCCATGTGGAATTTAGGTACTAAAAACTATTTCGGGTAGCCATGGAAAAATAAATAATGGCAAAATTAATATTTTTACAGTTTTACTTTAAATTTCTCTATAACTATTAACAGCTGAATTTAGCGCGAATGAAAGCGTTTATGATAATCTCCACAGATTAAAACAAATTTTGATTTTTTTCGTTAACATTATTTGACGAGGCATTTCGTAAGCAAATAATTTTATTAAAAGGAGAACTCTAAAGCCAAACTGTCAAACTATACATTTTGCTCTATTTTTTTTACATTGCTATCCGGGATAGTTCTAGTACCCAGATTTTGATTACTTTTTATTTGTAATTATTTCAAACAAGATTGATTTCTATGATCATTCATATTTTAATCTGTGTGCATTAATTTTAAAAGAGGGCTTGTCTTATTTTTGAAGTATTTACGAAATTCTGCATTTTTTGTAGTGGGTAAATGTTACAACTTTGCTTCAATTTGATAAAAGCTATCCAGAAGTAAGTAGCTAGTTGGATTGTGGTTAATTTATTTTGAATAGGTATTATAGGTACCTACTTACATATAAAAAAAATCTTATCAGTTGTTAATTCCCAAAAATGTGTTTTTTTAATAAAAGGTTATAACTTTGTACTTGGATATATTTTTTAATTCTAACCGATGTTTCTTACGAAGGCGTAGAGGGGCCATGTAGTTTTCTTTCTTAAATTCCGACTTTAAACTTGGAATATATAGGATTCCGAGTTTAAACTCGGAATTTTACTAAATTCCGACTTTAAACTCGGAATATTATTAATTCCGACCTTAAACTCGGAATATTACTAAATTCCGACTTTAAGCTCGGAATATTATTAGTTTTCTTTTTAAATTTCGAGTTTAAAGTCGTTCAGTGGGCGTAAGTAGGACATTTTTTTCTGGAGAAAGGGATAGTCGGGACTATATGTATTCCATGATATTGTATCTAGTGAAGAAGGCCACGCCCAAAGTTCGTTTAAAATTCACCTAACTACTATCAAATTTCGAAAATTAAATTATTACCTTCCCCCTCTGCATGGTTGGATTAAATTTGTTTTTGTAAATGTTTTTTTTTGATATTTCTATTCTTTATTATTTTTTTTTATATTTGTGAAAAATATGAATATTGGTGGTCAATCCAAAATGTAAACATCGGACGTACCTACTATTATGACTCTAACCAGCGTTTTTCGGGCTCGGTTTTTTATTATTAAAAATAAAGTAAATATCGCCCACCACGCCAAAATTGATGATTTTTTCATGAATCATGTATTTTAGGAGCGTGGATTTAAGAGCAGTTTTTGTTGCAAATGCTTAGGTTTTGAAATACTCCTTCTTAAATGCCGTTTTGTATATTCATAATAAAGCATTCTTGTTTCTTCCCGCACTATTTTTTTAAATATAAATTATCACACTTCTTCCATAAAAAAGGTTTCAATTAAAATTTATAATTTTTTTTTTAAATAAATACCTACCTAATTGTTTTTTGTTTTTGTTGTAAAAATATTTGATTGCAGTGTGTTATATTTTAGTTGATTTAAAATAGCTCTAAAAAAGGGAAAACGGAACACACAAGAACATAATAGAAAATTTTTCTCTTTAAAAATAATACCTAATAGTTCTTTGTTTTTGTTGTAAAAATATTTTATTGCATTGGGTTATATTTTTGTTGATTTAAAATAGCTCTAAAAAAAGGAAAAACGGAACAGAGATAATATAATAGAAATATACTATAAAATATTATTCTTTCCTACTCGTTTTCCTATAAAATTGCATCATAAATCAATAATTAAAACGATATGCGTCCAAAACCTTAATCTCTATATAAAACAGGACTTTTAGAAGGAATAGTTTAAAAACTAAACGTTTCCTTACAGGACCTTTTTAATCTAAGCCAAGAATACATTATTTAAAAATTTAAATTAAGAGTTTAAGCGTGAGACGTAAAAATAGGTTGCAATTAGGCTTTTAGACTCAAGCTCCTAGGTTGGGGGGGAGGGACTGCAGCCCGATTTTTTTTTGAGGAAATAGTAAATAGGTACTATACAAAAAATCATTCTTAAATTACCAATGTCATTTAGTAGATAAGTAAGTAATAAATTTTAATACACCCCTTTTTAGGTTAATCATTTTTAGGTCAAATGTTGCCTGTAAATGGTACCCATTATTTATATTCCATGAAAACTACTTTGTAATTAAATGTTTTCACCTCCCAAAAAGTATTTTTCCCAACTGAACTATCATACCTACCTGTTATAAGTATTAACAATGATTTGAAACTATTCTGCGACAAAATTTTAAATAAGTAGGTATAAGAAAATGGACAAAGCATAGGTACAAAATTAATTCCCATTAAGACCCCAAACACGAAATCTTATATACCTAATATTCTTGTGAAGAAAGAAATGATTAGGCAGCTAGCTTGACAATAATGGACAAATGCTTTAAATGAGCAGGTAGTAGCTGTAGTAATACCTCCTAAGTTAGAAAGCCTTCATTACGGAATTCCTTAAATTTGCTTAAAATACTTATAGAATCCCTCCATAATATAATAATAACTCGAAATGGCGGTTTCTTCATACTTAATACTCAATTAATTGAGTTTAATAAAGGATTGATTCGACGTGTGTTTAAACGTTATTAAAATTAATCTACAATAACAGAATATTATTTTTGAACCAATAAATTATACAAATCTTAAGGGTGATTAAGTGAGGTTTTAAAATTTCCATAAAATGACAAATAGGTACCTACTTAGATAGTGTTTTTTGTTGCTGACAGATGACTTACTGATCACCAAGTCTATACCTACTATTAGAGGGTAACTTATAGGTAATACCCTCGATATTACAATAGTTCTAGTAAAAATATCACAAACTTAAGGTTATTCACGTACGCAAGAAGAAAATTAATATTATCAAAAATTACTGGAAAAACAACCTGATAACTCCGAGGGCCAAAAATCAGTCCGGTCTCCGGTCGATTCTCGTTGTCAGATTTAGGTATGATCAAATTTCTATTCTTTATATACCTATACCTACTTAGCAAATGGACCAGTTTAAAAATAGTCATAATAACCTATTTAAATGTAATAACCTTTATCTATAGTATTAAGCGTCTTTATAATTAAATAGCCCAGGAACCTACTTTACGTAACAAAATTGGTTAGAAGAAAAGGAGTAACATAAAAAACATCAATAAAACAATGCTTTATATGGAATAGTTTGTTAAAACATTGCTGTACTAAAGAAGTAAATGTACATTGCACAATCAATTTTGGAGACCACTGGTGAACTCGTTATGGACATAGGTATTTAAAAAATGTAAGTATTTCTGATGAGAATGAGTAATTATTTAAAAATGATAGCAACATAAAAGCAATTTTAATTCAAATAATGTAAACACAGTGGATTTAGCAACATGTTATAAAGACGATATTGAAATTAAAATAGATAGTAGGTATTAGGTATACTTTGTTAAAAGTTTTAAATAGTTTGTACTCTTTAATTAAAAGTCATTATTGCTAAAACCCATTATTTAGATTGCCAACTATAAATAACTTATACTTACTAGTGGCTACTTAGTGCAGTAACATTTTTTAGGTTCTTAGGACCTACATTTATAAATTTTTGGCAATAATTCTGAAAGATGGTGATGATCAGAAAGCCCTTTAAAATATCAGTACTTAAAATTCCTATACTTATAGTAGGTACTAGATACGTATTTATATAATTAGCAATCTAAATCGCAAAACTTACGTGAAAAAAAACTGCTTATTTCCTCCAATACCTCTGGAATACTGCGGTGGTTTAAGGAACCGATTTGTAAAATATTAAACGAAACTATAATACTTAATATATACAAGTCTTTGAGTATCAAAAAATTTACATCACACTTTTAAATAGGCGGCACGTCAAGTTCCGGTGCCGTAAAAAGCGGCTCTCACATATGTGCTAAGGGTGCCAAAGGTCCTGGTCCCATTTGGTCTGGTGAAGAACTGTATTGATGGTGTTGTATGTGCTGTGATCCGTCAGTAGGCAAGTACATGCTTATCATTTGTCGGAGGTCTCCTTGCTGCTGCTGTCCTGTCGCGTATTCTCGTTTTATGCCACCAGGAGTTGGTGTGTGCATCCCCGAACTTGGTGATACAGGCTCCGATTTTATACTTGACCCTGAAGGGCTATGTGATGAACTTGCTTGTTGCATACTATACGGTGAGCCTTGAGGAATCGTTGTTGTTCCATAAGAACCATAACTTCCGTTCATGTATGCTTGATGTTGCATTTGCCCCATATCATATCGAGCATAGTTTGCCCCACCGTATTGTTGCTGGTAAGTACTAGGGTCATGCATCATATACCCATTGGGCATATAGCCATTAGGCATCTGATACATATCTCTTGCTGTTACTTGTTGAACAGAAGCAGTGCCTCTTGTCACATCATTAGCAGAAGGTAATAAACTAGAGGCTCCTAAGGGATATTTGTCTTTTTTGATCAATGTCTTTGTTTTCCGCCTAGGACGGTATTTATAATCCGGATGTTCCTTCATATGCACTGCGCGAAGTCTTTTAGCTTCATCAATAAAAGGTCGTTTTTCTGTTTCGCTTAATAGTTTCCATTCAGCGCCGAGCCGTTTTGAAATTTCTGAGTTGTGCATTTTGGGATTTTCCTGTGCCATTTTTCTTCTTTGTCCACGTGACCACACCATAAAAGCATTCATTGGCCTTTTTACTCTTTCCATATTTTGAGCTTTGGTAGAGTTATTATTGTTATTTGTTTGATTGTGTGGTGTCGAGGGCTGCTGGTGATGATTTTGTTGTTGATGTATTTGAGGTCCCTGGGGTTGATGATGAATTTGATGTGGATGCTGTGATAAATGATGCATTGAAGGTTGACCCAACGCGCTAAGGGAGCCATAACTTTGTAGACCGTGATGAGGCGGCATGGTGGCATGCAAGCTTCCACCTTTGAGATCCGTCTCCATAGTCAACATTTCCTCCGACGGCGCGAACAGCTTGGTAGTTTCACAAAAACACTTAACGCACTATATTTCACTCGCACCTTCCCGCTGTCCGGTGTAAAACTGTGTTGTATTACAGAAGAAATCGGCCCAGTCCATTCTTCGAGGGGCCCCCACTCCTGTGATTGATTGACAGCAACGCCTGCCATGTTTCCAATTCACCAATAGAAAACAAGCTTATACATAAACGCCGCCTTTCATATTCCCCTCTAGCATTGTTTTGCGCAGTGGCTGTATGCGCGCGACGCGCAGTTTACTAATTATTTGGCCGATTACTAATTATACCTAGCGGGTATTTTTACGGCACGTCGTCGTACGGAGCAATAATAATTAATTAATATAAGCGCATCATTTCGTGCTTAAAAATCTCTAATTAATGAGCTGCTTGCTCTTGGTGCTGTAAATGTTCGAAGAATTGAAAGAAAAATTAGCTAAGCAGCTTAAACTGGTAGGTAAAGATAAATTATTGGTCGATTTAGGATATCCAAAAGTTGCGAGTCTTAGAGTATTGATTATTTTCTTCGAGGATGTTTTTTGAGCATAGGTCTTATTCTATCGCAGTTGACTTAATTACTAATAACTGCAATATATTTTTTGTTATAGGTATTATTGTAAAACTATTAATTTAAAAATATCGTGGACTGGCGTGGAGATGCCTATTTTGTCTATGACAAGCTATTATTTTTTGTGATATTTTTATTTATGTTAATTTGTAGGTAGGTATGTACCTAATATTGCCTAAAATTTACGCGTTATATAACTACTAGGTAGGTATACTTATTAAAAAATATCAAAGGCGTAATTCGAAGGGGACACTTAGGAGGTATTCCTGGCCTCACTTTGTGATGTTGAGGAAATGTAACTTAATAATATCAAACTGAAATAAGAAAAGTACCTAATGTCGTCTTCAGTTCTATAACAGTTACTTAGGTAAATGTAAAATGTAACAAAAGTAATGTTTGGTGTTTATTTTTTGAACTAACCTATACCTAGGTACTTTTTATCATCGATTTTGTCCATTTTGGTTTAAATTTAAAAAAATGTACCTAATGGTAGTTATTAATGTCATCTAAAAAGTTTTCGTTTTGAAAATTGTCGTCTTTTTGGCCAAGGCCTACTTACCGAGTTACTAAGAAATATGCGAATGTGCTGACGACAAAAATAAGGTAAACGACCCAATTATCGGCACCTTAAGCCTTAAGGAACAAGTCATACACTCTTAAAAATGACTTGGTATTTGGTACTAATTTTTATTTGTACTACACGGAAAGGAATTTTAGATATATTTCAGTAAGTAAGGTACAAAATCAATCAAATCTAGGATTGATATAGCTCCAATCCAAAATTAGATTATTAACAGTAAATTATTTGATAGACTTCAAAGAATAAGATACCTATATTCTATCTTTTTGTGCTAAATAAAAGAAAATTATTTTGCCGAAATCTATCTAAAATTGTTATTAGATTCAGCAAAATATGATTGTACTGGATCAATAATAGTACTCAAAATTCGATAGGCGTTGGATACATTTGATAGAATATACTTGATATTTTCTTGATTCTAGCGTTTTGTTTTATAATAATAATCAATTTTTCGATGAACATTATCTATAAGAGTATACCGTTTAGTAAATATTTGCTGCAATATATTTAATATCTTCTTGAATGTAGCATCTTATTTTATTGTATTAAACCGATTTTAGATAAGTTTTATCAATTAAACTAATGATTGTTAGAGGATTTTAGATGAAATTAACTATATTTTTGATAATATTCAGTAAATTATTTGCTTAAATCCAGTGCACGCTGGATTAATTTTGTCTAATATTTTAATAAGGGCGGCTAATTTGTGATCAAATTTAGACTTTTTTAAATGAAACCTAGTAAATAATATGACTGAATCAAGCACTGTTTTTACAAAAATAACATTAATAATCGGCTTAAACTTAGTAAATTTTAAGTAAATTCTACTTTTGTAAATTTACCCAAGCAGCAATTTTACGTCGTGCCGACCTTGTCCTATGCGACCCGACATCGGCATACTACGTCAGTACGACCTTGTTTGCACCAATATGGTCAATCATTTTTGGGTCGTTTCGACGTCGGAAACCAACTTAAAGTTGTTGTTAAAGACAAGTGGCGACTATATTTTGAAGTACAAAAAATTAGACCATGTATAGTGCAAAATTTTAGATATATGATAGTTAGAGTCGGCATATAAGGTAATTCCGGGAGAGATGCCCTACTTAAGGTAAAAATTGAAACATAGACTTAAACTATCCTTTTTTTATTCTAAAAAAATATGTATCATATTGAACATAAAGTAAACTAACATAAACTCTGGCACTAAACATAAATGATGTTCATAAATCAGTAAAAAAAAATAAAACTTGAAACTCTGCATATGGCCATCTCACCCGGAACGTCCGGGTGAGTTGCCTCGCCAAAACGGGAGAGACGCCCTAGGTTTAAAAAGCGTAACTTAAATTGGTTTTCACCCCTCTCAGAAGATATTATAGTATGGACATCTCTAGCCCCTTTGGTTGCAATCACAGGTCCAGCTTCATTATTTAACTGAAATCCCGTTTCGTCCATGTTGAAAATGTTTTCGGGGTGGTCAAAAAAGTTGAATTCACTATAAATGTCAGAAAGCAAATTGAAGAATGCATTAGCTTCCCCTCGGTTCATTCCCTCACATCGGGCAAGTGATACCCCTTGAGACTGCCTGATGCTCAACTCCTTATTTCTTTTCAAGAAAGAAGACACCCAGTCGTAACCTGCCATGCGCGTTTCACGATTGAAGCGGTGCTGAATTCCTAACATCAGCGAACCGAAACGCCAACGATCGTAGTGTTTCCCTATCAATCGCAAATCCGGCCTTTTCCATTTTTTGGATGTGCTTAACGAGCCTCTTTTTGTTGTCTACTCCCAATATCCCCTGTGGACCCAATGGCAACTCTGCAATGACTCCCGTACGCTTTCTTCGCCGCAAAGTTCGGGATGGGATCCCATTAATGCGTGCAGCTTCATTCACTCCGATTTCTCCTTCATTCAATCTTCGAAGTGCAATTTCCTAATTTTCCTGCGTCCATTGCCGTCTTGGAGAAGCAGTAATTTTCCGTTTGTACCTTGTAGGCATTGTACTACGGCAAAAAAAACATTATGCAATATTTTGTTACATTAAATGTTTTCTTTCGTTGTGGGGCATCTATACTTTTGTACGGGTTAGACGCCCCAAGGCATCTATCCTTTTTGTCCGGTATAGATGCCCCACCTGTTAGCTTGGAACAGCGGAACCGAAATCAGTATCTCTACACATAACCTCAATTTAGAACTATTTTGACTAGTATTATAATGTATTTACGTTACATATTTATACCAAGATAAAATAACGGCACAATCACATCCGTTTATATTATATAGTCGCTTAAAAATAAGATATCTTACCTTTTATCTTGTTTGCAAGAAAAAATACGGTTATCGCGGTTGAATTATGGCACTCACTCGATGCTACGGCTTGTAACCAATAACTAAATCCCGGCAATCGCGCTACCTATCCACATGTGAATAACTTAGATGTACTGGGGCGTCTATACCGGTGGGGCAACTCCCCCGGAATTACCTTATTTACTAATTGGTTATATTATCACAACTTCGCTAACCTATAAAATATAACAAGACAATAGTAACTTGTAAAATAATCATGTCACATTGCTATATTTAAATTAGATGGTAGAAAGGTTTAGCTAATAATAATTTTAAATAATTTCGTTCGTGTTACTGACATAGTAAAAACGTAAACCGTAAACGCAAGCTACTTTACTGATAATTATGGTTAAGATTTATAGGAAATAAAATGCGCGCCATGCAAATTCGCAGTTTTTGTAAAAAAATATTTTTGCAAAAAAAAGTAATTTTTTTTGAAAAAAGTTTTTTTGCTCTAAACTTTAAAGTTATAATTCTGTTGCTTTATTACGAAGTTTCAAGGCGTTTTAAAACGTATCATAGAAGTATTGATCATATAAAACAGAAATAATTAAAGTTGAACAACAATGGCCGCCAAAGATGCATTATTGCAAATGGCGAAAATGGCGTAGTCTTACAAACTACCAAATTTTAACTAATAATAACTTCGAGTGTTTATTTTTAACCCAATGGCTCACCAAACACAACCTTTGGTCGGGAAATTTACTAATTACGACCTATTCACGACCCGAAACAACAGGAATCTGTATTACCTGGCGAGATCAACTGATTACTTATCTAATTTATCTTTGTTGGGCAGTAGCTACTTTTCCGATAACGTATTAAAAATTATCCGAACTAACGCTAGCTATAACAATCAATATTTAAGGTTTTCTTAATTCTTTTATCGATTAAATTAAAACATTCTCTATGTGGATCGCTTAACATTAGCGGTAAAATAACAGCAACTAAAATTCCCTGGGATATGTTAGCATCCCTACGGACGTAACAGTAATCACGCCCGATAATAGATCCATAACCTAACAAAATATTAACGTTTGTCTTCGTTTCGTTCTTGTATTAACGCGCGTACCGGGTTATTACTGTTATTACTTCGGGTTTTTATAATTGCCTACGGAATCGATTGTTACCATCTTCGGGGTAGACAATAATGTTCGACTATCTTTTGGTAAATTAATAATTTTAGCTTCGGCTAATAATTTTAGAAGGTCATTTATGGCACTATGTGTAATTTGATTTTTTAGTGCCCACTTCCTTAAAGGTTCACGTAACTTAAGTCTAGTATGTGCCTGATAGTCTTCGGAGAACTCTATTTCTAAATTATTCCATTGTAAATCACATGATTCAGCACCACTAGAATTAAATTGATCTGGGTTTTCTTGAACAGTAATGGGGATTTCAGTCTGATTAAAGTTACCTATACAACTGGGCATAAAGTTGAGTCCCCATTTGTGCTGGGGCCACTTTCTTGAAGCCATTGCAGCTCAATTCTTTTTCTCCTATAATACGTGGCAGAATATTTAAAACGCCGTTTCATTTTATTTCTTTTTTGGTGAAAAAACAAAATCAGAATAATACAATGAAATTACATTTAAAAAGTACGGTTAGATTGCCAACATTGCCAACTTTTCATTTCATGACACAAACCTTTAAAACGAGAAGTTACTAGTTTAGTTGTATACCGACGTTGTTGCAACATTGTATAGAACCCCTAAATGGAAGAGATTTATATAAGTCCCTGACTGACGTAATTACGTCGTTGGCTCCCTGACCCAAACATGGCTATTCTTTAAATGACAAAATCCGACGCTGATCTGATGTTGGATGTTGTTCCTCGATACAACGTTATCAAATATGACAAAATCCGACGCTGATCTGACGTTGGATATTGTACCTCGGTACAACGTTATCAAATATGACCAAATCGGACGATGATCTAACGTTGGATGTTGTACCTCGGTACAACGTTATCAAATATGGTCAAAACAAAGGACAACTCAACGTCGTCTAGTAACGGTGTGCTATTTGTACTTAATGCGACGTCGCAAGTATTACAAAATTTGTCGGACGTTCTGAAAATGCTGCTTGGGTAACATTTGTGGCGCATTCGCCATTTATTTTTTTTGTGTTTTTATCTTTTTACAAGCTTACCTTTTTATCGTAAACACAGTTCGGAGTAGTATTATTTTATAAAGGAGTAATAGTGGAAATATATAAAACACTAAATTAAAATATATTGTTTATTCTCTTTCTACTATATTATACCTATTTATATACATCCTTAAACACCAAATTTTATATACAAAATTAGCTCTTAGAAAATTCAAAACAATAAGTTATTATGTATACCCACATACAGGGTGATTTACAAAAAACATCTGTTAGAAGTCTGTAAAAACTATTAAGTAGGTATAGGTATCTAGATCATTTCTAAAAACTCTGCTTGATTTTATTTTTTAGTGTGCCCTTCTTATACTGTATATTAGTCATTATACCAGTATCTGTCAAATTTGTTATTGCATAAAAATAATATTAAACCATCGTTGGATCTCTTAATGTATATGAGATTCTAATGATGTTTGTTAAATTTGCAACACCATGTATATTACGGTATAACTGGAAAAATATTTTGGTTATAAAAAATATTAAGATGTATTCTAGTGTATACTAGTTCTTTTCAAACGTTCTAATGGACGCTCATCGTGAATTACCCTGTATGTAGAATATAACTGTGCACTTTTATATGCGAACAGTTTTTGCAAACACGCCAATCGATTCTTTATACGTAAATTTTTCGAAAAAGACTTAACTGGCTAAAAGAAAAGTTCAATTCTCTGAAAATAAAAATGTATTGACAAAATTGCATTTGTAGTGTCGGATATATTTACGTTTACCGTGTGTGCAAAATCTGTCTACTAATAATGTTCCTTTATATTAATATTGATAAAGTACAAAGTACATTATAACTATATCTACTATTAATTAACCGAGCATACAAACTTTTTTTAATCATTAACAATAATAATAATAATAATAATAATAATAATAATAATAATAATAATAATAATAATAATAATAATAATAATAATAATAATAATAATAATAATAATAATAATAATAATAATAATAATAATAATAGCAACTATATTTAGTTATATTGATTGATTAACTGATGAACAACATAATATTTATAATATATAAATATACTTTATTATATAAAATAATTAGTAAAACACTTGAGGAGCGGAGAATAAAAATATACAAACTTAAACTCAAACCAAAACCAAGGCGTTAGCGCTGCCTGGCGGAACTCCTGTAATTGTGACGAATGTCTTTACACATGATTTCCTCCTAACGTTTTTACCAACTTATTTCTATAAGGTTGTTAGAGCTGCTGGTATGCTCAAGAGTGTCTAACAACGACACAGATGTCGCTCCGTGCAACTTGTTGCTGGTGTGCCCCACCAAATACTGTATAAGCAGTTTTGAGTTGCTCCTTTCTTCCGTCGAATCCTAGCTCTACTGATGAGCCATGATATGGCAAAACGCGTTTAGGGATGGATATGACGAAATGAGGGTAAATTCTGCGTCTGTACAAACTTAAGTAACAAACTGCAATTCACATCACAAATTTTAAATATTATCGACAGCGGCTGCGCAGCTCTTTCCGTCACGATTTGTTACGAGCAACTGGAATACAGACAGAGCCACCTGTGCCGAGACTGAGTGGCCGATAAAATTTAGTTGGTTTTGGATACATTCAATTTTTATTTGATAGATTCTATAAAGCTAGAGTAGATTATATCTTTATTTGATAGATATAAGCCAATACAAGATTAAGGTGTTGTTAGAGTATGATAGGATTTGATATTCATTTGATTGATTTTATCAAATGGTGGAGAGAGTTTTTCTAAACGTTAGTAAATTATTTGATTAATTTTATCGAAATAACTTGTTTTCATCTTAAATTTTATAGATTTAATCACATTTCTATAAGCTCTAGAAATAAGAATTGATAAATATCAGTAGATAATAGATAGCCATGTAGGAATAATAGAAGAAAATATAGCCCTACTCCAAATAGATCCACTTATGACCTCATTTGATGGGCGATCTCCAATTTAATTTCAATATACCTATACCTATAAGTAATCAATTAAGAAATGTTTGTTGGTAAAATAATCCCACTGGGATTAGTAATGATTTTAAAAAAATGTTATAATGATTCGTAATACTAAACGATGTTTCTTCGGGTTGTGCGCGGCAGAGTTGAATCTATCTAATTTTAATTATTTACTTATTAAAAAAATATTTAATAAACATGTATATTGGAAACAGTTAATCATTTGCTAAAATATATCATATGGTATGGATTAGTTTAAGATATCATTTTATAGAATCAATAAAATATGTGATATTTGCAATTCAAAATTAGATATAATATAGCATTTATAGGCAGTAAACTGAACGTATCTATGTCTATCCTAATTTACTGATATTAATCAAGTTTCTTTGGATACAATCTATCATGCTAAGCTTGATTTTAATAAGTTTTTGATCATACAGATCTAATAAGAGTAAAATTAATCAAATTATGGATGATTTAAGCTTTTCTTAAATTGATCAAAGGATTTGATTGATTTTAGCAAACGATTTCTCTCTGTGTAGTGTTTACGTTACCAAAAATAACTATTTTTAGTTACGAAAACAAAAAAGAATTTTTTCTTGGTTATATTTACCAAAAAATGATGCCATCAGAACAAAGAAAATATCTTGTTTTCATATTAGTTGGCAGAAATAAAATATTTGGTTTAGCTGAATTTTACTCTGTATACCTATATCCCTTTTAAATGTTACATCAAGGTTCCTACAAACTTGTATTTATCAATTAAGCTTGTTGTAATAACACATTATAAATTTGTAGTCCGTATCATTTTGTTAATTTTGATTAAGATACATTCTTAGTTACCAGAACTAACTTTTCTTTTCAAGTAATAATATTCTTTATATTTATAACTTACGGTATCGCTGTACGCACTTTACAACGGAGCCTTGAAGCCCTTGACCATTGGGTGACATCATTCTAGCCAGGACTGTCAGGAGGTTATGCTTATGTTAGGATGCCTTTTGCGGTTCCGTGTCCATTTTTTCGTGTTTTTAAGGCAATAATTGGCCATTTTCATGGCCATGTGGACAATGGAAGTGACAATATTTTTTGGTGTAATTTATTTGTGTTTATTGTCTTTCTTGTGTACGTTCTTATTGGCAGAAGGAAGTTAAATCATAAGTAAGTAAAAATTTTATATTTTATCATTGAAGTTGTAGGAGAAAGTTTAAATGAGATTTTTATAAAGCATGGCAAGGTGACCCAATGAAAAATAACTTTATATATTATATTAATATTAATTTTTGTTTTGTGTTTGTTCTATGTTCCATTTCTATAAAAGAACGTCATATTGATGACTTTTTAATCTGACCAAGTACAACAAATTTCATATAGCTGTATATTTTAAATAAAAAGTCCAGGGGATATTTTTTGTTTTTTAATAATCGTAGTTGCAGATAAGAAATTTAAATAAGGACAATTCAGTTCAATAAGCAATTGAACAACCCGAAAGGTTGAGTAAAATAAATTAAAAATCTAGTGTTTCTGTTTTGTATTGCATAAATATGTATTATAAAAAACATGAGAGAACAAGGACATTGAAAATAATTTTTTTTAAAGAAACCATAATATCCCTGATAATTTATTCCAATTAGTTTACGCATGCCTAATAGAGTAGTAATACCACGACATTTTTTTTATTTAAATGGGGACCTAGGAAGGAGTATTTTTCATTACTAAGTATAAATTACATATGACCTTTTTTTAGAAATGAAAGAGACTTTTTTTAAAGTTATTTCTATCAAATCAACTTGCTAATTTTGCCATGCGTTATAAGCAGTTCATTCAAACTTTCTAATGTTCAACTGCAATGACAAAAATATAAAATTTTTACTTATTTATGATTCAACTTCTTTCTTACAGTTAGAAAGTACAGAAAAAAGGAGAAACACAATGTTGTGACAACATACGTAATTGTTACTCTATGAAAATTTCAAGTTTTATAGATTTCATCATT
The DNA here is from genome assembly GCA_935413205.1 of Polydrusus cervinus. Taxonomy (NCBI): domain Eukaryota; kingdom Metazoa; phylum Arthropoda; class Insecta; order Coleoptera; family Curculionidae; genus Polydrusus; species Polydrusus cervinus. The sequence goes on from OW284511.1 coordinate 57,060,640, forward strand.
AACAAAAACATTTTTTGCTTAAAAAAAAATTTCAATTTTCCATATTTACACATTAGTTGTGACAATTAATTTTAGAAGAGGGAGTACCATATAAATTTAGTTATCCGTATATAAAATTTCGTTGTGACAACTAAAATTTGTATAGGTTGGGTTGGATAATGTTATTAATTAGTTCAACAGTTCAATAACGACAATTTTTATTGGTTGTACCAACTAATTATTGGGTTGAGTCCGATTTCACGAAAATAAATAGTTGTCAGAACCAAATTTTAGTAATCCATACCATGTTATTTCTAAGAGTGTAGTTTGAAATTCAGTAAAATCCAATTTTTAAATCGGTAAAATTTGTAGCAAGCCTTAAGTGTTCGTTATGTAAGCGACTAATAATATCTATTAGAGAAGGCTTAACAGTAAAAAAAGAAAAAAATAACATGATGTATGTATATGTATATCAAGGTCCCGTTTAACGAGAACTTTGTCCCCTTTAGGACATAGAAAAAATGCCGTCTCGTCGCAATTATAAAACATTGAAGCTTTTTGACCAAAAGCTGCACACTGTCCAGGTTGCATTTTTGTTGCAGGAAACCCCCAATTTGAGATGTGGAGCAGCCACTTAACCAATATTGCTTCTTCTTTGTTTGTTGTCTTGAATTGTTGTTGTAGATCTGCCTTAAACCTTGTCCTGTATAGCGTTGATCTTGGAATGTTAAATCTTTTACTGGCGGTTTTAAATGGCATTCCATTCTGAATTGCTTCATTCTGCTTCGAGGTGGAATACTGATTTCTTTGCCTTTTATCCATCTTTCCAGTGAAAAAAGGTACGTTCTAATTAGCGGCACCTATAGATGCTCCTATAAGCGGCATACACTGAGAAAAATGAATTATAACCATTAGGTATAAGAATTCTTATGGCCATTATAAGAATATTTAATATATACTATTTGGGACAGCAATACGAGCTAATACCAGTTATACACCAGATATTGCTAGGACCAGTGCATAAGGATAACAAAAATATGTTATACTCCCAGCAAACACAAGAATGGTGGCTTTTAAATGGGCCATTTTCGTTATTGCTGGCTTTTTGATGGCACTGGCGAGCCAGTGATGGTCTGTTATAATTTATGTGATGTTTTACCACGAATTAAGTTTTAAAAAGTACGGTTTAACCACCAACACTGGGCCATTTATGCACAGCCTATACACTAAATTACACTGTTTTGTAGCCAGTGATGGCCCATCATAATATAATATGCTGTTTAACCATAACTTCATAACTTAAAAAATGCCATTTCATGACCAACAATGGGCCATTGTTGCACAACCTGCTAAAATGATTCAGTTTTTACATTACTGTCCCATTTGTGTTTAAGGCACGCCATTTTGTTTCGGAATCGGAATCAATTGATAGCGTCGTCGTGTCGTTAGTCGCTGTGATTATATTGTTTTTTATTATTTTTTAAATCTCCAAATGCTTCTTTTGAATGATAGTGGGACCTATTTTTACTGTGTTAAACTGTGTTTATGTTCCTTTCGTTGTCGTTGCCTGTTGGTTGCCTTGTTACGAGTCACGTTCAGATTGACACAACATAACCTTAATCTTGTTAGAACGTCATAACGCTACATAGATAAAGGTAATATATTATTGAGATGTTATTTCAGTAACTTTGTAACGTTTTGACTATTGTGTTAGCGATACCTATGTTGGTAAATTATCCTCTCTCGCTGACCGTACCAACGCTTGAAAAATCAATATCTGGTAATAGTAAATTTTCCCAACCAACAACATCCTGCTAATTGATTTTTCAGGCGCATACTAAATCTTAGCACAGGATGACGCCTGAAACAGGAATTTTGATTCGCGGAATATGAAACAGGTTTTTATAAAATTGTTTTGATTGTGCCCGCGGTGCAAATTCGGTTGGTCCACTATATTTTTATCATTCGCGCCACATTCTGTAAGTACTTACTTTAAAATCATTTTCCGCATTATTTAGGTGGTTTCAGAACAGTGTACCTATATGTCGTAGGCTAATTACAAATTCAGTCGTTTTATAAAACGCCTAGTCGTTTTATAAATGACTAGGCATATTGTATTACGAAGAATAAATACTGAATTTTTACAAATCGACTGAACTTTTTAGGCGTTTGATAAAACGCCGAATTGCACTCAGGATTATTGTAAAATGACGGTGTGGGCGATTATTTTTACAATGCGCCTGGAATAAAACTAGACATATTTAGGCGTTTTATAATAAACTGCTATCGAGTCAGGCGAATTGTTAGTTTAACTTCTTTATGCTGTGGTTTGACAGTTTGTAAACAATCGACGAGTTAATAGTATTAAGAATTCCATTGTTTTTACTTCAGAAACTTTCGTTTCAAGATGTTAGAAGACTCAGAAAGTAGTGATGCGTTTGTTGATAAAGAGTTATATTATAAAGAGCTTGAAACATTTTACACCAGTAAGTAATAAGAAAAACATAACCTCAAAAGCCAAAAATAGTATACCTCTAGGAATTATTAACATGTGTTGTAAGAGTTACCCATTAATTTCTTTTATGATGTTATGACAAAAAAACAAAATAAAGTGTCCAACTTAACAACAAAACAAAATATATCTGATCTATCGTATGAGTTGATTGATATCCCAAATAGTCCTTTAGTAGAGATAGTATTTGAAATTTTGAAAGTTACGACATTTCGACTTAGAAAATATGCAGATTTTTTGCATTGACAATGACCTTTTTTTTGATAGTTGCGACCTGGCGAGATCAACTGATTACTTATCTAATTTATCTTTGTTGGGCAGTAGCTACTTTTCCGATAACGTATTAAAAATTATCCGAACTAACGCTAGCTATAACAATCAATATTTAAGGTTTTCTTAATTCTTTTATCGATTAAATTAAAACATTCTCTATGTGGATCGCTTAACATTAGCGGTAAAATAACAGCAACTAAAATTCCCTCGGATATGTTAGCATCCCTACGGACGTAACAGTAATCACGCCCGATAATAGATCCATAACCTAACAAAATATTAACGTTTGTCTTCGTTTCGTTCTTGTATTAACGCGCGTACCGGGTTATTACTGTTATTACTTCGGGTTTTTATAATTGCCTACGGAATCGATTGTTACCATCTTCGGGGTAGACAATAATGTTCGACTATCTTTTGGTAAATTAATAATTTTAGCTTCGGCTAATAATTTTAGAAGGTCATTTATGGCACTATGTGTAATTTGATTTTTTAGTGCCCACTTCCTTAAAGGTTCACGTAACTTAAGTCTAGTATGTGCCTGATAGTCTTCGGAGAACTCTATTTCTAAATTATTCCATTGTAAATCACATGATTCAGCACCACTAGAATTAAATTGATCTGGGTTTTCTTGAACAGTAATGGGGATTTCAGTCTGATCAAAGTTACCTATACAACTGGGCATAAAGTTGAGTCCCCATTTGTGCTGGGGCCACTTTCTTGAAGCCATTGCAGCTCAATTCTTTTTCTCCTATAATACGTGGCAGAATATTTAAAACGCCGTTTCATTTTATTTCTTTTTTGGTGAAAAAACAAAATCAGAATAATACAATGAAATTACATTTAAAAAGTACGGTTAGATTGCCAACATTGCCAACTTTTCATTTCATGACACAAACCTTTAAAACGAGAAGTTACTAGTTTAGTTGTATACCGACGTTGTTGCAACATTGTATAGAACCCCTAAATGGAAGAGATTTATATAAGTCCCTGACTGACGTAATTACGTCGTTGGCTCCCTGACCCAAACATGGCTATTCTTTAAATGACAAAATCCGACGCTGATCTGATGTTGGATGTTGTTCCTCGATACAACGTTATCAAATATGACAAAATCCGACGCTGATCTGACGTTGGATATTGTACCTCGGTACAACGTTATCAAATATGACCAAATCGGACGATGATCTAACGTTGGATGTTGTACCTCGGTACAACGTTATCAAATATGGTCAAAACAAAGGACAACTCAACGTCGTCTAGTAACGGTGTGCTATTTGTACTTAATGCGACGTCGCAAGTATTACAAAATTTGTCGGACGTTCTGAAAATGCTGCTTGGGTAACATTTGTGGCGCATTCGCCATTTATTTTTTTTGTGTTTTTATCTTTTTACAAGCTTACCTTTTTATCGTAAACACAGTTCGGAGTAGTATTATTTTATAAAGGAGTAATAGTGGAAATATATAAAACACTAAATTAAAATATATTGTTTATTCTCTTTCTACTATATTATACCTATTTATATACATCCTTAAACACCAAATTTTATATACAAAATTAGCTCTTAGAAAATTCAAAACAATAAGTTATTATGTATACCCACATACAGGGTGATTTACAAAAAACATCTGTTAGAAGTCTGTAAAAACTATTAAGTAGGTATAGGTATCTAGATCATTTCTAAAAACTCTGCTTGATTTTATTTTTTAGTGTGCCCTTCTTATACTGTATATTAGTCATTATACCAGTATCTGTCAAATTTGTTATTGCATAAAAATAATATTAAACCATCGTTGGATCTCTTAATGTATATGAGATTCTAATGATGTTTGTTAAATTTGCAACACCATGTATATTACGGTATAACTGGAAAAATGTTTTGGTTATAAAAAATATTAAGATGTATTCTAGTGTATACTAGTTCTTTTCAAACGTTCTAATGGACGCTCATCGTGAATTACCCTGTATGTAGAATATAACTGTGCACTTTTATATGCGAACAGTTTTTGCAAACACGCCAATCGATTCTTTATACGTAAATTTTTCGAAAAAGACTTAACTGGCTAAAAGAAAAGTTCAATTCTCTGAAAATAAAAATGTATTGACAAAATTGCATTTGTAGTGTCGGATATATTTACGTTTACCGTGTGTGCAAAATCTGTCTACTAATAATGTTCCTTTATATTAATATTGATAAAGTACAAAGTACATTATAACTATATCTACTATTAATTAACCGAGCATACAAACTTTTTTTAATCATTAACAATAATAATAATAATAATAATAATAATAATAATAATAATAATAATAATAATAATAATAATAATAATAATAATAATAATAATAATAATAATAATAATAATAATAATAGCAACTATATTTAGTTATATTGATTGATTAACTGATGAACAACATAATATTTATAATATATAAATATACTTTATTATATAAAATAATTAGTAAAACACTTGAGGAGCGGAGAATAAAAATATACAAACTTAAACTCAAACCAAGGCGTTAGCGCTGCCTGGCGGAACTCCTGTAATTGTGACGAATGTCTTTACACATGATTTCCTCCTAACGTTTTTACCAACTTATTTCTATAAGGTTGTTAGAGCTGCTGGTATGCTCAAGAGTGTCTAACAACGACACAGATGTCGCTCCGTGCAACATGTTGCTGGTGTGCCCCACCAAATACTGTATAAGCAGTTTTGAGTTGCTCCTTTCTTCCGTCGAATCCTAGCTCTACTGATGAGCCATGATATGGCAAAACGCGTTTAGGGATGGATATTACGAAATGAGGGTAAATTCTGCGTCTGTACAAACTTAAGTAACAAACTGCAATTCACATCACAAATTTTAAATATTATCGACAGCGGCTGCGCAGCTCTTTCCGTCACGATTTGTTACGAGCAACTGGAATACAGACAGAGCCACCTGTGCCGAGACTGAGTGGCCGATAAAATTTAGTTGGTTTTGGATACATTCAATTTTTATTTGATAGATTCTATAAAGCTAGAGTAGATTATATCTTTATTTGATAGATATAAGCCAATACAAGATTAAGGTGTTGTTAGAGTATGATAGGATTTGATATTCATTTGATTGATTTTATCAAATGGTGGAGAGAGTTTTTCTAAACGTTAGTAAATTATTTGATTAATTTTATCGAAATAACTTGTTTTCATCTTAAATTTTATAGATTTAATCACATTTCTATAAGCTCTAGAAATAAGAATTGATAAATATCAGTAGATAATAGATAGCCATGTAGGAATAATAGAAGAAAATATAGCCCTACTCCAAATAGATCCACTTATGACCTCATTTGATGGGCGATCTCCAATTTAATTTCAATATACCTATACCTATAAGTAATCAATTAAGAAATGTTTGTTGGTAAAATAATCCCACTGGGATTAGTAATGATTTTAAAAAAATGTTATAATGATTCGTAATACTAAACGATGTTTCTTCGGGTTGTGCGCGGCAGAGTTGAATCTATCTAATTTTAATTATTTACTTATTAAAAAAATATTTAATAAACATGTATATTGGAAACAGTTAATCATTTGCTAAAATATATCATATGGTATGGATTAGTTTAAGATATCATTTTATAGAATCAATAAAATATGTGATATTTGCAATTCAAAATTAGATATAATATAGCATTTAGGCAGTAAACTGAACGTATCTATGTCTATCCTAATTTACTGATATTAATCAAGTTTCTTTGGATACAATCTATCATGCTAAGCTTGATTTTAATAAGTTTTTGATCATACAGATCTAATAAGAGTAAAATTAATCAAATTATGGATGATTTAAGCTTTTCTTAAATTGATCAAAGGATTTGATTGATTTTAGCAAACGATTTCTCTCTGTGTAGTGTTTACGTTACCAAAAATAACTATTTTTAGTTACGAAAACAAAAAAGAATTTTTTCTTGGTTATATTTACCAAAAAATGATGCCATCAGAACAAAGAAAATATCTTGTTTTCATATTAGTTGGCAGAAATAAAATATTTGGTTTAGCTGAATTTTACTCTGTATACCTATATCCCTTTTAAATGTTACATCAAGGTTCCTACAAACTTGTATTTATCAATTAAGCTTGTTGTAATAACACATTATAAATTTGTAGTCCGTATCATTTTGTTAATTTTGATTAAGATACATTCTTAGTTACCAGAACTAACTTTTCTTTTCAAGTAATAATATTCTTTATATTTATAACTTACGGTATCGCTGTACGCACTTTACAACAGAGCCTTGAAGCCCTTGACCATTGGGTGACATCATTCTAGCCAGGACTGTCAGGAGGTTATGCTTATGTTAGGATGCCTTTTGCGGTTCCGTGTCCATTTTTTCGTGTTTTTAAGGCAATAATTGGCCATTTTCATGGCCATGTGGACAATGGAAGTGACAATATTTTTTGGTGTAATTTATTTGTGTTTATTGTCTTTCTTGTGTACGTTCTTATTGGCAGAAGGAAGTTAAATCATAAGTAAGTAAAAATTTTATATTTTATCATTGAAGTTGTAGGAGAAAGTTTAAATGAGATTTTTATAAAGCATGGCAAGGTGACCCAATGAAAAATAACTTTATATATTATATTAATATTAATTTTTGTTTTGTGTTTGTTCTATGTTCCATTTCTATAAAAGAACGTCATATTGATGACTTTTTAATCTGACCAAGTACAACAAATTTCATATAGCTGTATATTTTAAATAAAAAGTCCAGGGGATATTTTTTGTTTTTTAATAATCGTAGTTGCAGATAAGAAATTTAAATAAGGACAATTCAGTTCAATAAGCAATTGAACAACCCGAAAGGTTGAGTAAAATAAATTAAAAATCTAGTGTTTCTGTTTTGTATTGCATAAATATGTATTATAAAAAACATGAGAGAACAAGGACATTGAAAATAATTTTTTTTAAAGAAACCATAATATCCCTGATAATTTATTCCAATTAGTTTACGCATGCCTAATAGAGTAGTAATACCACGACATTTTTTTTATTTAAATGGGGACCTAGGAAGGAGTATTTTTCATTACTAAGTATAAATTACATATGACCTTTTTTTAGAAATGAAAGAGACTTTTTTTAAAGTTATTTCTATCAAATCAACTTGCTAATTTTGCCATGCGTTATAAGCAGTTCATTCAAACTTTCTAATGTTCAACTGCAATGACAAAAATATAAAATTTTTACTTATTTATGATTCAACTTCTTTCTTACAGTTAGAAAGTACAGAAAAAAGGAGAAACACAATGTTGTGACAACATACGTAATTGTTACTCTATGAAAATTTCAAGTTTTATAGATTTCATCATTAACAAAAACATTTTTTGCTTAAAAAAAAATTTCAATTTTCCATATTTACACATTAGTTGTGACAATTAATTTTAGAAGAGGGAGTACCATATAAATTTAGTTATCCGTATATAAAATTTCGTTGTGACAACTAAAATTTGTATAGGTTGGGTTGGATAATGTTATTAATTAGTTCAACAGTTCAATAACGACAATTTTTATTGGTTGTACCAACTAATTATTGGGTTGAGTCCGATTTCACGAAAATAAATAGTTGTCAGAACCAAATTTTAGTAATCCATACCATGTTATTTCTAAGAGTGTAGTTTGAAATTCAGTAAAATCCAATTTTTAAATCGGTAAAATTTGTAGCAAGCCTTAAGTGTTCGTTATGTAAGCGACTAATAATATCTATTAGAGAAGGCTTAACAGTAAAAAAAGAAAAAAATAACATGATGTATGTATATGTATATCAAGGTCCCGTTTAACGAGAACTTTGTCCCCTTTAGGACATAGAAAAAATGCCGTCTCGTCGCAATTATAAAACATTGAAGCTTTTTGACCAAAAGCTGCACACTGTCCAGGTTGCATTTTTGTTGCAGGAAACCCCCAATTTGAGATGTGGAGCAGCCACTTAACCAATATTGCTTCTTCTTTGTTTGTTGTCTTGAATTGTTGTTGTAGATCTGCCTTAAACCTTGTCCTGTAGCGTTGATCTTGGAATGTTAAATCTTTTACTGGCGGTTTTAAATGGCATTCCATTCTGAATTGCTTCATTCTGCTTCGAGGTGGAATACTGATTTCTTTGCTTTTTATCCATCTTTCCAGTGAAAAAAGGTACGTTCTAATTAGCGGCACCTATAGATGCTCCTATAAGCGGCATACACTGAGAAAAATGAATTATAACCATTAGGTATAAGAATTCTTATGGCCATTATAAGAATATTTAATATATACTATTTGGGACAGCAATACGAGCTAATACCAGTTATACACCAGATATTGCTAGGACCAGTGCATAAGGATAACAAAAATATGTTATACTCCCAGCAAACACAAGAATGGTGGCTTTTAAATGGGCCATTTTCGTTATTGCTGGCTTTTTGATGGCACTGGCGAGCCAGTGATGGTCTGTTATAATTTATGTGATGTTTTACCACGAATCAAGTTTTAAAAAGTACGGTTTAACCACCAACACTGGGCCATTTATGCACAGCCTATACACTAAATTACACTGTTTTGTAGCCAGTGATGGCCCATCATAATATAATATCGTCGCTGAAAAGTCAAAATCTGCTATGTGGAGGTTTATTCAATTTTGTGTTTTTTGGGTTGCCTAATAGATAATGGTACTCCGCCCGTTTCTGTAGAGTCGGTTATGCGGGAAAAATATCCATCATTAAACTATTCAAGAAATAAAATTCTGCTTTGTGCGCGCTTGTTACCAAAATCTGCTATATATGTGGTTGTCGCTTACATAACAGCTTTTGCTTTTAAGCACATGTTATCAAAATCGGCTATGTGTGGGGACTTTTCGCTTACATAACAGATTTGGTTTTCACTTTGTCATTGTCGTTGTCAAAGTTATTAAAAATATTTCTGCTATGTGGTAAATATAACATTTAAAATCTGCTATGTGGAGAATAACGGATTATTTTTTAAATTTAAAACAACAGGGGCTTTTGAGATTTAAACTTTAATTTGAAACAAACTTACAGATTAAACTCCTAACTACTTTTAAAAAACAAAATGAAGTATGTTTCAGGAGCTAGAAGATAGACAATTTTTGTGTCTCCTGAAAAATTTCATAAAATCCACTTAACAGATTTTGACTTTTCAGCGACGATATGCTGTTTAACCATAACTTCATAACTTAAAAAATGCCATTTCATGACCAACAATGGGCCATTGTTGCACAACCTGCTAAAATGATTCAGTTTTTACATTACTGTCCCATTTGTGTTTAAGGCACGCCATTTTGTTTCGGAATCGGAATCAATTGATAGCGTCGTCGTGTCGTTAGTCGCTGTGATTATATTGTTTTTTATTATTTTTTAAATCTCCAAATGCTTCTTTTGAATGATAGTGGGACCTATTTTTACTGTGTTAAACTGTGTTTATGTTCCTTTCGTTGTCGTTGCCTGTTGGTTGCCTTGTTACGAGTCACGTTCAGATTGACACAACATAACCTTAATCTTGTTAGAACGTCATAACGCTACATAGGTAAAGGTAATATATTATTGAGATGTTATTTCAGTAACTTTGTAACGTTTTGACTATTGTGTTAGCGATACCTATGTTGGTAAATTATCCTCTCTCGCTGACCGTACCAACGCTTGAAAAATCAATATCTGGTAATAGTAAATTTTCCCAACCAACAACATCCTGCTAATTGATTTTTCAGGCGCATACTAAATCTTAGCACAGGATGACGCCTGAAACAGGAATTTTGATTCGCGGAATATGAAACAGGTTTTTATAAAATTGTTTTGATTGTGCCCGCGGTGCAAATTCGGTTGGTCCACTATATTTTTATCATTCGCGCCACATTCTGTAAGTACTTACTTTAAAATCATTTTCCGCATTATTTAGGTGGTTTCAGAACAGTGTACCTATATGTCGTAGGCTAATTACAAATTCAGTCGTTTTATAAAACGCCTAGTCGTTTTATAAATGACTAGGCATATTGTATTACGAAGAATAAATACTGAATTTTTACAAATCGACTGAACTTTTTAGGCGTTTGATAAAACGCCGAATTGCACTCAGGATTATTGTAAAATGACGGTGTGGGCGATTATTTTTACAATGCGCCTGGAATAAAACTAGACATATTTAGGCGTTTTATAATAAACTGCTATCGAGTCAGGCGAATTGTTAGTTTAACTTCTTTATGCTGTGGTTTGACAGTTTGTAAACAATCGACGAGTTAATAGTATTAAGAATTCCATTGTTTTTACTTCAGAAACTTTCGTTTCAAGATGTTAGAAGACTCAGAAAGTAGTGATGCGTTTGTTGATAAAGAGTTATATTATAAAGAGCTTGAAACATTTTACACCAGTAAGTAATAAGAAAAACATAACCTCAAAAGCCAAAAATAGTATACCTCTAGGAATTATTAACATGTGTTGTAAGAGTTACCCATTAATTTCTTTTATGATGTTATGACAAAAAAACAAAATAAAGTGTCCAACTTAACAACAAAACAAAATATATCTGATCTATCGTATGAGTTGATTGATATCCCAAATAGTCCTTTAGTAGAGATAGTATTTGAAATTTTGAAAGTTACGACATTTCGACTTAGAAAATATGCAGATTTTTTGCATTGACAATGACCTTTTTTTTTGACAGTTGCGACTTTGGATTATCAAGATACGACTTATCCTCTTAGGCCTGGTTGTACAATTACGACTTGAACTTAGTTCAGCGTTGAACCAAGTTCAAACTTCATTTTGACAACATATTTACATCAAAATGACGTTTGAACTTGGTTCAACGCTGAACTAAGTTCAAATCATAATTGTACAACCAGGCCTCAGTGTTATAAAATTGTGGATAAATATGATAACACCTTACGACATACTGTTTTAAGGATATTTTAGAATATATCGTGTGAATTACAATGTAATGTTACAAACATTGTTTTCATGGGTTGAGATAGGAAAATATCATTGTTTAGTGAGAAATAAAACAATGAAATGAAAAAACTGCTAATATAATATTAAGTCATTATTAACTCGAATATAAAATAAAGGTTAATTTTCAAAAATACTAACATTAACGTTAAAATATAATATATTTTAGTCATCAAGATTTATATCTTCATGATTTTTGGGTAAACTTTGCTAAAACATGATTCTACTCTGTGAAATACCCATAGCTGTCAGTTTTTTGATCAGATTCTGTTTTGTATTTACACTGATGCCTCTAGGAGATTCTTTTTTTTCTGGCTTAGGAACACCTTCCTTTAATGCTTTGGAAGTGAGGAAGTCCAGTTCAATCGGAGCGCCCTTGAAATTTACGCATTAACGAACAAAGAGAATTCAGAAAAACTAACGCTAACTGCCCGCCTGATGTGTACGCAAGTTGTATGAGAAAAACAAAATACGACAATTTCACTTTGTATGTGATAGATAAGTCATTTTTACCTTGTACTGTTGAACCTATTTCTTTTTCTAATAAGCCAAATCAATATGTCTTAAGTGACATATAGGACATTTTGTTTTTGTACAAATTAAATAAGACACTTCTACTTGATATTTGGCAAATACGACAAAATCGTTATATTATTTCGAGTATTTCTACTACAGATACGACTTTTGGACTTGGTATACTGAGAGAACTCACTATATACATTTCAAATATACTAAAATCTTAAAATCACAAATGTTGTCAGTTACGACCTTTTGTCTTAGCACGGCAGAATATGCCTAGTCATTTATAAAACGACTAGGCGTTTTTTTACGTAAACTCCAAGCAACAAGCGACATTTTGGATGATTGTTTTAAGACCAAAAAATAATAAAGGTAAATAAATGATATTTTACTATATTTATACTTATTGGTATTGACAAATTTCAATTTTTGATTTTACATTGTAACTACTGCTATTTTTCGCTTTAAAACATGTGCAATCTTATCCAAAATTTAAAATAAACAGATAAATGGCCGATAATATAAAGAATAGTAAATAATAAAAATAGGTTAACACTTTAAAGTATTTATTTAAGGCTCTACCACGCGCAAATTTAGAGGATGAAAAACACCGTTTCGCTACTGCAGGATTCTGCAAAGGCTATTTGAAATATTTGTCGGGACAATTTTAAATTTAATAAAGGAATGTTTGTATTTCTAAGGTACAAAGCCCTTTTTTGAAAAAAATAAGAACTTGTATAAGAAAATGCCCACTAAAGTGCGTATTTTTAGGCACTTTTCCAAGGTTAATATCGTAGCTAAGAATTTTTTTTTCAAAAAAATAGCCATGTACCTTAGAACTTCCATGTCTTATCTTTAAGACTTCAAAAATTGAGACAAAACAATATCGTAATAAGTCCGTTATCTTGCAGCGCGCAACTCATGTTTTAGGTAAATTTTGTTGTCATGTTATAGAAGTTGCCTATATACAGCTGAATTTATTCTCGGCTGACGTGAAACAATTTACATCCAGAGAGAATAATGATACACTGAAAAAAATTATAGGTGGTCGAACAAGAAGTAATTTCGGGGAACCGGGAACTTACGACAAATCCCAGGATGTATGGTAACCCTGGTATATTAACTCTTAGATCTAAAATTAAAGTTTAATTTGTCTTGGTAAAGGGTGATAGGTGTAATAAAATAAAGCCATTTATGAAGGTTCTTAGTGAGTAAAGAAACCAACTGTTGCATAATGAATCTATTTCTATTCGATTGTTTTATATTTTATGCTTATTATACAGGCTCTATATATTGTTTATATAGTGAGCTTCTGTCTAAACCTGTTAAAATATAAATTCATTTTAAAGGTGAAATGTGTTTATTATTTTATCCATGGTTAAACGATTTAAAAGTAGTTGTCAGGCACGAATTTGGCGTTGGTCACATGACATTTATCTGTTCATGTTATTGGCTCGCAGCTACAATTTGGTGCAGCGAGACTACTGTATAGTGACAATGCTTCTAAGAAGCTAGGTAGGTAATAAATAAAAATTGGACAGTATGCCACGCAGAGTAATAAAATACAATTTTTTGTTAGGCATGGGCGTCCATAAAGAGGGCAGTTGCCCCTGTCTCTTGACCAAGGGGGAGCGCGGGGGGGGGGGGGGGGGGACTGCGACAAAACGCAAAGTTTTGTTTCTTTTGTAGCCACTTTTGAACGGTGGAGAAAGTGTAGAAAAGGCTGCGAAGTATTTTATTTTATAGAATTAACTTTTGAGAACTTACACGTTTTTTTGGCTACCCCCCTATCACTTTATGTTTATAAGAAACATTAATACCGTGATTTTGTATCGGATTGGCGCGACGATACGGTACTACCTCCTGTTGTTTCTGTGTTACTAAAAAAAAATCTAGGTACTTACTTTTTTTCTTTTGAAGGTGCAGCGCAACTAATCGTCAAAAATGTCTGTTTAAAGGTTGTAATCGTCAAAAACATACCACTTTAAAAAAAATTAATTATAATGGCACGGAACGCGACGGACAAAATACTGCGCGAGTTAGTAACCACAGTCAACAAATCCTGGAACCAGCGGGACTTATCTAATAAACATGGTGAAAAATTTGTAATATAAGAAAATTTTGATTGAAAAACGATTGACCTTACGAAGTATTTGATAACCAATGCTGAAAACCTTTAGTTTCAGGGTAGGCCTGTGCCTCCCAATTTTGAAAATTTGACAGTATATGCTAGTGCTGACGGGGGCGATCGGGCTAAAATATATTTATAATGGTGGCACTTCCCGTTATACCGGAAGTAAGTGTCAACTTGCTTATTTTAAATAGAATACTCTATATATTACTACATTTTTGCATTCTACGCAAGAATTTAGGCATATCTTGTATACCATGTCCTATACCTATGTCTAAGCGTTTTAGATATTTTTAATGGATTTTTTATAATATTTTGATAACTATTAATATAGGGTGTTTAAACAATACGATTAAAAATTAAATTGAAAAACTGCAAAAAGACTAGATTTTCAAATGGAAATACACAAACTTTATAATTATTTCTTATTTAGCATTAAAAATAAGGGTAAGTTTGTATATTCCAAAAAATTTTAGTTTTAGAAACATTCCCAACTTAATATTTTTATGTGGCGATTTTGCTGCAGATTTTAAGTTTAGTTACTTTTAGTTGGCTATAACGGCGTTGAAAAACAATCAAATGCGAGAAAAATTTATGAAGCTGTCACTTACCATTAAACCATTAATTGTCATGCCTGTGCGCTTAAATTGTACATACAAACGAAGATTATTTAAATTTATTTATTATTTATGGAGAATGTGTTAAAGTTATATCAAGAACATGGGACACATTTGCCAATCGATATCCGCAAAACAGAAGCCATCACAATGTGCTTATTAATAATATTCAACATTTTTGGGATATACAAACTTACCCTTTTTTAATGCTAAACTAAAAGTAATTATAAAATTTGGGTGTTTCCCTTTGAAAATTTAGACTTTTTGCAGTTTTTTCAACCTTATTGTTTAAACACCCTGAATTCATAGTTATCAAAATACTATAAAAAATCTAATAAAGCAGGTCCTTTATAACAAGGAATCCCGCTTAAATTAAATAAATATAAGGCTTCTTTATAGAAAAAATTGATAATTATTTTAAGGCTTGCAAACGTCATTCTTAACAGAAAAATTCAAATATGTCAAAAACGCTTAGATATTTATAGGTATAGGCATACAGGGTAGGGACTTTAACTGGAATAAATTCGATATTATTAAACTTGCTAAAGTTGCGCCTACAAAATTTGGTATGTGGGGGTTTTAGAGCATGCGGAATTGGATTATGATGTCGGCGCAGTTGCCAGATTTCTCAGCTTTGCACTACACGTAGTAATTTTGTTATTTTAAATAGCATGCTCTATTTATTTTTATTGCAGTGAATTGGTAGTGTCAAATTTAGTAAGATCTCAAATTTACAAAATTCTATCTTCACTAGTTTCTGAGCTATGGCAACACTGAAGTTCCCTTAAAAAGTACCGGGACGCTTGTCTACCTCTATAGTTACTAAGTTATTGACAAGATTCAAGAAAAGTTCTTGTCTTTTCAAAATGGCCTATTTAACTTAAACTTTAAAAATAGAAATTCTCATGGTACTTTTTAATGAAATTACAGTATTGCCATAGCTCAGCAATTAGTGAAGATAGAATTTTGTTAATTTGGCATCTTATTAAATTGGACACGCCCAATGCACTGCAATAAAAATAAATAGGGCATTCCATTTAAAATATTAAAATTACTACGTGTAGCGCAAAGCTGAGAAATCTGGCAACTGCGCCGACATTATAATTCAATTCCGCAAGCTTCAAAACCATACATACTAAATTTTGTAGGCGTAACTTCAGCCGTTTTAATAATATCGAATTTATTCCAATTAAAGTCCCCACCCTGTACAAAATCTGCCTAGAATCTTACGTAGAATGCAAAAATGTAATAATATATAGGATGTTCTATTTAAAATAAACACGCTGACACTAGGGTTGCCAACCCTCCCGATTTAGTCGGGAGGCACCCGCTTTTTTACTTAACCTCCTGCCTCCCACGCACTTAAACAAAACTCCCGCTTTTCCAATAACACGACGGACGCCTAATAACTATACAGCTGCCTTAGAGAGGGGCGACCTTTTTTTTTTAGAAAGCACGTTTGATGATAGGAGGAAGAAATATAAAAGGCACGCCACAGCGTAAGGTCAACGGGGTATCGACCTTTTTTTTTTTAGAAATCATCAATATAATTATTTTAAGCACCTCAAAAAAAACTTGTCCTCCAGGCACTATCCACTTCCCGCTTTTCAATTTTTAACATCTGGCTACCCTAGCTGACACTAACTTCCGGTGTAACCGGAAGTACCACCATTATGAAATTTTTTTAGTCCGGTTGTCCCCATCAGCATTACCACGATGGCAAATTTTGAAAATTTTCCTATGTATAGTTTTCCATATATAGTTCGACGCGGTTCCCGGTGGAACACGAACACCCTGTTTGCAGGTGCTTTTATACCTATTATTAATTAACACTTCAAACTTTCTGCTCTACCTAATTTTATTTTTTGTAAATAATCTATAGCTTTAATAATAAAATAAGACAAAATTTAAAAGATATATCCGTATAACGATTAGGTACATTATTTTAACTAAGAATACAATAACAAGTACTTATTTTCCACAAAACAAATTTCTCGTCTCCGAAATAAAATCAACCAGAACTCATTAGCATAATAAAGAACCTACCGCCTTGTATCGTGGTTTCAGTGTGTGTCGATGTTTACGGAATATTTTTCACCACGTCATAAGCTCGCTAGTATGCCCACTTCGGGTGAAACTCTCTTGCAAATAAATTTCTTGCTGCACAAAGTTCCGCCTTAACTAAAAAAAATAAATAAGGGTATTTACCCTCAACACTTTCTAATCAAGAAACAACGAAAAATTTGAGATCATAAACACAGCTCTTAGGTTACAAAATACTGATAATTTTACACCACCACAAATAAAGCTTAATAATAACCTCACAACATTGTTCACAAAAAACAACAAACATCTGAGGCAACCCGCACAGCCGAACAAATGTAAATGGCATCGTAAAACACGTCTTGATACGTCGAAGTCTCCCCCACTCTTGCCAATTAAAAGTATGTTGCATAAGGGTAAATAAATGTTTATTATCAAATAATAATTTAATTTATACCACCAAAAACACGTGTTATTGTTGGTATAATCCTTATATTGTATAAAACCATTTTTATTTCCAAAAATAATGTTTTATTAAAATACATTCTTACAATTCTGGGCTTATATTCATAATTATTTCGTTTTAATGTCCGTATAAATAAAGAGGTAGCAATTCTGTATGCTGTTCGTTAGTTAACTTTTTTGATATAGTAATAGATTGTTTAATAGTGATTTTAAAAAATGTTGCTACTGCTTAACACTGTTTAATTAATCGATTTTGCTCTGTGCATATATCACAAGGTACAATAAACTATAATAATTTTAATTGGTATAGATGCACCTCGGTACCAAAGTACCTGTGTGTGCCATCAGTCTGTGTTTCTAGTATTATACAATAAAATGATTCTTGTTATATCTATAGTAGGTACCTACCTACCTATTATGGAAAACAGAGTAAACACAGAACTATTTTTAAGAGTATCACGTTTATATAAATTATCTATTAAAATTCAACACTAAATTCATTATATAATAATGATCAGAGCTAATTATATATTTATATATAATTAATAAAATTAAAGTTTTATCCAAGGATTTTAAAGAGGGGTATACGAATTTGGGTCACAGTTTTTGAAGCACAAAATGCCCATTATTAGATTCGCTGTAAACAACTTTTCAAAAAAACACTCGGGGAATTCTGAACATTAGTATAATTTACCTTTGTCGTTTTGTGTTAATTAGACAAGGACGTCTAATTGCGTTCGAGCGCTCAGAACGTATTTCATGTTAAGCCCTTTTTGGGCCGTCCGTCTTTCATAATAATATATGTATGACGTTTACCAGTACCTGATTTACAGCTGTCTTATATTCGATCGTTTTCAGTGTTAAATTTAAGTATTCTTGAGTGGAAAAGGCAAATCGACATAGTGTGTGTATAAATTAGAAATTAATGAAAAGAAAAGTATGCCTTTTGCCATTCCAATGCTATGGCGAAAACCCACCAATAATTTTGACGATTGCTCTTTTGGCATGACAAAGACTGAAGGTTACTCCAAAAAAGAAAAACTCAAGATCAACTAGGTATCCGAATTTGCCTTCCGCAATAAGACCTATTCTTCACGATACAGGCCTACCAGTACCGACTGCGCCTTTAGATTGGCAAGCTATTGGTTTGGGAGACAATGGAGATAATAACACATGATCAGATAGCTTCCAAGAACAGTGTACCGACCCCAGTTTTACTCCAGGGCCAAGTTCCGGAGAGCCACATTTAATCGTTCACAGTGAGTTAAATAATAATTGTACGTGATTTGGGGTGTCAAAGCAACAGTCAGAACTTCGTGGTTTCCGGAAGTTACTAACCAAAGAAACAATAATTAATACTTTTAGGAAAAGAAATGTTACATGTGAAAAATTCGTTATGTGTATGAACTGATATCGATGGTTTAATGCAGACATTCAATATCAAGCATTCTCAATGTGAATGGCGCTTGCTCATAGACTTGTCGAAATAAAGTCACGAGCAGGATAAAAAGTTATCCAGACAATGGAAATTCGGTACCATGGACGATAGGATCCAGTCGTGATGGGTAATTATTACTCTTGGTTTTTGAATAGAGAAGATGTGATCTTTCATAAAAGGAAAACATCGAATTAGTGTGTTTCAAATAAATATTTTTGATATTCTTAAATATAAATTATAAATATAGTCCATATACAGAGTTAAAGAACTAGTAAAATCGTTTTTTCCATAAATATTAAAAGGTACCATTTGCGGTGGAACATTACAGTGACAGGTACTGTAATGTATTGCCTAGCAACCATCTTTTGTTTTTAGAAATAATGACTTTTTACTTTGGATTTTTGGCAAGTTGTCACTTAAAATTAAAACAAAATGTTCAAGTACACATATTGTACCAACTACCAACTTACCTAAGTAAATGAAAAATATTACGCAACTACATTAAGCTATCTTTTACAATTTTTTAAATAGTTTACTTAACTAAAGTTAGTAATTTTTATTTTGTTTTGACTACCTATATATTTATCGATCCCAAGTAACTCTGTATAGATGATTTAACTTGTAAAATTATTTTTTCTACCGACTCTAGTAAATGAAAAATATTACGCAACTACAGAATAGACTCTCTTTACAATTTTTCAAATATTTTGCTTAACTAAAGTTAGTAATTTTTATTTTGTTTTGAATATATATTTATCGATACCAAGTAACTCTGTTTAAATGCTTTAACTTGTAAAAAAAAATTTTCTACCAACTTTAGTAAATGAAAAATATTACGCAACTATAGAGTAGACTCTTTTTTATAATTTTTTAAATATTTTGCTTAGCTAAAGTTAGTAATTTTTATTTTATTTAAACTATAATTTATATTCTTTACTCAAATATTATAATTTTATCTATTTGACAGTGACAAGCAAACGACAGTCGCATTTATATTTTAAAATTTGTAATACCTAAACAGTTCTATTAAATCTTTCAAAAAAGGATTATAATGACAAAATGAAATAAAATATCATACGATACACGTCTGTTAGGTATTATTACAGCACTCGTTTATATTCCAGACTCGGCTCCTACGTCGCCTCGTTCGTAAACCAACTCGTACTGTAATAACTCACCTACCGGCCTTGTAACGTAAAATACTATTGTCGGATTGTGTAGTTATTCTTCATATTCTGTAAATGGTAAATTTAAAATATTTGTTGACTAGTATGATTGGTAATAATACCACGAATCTTGGTAATAATTGTGCTATCATATTAGAAGTTTCCATCCCTCTATTAACTACCTTTTTATTTCGTATGGAAATGACAACAAAATTTAAAACATCGTTTAGGGCCTCAAATTGACACTAATGCTAAATATTTTATTTCCCACGTTGGTATGTAAATTAACTCTCAATTAATGAATTATTCAAATTTTGTATGAAAATCGTGAATGTGACTTTTAGAGAATCACATAATAGTTTTCTTTCCCAAATTTCGTCTGTGGACTTTTTAGTCACGTCCGTGGATTGTATATTTTTCTCAAACGAAACATCAAATCTATTAGCTGTTTTGAATAATAACAAACAGACTGAAAATAAAAAGAAAGAGAGTTTATAGGTAGTCATGTAGTCAGTGGCGTATTTAGGGGGGGGGGGGGGGGGAACGGGGGGGGACTGCAGCCCGACAGGTTTAACATGGTAAATCGGAGGTTGGTTTCTTTGAATAGAGAATGAAAAACTAAGATAGGGAGGTGAAAACCATTTTTCTCTAAGATGAACCGTTCTAATGTTACAGCCTGTCAAAGTCAAAAAATGCCATATTTTAAACGTCAATTACTTAAAAACAATTGAATTTAGACATATGACATTTTATACAAAATATACGTGGAATTGTATAGGGAATTATAAAATAATATAATATATAGGGTGTTTCATTTAAAAAAATGCAAGGTTAGTCCGCCACACTTTTTTGAGCCACCCTGAATAATGTAAAATATTTTTAAAATATGCCGCTTTTAAGTCGATATCTTATGCTGGTTTAGTATTTTTGATAAGCTCCTCGATAATGATTTAATCTTTCATCCCCGCCACGTTGGCGGACCCGGTATGTCAGAAAAGTCAGGTTTGACGATCATGATGATGGGGAATCCGCTGACTCCTCCATATCAGTAAATTACATTGAAGAAGATGACGATAGTGTGGAGGAACAAGAAGAAATTTGTTTAATTTGTAACGATTTTGGAAAAAACGAAATTTGTTACGCCTGTTCCCTCTGTCGTTAATGGGTTCATGCAGCATGCTCAGGACTAACATCCGCAGAAGCGAAGCGCAAAGCATACCTACTTGCGACTTTTGTGACAATAACTAATATATCTTTCTACCTACTGTTTTTCTTTTATTCAATAATCCTCGGCATCTTACCCGCATGCTTTCGTCATCTTACCCATACATGAGGGCAAAATGACGAATTTGTCATAAAATTTTGAACTAACGAAAAAAAAAATTTAAAGTGAAGATAGCATGATAAGAAGCAAACTGTTGGGAACTAAAATTATCCTGAATGCCCTAAAATATGAAACAAAGTTTTAGGGCAAAATATGACGAATCTTGCCCTCCCTTCCCCTAGATATTAAGGTTTCGGATGCATATCGTTTTAGTTATTGATTTATGATGCAATTTTATAGGAAAACGAGTAAAAAGAGTAATATTTTATAGTATTTTTCTATAATATAAGTACTTGTCTGCTCCGTTTTCCGTTTTTTAGACCTATTTTAATATACCTACCAAAACCTAAGAATTTGCACCAAAAACTGTTCCTAGATCTACGCTCCTAAAATACATGATTTTTGAAAACATCATCAATTTTGGCGTGGAGAGCGATATTTATTTTATTTTTAATTATTAAAAACCGAGCCCGAAAAACGCGTGTTAGAGTCATATATACGTCTTATGTTAAAATTTTGGATTTTTCACAAATATAAAAAAAAAATTTTTAATAAAGGTCAGCTAGGAAAATAAAAAAAAAGTAAAAAAAACCTTTACAAACACAAATTTTAATAATTTTGATGAAATTTGTTAGTAGTTAGGTGAATTTTAAACGAACTTTGGGCGTGGTCCCGAAAATTTTTCGCATATGGCGCTTTTCCGCCTTCTTTACTAGGTACAATATCATGTAATAGGTATATTGGAGAGCCTCAACAAGAGTTTTATGTAAAATAATAAGTAGTTTTCGATTAAAAATTCCCGCGTAGCAAGTAAAACTTGTACACCAGAAAACCCACCTTCCCACAAAAGTATTGAAAGTTGCAGTCCCATTTAAGATTCTGTTCGATTACAATTCCTAAATACTTTATTTGATCTACTTATTTGACAGGTTCTTTGAGAGAGCCAACTACTATTTCGTTAAAATTTAGCCAGGAAGAACATGTGATAGAGAAGGCCATATAATGAGATATAGGGTACTTACCTGTACCAATTAAGGCCAGGCTCATAATAAGGCCATGTGTCTATTCTAAGGATACGCCTAGCATGACATCAAAAGTGTATTGATATTTTAAATGGATTTGTAGTTTCAAAATCCTACGCATGATGACGCTAAAACCAGATACTCCACTCGGAACTCCGCGGAAGTAACTTTAACCGATTTAAAATTAACAATTTTTCCCTGAAAAACTAATTATTTTGGCGTCGAAATAATATAAATCTTACTATATTTATGGCTTTAAATGCTCATTGTCCTATCCTCTTGAGCCAACGTAGCAGGTTGTTAACTAATAAACATCAACATATTGTAAATATTTCTTTTCTTCATCCTTGGTTACTACGTAGCACTTAGTTCCAGGAAAGAAAACACAATTTAACAATAATAAAATAGTACCTACTCAACTAAGTTATGCATATTAGATAGGGTAAAGTCGCCAAAATTGTACCGTTCCTAAATCGTATTACAAGTTTTCAAATTAGACAATAAAGTATACGACATCTATCGGACGTTGTTGTAGTGTCTAACTAGTGTCAGTTGCATAGTATAATCGTTTTGCACCGGTTGCGTTTCGCTAAAGTATACATCTATCGGACGTTATTGTAGTGTCTAACTAGTGCCAGTTGCATAGTATAATCGTTTTGCACCGGTTGCGTTTCGCTAAGCGGGAAAAGCAAGTTAAAAGAATTCGGCGATTTTCATGTTAATTTTGTTGATTTTTTGCAAGGCATCATTGGTAAGTAGTATTTATACAGATATTTAGGGTTAGAATTGTATTATTTTTTATTTTGATTGACAGTTTTCTAAATCGTACCACACACGCATATTAAAAGTGTGACACGTCTTAATAAGGACTACGTATGCGACTTTTGTTTGTAGGTACATTTAAAATTATTTTCAAACGTGTGGTAGATTTTTTTAATGTTTTTTTTTGTAAAATACCTACTTAATATAAACGATAATTTTGTGTAATTTGTTTTCTTTACAACAAAGTGTACTCATTTTTATTTAATATACCCCAAAAGAACACTGTGGTACGATTTAGGAACCCACTAGTACGATTTAGGTAACCAGTTTCTTAAGTCGTACCATTTGCTATTCCTTACAAAAGCAGTTGTTTTTTTTAAAAATTAAACAAAAAATAATATTTTAAAAATTGCAGTTAGGTGTCCAATAGACCGATCTATTGTTTTAAACCAAAAAATATATATTTCATTTATCAGTTTATAAGAAAAAAAATTAAAACCAAAAAGTGGCACGATTTAGGCAACCTTACCATACCTAGTGACTTAATATTAATTACATCTATTATGTACCTGTCTAATTTTTATCTAAAGTGGCAATAGCTATCCGACCTTTTGTTTGAATGAAATTTATTAGAAATACCGGGCGGCCTAATTATTTTTTGGGTCTATACCTATATCTTAAAAGAATAACATTTTTTTGAAAAAAATTTCCCAGGTACGGATAATTAAGTCACTGCGGACAACAATCCTGTATACCAACAGTAATAATAGTCAGTGACTTTTACATATAATAATTTTTACATAAAACCTAATCCAGTAGGTAGTTCCAGTATCATGATGTTCTATTTACCAAAAAGCTACAATTACATATTTTTTATAACTAGAAAAGTGAAACTTTTTACACGAATTTGAGTGTGAAAAGTTTGACTCTAAAGCAGTAGTTCGAAAAGTAATACACTTTTCAGACTACTTGACTACGCGAAAATAATAATTAAAATAAAGAGCATGTATTAAATATTTCAACAATTCCTTTATTAAACAATAAAAACTCTTTAAATTTTGAATAGATTTCTGCCTTTACTAGGTGAAACTCCATAATTAAAAATATGAAGAAAACACTAATGATTTTTAAATTCCGCTATACTTGAAAAAACTATTAAAATAGTTGTCCACTCGAAATGTTTCGCTACACAGGAGTACTAACTCCTGATAAAGCTACTGTGTAGCGAAGGAGTCGGAATTAGTACCCCTGTGTAGCGAAAGATGTCGAGTCGACAACTATTTTAATATTCAAATATAGTGGAATTTAAAACATTATTAGTGTTTTCTTCATATCTTTAAATTTTATTTTTTAAATTAATAAAAACTTTGAAAATAAATCTACTGTAAGTAAAATATCTTTACAAATAATTTTCTCCCAGCATTTTGGCAAATATGCTTATTTTACTTATTGGTCTGTAGTTAGTGACGTCATCCTTTTGACCCTTCTTAAATATAGAAATTATATGGAAAGTCTTCCATTTGTCTGGGAAAATCCAGTCCTTAAAGAGGACTCAAACATATATCGCAGTGGTTTGACTAGGTTATCCTTACACGATTTTATAAAAATAGGTGCAGGTATCCCGTCAGGTTCTGTGTTATATAATAAATAATAGAATATCGTGAACCAATTTATAGTTATGAACGGCAGTAGAGTTTTGGACTTGCATTGTCTTTATTTGTTTTGAATTACAACGTTTCAACTGGTAAGTATCCCCAGTCATCTTTAGGTGAATACTGTATTCACACATCCAATAAAGACAATGCAAGTCCAAAACTCTGCTGCCGTTCAAGACGCGTCATTGTCTCCCACCTTCAAACAAAATATAGTTATATCTATACCAAATTTCAGAAATTAAAGTTGTTATCGTAGTCAAATATACAGGGTGTTCCTTAAGTCATATAATTTTAGGGTGTGATTCCTCAAGTCATTTTATGAAGAAAAGTTTATATAAACATATGTTATAAACGGCTTACATTTTTTGCTACAGGGCGTTGATTTTTTTTTAATTCGTTTTTTGTAATATCTCCGAAAGTACTTTAGATAATATTTTAAATTTTAGCATGTGCTAAAAAATGTCCTCTGATATTTTTGAGAAAAAAGTGGGACGCCACTGACATTTTTCCATGTGGTTATTATTTCTAATTAGCCTGATCCATTTTACATAAAAATGATAGTTTGCGTTTTTCTCCTCAGGCACACCGTTCTTAATTAAAATAATTAAATTAAATAAGCATCATTTTACAGTATTGATGAATAATTTTTGATCCCATAAATCTAGTTATCCTGGGATGGTGACGTTCTTAAAAACATAATTTTCATAAAATTATTATTGACATAAAGTAAGTTGTTGATGTTTATAACAATCCCATTGTATTATTTCTTCGATTTTTATTGTTTAATTAAATCCATTTAATTTTTTCGCTGTTTTTATTCAAGTATTTAATTAAATAAGGTGAATTATACGAATCCAGAAACATCCAACAAACAAAAGAATGTATTACAACGTATAATATGGTCTCGCAGATGGTAACGCCATGCATAGAAGCCTGACATATTTATCAGGAAAGATATCCTAATCCTGCCTTACCAGAATCTTTTTAAATATTCAGTGAATATTTTTTAGTGAAACTGGTAGTTTCCATGAAGATAAATCGGAAGGTGGACCTCGAACTGTCAGAACACTCGAAATTGAGGAAGCGGTGCTACGGGAAGTTGACGAACATCCTGAGACAAGTACGAGGAAGATCGCAAGAACAGATTTGTCATCAAACTATTTGGCGAATTTTGTTTGATTATATGATATATCCGTATCATATTTCAAGAGTATCTACAGGCATTACTTCCCAGGGATTCTTCATAGTGCGTGAACTTCTGTCAGTGGTACCTTCTAAACATTACACTAAATCCGCAGTTTGCATCACAAGTTATGTTCACAGACGATTCAAATTTTTTCTAGAAATGCTATTAAAATTTTTTTACAATAATCATGTGTGGGCGGACGAAAACCCCATGCCATAACCGAAACCCGTTTTCAAGAGCAATTCTTGGTTAACGTATGGGCAGGAATTCTTAATAATAAGCTTATATTCCCATTTTTTCTGCCAGGACGCCTTAACGGGCAGTCTTATCTGCATTTCCTCTAAGAAGAACTATCTGTGTTACTTGAAGATGTAACATATGCGCTAAGGAATTAAATGTAGTACCTGTATGATGGAGCTCCTACTCATTTCGGTGTAATTATTCGCGACCATTTAGATGCAGTTTATCCGAATCGTTGGAAGGGTCGCGGAGGAGCTCAACAATGGCCAGCAAGATCCCCTGATCTCAATAGTTTGGATTTTTTCTTGTGGGGTCATCTTAAAACTCTGGTGTATAAAATTCCCATTACCACTTTAGACAATTTAAGGGAGCGAATAATTGCCTCCTGTGAAACAATACGGAATTTTTATAAAACACAATTTTGCATTATCAATGTTAATAATAATAAAAAGTAAAGCTAATTTAATTTAATTATTTTAATTAAGAACGGTGTGCCTGAGGAGAAAAACGCAAGAGGCCATTTTTATCCAAATCTGACCAGGCTAATCAGAAATAATATCCACATGAAAAAATGTCAGTGGCGTACCACTTTTTTTCTAAAAAATGTCAGAGGACATGTTTGCCGGGACGCCAATGGTGGGACAAAAAAATAAATTTTATAATCAAAACATGTGGTTTTATGTCCTATTAGCACATACCAATATTAAAAATATTATCTAAAGTACTTTCGGAGATCTTACAAAACACGCATTAAAAAAAAATTCAACACCCTGTAGCAAAAAATTTAAGCCGTATAGGACATAATATGAACTATTCTTCATAAAATGACTTGGGAAATCACACCCTAAAATATTAGCACGTCATTAAGAAAAACCCTGTATATCGTCATATGTATTATAACAATATAATATGGTACATTATAACAATATTTTATGTCATAGCATGGAAATAACTATGTTTTAAATTTTAACAGAACTAGTTAGTTTGAATTTTATACCTGTGCATAGTATTAGTGTGCATTTTATTATGATGACTTTCTAGCTTTCTTGCTGTTTAGTTTTTGTTCTTGAATCAAACACTTGTTGACACAGCACAAATTAATAGAAGAGAGATTTTGTTGACCAAATACAAATTAAACTATAGCAGACTTAAAGACAGATTAAATTTAATGGTAAACCTGCGGTTTTATTACGGTTTACAAATAAATTACTTAAATACGTCTCAAAAGTATCGCTAGTAATAAAATGATTTTAAACTTACGGTATTAAAAACTTCACTCAAAGAAAAATCATTGTAAAATAAAAAAAAATGATAATGATTCAACTAAAATCCAATATGTTTTTGCTTCATT
The DNA here is from genome assembly GCA_935413205.1 of Polydrusus cervinus. Classification (NCBI taxonomy): domain Eukaryota; kingdom Metazoa; phylum Arthropoda; class Insecta; order Coleoptera; family Curculionidae; genus Polydrusus; species Polydrusus cervinus. The sequence goes on from OW284511.1 coordinate 57,088,288, forward strand.
AGTGTTTCTATTTAAGTTAATAACAAATCCTTTGATTTTAACGCATTTTTAAAATACGCGTGGTCATAGTCATTCTTATTGGTTAATCCTTTTAAAACGTCGCACCGTAGTATTTGAAGTAAAGAGATACCATTAAGCAATTGAAATGACCTATCTATTTCAATGAACATGAAACACTATTATTTTTATAATAGTTCTGTATAGATTTAAAAACCGATAATAACATTTTAAAAGTTAATTTCATTTAAAATAAAAATGCTATCCCTTTGATTTAAAGAGAAAATTATTTTACTTCCTGGGCTTTCCTTTTATTTTTAAATTAGGTTCCATTGATTTCAAAAGTTACAGCAATATTATAAGTTGTTTGTAAATTTAAATAAAATTGTTTTCTTCATGAATTAAAAAGAAATGTTTATTAATATATTAGTATTTTAGTACTAACATTTTAAATAATATCAACATTAAATGTATAACAATAATATTTTAATAATTTTGCATGGGTAGTATACAAAAATAACGTAAAAACAAGATTAAACTCTAGTAACTAACAAACAAAGACAAACAAACTAAAACATGTACTTGAAACTAAAACATCACTAACAAGAAACTGTATAAAAATAAGGTGTATCTAATAGTCTTTCACTGGTAAACTTTGTTACACAAATCGCCGGGTTTAGTGTTATCGCCATTTTCCAGGATAATGCTTGCTGGTTCTGCCATATCGCCATGGGAATATGTAACCGCCGTGCCAATTTTTTAATTCTCACGTGTTAACACTCTAAAAGTGTATTGTAATTTTAAACTAAACTTTATGCACAACCTTTATTCACACTACACTACATTCGGACACCATTACCGAAATGCACATGGACGTCAACAGCGGCTTTCTGCGCTTTCTGAAGTCCACGCCAGCATGGCAGTCGGCGTTGACCAGGTGGCCACTGCATCGAGTTTCAATTGGACAGTACAAGGTTTCTAAAATGTTGGCGAATCTTATAGAAACAATATCTTCTCGTTCTTAAAATAATAATGTTCACATAAAATTAAAAGGATGTCTTATTGATATAAGCAGACGAGGAAAACATCTTCATTGCTGTTTGATTCGAATGTCGTTCTTTTAAATCATATAGCCGCTAATAATAATTGATTGAAAAGGAAATACTATTAAACATTTCAGAAATAAAAATGTGTATATTTGATTGTATCGCCGCCCTATTAATGTAAGTAGACAAGTAAAATAATTTAGCAATGCTGCTTTATTTTAAATGTGGTTCTTTTGAATTATATGAGTGATAATATTTAATTTAAAAAGAAGTTATATTAGATATCCAAGAAAAGGAAATTCCCTTAATTTTAAATAATTACGTTTTTATTATGTAAGCAAATCAATATCATATCCTTAGCGAACGTTAATGAAGTAAATAATTTTAATAAATTAAATTAAGCAGATCAACTTAATTATTTTAACGTGATTTGTTGTGCATTTTAAAGCGTATAAATTTTCTGAGTGTTGGAAAATTCAGTATCGAGAATTTTCTCAGTACAGATAGATCAAATGAAAAAATATTTAGAAAATAACTACAGCGTAGGTATCAAAGGAAAACCCTGTATACTACCAGTGATCCGGCTTTATTGGTGATTTCCTCTCAACATTTTACTTATTTGAGAGTCTTGTATGTCTTAGGATCGTGGTTAGGAATCCAAGTTAAGCTGTAGGTATATTCGGGAATAACCTTGCTGCAAACGACAAGGTAGAAATCCGAATTCAAAAGAATATAAACTCTACCTTACCGCTGAAAATGATCATTTCAACGAAAAAGCAAGCTGGCTCGAAAAAGTTGAAGCCGAGGCTGAAACTTTGCAAGAAACGCCTGAGCCGCAAGTAACATCCAGTGATATAAGGGATGCCACTAAGAACTTGGCTAACTGGAAATCACCGGGACCTGACCAAACTCATAATTTTTGGCTCAAAACCTTCACCAGCTTACACCCTATAATAGCAAACTGCTTTAGCAAAGCTCTCCTAAACCCCGAACACTTCTCAGCCCATCTTGCCAGTGGCAATACCTTTCTTTTGTTTAAAAAAGGGTAGGTAAACGATCCAAAAACTACAGACCGATCACCTGTCTGTCAGTGGTGTATAAACTTTTAACATCAGTCATGTATTCAAAAATATACACACACTGTATAAACAACAACCTAGTAGCTGATGAGCAAAAGGGCTGTATTAGGAAAGCTTTTGGTTGCAAGGAACAGCTTACAATCGATGCCGTTATTATCAAACAGGCTGAAAGTAAAAGGCGAAATCTAAATATGTGCTACATCGATTATAGTAAAGCATTCGATTCTGTTCCTCACGACTGGCTAAAGAAAATATTGCAAATATACAAAGTACACCCCCTAATACGCAACATGTTAGGTACCCTAATGGAGCAATGGAATACCAATCTCCATATTGGACAAGAGAAGCTTGGCAATATAAATATATCAAAAGGTATATTTCAAGGCGACTCGTTAAGCCCCCTCTGGTTCATTTTGGCCATGAACCCACTGTCCTCACTACTAAAATCAACATCCTACGGATATCGTCCCAACTTAACTGAGAACTTTAGAATAAACCACCTTCTATTTATGGACGATATCAAACTCTACGCTGAAAGCAAAACCCACCTACAGTCCCTAATTCAAATAACCAAGACATTTAGCGATGACATCAAAATGTCGTTTGGATTAGACAAGTGCGCAATCTTGAATGTCGTACGCGGAAAGACTGAACAAAATCGTGGACTGCTTGAAGGCATAGATATACTAGATGAGGACAAAACATATAAATACTTAGGCATCTCCCAAAACCAACAAATAAACCACACAAGCCTAAAAAGGGAGTTTAAAAACAAATACAAAAGCAGACTAACAAAGCTTTTTAATATTCACCTGAATGCTGGTAACCTTACTACTGCCATCAACACCTGGGCAATACCAATACTTACCTACTCATTCGGAATCCTTAAGTATTCAGACACGGATTTGCACGAACTAGATAGGCTTACGCGCAGGCTGCGAACAAAATTCAGATTCCACCACCCACGCTCTGCACTTGAAAGAATCTACCTAAAACGAAAGGAGGGAGGAAGAGGTCTCATTAATATATATAACTTGTGCAAGTCGCAAGAGACCTCTAAGAGAAAATACTTCCAAGAATCGAATGGGGAAATTCTTAAAAAAGTGGTAGCAGCAGATGCTGGATATACAGCCCTTAACTTAAAGCAAAACGGATTACCTAACATCATCCTCGCGCCGCCTAGTCAACAGCTTGTAACTTGGCAAGAGAAAGCTCTACACGGCAAATACCCTACTGCACTCCAAAATCCACTCATAGATAGACACATGTCACTGAATTGGTTAGAGAAAAGGCAGCTCCACGCTGAAACAGAAGGTTTTATAATCTCTATCCAAGACCGTGTCATTCGAACTCGAAACTATGAAAAGGTCATCATGAAAAGGAATGTGGAAGATGTGTGCAGAAAATGCAATTGTCCCGGAGAAACGATAGAACATATCACGGCGGGTTGTGGTGCTATGGCCCCCAACGCTTACCTGGGGAGACATAATCAGGTGGCTAAGATTATCCACAAGGAACTGGCCCATAAACTAGGGCTAAAGGAAAACCTCCCACCAAACTACCAATTCTCACCCGAGCCAGTCCTTGAATCCCCTGAATATCTCTTATACTGGGACAGGCCAATAATAACGGATAGAACAGTAGACCACAACCGTCCAGATATTCTTCTCATCGAAAAAACCACCAAGAAAGCTTTTATAATCGATATACCAACTTATTCAGAAAAGCGTCATCCTCCAAATAATAATAATATTAATAATAATAATAATAGTAATAATACATTTATGATTTCCATTTCAAAAAAAAAAAAACATATTACATTCTAATAATACGAACAGGAAATAATGGGCCATATTTGCAGCATCCCACGAGAGCATGGGTGCTGTTGAGGCCTACAAAAATAGGAACTATTTTTAATTAGTAAGTAGTTAATAATAAAAGTTGCATTAATAAAAAATAACGAGTAGATACCTATATTTACCACTAGTGACGGTGCCTATTTACCAGTTTTTAATTTTTACATTTTAAAAGAGGAACTCGGCAAAAATCTCGAGACTCATAATAGTGTGGAACTATGCTGTATCTCCTTTGACTTTTAACGATCACATTTTTTCTCAAAAGAAGAAGTTATTTCACGGAGACAACTAGACGTAATAAAAGCACGTTTTGACATAACACACGAAAAGGTTATTTTTTGTTCCAAGATGACATTCTTAGTACAATGCTGGGTGATACTTTTGACCATAACTGCAAATTAAATTATGGATGAGCGCGGTTCATCGATGTTTTGTTCAGCCAGTCTCTGGCTTGCCTCACCAAAGTAATTTCTAAATAAAAAGGTGGCGTCAAATATTAAAACGCAGTGTCAAACATCGAAGGTTAAACATCGATGCTTTTATCGTTGTTTGTGACTTGTGACCCTTATTATCGATGGCGAAATATCAATCATCGGTAACAAAACACCGATGTTTAGAAAAGCATCAATACACATCGCCCATCACTAACTAAATCAGCGCCATCGCTATCGGCGTACTTTGTAACTGTAGATAATTGACAGCTTAAACGTGTTTGCGTTGGGGGAATAACGAAAGGTTTTTGTCGGTTTTGTTGCAGAAAAAAGAGAAATGTGAACAAAAACAAATGTTTGCGCATATAAAGTAAATAGTTTAACAAAGAATTTTCAATGTGGACTTGCTTAGATAACGTGTTGTTTTTGTTGTGAACAACGGGTTAATTTTCAAAGTATAATATCAAATATCATTAACTCATTTATCAAAGACAGTCCCTGTAGAGACAGTGTAAATGAATTGGATATTGATGGTAAAGGAGTTACAGATGCACAGATAATTGCAAATACCTTGAATACGCATTTTTCACAAATAGGCTCGGAAATAGTTAAGGAAATTGAAATTGAAAAGAGTAGTTTTGTTTCTGATGTGATATTAAATGAGATAACGTGTGCTAGCAGTATTTATTTAAGACCAACTAATGAATTAGAAATATGTGATATTATAAGAAATCTTAAGCAGGGGGCTGCTCCTGGTCGAGATTGTATAACGGTTCATAATTTAATTAATCTTAAAGACAATATTGTAACAATACTAACAGCACTAATAAATAGTATTTTCACTACAGGTTTATTCCCCGATGAGTTGAAAATTGTAAAGATCTGCCCTATCTTCAAATCTGGTTTAAGAACATCAAAAAATAACTATAGAACAATATCTCTCATTAGTGTTTTTTCTAAAATTATTGAGGTTATCATTAAAAAAAGGTTTGTGTCTTTTTTGAATGAACATATCGAGCCAGATCCTTATCAATACGGATTTACAAATAATAGCAGCACATTGGGTGCCACAACTGATTTGATTGGTTCAATATCGAGTGACCTGGATAAGGGTAATATTGCCTTGGCAGTTTTTATTGATTTGAGAAAGGCATTTGATGTTGTTGATTATTCGCTACTCTTGAGCAAACTTAAAAAAATGGTGTGTCACTTGATTTGATTCAATCGTATTTGAATGGCAGGAAACAATACATAGCCTTGGGTGATTATACTAGTGAAATTAGAGTAACTAATTGCGGAGTGCCTCAGGGTTCTGTATTGGGACCTCTGTTGTACACCTTGTTTGTCCTAAGCTTACGCCTGTCGGGCTTACAAGCTGAATATTATGTTTTTGCTGATGATATGGTGCTTATCTATAAATGTAAAAATTCTACAGATATTGAAAATATAGTTAATAGGGATTTGAACCAATACTATATTTGGCTTTTATAAAACAAATTAAAGATAAATATAGACAAAACAAGGTACATTGTATTTAAGCAAAAAAATAAAGTAATTGATAATATTCACATTCAGATAAATAATATCACTGTTGAAAAAACTAATAGCATAAAATATTTAGGTTTGGTACTAGATGACCAGCTTAGTTGGGGTGCACACATTAATTACATAAAAAAAAAGATAATTGCCTTAATTGGAGCATTGTACTATAGATGTAGAAATTTTTTAACCATAAATGCCAAATATAAAATATATAATGCATACTTTCTTTCAATTATAAGGTACCTGATACCTGTTTGGGAAACCTGTAATCAGACTAACTTTAATAAAATTAAAACACTTCAGAATAAATTTTTGAAAATTTTATTTAACTTAGATTATTACACTCATACTGAAACTTTATATCGTTTGCTTGGACTTCTGCCTGCTCATGATATCCTAATGCTGAAGCAATCAAAATTAATATTTAAGGTCTTAAATAACAAATCCAAGTGCAATAGTCGTATTCAATTTATTAATCAAATTCATGATCATAATTTAAGAAACAGTGATGATATTCGTTTGGCTAGTGCAAGAACAAATAAAGCATTATGCAGTCCTATAAGTGCAGCCTGCAATGTATTTAATAATTTACCTCTAGAAATTAAGAATGAAAGACGACAGGGTGTATTTGTAAACAAATTAAAAAGATATATTTATGTTAAATAAGTTATACTTATTTGTTTTTGATTTCTTTTTTTTTTTAAATTTTCTATTAATGTAAATGGTGATAGTTGCTATCTATGCTATTTATTCACTAGTAGTACCCTCCGTACCAATGCTACTTGCATTGTTTTGAGGGTTACCTTAATTTAGATAAGTTAGCCTTATTTTGTTGATATGTAAATTGTTCATTTGGTCTAAATAAAGGATTGTTTAATAAAAATAAAAAGTGTGAATCGCAGATTCGATTTAAAAGATTTTGTATATTTTATTATGGTTTTTAGGCCAGCTTTTAAGGATTTTTGCTGAGGCGTGTTTAAATTTAATTTTTAAAAAGTTTGACTATACCTAATGACATAAGGTCAGTGAACTCTTCTTTAGTAGGTCACTGTTATGCAACATTGTAAAGTCACTGACTTTCTTCTTTTAG